>CM059191.1:103444571-104158381 GCA_030323885.1 Branchipolynoe longqiensis | reverse complement strand
ACAACAAACCTGGTGTCAGCTATCGAAAATCAAGCGAGCGAGGAAGAAGAGGAGGTGGACACATACATAGGAGGAAGCCTTCCTCTGCAAAGTGATTTGAATGATGTGGTGGTTTTCAGCGATAGTCCAACAGGCTCTCCAGAGTGCAGTGTTGGTTCTGCTGAGGATACCATCGTCAGGCACAACAGACTCAGACAGGACTCAGCTTTGTCAGGAAGTGAATTGGGCGCATGCGCAGACTTCTCATCAGACAGTGAGTCAGATGATGATGTCACCTTGGATGAAGCCATCTCATCTGAAACTGAACTGGCCGATTCTGATCCGACGCCATCTTCAAAATCCATTCAGTGGAAAGAAGACAAAACAGCCTTCCAAGGTACTTATTTAACTCAAGCTGTTCAAATTACACACCTAATTATACAAGACTATGCTCCCACTTGGAAACCAAGCCGCGAGCACCATGACCCGATATCCCACAGTCACATTATCCTGATATTGTGCAAACCAGTCCTTTCCCCATATCCTATTAATACCGAGCACCAGGCTAGGTAATGACAAGTATCAATTTGATAAGTCATTGGTTTGACTCAGCTGGAATTCTAACTCCCAAACTCCCACACGGCCTGAGCGCACCCAATAGCTGATGTCTACTTTTGTGCTTGGGGGGTGGGGGGGGGGGGGGTCGTTAAACAAACAAAGGGAAGCCTGAGCTCTACCGATTTGGCCACCGCATACAGTCTCTTTATTGGTGACTGGATGGGATAACGAGTGCTTAGTGGAGGTGTCTGGGTTCGAACATCTATCGAATCAAACCAGTGATTTACTAAATTGATACTTGTTGCTACCTAGCCTAGTACTTTGCATTTCTACTACATTATGGTATGACTAGTTTGCTCAGTGTCAGGATGATGTGACTGAGTAGGATATTGGGTCATAGTGCTAGTGGTCCAGTCTCCCAGTGGGGCAGCACTATAAAGTTACCATGAGTGAGCACTGTCATACATTAATGCTCATCCTCATATGAACTCTGATTTTACTAGAATGTAAAACCCAAAGAAACAAATCCTTATCTCATAATCTGATATTTTTGTTGAACTAATTCATGTAAGACAACAGAAAAAACACATAAAGCAATTTAAGGCACAATGCTATGATTCGACTAGAAATATCAGACATTTCTTCACACTTGATTTCTTGCAGATTTCTTGGTTAGCCTGAGGGAGGAGAATCAGCAACTTCGTGTTTGGTCTGCATGCAAGGTTTGTTTTATCAACCAGGTGTCAGTTCTTTACCTGGACTGTTTGCATTTGGTATGTTGCTTTTCATGTTCCGAAAAGCTCAATGCATGCCCAGTCTGTCGCAAGTACATTCTCAATACTATGAATGTTTATCTACTATAACTGTCAGAGGAAGTCATACTTGGCTGCCTCATTTATTGCTGGTGATAATGTTCCAACACAGGGGCATAGCTTCGGAGCGGGACTTAGCTCAGGCGGTAGCGAGTTCACCTGTGAAGCTGTCGATCATTCAAATCAATCCTTCTCAGTGGACCAATTTGCAGTTTGGGCTATTTTCTGTTCCAAACAGTGGTCCACAACTGGTTCATCAAAGGATGTGGTATGTGCTGTCCTGTCTGTTGGAAAATGCATATAAAAGACCCCTTGCTGCTTATCGGAAAGAGTAGCCTATGTGGCGGCGGCAGGTTTCCTCTAAAGAAATATGTCAGAGTGACCATATATCTGAAATCCAATAGCTGATGATACGATAAAAAAAAAATCAATGTGCTCTAGAGGCTTCGTTAAATAAAACAAGCTTTACTTTAGGGGCATAGCTTCGGATTTCCAGGTGATACGCAGACTTTTTCGGCAATGGAATAACACGTTATTGGAATATATCATGATGGAATGATGCGCGGCAAGGAAGGACGAGGAGGCGTGAGTGGATAAAAGGGCACTTTATTCAGAAGTGCCGGAATATTCATGGATAGTACAGTAATCAAGCATGAATAATTAGATATATCAAGGAAGATATGCGGCATCAATGTAATGAGGAGTAATCAATCATGAGTAAGAGATAAGTAAAGTATAATATATGAGGCATCGTCATGATATATAAAGTGTCAAATGTCAGTTGGATAATGAGTAATCAATCAGTAGTAAGAGATATATAAAGTATAATATATGAGGCATCGTCATGATATATAAAGTGTCAATGTCAGTTGGATAATGTTAGTAGTTGGGCCCGGGAGGTGGACCCGAGGAGCCCTCAACCTATGGTGGAGAGTTGGTGTATAGGGATGGTGGGTGGGGAAAAAAGTGTATGGAGGAGTGGAGTGTCTGGAGGGAGGAGGGCGAGTGGCCTGAGGCGGTGTGGGGGCTGGCTATAAGGGGAGGAAGCGCGGGCGGTTATGTAATAGCCAACGGCTGGGGGGGGAGAGAGAAGGGGGGGGGTCCTCCTTCGCCTCGCATCAACCGCAATGCGAGCATTACGACCGATGCGCGGCAAGGAAGGACGAGGAGGCGTGAGTGGATAAAAGGGCACTTTATTCAGAAGTGCCGGAATATTCATGGATAGTACAGTAATCAAGCATGAATAATTAGATATATCAAGGAAGATATGCGGCATCAATGTAATGAGGAGTAATCAATCACGAGTAAGAGATAAGTAAAGTATAATATATGAGGCATCGTCATGATATATAAAGTGTCAAATGTCAGTTGGATAATGAGTAATCAATCAGGAGTAAGAGATATATAAAGTATAATATATGAGGCATCGTCATGATATATAAAGTATCAATGTCAGTTGGATAATGTTAGTAGTTGGGCCCGGGAGGTGGACCCGAGGAGCCCTCAACCAAGACGGAGGAGAGGCGGGGTGGAGCGTGCAGTGGCAGCAGAGGCGGGAGCACAGGTGGAGGCGGTAGGTGGCGTGGGTGAGATGGGTGGCCAGGGTGACCTGGGGGCATGGGTGACCAGGGTGACCTGGGTTGGCATGGGTGACCAGGGTGACCTGGGTTGTGTGTGACAGGGGTGACCAGGGTGACCTGGGGGCGAGGGTGACCAGGGTGACCTGGGTTGGCGTGGGTGACATGGATGACCAGGGTGACCTGGGGGCATGGGTGACTAGGGTGGCATGGGTTGGCATGGGTGACATGGGTGACCAGGGTGACCCGGGGGCATGGGTGACCTGTAGGGGGTGGGGGTGGTCTGTCTGAGGCATGACTCCGCCAGCAGTCTGAGGCATGACTGCATGGCCCCACCAGCAGTCTGAGGCATGACTGCGGTGGCTGGAGGTAGTTCCATGGCATGACTCCGCCGGGAGTCTGAGGCATGACTGTGGTGAGAGCACAGGGGTGGTGTTGGCGGGTCTGAGGCATCACTCCGCCAGCAGTCTGAGGCATGACTGCATGAGCCCATCCAGAGTCTGAGGCATGACTCCACCAGCAGTCCAAGGCATGACTGCATGACCCCACCAGCAGTCTGAGGCATGACTGCGGTGGCTGGAGATAGTTCCAGGCATGACTCCGCTGGCCTTGGTTGTTGACTATCTACGACATTTTGTCTTGAATAGATTATAATAATGTCGGCCAATATACTACATATTATAGGAGTCTTGTCTCTTGAGATGGGCTGCAGTAGTGTCGTCCCATTTGCTACATATTGTCAGGAGTCTTCTCTTTTGGAGAGGGACTATAATAGTGTCGGCCTATATGGTACATGTTGTGGTACAACATAGTTCTTGTTTGGAACAGGACTGTGTGGCCCACTCCATATGGATGGAGTCAAGTTTTGAGGATTCATAGGGTTGGGATGACTTCATTTTTACATGTTCTCATGTTGTCAAAATAGAGGGACACTAACCGATGTTATTCCATAGGGATGAAATAAATTTGTGTTCAGAGGGTGGGAATAAACCAAATATTACATGTTCTCATGAACACATAATACAATTTCGAAAAGAAAATCTAATGATTTTGAATTTTCGATTAAAAATGAACTAGATATGAATATTGTCATCATGGTCATGAAATATCAAAGATAGAGGTTGTCTGAATTAATTACAACAATGCGTAAAAGGCATTATTGATATCATTGTCATTAAATGTCATGCTTATTTGAAAGTATAATGAACATAGGATGACTGGGATATTTATTCATTTGTAAAATGTGTATGGATGTTCAGTGTGCATGTGTTCATATATATTATTCATTTGAAAGTCATTGACAGGTATGATGTTAAATGTTGCATGTGTTTAGAGTTATTCATTGAAATTGATTGACAAATGATAGATTAAATATTGCATTGTTCATAGAATTCATTTGATGCGCGGCAAGGAAGGACGAGGAGGCGAGAGTGGAATAAGAGGGCAGTTTATTGAGTAAATGCCCGAGGCTTTTCATGAACATACAATGACTGTGAGGTGTAGTAAATCAATGTGAGCATGAGCAATATAGGTAAGGTAAAATATAATATCATGTATGATGCATGCTCATGATGAGAGCGTCAAATGTCAGTGTTATCATAAAGTGTCAAATGAGGTAATGTCAGTAGTTGGCGGGAGGTGGGCCCGAGGAGCCCTCGACCAAGAGGGAGGAGAGGGCTCGAGGGGCCGCCGAGGGGGCGAGGCGGGGGACGTAAGCGTGGACCGCCTCAGAGGTCCAGGTCCCCTGGGCCGTGATGTCGGAGATGTCGACTCCGGGTGACCTGGGTGGCATGGGTGACCAGGGTGACCTGGGGGCATGGGTGACCAGGGTGACCTGGGTTGGCATGGGTGACATGGGTGACCTGGGTAGCGGCGGGTCTGGCATGATTCCGCCAGCAGTCTAAGGCTTGACTGCGGTGAGAGAGCAGGCAGGGCGGCTGGAGACAGGTCCAGGGTGCCACGGCTGGGTGACATGGGTGACCAGGGTGACCTGGGTAGCGGCGGGTCAGGCATGAGTCCGCCAGCAGTCTGAGGCTTGACTGCGGTGAGAGAGCAGGCAGGGCGGCTGGAGACAGGTCCAGGGTGCCACGGCTGGGTGACATGGGTGACCAGGGTGACCTGGGTAGCGGCGGGTCTGGCATGACTCCGCCAGCAGTCTGAGGCTTGACTGCGGTGAGAGAGCAGGCAGGGCGGCTGGAGACAGGTCCAGGGTGCCACGGCTGGGTGACATGGGTGACCAGGGTGACCTGGGTAGCGGCGGGTCTGGCATGACCCCGCCAGCAGTCTGAGGCTTGACTGTGGTGAGAGAGCAGGCAGGGTGGCTGGAGACAGGTCCAGGGTGCCACGGCTGGGTGACATGGGTGACCAGGGTGACCTGGGTAGCGGCGGGTCTGGCATGACTCCGCCAGCAGTCTGAGGCTTGACTGCGGTGAGAGAGCAGGCAGGGCGGCTGGAGACAGGTCCAGGGTGCCACGGCTGGGTGACATGGGTGACCAGGGTGACCTGGGTGGCGGCGGGTCTGGCATGACTCCGCCAGCAGTCTGAGGCTTGACTGCGGTGAGAGAGCAGGCAGGGCGGCTGGAGACAGGTCCAGGGTGCCGCGGCTGGGTGACACGTGGGTGCCGCTGGGGCAGCACACGCAGTGGTAGGACGCCCAGTGGCAGCAGCACAGCGGCAGCAGGCACGGGGGAGCACAGGTGGAGCCCGCAGTGGCAGAGCGGTAGCACAGAGGTAGCAGCAACGCGTCGATCCGGCTGGGGCAGCACACGCAGTGGTAGGACGCCCAGTGGCAGCAGCACAGTGGCAGCAGGCACGGGGGAGCACAGGTGGAGCCCGCAGTGGCAGAGCGGTAGCACAGAGGCAGCAGCACACTTTGATGCCACTGGGGCAGCACACGCAGTGGTAGGACGCCCAGTGGCAGCAGCACAGTGGCAGCAGGCACGGGGGAGCACAGGTGGAGCCCGCAGTGGCAGAGCGGTAGCAGAGAGGTAGCAGCAATGCGTTGATACAGCTGGGGCAGCACACGCAGTGGTAGGACGCCCAGTGGCAGCAGCACAGTGGCAGCAGGCACGGGGGAGCACAGGTGGAGCCCCCAGTGGCAGAGCGGTAGCAGAGGTAGCAGCAACACGTTGAACCAGCTGGGGCAGCACACGGCAGGACGCCCAGTGGCAGCAGCACAGTGGCAGCAGGCACGGGGGAGCACAGGTGGAGCCCGCAGTAGCAGAGCAGCAGCACAGAGGTAGCAGCAACACGTGGATACAGCTGGGGTAGCACACGCAGTGGTATGGCGCCCAGTGGCAGCAGCACAGTGGCGGCAGGCGCAGGGGAGCACAGGTGGAGCCCGCAGGGGCAGAGCGGTAGCGCAGAGGCAGCAGCAACACGTTGATACCACTGGGGCAGCACACGAAGTGGTAGGACGCCCAGTGGCAGCAGCACAGTGGCAGCAGGCAGGGGGGAGCACAGGTGGAGCCCGCAGTGGCAGAGTGGTAGCACGGAGGTAGCAGCAACACGTTGATACAGCTGGGGCAGCACACGCAGTGGTAGGACGCCCAGTGGCAGCAGCACAGCGGCAGCAGGCACGGGGGAGCACAGGTGGAGCCCGCACAGGTGGAGCCCTTGGTGCCTTTCGCACCGCTCAAGTTCAGAGCCTATGCGTCAAAGCCAACGAACCATCACTTGGCAATAGGAGAACCAAACTGGCAATGCAACATGTTAAATTAAAAACAAATGCATTGAATCCTATGTACAGTTGGGTGTTTGGGACTGTAGGCTACCACCTCATATAGTTCATTAAAACAATTTTTATCAATTAATTCTTTCATCTATTTCATTCACCTTCACCACAGATTATATAATTTGAGCTTTTAAAAATTCATAAGTGTCTATTGACACATAATTGATTGTGTGCTTTTACATTATATGTAAAGGCAATGGTTGAATACAAAACAAACAATTCTCGCCATGAATATGGCATGGCCTATGCTGCCGAGTCGGCGTAAAGAAACCACCAATCAATCAATACATGTTTTACAATACAATAGACTACATCACGGTTCCAGCGGCGCGGTGCATTGTGGGAAGGGTCAGAGCAAAACAACCCCCCCAAAAACACATGGCACATATGCTAATACACTGGGTGCAGCTATGAAATGTGCTAGTTTCAGCTCATCTCAGCTCTTGTTTGAAACATAGAATCAGGGATGAAAGATCTCCGCGATTTCGCGGATTTCAGGGTTTTTTCCTGTAGGCCCCTACTGCAATCCCTCAGCACGATCAGCGTATAGACCCTACTGCAATCCCTCAGCACGATCAGCATATAGGCCGTACTGCAATCCCTCAGCATGATCAACATAGAGGCCCTACTGCAATCCCTCAGCACGATCAGCATATATGCCCTACTGCAATCCCTCAGCACGATCAGCATATAGGCCCTACTGCAATCCCTCAGCATGATCAGTGTATAGGCCTTACTGCAATCCCTCAGCACGATCAGCGTATAGGCCCTATTCCAATCCCTCAGCACGATCAGCGTATAGGCCCTAGTGCAATCCCTCAGCACAATCAGCGTATAGGCCCTACTGCAATCCCTCAGCACGATCAGCATATAGGCCCTACTGCAATCCCTCAGCACGATCAGCGTATAGGCCCTACTGCAATCCCTCAGCACGATCAGTGTATAGGCCCTACTGCAATCCCTCAGCACGATCAGCGTATTGGCCCTACTGCAATCACTCAGCACGATCAGCGTATAGGCCCTACTGCAATCCCTCAGCACGATCAGCGTATAGGCCCTACTGCAATCCCTCAGCACGATCAGTGTATAGGCCCTACTGCAATCCCTCAGCACGATCAGCGTATTGGCCCTACTGCAATCCCTCAGCACGATCAGCGTATTGGCCCTACTGCAATCCCTCAGCACGATCAGCGTATAGGCCCTACTGACCGTTGTTTAATCCCGCAACACCATCAGCATATACTAACATGTGGTGCAAACGATGCAGCACTATCAGTGTATACTACTAATACATGCTCCAAGCGTATACCAACTTCCGTGAATTTTCTGTGATTCCCTGACATGGATAAGCCTATGGGAGAATATCTGCATTTCCGCTTTTTTTGCAGGAGACCACTTTCACCCCTGTAGAATACTAACTAAAAAAATATATATAATAAATTAAGATATTAATCTTTTACCAAGCATTGCATTTACATCAATATAATCAGCACACCTTATGCCATGTGCATTTAGATTTAGAAATATCTAGGCACTCAGACTAGTGTTAGAGCCATAGCCAGAGTACTCAATGCATTGTCAATGGCAGTGAGCAATCTCCATACAGAAAAAGTAAAATATTGATAAAACCACACCACATAGAGACAAACCGCTTGGAACACATATAGAAAACATGTTTAACAAAACGATTATATTAAATTTATACGGTTAGGGCTTTGGATTTCTATTAATTTGGAATAAAAGTGACATTTTTCAATGCGCGTATTGGCAAACTCAATGGCCGTACGCCTTTGCTTTGCTCCCAAGGGCGTTTTCAGAGCATGCGCAGTCGGAACCGTGATGTAGTCTATTCATTTGATTAATGTGATAAAAAGAGGTACAAGAAATATTATTACATTTGTTTGTTATATGACTTAAGGACTACTTGTTGTACATGTTTATGAAAATCTTGCAGTGGTGCCGCGCGTAGCGGGCATTAGTCATCATGTTTTATCAATCGATTCGGTATCTGATGGCTTCCTGTTCATGTGGAAGCAACTTTTTTTTTAAATAAAAAATAAAATCTTATCTAAAAAAGTCATGTTACAGTGGAATGATTTTTACACGTACATTTGTGTAATGACTTGACAATCGATTACATATCGGGTAGGTTGGTTGACCACTTATTTTCTACAACGTATATTTTCTTTATTTTATATTTGTTTATACTGTTTGTTCTATCTTCAATACGTATGTTACAGTTTATACATACTAAGTACACTCATAATGTTCTTAACATATTATTGGAAGGTCTATGCTTCCTTTGGTTAGTATAATCGTGATGTATCTCGTGATTGTATTTGTTGTGCTGTGGTTGTTAGTGTGAGCGGTTCTAGCGTACGTGACCGATTAGGTGAGCTGTGCGCACGCGGTCGTGCTACTCGAGAGATAGGTTAAACACAATAGACTACATCACGGTTCCGACTGCGCATGCGCTGAAAACGGCGTTGGGAGCAAAGCAAAGGTGTACGTACGCCCATTGAGTTTGGCGATACGCGTAAGGCAAAACTGGCATTTTATTCAAAATAAATAGAAATACATAACAATTTGGCATAAACATGGACGGAAGGATGCAATATAATAATATAATGAATATGTTTAAGACACAACTCTCCATCAACCATAGAATATAAATAAAAACATGAATACAATAAATAAAACTGACTCTGGCTATGGCTCTACACTAGTCTGAGTGCCTAGATTTGTCTAAATCTAAATGCACATGGCATAAGATGTGCTGGTTATATTGTTATATGGATAAAAGATTACTATCTTAAAGTAGGTACCGGCAGCGCCCATTAAAAGTCCAGGAAAGGTGCTTTTTTCATCAATATTCACATGCTTGTAACTATTGCTGTATGTATATGATTTAGATGAAATTACATAACCTAGAACATCGACATATGTTCTATCCGATGGTGTTGCTAGGTAGAATATATAATAAGTTGGTATTTAAGTAAACTCCATTTGTATGATGAGTGTACTTAGTGAATATTCCTTCATTACTGATGTAAATGAAAACGACTGTGAAAACAGGGTATCTTTAATGTGTTCGCTCTTCTTTGCACTACCTCGTAGAAAGTCGTGGATGGTACCAGAAGAAGTGCAATGACCTCAGCGTTCTAACCATATATGGTTTGCCAAAGGTCAATCAGGTCAAGTTCTGCAATCTAATTAGTTTTGAAAGTTTAAAGCCCATCTACTGAATTAAAAAATATTTTAAACCTAATAAGATTTGGTATGTATAGATAGACAATTTCATTCCCTTTCCAATAATACCAATCTTAGTATAGTGCTAGTTAGTGCAAGGAGCCGCAGACAGAATATTGACACCAACCTGTTTGGGTCTTTGCTGACCACACTAGTTTCACAATGGTGACACCCATGTAGAAACATGTACATGACATTGATGTCTTTTGAGATATATCAGAGAATATATAATCTAATATTGGGCCACATTTGGGGAAGACCCAACCATTTCTCTAGCCACAGTGAATATTTAAAGATTTATTTAAATCAATATTTTTGGTTTCAGACACTTTTAATTTGTATTTGCCATCAAAATGCCGATTTTGATATTATTAGCTAAATTATTGTCATAGCTAATATCCATTAGTTCCATATACTATGTCTGCAAAATTTGAAGAATTTGTGCCAAACATATATAAATCAGTGATTATGTCTGAATAAGAAACTATTCACCCTATTCACGCGCGACCTAATTCGTCATCAGAACGAGGCTGAGTAAGCATTGGTATTGGAAATGGCCATAAGACACTACTGTGTGCCGATGTGTATGAACTACTACAGAAATTAAAGGAGTAAAATTTGAAGATATTCACTTTTCAAATATCATATTCATTTTTGCATACCTTTTTTCTATTTATTGGTCAATTTTCATGAAGATTGAGTGATGATCAGATGCATTTCAGTAGGCAATGTCAACAAAGTCACTGACCTTGGCTGCCAATCTTTCCTTAAATTCAAAATTGCATAACTTTCTTAATATAGATATATTAAAAAAAAAAATTTGAACCCTTTTAAAGCTTTTATTAATTTGTAATTACTAAGACTAGTTGTTTAACTGTGTTGCACAGATAGCTACGCTGACAGTGCTGCATTACATGATACCACCTTAACTATGCAGACTTGAAGTTGGCAGTCACATTGTAGTTAAAGAATGGGAAAAATCACCATGCAAGAGTCACCCAATCTTCCTGAAAATTTGCCAATAGATAGAAAACAGGTATGCAAAGATGAATATGTTACTTTAAAAAATGAATACTCTCAAATCTGAGTGATTTCGAGAGGTTTTGGTAGACAAAAAAGTATTCACATCACTTTACATACAGCGGCGCCTCGCCGACATGTAACTGCCCTCGGTCTGGTTTCAACATGGCCGCGGCGTGAATAGGGTGAATTACTATTGCATCTAACTTCAAGGGAGGCTTAGACTGGTCCCCTAGCATTTGCCAGGCAGAGGTGAGGTAGTTCTCTGCTATTATCACTCAGTTTCAAAGTTGTCAACCAAAACAATGTAGAAATATTGTTTGGAGCATGCCAGTTTTGGGAACTGCACACACAAATCACATAGGTTTTCACCAACATTGCAATATCTGCGCTCATTGTTAATCTGTTAATGCATCATTTTTGATTCCATTAATTAGGTTAAAATATGTTGTGAAAGTAAGATCTAAGGAAATGACCATTTTAATTTTTTATATTTTTTATTGAGGTTGTATTTATACTGTCCATAGCATATAAAGCCTGGGTACCCAGGCTTGTTTTCAATGCTGGCCAGTTGTAGTGTTGGTGTTATTTTACCACACAGTGGCTGCTGATAAGGTATTTGATTGCCTGCATTTCAGTAGCAGATAGATAATTGGTTGGTATGGTTAATAGCCTATGTTAGTTTTTTTTTATTTTCTTGGTATATATGTCTTTATTTTTTCTACTCTTATTACTAGACTAGCCTACTCCTATTTACATATCATGGGCTTGTACGTAGCTGTGTGGTGTGTTATCTGGCTACTTTTGGCATGGTTATTTATTATTGCCTAGTGTCAACAACATTATTGGCTAGTATCAATAAATATCTCCATTATTTTAATTGTCATACATCATTTAATACTAGTTTCAATTCAATTAATCCAAATATCTCCCCCCCCCCAAATATACCCAATTGATTTATTCATTTTCAAGCATGACAGCTTAAATTATTTGGGTTTTTTTCAAACCTAGCCATAGATTTGCTTTGAAACTTGCATATATTACTATAAATTATATAGCACATACACATTCTTTTAAACAAAATAAAAGCTGGCCATTCTGTATTTTTTTGGGAAAAGCTTTGCATGACCATATAATGTTTAAAAATATTCCTGTACCAAAAATTACGAATTTTATGTTATGTTCATTACTGCAGCAACTATAACTCCATTATCTTTTGTGCTCAACCTGTGTGGCATTGCATGTGTATATCTAAATAAACAATATGAATAAAACTCAAATAAAACAATATTTCATAATGTTAATGCTTTCATGATATTTATCACAATAAACATTGTGATGAGTCACATTGCATGGAGCGATGCTTTTTTAAAAACCATGTAATTGTCCATGCTCCCAGTTACATGTTTAACCGTTTGGCTATTCTACCCCCGCTATAAGGCGAGCCAACGAGTTAATTTATGTAATATTTTCCATGTGAATTTCCTGGGCCTGCCGCGGGCTACTGCGGCTCCTCCCGTCTGCAGGTAGTCAGTTGCCGTCGGTGTCCTCCCAGTGCGACAGGCGGATAGCCAGAGTTTCGTCTACATACACAATTTGCCATCGAGTGCATTTATCGGCCTAAAGTTTATATAGATCTATAAGTTAGGTTATTTCAACTAACTGGCTGTCCCCTTCACCTTTCGGGGTATTATTAATGTTACGGAATTATTCCAGAAGTATGCGTCCAGCGAGAGATGCTGCCGCTGTCACTGATAATCAGTCTAATGTGAATGTCTTAATTTCCGCCCTAAAGTAACACTACGTTAATCCTGTTATTGTAATATTCCCGCAGATGGGTAAAGTAACTGCATAAGGTTTCTTAGGCATAAGACCCTTAATTACATATAAAGCAATCGAATATCAGGTTTTCCATAGCGGTTAATCTACAGTAATACTGGAGGATAGTAAAGAATGCAAGGAACGTCTCAATCCACCTTCACAAGAGCTCACGACTTTATTCTTACCATAACTAACAATGATACCAGAGAAATATGCGTATTGAATAAAGAGGTAAATAACTCCCTTTCCCTCCCGTGTTGTTTGATTAAGTTAGTTTTAAAATTTAGATAATAAAAGCCTAAATATCAGCTGAAGTGACAGAGCATGCAAAAACACGTCTGCCGGGTCAGGCCCTGAACGCCCGACCCCCCGTCGTTGCTTAGCTAGTCGCCAAGCAACGCTTTACCGCTGTGAACCCTCGCATGCACAAGAGGAAGCAATTTGCGCGCCCGTGGACCGAGTCTGCAAATTGCTCAAGGCGAGTAGAGACGCCCACTTCACTGCTCCCCCAGATGAACAACAAGTATTGTCGTTCGTCTAAAAAATAGCAATGTGGGCGGTACCACAACGGCTCTTGGGAGTAGTACCTGAAAATAATACAAGTCATGATCGTTTCCCGGTGCATTCAGCGAGAGCTTATCGCTGACCGCGCTGGGGGGCCAAAATTTACTTCTCGTGGTTTTTTTTCTTTTTTCATAAATATAATAAGTGCATCAGCTGATGCACAGATACATATGAATAAACGCGCCAGGACGCAAAAAACTTCGCAAAGTTTAAAAAATGCTACATTAGCATGAAATCGTGACAAATGCGTCCGAGGACGCGCAATAATATCCAAAGATGCACCTGGGCGCAAATTGCTTTCCAGGATTTTCAGAAAAATTAAATTAGCTTCAACCTGTGCGGCGAAGCAAATATAGATGCGCCAGTGCGCAAATTACTCACTAAATTGTTAGAATATTAAAATTTTACACCATGCGCAGAATACACAGTACAAGGCAAATGCACCAGCGCGCAAATTGCTCACTAGAATATCAGAGTAATTAAATTTTTCTCCATGCGCAGAGTACACAGGACAAGGCAGATGCGCCAGCGCGCAATTTGCTCACTAGAATGTCAGAGTAATTAAACTTTTCTCCATGCGCAGAGTACACAGGACAAGGCAAATGCGCCAGCGCGCAATTTGCTCACTAGGATGTTAGAATATGTAGATGATTCTCAACTTATGAGTGTGCGCAGATTATAGAGTACAAGGCAAATGCGTCAGAGCGCAAATTTGTGCCCACCACAAATATTATATCGTCTTATTCAGACCAAAAGGAAGGGGACATTACTGGCGACCGGTGGGCCCCGTTTATATATTAAAAAAATACTCCCAACCGGATCTTACTGTATGGGCACCGTATACTCCGATTATACTCCCGACCGTAAAGTCAATTGTGGGCACCGTAAGCCGTGGTACTCCCGATGGGAAATCCTAGGTGGGCCCCGTATGATTATATACTCCCGGCGGAATTTTCCCACTTGGGGCATCGCACCACGACTCACTCCCGACCAGGTAATGTCGAAGTTTACAATTCTTCCTTTGTACGAATAATTCGTAGCACTACACTCTGTATGAGCCAAAATGGCAGAAACTCAGCATGGAATGCCGTCAGGTAGACAATTTTTCCTCTCCAACAGGATAGCTATATCATCATCAACCTTCCCCGCTGAGCTCTATTCTTGTTATTAAAATTTACTATCTTTTTAGATGTATAGTTTTGTCCATAAATATAATAAACATACATGCAATAAAATAAAACTCCTAATAAAGGCATATAGGAGAAAAGTTGCGAGCTCGCTTAATGCTAACAATGTGGTGCTGTAGTCGGCCGCTCGGGACCAATGCTTCAGCGCATAACATCCGATATGCCGGCGGTTCTAGCTAATACAAATACTGCCCTGGCCTGGAGCACCGCCGACCTACCTGGATCTAGCCCAAAATAGACTCCTGGACGGACTTCTCGATGGCGAATTAATTACTAAGGTTGCTGCTGTCCGGAATTTCTTCTTCTGTTCCTTGCACTCTGACAATAACATTAACTGTACAATTAACTGTAAACCGCAATGTTTGCAGCCGATGATCCAAAGATGGATGATCGCTTGCGAAAATCAACTGTAAACCGCAATATTCACAGCCGATATTCCAAAGATGGATGATTGCCTGTGTATATGCAATATGGCAGAGAGATATATCCAGTATAAAACGGAATATATCGATAAAATGGGGTGATTAACCCGAGTATCTAGCACTTTTCGTACATTTCTAACATTTCTAACATTATTATATATTTTTTTAGTTAGTTCAGACCGCATAGAATTGCGCCAAAGCGCTTTCTTGATGAGTTAGAATACATTCAGAGTTTGTGCGCGCCTCTGCGCATTTTACTCGTGCTGAGCAGCATTTAGAGGAATATAGTTACAATGTTTGAATTTTTGAACGCCACTGCGCTTTTTACTCGCGCCGAGCAGCATTTAGATGAATAAAGTTACAATGTTTAAATTATTGAACGCCACTGTGCATTTTCCTCACGCTGAGCAGCATTTAGAGGTATATAGTTACAATGTTTAAATTATTGAACGCCACTGCGCATTTTCCTCACGCTGAGCAGCATTTAGAGGTATATAGTTACAATGTTAAAATTGTTGAATGCCACTGCGCTTTTTACTCGCACCGAGCAGCATTTAGAGGAATAAAGTTACAATGTTTAAATTATTAAACACCATTGCGCATTTTCCTCACGCTGAGCAGCATTTAGAGGTATATAGTTACAATGTTTAAATTTTTGGGCCCTGTATATATAAAAATACTCCCGACCGGTTCTTACTTTTTGGGCACCGTATACTCGGATTATACTCCCGACCATAAAGTCAATTTGGGCACCGTAAGCCGTGGTACTCCCGATGGGAAATCCTAGGTGGGCCCCGTATGATTATATACTCCCGGCGGAATTTTCCCATTTGGGGCACCGCACCACGACTTACTCCCGACCAGGTAATGTCTATGCCTCGCGCATCCTAAATGCCGAACCACCAAGATTCTTTAAGAATTCAGCAAAACTGCTTGCTTTCTGCAGAGAGCAGGCTGTAGGCCGTAGTCCTTGGGACTCAAAGGGCAATCCCGAGCACGCGTCATTCAATGCTAGCACGATAGTGCGCGAATTGCGTCTACTAAACTTTCTAAATTTTTACAAAAGGCGATTTAGGGGGTGGCCTATGCCAGCTATCGGTGTTGCAGCTATGGCATAGACCCCAATAGAAAGTGTACCGAATAATAGGACAGAAGCAAAATGCCTGGGTGCGCAAATTGTGTGCGCGCGCAAATTACTCCCCCTGTGATAATTTACCATACTTCATTTCAAAATTTTGTCTTTCATCCCTTTAAATATGCAATTGCAAATTAGCAATCCGACATCAAGTCCAACTACACAATACACTTGGGCATCCACCCGGCAATATTGAACACAATGTTGCGCTCGAGCGCGGCTGACTAATTGCTAGGTCTATACGCAATATGCGCACGTAGTATGTGCTGGCAGTGTGTTCACTCGTTATTTTAAGTTAGAATTTATTTAGAAGTAACATTTGACCGAAAGGCCTAAGTTAGTTTGTCTCTATTTCTACTTCTACTTCTATACGACTTAGGCCGCAAGGCCTATATCCTAAGCTCTATTGGTTCCTTCGCATTATGCGAGCACCATATGCGAGCATAATGTTGAAATTTACAATCACCTGAAAGGTCTACTTCGTTTTCATTAAATTTACCCACACAATTTTAAATTGAGCAATGGTACAATAGTTAACCTATATCAACAGATACATTTCCCCACAGATACCCATTGTAAAAATATACGGATTTCGGTTTAGAATTGTATATTGGTAGACAGCATTATTATTCTTGGGCGATGGAGTGTGGACGATGTTATGTAAACTAAAAGTAATAATATCCCACTCCCATTATGACATTATATAAGCTATGTGAAATATATGTTCATACATGATGCCTAAGATTAATGAAGAGATGTTCCTAAATAAGAGACAGTACATGAGTGTTGAAATACTTCTCAATGCATTCATAAAGAGTGCAATTGGAGAAAAGACCATTTTAACAGAGATCTATTGTAACTGTTTGCAGCTACCTGTCCCTACATGACCACTGGGTGGGCCCACCAGCCTAATCTGCATATACACAGAGGCCACCACCTGCAGCTTGGTTGAGTGACAGCCACCCCTACTGGGGGGGTTGCCACCCACCCGACTGTGGAGGTGCCTGATTGGCTGGCTGAGGACTGCCCAGTCACCCACTTCCCATTGGCTCTCTGACCACACTAGCCTCAAACCAAGATCATATTTTCTAGGCTCTGCTCCAGACCCCCTGGAGAGAGATCACTCTACTCCTGGCTCTTGAGTAAGACACACCTTCTCTTGAGCAGTAACCCCAGACACTCTGTCTGATGCTGGCAAAATTCATATATTCCAATTGAGTGGAACACAGCCATAGGACCCCTGTCCCATGGGCTGTGGACACTGCTTTCTAGACAGGCTAAAGAGGTAATGATATCTTGTGTGGCTAGAAGGTAAGGGGAGTGGATGATAGGTCACTGGTAGGTGGACAGAAGTCGGTGTTAATAAAGCACAACTTCCCCACTGTTTATCTGAGTGACTTGTCTTCATTCTTCCTTAGTATTGGTTAAATGAGCTGACAGATAAGAGATAATGACGGGGAGAGTTTTGTAATATTATCTGGTGTCCCAAACGTGGCTGGGCATTCAGAAATATCGCACCATGGTTATTGTGCGAGCGCGCGCTTTGCTAGGTATATGTATTCGCAGAAATGCCCCACAGGCGCATTTCCGTACGCATTTTTAGCAAACAATGGGCAATGGACGCTATATGGTTCCTTCGAGCTGGAAAAGGTTGAGAAGCTCAGGAAGGTGAGAATTACCCCTAAGAAGGACAAGGAGCCTAAGGCTGTCGAAAAGACACTAAAGAAGGTCAAATTGCCCCACAAGGCTAAAACATCCAAGATTTCCCTTCAGAGGACTGGCGCGCAAGGAAATTGCGGATGGAAAGCAGCCACCGAAGAAACCAAAGACGGTGAAGATCTCCTCCCAAAGAGGACCACCAAGAAGGTCAAGAAGGTGAAGCTCGCCAAGAAGGTTAAGGAGCCTACCGGTTTTCACGGTGTATTTCATGGGAATGACCTTTTGAAACTGGGAAAAGTTGAAAAACCGAGGAAGGTGAAGATCTGACTTTTTCTAACTCGGAAAAGCTGAAAAACCGAGGAAGCTGAGGAACTCCTGACCTTTTCTAACTGGGAAAAGTTGAAAAACCGAGGAAGAGGAGGAACTCCTGACTTTTTCTAACTGGGAAAAGTGGAAAAACCGAGGAAGGTGAAGATCTGACTTTTTCTAACTGGGAAAAGTGGAAAAACTGAGGAAGCTGAGGAACTCCTGACTTTCTTCTAACTTGGGAAAGTTGAAACACCATCAGTGATGGTAACACTTGATGATGGCGAAGACCCCTTACATATGATCTCACATGTCGGTACATACATGGGACTACAGAGGAGGAAGTCACAAGGTTTGGATGGTTTTACGAAAAACATATCTTGATTCCTTTAAATAACCCCCCACTGGCTCGTTTAAACTTGGCAAGGTCGAAAAACCAAAGAAGGTGAAGTTCTCCTCACAAAGAGGACCGATACGAAGGTCAAGGAGCCTACCGGTTATCACGGTGTATTTCATGGGAATGACTTTTTTTTAAATGGGAAAAGTTGAAAAACCGAGGAAGGTGAAGATCTGACTTTTTCTAACTCGGAAAAGTTGAAAAACCGAGGAAGCTGAGGAACTCCTGACATATCTTGATTCCTTTAAATAACCCCCCACTGGCTCGTTCAAACTTGGCAAGCTCGAAAACCCAAAGGAGGTGAAGATCTCACAAAGAGGACCGACAAGAAGGTTAAGGAGCCTACCGGTTTTCACGGTGTATTTCATGGGACTGACCTTTTGAAACTGTGAAAAGTTGAAAAGCCGAGGAAGGTGAAGATCTGACTTTTTCTAACTCCGAAAAGTTGAAAAACCGAGGAAGCTGAGGAACTCCTGACTTTCTTCTAACTTGGGAAAGTTGAAACACCATCAGTGATGGTAACACTTGATGATGGCGAAGACCCCTTACTGATATATGATCTCACATGTCGGTACATACATGGGACTACAGAGGAGGAAGTCACAAGGTTTGGATGGTTTTACGAAAAACATATCTTGATTCCTTTAAATAACCCCCCACTGGCTTGTTCAAACTTGGCGATGTGGAAAAACCAAAGAAGGTGAAGATCTCCTCACCAAGAGGACCGACACGAAGGTTAAGGAGCCTACCGGTTTTCAAGGTGTATTTCATGGGAATGGCTTTTTTGAAAATGGGAACAGTTGAAAAACCGAGGAAGGTGAAGATCTCCTGACTTTTTCTAACTCGGAAAAGTTGAAAAACCAAGGAAGGTGAAGATCTCCTGACTTTTTCTAACTGGGAAAAGTTGAAAAACCGAGGGAGAGGAGGAACTCCTGACATATCTTGATTCCTTTAAATAACCCCCCACTGGCTCGTTTAAACTTGGCAAGGTCGAAAAACCAAAGAAGGTGAAGATCTCCTCACAAAGAGGACCGACACGAAGGTCAAGGAGCCTACCGGTTATCACGGCGTATTTCATGGGAATGACTTTTTTGAAAATGGGAAAAGTTGAAAAACCGAGGAAGGTGAAGATCTCCTGACTTTTTCTAACTCGGAAAAGTTGAAAAACCGAGGAATCTGAGGAACTCCTGACTTTTTCTAACTGGGAAAAGTTGAAAAACCGAGGGAGAGGAGGAACTCCTGACATATCTTGATTCCTTTAAATAACCCCCCACTGGCTCGTTCAAACTTGGCAAGGTCGAAAACCCAAAGGAGGTGAAGATCTCCTCACAAAGAGGACCGACAAGAAGGTTAAGGAGCCTACCGGTTTTCACGGTGTATTTCATGGGACTGACCTTTGGAAACTATGAAAAGTTGAAAAGCCGAGGAAGGTGAAGATGTCCTGACTTTTTCTAAATCCGAAAAGTTGAAAAACCGAGGAAGCTGAGGAACTCCTGACTTTCTTCTAACTTGGGAAAGTTGAAACACCATCAGTGATGGTAACACTTGATGATGGCGAAGACCCCTTACTGATATATGATCTCACATGTTGGTACATACATGGGACTACAGAGGAGGAAGTCACAAGGTTTGGATGGTTTTACGAAAAACGTATCTTGATTCCTTTAAATAACCCCCCACTGGCTCGTTCAAACTTGGCAAGGGGAAAAACCAAAGAAGGAGAAGATCTCCTCACCAAGAGGACCGACGCGAAGGTTAAGGAGCCTACCAGTTTTAACGGTGTATTTCATGTGAATGGCTTTTTTGAAACTGGGAAAAGTTGAAAAACCGAGGAAGCTGAGGAACTCCTGACATATCTTGATTCCTTTAAATAACCCCCCACTGGCTAGTATAAACTTGGCATGGTCGAAAAACCAAAGAAGGTGAACATCTCCTCACAAAGAGGACCGACACGAAAGTTAAGGAGCCTACCGGTTTTCACGGTATATTTCATTGCAATGACCTTTTGAAACTGTGAAAAGTTCAAAAACCGAGGAAGGTGAAGATCTCCTGACTTTTTCTAACTGGGAAAAGTTGAAAAACCGAGGGAGAGGAGGAACTCCTGACATATCTTGATTCCTTTAAATAACCCCCCCCCTCCCACTGGTCACAGCACCAGTTTAACCGTTCGGCTATTCTACCCCCGCTATAAGGCGAGCCAACGAGTTAATTTATGTAATATTTTCCATGTGAATTTCCTGGGCCTGCCACGGGCTGCTGCGGCTCCTCCTCCCATCTGCAGGTAGTCAGTCGCCGGCGGTGTCCTCCCAGTGCTACAGGCGGATAGCCAGAGTTTCGTCTTCATACGCAATTTGCCATCGAGCGCATTTATCGGCCTAAAGTTTATATAGATCTATAAGTTAGGTTATTTCAACTAACTGGCTGTCCCCTTCGCATTTCGGGGTATTATTAATGTTACGGAATTATTCTAGAAGTACGCGTCCAGCTAGAGATGCTGCCGCTGTCACTGTTAATCAGTCTAATATGAATGTCTTAATTTCCGCCCTAAAGTAACATTACGTTAATCCTGTTAATGTGTTATTGTAATATTCTCGCAGATGGGTAAAGTAACTGCATAAGGCTTTCTTAGGCATAAGGCCCTTAATTACATATAAAGCAATCGAATATCAGGTTTTCCATAGCGGTTAATCTACAGTAATACTGGAGGATAGTAAAGAATGCAAGGAACGTCTCAATCCACCTTCACAAGAGCTCACGACTTTATTCTTACCATAACTAACAATGATACCAGCGAAACTTGCGTATTGAATAAAGAAGTAAATAACTCCCTTTCCCTCCCGTGTTATTTGATTAAGTTAGTTTTAGAATTTAGATAATAAAAGCCTAAATATCGGCTGAAGTGACAGAGCGTGCAAAAACACGTCTGCCGGGTCAGGCCCCGAACGCTCGACCCCCCGTCGTTGCTTAGCTAGTCGCCAAGCAACGCTTTACCGCCGTGAACCCTCGCATGCACAAGAGGAGGCAATTTGCACGCCCGTGGACCGAGTGCGCAAATTGCTCAAGGCGAGTAGACACGCCCACTTCACTTGCATAATTCAAAACCCTGACTACGGGCTCCATAGTGATGCATACCATAGATACTGTGTAGTGTAGCATTACATAACCCTGGTCTAAGTTAACTTCCGGTGTATACGTTTGAAAGCTAGCTCATTCCTTACCTGCTCCTTGATATCAGTACAGATCAGATAGGCTTCAAAACCTTCTATCTTAACCATCCCACCCTCCCAACTTTTATTTATGCATAGGCCTACATGTGTAGGGCTGAGAGCTAGATGGTCTCAAATCCTACGTTTAAATATGAGGAAAAGATATGCAATTGATGTGTGCCTGGTGGGCTTCGAGATTATGACCGTGATCAACCACTAAATGACGCCTCCTGTCTTCAATTACCAAAGAAAAATAATCTTCAAAGAATTAACTCATTATTGCTCATAGATAGCTCTGTCATGAAGTTCCTGCAAATAAGTAATATTATAGTCAGGCTTAAAATTGTGATCTGGGCTGTACTACCTGGACTGATGGAATAGAGTAGCAAAAGATAATAAAGTCATCTGTACAGATGAACTAAAAGCTTCCTATAATGTTAGCTAGAGATAGAAATATCAAAGGCTCTTGTACAAATTGATTAAGCCTGATTAATAAATTTATTAGCCCAAAAATTGAATTTCTGGGTCTGGTTTTGAACTAGAGAAATAACATTACTACTGATACGTGATGAAGGAGGAGGACCGCCACCCCCCCTTCCCTCTCCCCTCCAGCGCCCGTTGGGGCGCTGACATAACACCCTCCCCCCCACCCCCCCTTCTCTCGGCCCTTATAACCAGCCGCCCAGCTGCTCTTAGCCACTCGCCTCCACTCACCCTCCTGGCACGGACACCATTTCTTTTTTGGCTACCTTCACCACGCCTCCACGCCTCGCCCCCCGGACCTACCACACAGCCATGCCCGCCGCTGCACGAGGACGGGGCCGCCCCACCGGCTTCCGAGGCACCCATCGGGGGAGGAGCGCCTCCGCCGCCTCACCCGATGCCGCCTCCGCGACCTCGTCTATGCCCAGCCTCCAGTCGGAGGCCACCTCATGGGCGTCCTCAGTGGATGCCAGGATGGACGCTCAAACCCAGGCTATGGAACGCCTCACCGCGCTCATGGAGGCGATGGCAGTCGCGCCTCACTGGACGCCCGCCCCGGCCCCGCCTCGCCGACATCATCCAGGAGCTGGCCCAGGGAGGCTCGGTCCCGGCGGCCCGCCTCCTTCCCGCCCCCGCGACCTCGCCTCACAACGTCCACCCGCTATACCGGTGGTACACGAGGCACGGAGTCTACCCCACCCAGCAGGCCGCCTCCGCGGCCCGCCTCCCACCTGCCCTGCATGCTGCCCCTGACCACACACTCGCCTCTGCCGCCGAGGCGGTGCGGGATATCCTCGACTCCGCCGAGGCGCAGAACACTACCCGGCGAAAAGGTATTCCAGCAGGATATATCTTCCCACACGACCTCATCGAGAGGGGGCCAGAGGGGAAGGCACTAAAAATGGGCGAGGCCTCCATGGAGGAATACAACCTCGCCCTTCGGATGCTGGAGTCTCACCCAGCCTTCCCCTCCGACTCCATCCCCGGCCTCCTGCACCACAACCTCACGGTGCAGCGAGACTCACCCATTCGTGGCCGACCATCCGACGATACTCGGAGACCATATTCGCCTGGGTCGCGGCCGGCCGGCTCCCGGACGGCTGGCACAACCCAGTCGCCATCAACGCGGTGCGGCTGGACGTGATAACCGACCCCGCGACTGCACCAGGGAGCTCCCGAGCTGCCAACCCCCGCGCCGTATCCTCCCGCCCGGCTGCCCCCCATACCCGACCAACCAACTCCGACCCGCGCACCCAATACACCCGAGAGGCGTACGGCATCCCCTGCCCTGGATGGAACAGGGACGCCGCCTCATGCGACCTCGGCCCGGCCGGCGAGGCGCACGGGGACCAGGGCACCAGGAGGAGGCACGCCTGCTCATATTGCGCCAACGTGCGCCGTATCCTCACCGTCCACAGTGAGGCAGTGTGCTTCATAAAGCGCACCCGTGGGCGCGCCTCAGCCGCCCCCACGATCACCTCGCTGGATTTTTAGTCTGGCGGCGGCGACCCCCCCCCTGCCCCGCCGCCCCCCCCCACATGCCGCCGCCCAGACGCCGACATTACACACACCACCCGCCGTGCACCCGACCCCTCCCTAGGCGACCGGAAGTCCCCCGCCGAGCAGCTCGCCACCGTCCTGACCATAACAACCACCACCCTGCCCACGCCAACCGCCCTCCTCTCATCTCGCCGCCACCCCCCGCTGGCCGAGGAGCTCACCACCCTCCCGGCCGCACCCTGCCCCACAACCACCACCCTGTCCGCGTCAACCGCCCTCCTCTCATATCCCCTACCCCCGCTGGCCACGGCGCTCGCCACACATGCCACAGCCCTCACATCTCAGCCGCCCTCCCCCCCCCCCCCCCAATAGGCTCTCCGCCGTATCTCACATCTCTGCCGCCCCTCACATCTCTGCCGCTCACATCTCTGCCGCCGCCAGCACCGCCCGTCACATCTCTGCTGCTCACATCTCTGCTGCCGCCAGCACCGCTGACGGCCGCCCCCTCTCCCGCCCCCGCCCCCGCACCCGCGGCACCCGCCCGGCGACACTGCCTACCTCCTCCACCTCCCCGGCCTCCAAGCCCACGGCCCACCTCGCACTCGCCTCCCCCTCCACCCCCCACCCCCTACGAATTTGACCTCCCCCTCTCCCGTCCCCGCCACACCACCTCTCCTGCTGCCCCCTCCCCCCCACCGCCCTCCTCCCCCCTCCCCCCCTCCCCGCCCCCCCACCACCCTCCCCTCCCCCTCCAAAGACCTCGGCGAGCCCGTCGCCGAGGTAGTCAACCCAGATCTCCAGGACACCACCCCCCAAGCCTACCGCCTCTCCATATGGCCCCACCTATCGGGCACTGCCTGGAGCCGCCACCCAACCTTCTCCCGGGCCTACCAGACCCTCTGTGCTGCGGGCCTCCCCAATTTTTTGGCCGCCCGCATCCCCCTTCCCTCAGGCCTCCACATCCCCGCATGGCGAAGCCGCCTCCGGGAGCACCCCGACAAAGACCTCGTCGACCTCCTGGAGTTCGGCTTTCCAGCAAATTATTCAGCCAGCACCCATGCCCCTTATATGGGATCGCCTTTGAGGGGGCCACCTACATTGACCCCGCCCTCCCCTTCGGCTGCCACTCCTCGGGCACCGCCTGCGTGAGGGTGACCGCTGCGGTGGCCTGGATCCTCCGCCGCGAGGGCTTCCACGCCCTCGTCTACGTCAATGACTTTGTCGGGTGTGAACTCACCTACCTGAGGGCCTGCCAGGCCTGCGACGGCTTCATCGCCCTCGTCGGCGCCCTCGGCCTGGAGGTCGCCTCAGGAAAGTGCCACCCCCATGGCGGTGCGGGTCTCCTGGTTGGGCTTCGCCATCGACAGCGAAGCCATGATGACCCGCATCGCCCCCGACAAGGTCGACGAGCTTGTCGCCGACTGCGAGGCCCCAGTCGCCCAGCCCACCCTCGGGCGCCAGGAGCTGCAAAGCATCCTCGGCCGCCTCAACCACGTTGGCAGCTGCGTTCTTCCCGCGAGGAAATTCATGGCCCACCTCCTCTGGTACTGCTCCTCGGGTACTGTGGGATGCTACGGCAGTCCAGCCTCCTCTCCCCCAGCCCCGAGGTGTGGGGCGGCCCCCACACCATCACACGTGCCGATGTCGCCCCCGCCCCCGCCCCTGGGGGACTGCGCGTCACCCTGCAGAGCTCAAAGACCATCGCGCTGCCCTCGGGGGCGGTGGCCCTCTTCATCCCTGCTTCCCCGGACCGCCCTCTCTGCCCCGTGGCGGCCTGGGCCGCCTCCGTCGCCCTCGTGCCTGCCTCCGCCGCCGACCCCGCCTTCATACTGCCCTCGGCCCGCCCCCTCGACCCTCGACCCTCGGACACTGACTGCCATCCTGCGAGGCGCCCTCACGGCCCTCGGGGTGCCCGCCCCCAACGGATACACCCGCCACAGCCTCCGCCGGGGGGTGGCCCAGGCATGCCAACGTGCTGGCATACACCTCGGGGATATAATGGAGCAGAGCACCTGGACCTCGGATGCGGTTCACGCATAAGTCCCCCGCATCGCCGCCTCGGATGCCCCTCGAGCCCTCTCCTCTGTTTTGGTGGAGGGCTCTTCGGGGCGCCTCCCCCCCTCTTGAGTTTATTGCTTACTGACTTTTATCCTCATTGACATTGCTTTATTGATTGTACCTTCTTATTGACCTTGATTGATTCTTATTGATGATTACCCTTGATGACATTATCATCCTTACTTATCATTGCTGCGCTGATCTTCTTTGAATAAAGTGCTTTTATTCCAACTCCTGCCTTTCTCTCCTCCGTCGTCACGTATCGGTCGTAATGCTCGCATTGCGTTTGATTCGTGGAGAGGGAGGAGGACCCCCCCTTCCCTCTCCCCTCTAGCGCCTGTTGGGATGCTGACATAACACCCTCCCCCGCTCCCTTCTCTCTCGGCCCTTATAACTGGCCGCCCAGCTGCTCTTAGCCACTCGCCTCCACTCACCCTCCTGGCACGGACACCATTTCTTCTCCACCCATCCACCCATACTTCTACTTTATACTTTATAGGGTGGAGGGCTCTTCGGGGCGCCTCCCCCACACTTGACTTTATTGCTTACTGACTTTTATCCTCATTGACATTGCTTTATTGATTGTACCTTCTTATTGACCTTGATTGATTCTTATTGATGATTACCCTTGATGACATTATTATCCTTACTTATCATTGCTGCACTGATCTTCTTTGAATAAAGTGCTTTTATTCCAACTCCTGCGAGCATTACGACCAATTGTGTTGATGCTTAAAATAAAGTAATAAAGGCTCAATTATCATCCTATTCATTGAGGTGATAGTGAAATAATCAAGTGACACAGAATGTATGGAACCAATGTCCTTTTTTTTCTTTAGTCAGTATTTTACTATGGTCTTTGCAATGACAAACTATCAGCTGGATTAGGGTTTCTTTATTCACAATATTGCATTCAGGTATTTTTAATCACTGGAGAGACATACCCTGACAACTATGGAAAGCTGAGCCTCAGTGAGATCTCCGGAATGTTGGGGGTATCCAACTTAGACCTCTTCCCCTCGTCAGCCCCGATGTCACCACCTGGGGTGGGCAACGATGACAAGTGAATGTAAATATGTTTAAATAAGTTATTAGTACTATGTTGTTATGTTTATGTTCCTCTGTATATATGTCTAAATATGTCCTTGTTAATAAAGATTTTGTAAACTTGAATCTGCGTCCGAGTTCATTTAATTGTTATAAATTAAAGTAAAAAGGATAAGAATTTAACCACTGAAAATAAAGACAAATTAATATTAAGGACACAAGTACCTACCCTCTCCCTCTCTCCCCCTTTCTCTTTTCCCTATCTCTCCTCTCTTCCCCTTTCTCTCCTCCTCTCTCCCCTTTCTCTCCCTCTCTTTCCCTTTCTCCCCCTCTCTCTTTCCCCTTTCTCTCCCCCTTTCTTCCCTGCTCTCTTCCCATTTCTCTCCCCCTCTCCCCTTTCTCTCCCTCTCGCCTTCCCTTTCTCTCGCTCTCTCTTTCCCTTTCTCTTTCCCTCTCACCCCATTTCTCTCCCTCTCTGTGCTGTGTTCTTAGTATGTACATAAAATAATATATTAAACTAGGTTATGCTTTCAAAAGTTTAATTCTTCTAAAAAGAAAGGAAATCAATTATAAGTATTGTTAGCTAGATTAAAAATATAACCGACATGTAATTGTGCTTTGATATCTAAAATTTATATAGGTTATTTGTACAAATAGACATATAAGCATCTTGTAACAGAAGACATATCACAACATAACGGACATGTAAGTATTCATAAATATATCATAACAGTACACATACACAGTGCATATAGACAGATACAATTTTTTTTTACATCAGATCATGCTGTCTTGCCATTATAATGATCCAGCGGGCGAGATGACCCAATCTTTAATGAGATTCAGCTGCTCCTTTCCTATCTTGGAGGTGGTGTTGGGGCTAGGAACAATGTCTATATCTGCCAGGCGTTATCCCTCTCTCCACGCTCTGGGGACAAAGTTGTGGCTCCCAGTCTCTGGATGATCCAGCTGCTGGTTCTGCAGCGCTGGTTAGCACATCCTCATCAGGTTGTGCACAACCATGCACGCGGTGACGATGACCTTCACGGTGGAGGGGTGGTGCTGCATAGTCGTCAGCAGTACCTGGAAGCGGTTGGCTAGGATGCCAAAGGCATTCTCCACCACTCTCCTAGCTCAGGAGAGCCGGTAGTTGAAGAGTCGCTCCTCATTTGTCAACCCCATCCTGCTGTAAGGCTTCATCATGGTCGGTCACAGGGCGAAGGTATCTGCACCGATTAGAAAATACGGCACATCCTTCTGGCCGTCCACGATCGGTTCGTGGTCCGGAAAACCGATGGTGCCACCTTCAGTGCCCGCCTTCAGCTCTGAGTCGTTGTAGATCTAGGCATCAGATGCGGAGCCCATACCCCCAAGATCTGCCCAGATGAACTTGTAGTCCGCGTCTACAAGCGCCAACAGGACCACGGAGTAAAAGCCCTTGTAATTGCAATACAGTGACCCACTATTTGAAGGGCACCGGCAGGCGATGTGCTTCCCATCCAGAGCGCCACAGGTATGGGGGAAGTTCCACTTCTCCAGGAATTGGTCAGCGATGGGACACCATCCTTGTGGAGTCGTCGGACATGTCATGACCTCATCCAGGTATTCATCAATGAGGGCCTGACAGACTTCACGCACCATGAGCGACTGTGTGGTGTGGGGGATCCTCCACCCAAACTTCATGGACGAGTATTTGTTCCCAGACGCCAGGTGCCGCAGAGTAAGGGCGATCTTCAGCCCAGGCTCGAGCGGCACCCAGTATGTGTGCTTTTTGCGATCCTCGGTCCTACTCACGCCACAATCTCGGCAAACAACTGGGGAGGCATCTGCATAAAGTTCACGAACGACGCAGTTTCCTCGATGCAGAGCTCAACGATCAGCTTGCCGTACAAGCCAAACTCTGGCTGCCTCTCGATCCAGGGTCTGACCACGTTCTCCACTGCTGCCTCCTCCTTCTCCTCTGGACCCGGGCCACCAGAAGAGCCATGGTGTAGAGATCTAGCTCATGCTGGTAAATAGCAACTTGGTAATGATGCTGGGACTGTAGATCCAGTGCCCGGACATCCATCCTCTCTGAGCAGCCGAGCAGGTCTGCTGGAAGAAGCCAGGTGGTGTCTTTATATACCGACAGCCAACACGCTGGGCATATGCTAGGGGTATGCTCGCACACGCTCGGGGCACGCTCACATACGTTAACGGAACGTTAGTCATACGTTATATACGCCAGAGATATGCGGAGGGCGCTAGTTGAACGTACGGCTAACGTGTCCCAACATATCCTGACCTACACCTAGCGTGTTCCTAATGTATGCTGACGTACACCTAGCATACACATAGCATATGAGGAAAGTATGAGGTATATGTCGACATACGTTGACAATTTTGAACATGCACAC
The DNA here is from genome assembly GCA_030323885.1 of Branchipolynoe longqiensis. Classification (NCBI taxonomy): domain Eukaryota; kingdom Metazoa; phylum Annelida; class Polychaeta; order Phyllodocida; family Polynoidae; genus Branchipolynoe; species Branchipolynoe longqiensis. Next base: position 104,129,272 of record CM059191.1, on the reverse strand, counting down.
ACATTTTTTAGCAGCTCGACGCACGCCGACGTAAGATGACCTATGACGCCATATCCCGATTGTACCCGATGTATGCCCAACGTATACGTAACGCATGATGCCGTATGCTGATGTGTTGGTCGAAAATCACATATGTCGGTATACGCTAAAGCCATACCTCGTAGTGTGACAGCCCCTTAAAGCTTGTGAGCTTTTGTCTCCTTTTTCATTAAGGGTGTGAGCTTTTGTCTTGTGCGGTTTTGTCTTGTGAGCTTTTGTTGTGGAACCGACCATACCGGGCCAGAATGTATATTTGGTTAACTTCTTTGATTTTACTATGCCTAGATGCGTTTCATGAACTATTGAAATCATTTCCTGTTGCTGTATTTTTGGTACGATAATGCAATTGTCTTTGAACATTAAATTGTTTGATGTTGTTATATCATATTTATAGGTGAATATTGATTTAATATCTGGTTTTGCCCTTTTGCTGCTTTTCGGTCAGCCTGCGATGCTTCGTCACTTCAACTCTCTCGGTGTTGAGCCTTTATCAGTTTTAATGGCGATTCACTGTACCATTTGGTCTTCGATAGATGTTGATGGAGACAACGCTTATGTTTTTGTCGAACAGACTTTTGGGTTTCAACGCCTGTCGTGTGTGCTCTCGATAAAGTTTCTGCAAAATACATTTTGGTGCCTTTAATGTGAATTACTTTTAAGTTTCACAGTGCGATGGTTTTGAGTGTCTGTAATTTTCTGAGATAAATATATTAGGTTGATTATAATCATCGATCTTACTTTAGTTAAAGCTGCATAGTCCGATGAAGTATCAAATTTTCAAAGCCAAACCAATTATCTAGATTTGATTTTACATATGTAACTTAGATACTGATGCACTTATTAAGCATTTGTTTCTGCGTAGAAGGCAATACTGAGTCAATTTAACACAACCTGTTACTGCAGAAGTCTATGGTGTCAGAGTTTTGGCAAGTTTGCCGAAACTAATTTTCCATGTTTGCACTCAAAATATCTTAAAAGTTTACCATTTAAAATAAAAGTAATTTTGAACTAATGTAAACTAGATACTAGTGATCGATCTAATATATTTATCTCAGAAAAAATACAGAAATTCAAAACCATCAGACTATGCAACTTTAAGTAACTTTACTTTAAAATGACTAACTAATGAGGTATTTGAAGTGTAAACATGCTACATTAATGTTGGCATGCTTATCCCAGCTCTGACCCATAAGCCGTGTTCACACGGGCAAAATGTGAGGCGAATCAGGCAAATCGAATCAGGTGAGGCGAATTAGGCGCCCGTTCACACGGACACTGCGCGAGGCGGAAGTGGATATCTGCGCATGAGCAAGTACAGACTAACCAGCGCCATTTTGGGTTCGACGACGCCGTCACCAGAGAGTGTGGGTTCGACCTAGATATGTAATTACTGAATCGTATTGGTTTGGAACGGTCAAAACTTCTGCTGGGCAGTGAAACCCTAAAAATAAATGATAAAAAAAATATCTGTGCATAGATAGCGGTTTCATTAATTAAATTATATAATATGCGCTTTTGATCGACCGGAAAGTCAACAACCTGAGGTGTCGACTGCGCATGCGTGTGAGGTGCTTAATCCGCCTCAGAGTGTCCACACGGGCAAAATTATCCGCATCACAGGAATCGATTCACGTAGACTACCTCGCTTAGGTGGTTTACACGATGCGCATCACGTGAGTCGAATCAGCCCTAATCCGCCTCAGAGGTCCGTTCACACGGCAAATGTGAGGCGAACTAGGCAAGTCGCTTTCTACGAATCGATTTACATTGCCCGTGTGAACACGGCTTTAGATTTCAGCAGTTACAGGTTCTATTAAATTGACTTATTACATCCTGTGTATCACCAACTTCTTAGTAAGTACACTAGTATCTAAATTTGATATGTAGAATCAAATCTAGATAAGTGTTTTGCTTTTGAAAATTTGATGCTTTTATTGGACTATGCTCCTTTAATCTTGTATTTTTCCAGTTGCATACGCATTCATTGCATGCGGGCTGATAGTTGGTGTAATGATTTATTCATTACAGAAGGTAAAGGTTTGTGATCGGTTTCTACTGTTATTTGCTTGCAAAAAAATGTAGTCGTAACAACGGTATGAGGGTGCTCACAGTCACAGGATTGATGTTGGATGCGATGTCTCCTGGGAGACATCCATACAAAAATGCCGAAAGATGCAACAGTTTTCACTAGCAGCACACAGTGCGAGAAGATTTCACCAGGCCACAACATCCTGCAATGGAGAGAATTCCTGATCAACCCTAAGAAAGACCATTATTTGTGGAAGAATGGAAGCAGCCTGCGAAGAGAGAGAAGCTCCAAGACAAAGTCACTTATCAACCTGTGGAGAGGTGCAATACCTACTCACCAAGATCACTGGGACAAGATGCAACGAATGAAAACAACACAAGAGGATGCAGACACGAGAACTCTTCTCCATATCCGGCATGACTCAAAGGATGAATATAAATCCATAGTCATCACTGTGGAAGGCACAGATGTGCTGATACTGTGCCTTTGCTTCAGCAAAAAGATTGGTTGGTTGTTGGGATTTTACGTCCTGGCAATATCTAAGCTCCTATCAGGATGGATACTGACTTGTGACAGTGCGCACTCATGGCAACTTTTATAGTGCTGCACCACTGGGAAATCAGGCCACCAGCACCTTGACCTGATATCCTACTCAGTCGCATTATCCTGACAATGAGCTAGCCAGTCCTTGCCCTATCCTATTAAAGCCGAACGCCAGGCTAGGAAGCAATAAGTATCAATTTTATAAGTCATTGGTTTGACTCGACCGGGAATCGAACTCCCGACCTTCCACATCCGAGGCAAGCGCTCTACCAATTAGGACACCGTGCCCGGTCAGCAAAAAGATGTCATGCCCTCTATATCAGAAATATGGAACACAGAACCATGCATAGTACATAGGTATTGCCAAACTCACAAGCTATACATGAACAAACATTTGCCAGTCTTGTCAGACTGCATGCATTGTATTGGTACCTGGCTGATGCAATGAACCTACTTGGCCACGTCTACCTGGTATATTATATGTGGTCCATGGAGTATGGGGTCAGTGCAAATGACACAACAACTGAAAGTAATAAAACAAGGGGAACCATGAGACTCTTACTGTCTAGTAGTGAAAACAAGTCATTAGACTTAAAGTTGCATGGTCCGATGAAATATAATTTTGTCAAAATTAAAACAACTCCTTACATTTGATCCTATATATCAAACTTAGATAGTAGTGTATTAGCTAATGACTTGGGACAGCATATACAGAATAACCCGTGAATTTATAACCTCACCCCTTTGGACACTCACTTTGAAACACCCATTATGCAGGGAGGCAATTAACCAATTAGGCCAACCTTGTGACCTCATTAGCCTCCCCCGACCAAGTAGGCCCATAGCGGGGAAGGGAAAATGAGGTGGATGTTGCCCCCCCTCCATGTTGGATATTCAATGCTATTTGGTCAATTCTATAAATATAATTCATCAATTTGGGTAATTTAAATTTTGAAATCTTTACATTTGTCAATTAAAATTGCACCTACCATCAGGACTATGTATGGTATGAGGGAGGATGAGACATATGGATGACATAACAGTAAATAATAACAGCAATAATATGTACATGAGAAATGCAAATTCATTAGATAGCAATGCGAAATAGTATTTTAAGGTGAATGATCAACTGCTCAGGTGTCAGTTGCTTATTATGTACAAATGTCAAGATTTAATTTGTTATCATGTCAATGATCGTTCAGTTGAATAGTTTGTGTTGCTTGGCTTGTAGCCACTCAATGGCAGGTGTGGCTGGGTGGGTAAAATTGGAGCTGGGAAGTGGTCGGTGCAGCAGGTTAAAGTCAACTGACCAGCATAGGTGTAGGAGGTGTGCCCACAGATTTTGTTGTGATTTGATTAGCTGAGGGGCAGGATGGGGGTATGCCCTGGAGTGTGTTGCGATTGGTAGGTGGTTAGGGGGAGGAGGCGTGAGCGCCCCAATGTTTGTGTGTCACCACCCACCCCCCAGCGGAAGGGGGGGGGGGTGAGGTCAGCCTCATAGCCCGCCATGTCCAGCAATGAACCCGAATGAGCGCCCTGCTCATTCCACACTTTAAAAGTTAATATTTCTTTTACGTTCTTTGATTAAAATTGCAGTCTGATGGTGTTGACCTTCTGCCATCGGGATGATGTCATATACTAATGGATATGTGATATTTGATATCCAATGCTGTTTTCATCAATTCTATAGACATAATTAATCAAACTGTGTAATTTCAAATAACTGTTTAAACATTCGTCCATTAAAATTGCATAGTTTGATGTTTTGAAATTTCTGCCATTGGGACGATGTCAATCATATACCGATGTATATGTGATGTTGAATATTCGATGCTACTTGGTACATTCGATAGATATACATCAAATCAACCTTTCTACAAAATAATATTTTGTTAAAAACCCTAGTGCCAGGGGCCTATGGCACCAATCCGTTCCCAGAATGTTCATAACCCGAACAGAAATACCTACCTACAGCCCTGTCAGGTTCCAGGATTAGTAGGTCATCTCACATCATGTGGTCACCACGAGATGACCATCTGGGTCATAGCCACAGGACTTTTGGCAAGCTTGTCGAAATTATTTTGGGTTCTTTCACCTCAAATTGCTCCAAAACTAGCCATTTTTCATCAAAGTTACTCGAGACTAATGAATATTAGGATTTAATGGTCAACCTGAGCTATTTATCTAAAATATAACTAACAAATTCAAACGCCATCAGACCATGCAACTTTAAAGTCGCCAGCTATCCGCCGCGTGGAAAACAAACGAACTCGGGAATGCGCCGGCGGCGATTTGTATATTCGGGTGTAATCGATTATTCAACTCGGGTCACTCGAGCCACTGTTTTGTTTACACTCGGCGATTCGACGCTGATCGAGCTGCTACGTTAATATCGCTTGGAATTTAAGGTTAATTTAATTAAATTTCATTATTTTAGTATGTAATTCTGTTAAATATGATCGCATTCAATAGATTTCGGCGTAAAACATTGCCAGTGTCGTATTGTGAGCGGCCCGTCGTGGCTTCTGCGCATGCGCGGATCGCCGAGTGTAAACAAAACAAATAGCAGTGATCGCCGCAACCTGCGAAAATCCGCGCATGCGCAGAAGCCACGATTTGTTTACTTCACATTCGTCGATTCGACACTATTAATATCGCCGCCAATGCGGCGGTAGCCTTAATAACGCTTCGAATTTAGGGTTAATTTAATGAAATTTCACGATTTGAGTATGTAATTCTGTTAAATATGATCGCATTCAATAGATTTCGGCGTAAAACATTGCCGCTGGCGTTATGCCAGTATGGATATCGACGTCGCTGCGGCGGCGGCGATTTGTTTACTTTACATTCGTCGATTCGACACTATTAATATCGCCGCCAATGCGGTGGTAGCCTTAATAACGCTTCGAATTTAGGGTTAATTTAATGAAATTTCACGATTTGAGTATGTAATTCTGTTAAATATGATCGCATTCAATAGATTTCGGCGTAAAACATTGCCGCTGGCGTTATGCCAGTATGGATATCGACGTCGCTGCGGCGGCGGCGATTTGTTTACTTTACATTCGTCGATTCGACACTATTAATATCGCCGCCAATGCGGCGGTAGCCTTAATAACGCTTCGAATTTAGGGTTAATTTAATGAAATTTCACGATTTGAGTATGTAATTCTGTTAAATATGATCGCATTCAATAGATTTCGGCGTAATCGGTCTGAAATTTATTGCCGCCCATACTGGGAACCAGCAAATCTTGTTACTGTGTGAGCCTGTTGCCGGCACAATTTCAGCCAATCACAGCGCAGCTTTTGCATTGCAAATGGCCGCCGCCTATGGGGGCGGCCATTTTGAAGACAACAAACTGCCTTTGCAGTTCAGACTAGCAGTGCCCTGGTCCCATACTCTCCCCACACATACTTGGTTCATTTAAACATAAAAACTAAACAAGATTGTGCTTGGAGAGCATTTGTCGGAGTACGAGCAGTGTCCCAGCGAGCTATAGCTGGTCCCTTTAACCGTTATGGGCAGCATAAATACACTATCACCAAAAAAACATTGCTACAAAGTACAATGTAACAATGGCCCCCATACATAAAATATAACTGATTCGTACGAGACTTATGAAATCGGCATGTGTCTGACGTCACGTATGCCTATATCCGTTAAGTTATGTACAAGTATGATATCACGTAGTTGTTGTTGACAAGGAGTTGGTTTTAGTTCTATATTGCCTTCTACAGGCCGCCAAGTGGGTTACCAGGACACTGGCAGTAGTATGGTGTGAGCTGTCATCCTCAGCCTATATTATCAAACACTGGCAGTAGTATGGTATGAGCAGTTTGCGTTAAGAGCCCATTGTTAGCCCGACTACCAAGAGCTCACAAAAACTGCTAGAGCACCATATAAAGCCAGTACAAAACATGAACAATTGCTGATGTTAGTATCTTTGCAGTTACATCTGCATTAAAGGCCCAGTAACAACAGAACTTTACTCATACTTTAATATGATTATTCATGGGTTGTATATTTTGAAATAACCTATTCTGTGGGAGTTATTTAGGGTCTTTGAAAATACTATTACGATAGTAAGGTTTGCGCTACCTTTCCTGGGGATGTCTATTGCATTTGACTGCTTGTTTAAAGCCATTCTCTATAATTAATGACCCATGAGTCACGTTTCAGTTCTATTTGACAGAGAAAGCTGATCCAACTGTGTAAGTTTTCACTGGCCTGCACCACTAAAGCCCTGTTCACACATGGGCCATACGTCGCCTCAACTAGTTCACCTCATCTAATCCACCTCATGAAGCGGTCTGCATGAAGCAAACTACTTGAGTCAAATCAGCCCTAATTGTCCTCAATGGCGTGTTCAGACATCCGTTTTGAGTCGACTTAGATGAGGCGAACTAGTTGAGGCGACTTAAGGCCCATGTTTGAATGGGGCTTAAGACAGCTGAGGAAGGTAATTAAGACTGAATGGCCTTAATTCTAGTAATAGACACAACCTGACCACCAACCTTTGTTTGGGTCCGAAATAATTCCCAAAGAATAGGAGGTTTAAAGCTATTCAAATGACTGGTCATGTTCAATGGGGGACATTTAGCATAGTTAGTTTTTCCGACTATAGGTGGCGCATCGGTACTAGTGGGCCTAAAGGGAGATACTACAAGACAACATGCAGCCAGTTTGCAGGACCATACCATTATTATGTCAGTACACAGGACCATAATGTCAGCATATCAGTGACCAGTCAGTATGTCAGTCCACCGGACTACAGTCAGTACACAGGACCAGACTATCAGTAGGCCAGTAATACGTACACATGACTATCAGTACACATGACTTATGATCAGTATGTCAGTACACCAGACTACAGTCTGATCAGTATGTCAGTACACCAGACTACAGTCAGTGCACAGGACTAGTCAGTACACACTGCAATACTGCCAGTATGTGAATACACAGGACTAGTCAGTACACACTGCAATACTGCCAGCATGTCAATACACAGGACTAGTCAGTACACACTGCAATACTGCCAGTATGTCAATACACAGGACTAGTCAGTACACACTGCAATACTGCCAGTATGTGAATACACAGGACTAGTCAGTACACACTGCAATACTGCCAGTATGTGAATACACAGGACTAGTCAGTACACAGGGCTACAGTCAGGACACATAACTATACCGTCTGTATGTCAGTACACAAGACTATACTGTCATCATGTCAGTACACAAGAAAATACTCTCTGTATGTCAATACAGAGGACTAGTCAGTACACAGGCCATGCTGCCAGTATGTCAGTACATCAGACTACAGTCAGGAGACAGGATTACACCATCAGTACGTCAGTATACAGGAGTAGTCAGTACAGAGGACCATACCATCAGGCCCACTTCTTCAGTGGCGACGCCAACGGCAATTGTTTGAACCACATCGCAATGTCCCCCTTTGTACATGTTGCTGGTAACATGGGTAATTCATAATGTTGGAAACCATTTTAGTGTTGCCTAATGAGAGTACCTACCGGATTCACTCAGACGGGATGGCCAAATAAGTTAGAGCGTCCATCTCCCGTGTTGGTAGATCGTGGGGTCGAACCCTGGTCGAGTCAAACCAATGACTTAAAAATTGATACTTGTTGCTTCCTAGCCTGGCGCTCAGCATTATTATGATAGGGCACGGACTGGTTGACTCAGTGCCAGGATAATGTGACTGAGTGGGATAAGATATCTTTCTTAAAGAGAACCAATGTAGCCCACCAGAGATTAGAGCTGCGCTTGACAAATGCTCTCCAAGCACACCATTGCTTACTTGTTCAGTTTATGCAACCAAATATGTGGGAGGAGAGTGATGAGGTCGGTTGCTCCTGCTGTAATGTAATTAATCCAGCAGCACTGACATGGATCCTAGATAATCCTGTAGAAAAAGTGTCAGAATTTGCAATCTAAAGTGCTAAATATTTAGTTAGCTGTTTTGGCGTGAGTAATTTATGAAATCATGTAGATTAATTAACCTTAAAAGTGGAATTGAGAGCTTTCTGTGGCTGCCATCTGGGTTCCCCGTCTGTGGGGAGCCCCTCTGGGTCATGTGATGAGGGAATCCAACCTGTGATGTCATTCATAAATTACAGACCTCAGCACTCTCCCCACAGATATTCGTTTCCATAAACTGAAAAACTAAGCAACGGTGTGATTGGAGGGACTTTTATCAGTGTACAGCTGTTGCACAAATTACACCTATTTCAAGTTTGTTTCTCAGTGGGCTATACTGGGTGACTTTAATATTCGGTAAGTAGTGGCTGTAACAGTCGGCATGGCCGAATGAGTTGAACACTCGCCTCCCGTTTTGGTAGGTTGTGGGGTTCGAACCCTGGCCTAGTGAAATGAATAACCTAAAAATTGAGACTTGTTCTATCTAGCCTAGCGTTCAGCATTAGTTAGAGAGAGAGCAATGGGTGGTGGAATGAGGAAGACGAATTGTCCGGGATGGAAATTTCCCAGCGTTAATCAACTAATGGTAATGTACCCCCTGAAATAAAATGTTATATCCGTTTTCTGACGTAACTAGACCACCTTCCCTATTCAAGTTATTGCCTCCATTGTCACTCCTCGATTGATCCCCCTATCGACTCAATTGATCCCTCCCTCCCCACCCCTCCCCCACACACAGACTTGTTCTTTGTTTAATACCAGGCGCGGTGACCAAATCGGTAGAGCGCGGGCCTCGCGTGTGGGAGATCGGGACTTTGGTTCCTGGTCGAGTCAAACCAATGACTTGCAAATTTTATACTTGTTGCTTCCTAGCCTGGCGCTCGGCATTAATAGGAAGGACTGGTTAGCTCAGTGTCAGGATAATGTGACTGAGTGGGATATTGGACCATGTTGATGGTGGCCTAATTTCCAAGTGGGGCAACACTATAAAGTCATCATGAGTGTGCACTGTCACAAGTCGATATTTATCCTGATATGACTTTAGATGTTGCCAGAACATGAAACTCAAACAAGTATCAAGCGACCTTCCACATGGGAAGCCTGCGCTCTACCAATTCGGCCAACACGTCCGGTCGCCCCATGAGTTAGATATAATAATCACCTTCAGTCGGAGTGAACGATGCCCCTTTTTAAATCCCAGCAAAAACAACGGGGAAGACTCCACTGTAAACAAGCCGTGAAGCGCCTGGTTCCATTTTTAGTTACAGTTGCATAGTCCGATGGTTTTGAGTTTGTGTCATTTTCTGAGATAAATATATTAGATTGATCGTTGTAACGTACCTTGTTTTAGTTTGAAGTGGCTTCTATTTTAAATGGCTAACTTTTGAGATATTTGAAGTGCAAATATGCTAAATTAATTTTGGCAAGCACGCCAAAACTTAGATAAAAGATTCACCCCATACTTCCAGTACAGGGGTGAACGACAACGTAGTCTAAATACCGGCGAAAATAGCTTTAGTATGGAACAGGAAGTAGAATGCCTGGCCACAGTGTCAAATGGTTACTTATATCAGCACAGAGTTGGTGAAATGGGAGAGAATGCAAAAAGACAAGATCGTGGCCAGAGAATGCTGTCGATTTCACTTTTAAATTGCATTAAAGTATATGTTTTATTATATTTTCCAACTCAAAGTAGCTGGTAAATATGAAGACGTACATAAAGAATATATTGGTCTTCTTAAATTAAGAATTTACCAGCTCAGTTAATTTCCCCGGCATGTCAAAATTCTTCACCAGCTTTTCTAATGGGTTGGTTTTCACCCCTGTACTGTAAGTATGTGGTGAATCTTTTATCTAGCCAAAACTCTGAGACCATAGACTTTTGGAGTAACAGGTTCTATTAAATTGCCTCAGTATTCCCTTCTATTTGGCGATAAATGTTTAATAAGTGGGCCAGTATCTAAGTTAGATATGTAGAATCAAATCCAGGTGATTGTTTTGATTTTGAAAATTTGATGCTTCATCGGACTATGCAGCTTTAACTTGTAATGTTAATTTACACGCTTTAATCAAAAGTGCGACTGCGAAGGATAAGTATGTAAGCAATAAATTTAGCTTCTTAGGTCAGGATTTGGTGTGGAAATGTCAAGAAAAATTGCAATCCAACAGGATAGTTTAGCAGCCGTGTGAACGGGACAGTCGTGTGAGTCACCGGAGCTGTTGGAGAGGCTATGGGGAAGACTATGCTGTGGGGTTAACATTAGTGCGCAACTGACACACATTTATTTATAAACAGTTTGAAATGGACTCGGATGGACGAGCACAGGTGTGCCACGTAACCAGTCTGATTGGTTGGTTAGTTGTTGGAGTTTTACGTCCTCTCAACATCTAAGGTCGTATCGGGATGGGTACTGACATACGACAGTGCAATTTCATGGCGACTTTATAGTGCTGCCCCACTGGGAGACCAGGCTGCCACTGCCAGCACCATAACCTGATATCCCACTCAGTCACATTACCCTGACACTGAGCCAACCAGTCCTTGCCCTATTCTAATAATGCTGAGCGCCTGGCTAGGAAGTGACAAATATCAATTTTTTAAGTCATTGGTTTGACTCGACCAGTGAAACCTGTGGCTTCCAATCGAATCCCATGATCTACCAAAACGGTAGATAAAAGATTCACTGCTGACATTGACACTGTATCGGCGGTGAAAACCAACCCTATGTTAAAGTTGGAGAAAAAAGTGGGGAAATGAAATGAAAGCATAAATTCCCAATCTAAGAAGCAAAATATATTCTTCACTCAACTGGATGTATTTACCCGCACTTTCGAGCTTCATAAGATGATTAAATGCATAGATGAATGAAGTTTAAAGTCTGGATCAACACATCCACATGTCAACCATTTTGGTAGAGTCCAAGATAGGTCATTTTCATTGGCTAAGGTAGTCAGGTGGTACAAACAGTTCATTCAAACATGGAGGATTTATTTCATCACTTCAAATTGATTTTGTGTCAACCTGCCTTGACATTCTGTGATTTGAACACTCTGGAGTGTATATGTTGAGGGAAAACATATACACTTGGATTGTAGTTATTAAATGTTTATCAACACAAGGTAGGACTGCCAAACTAAGGCCTTCGATATCTAGACTTTTTCTCCAACTTTTACACAGGGATGGAATTCACCGCTAATACAGCATCAGCGGTGAATCTTGTATCTACCAAAACGGGAGACGGACGCTCAACTCATTCGGCCATTCTCAGTGTCAGGGTAATGTGACTGAGTGGGATATCAGGTCATGGTGCTAGCATCCTGCTCTCCCAGTGGGGCAGCACTATAAAGTCACACTGTCTGAACATGTGTGCAGGGGCCGACGTATGTATGTGTGTATGTCCGCGTGAATACATATAGATATACACCGGACCCAGTGGCCGATTCGGTAGAGCGCAGGCTTCCCGCGCGGAAGGTCGGGAGTTCGAATCCCATCCAAGTCAAACCAATGACTTAGCTAAATGTATACTTGTGACTCAATCGAGATTCAAGCACCCGGCCTTCAACAGGGGAAGCCAGTGCTCTGTCCGACTCTGCCACCGTGTCCTTGTCGTAAGCATATGCACACAACCACAAACGCAAAAAAAAAATACTAAAAAAAATATGCCCATCTATGCACGGCTACTATAGTATGCGGCATACTGCAGTATTCTTAGAATTGCGTAGTCTGATGAAAACTATCAAATTTTCAAAACCAAAGCAGTGATCTAGATTCGATTCTACATATCTAACTTAGAGAAATGATAGAAACTCAAAACCATCGGACATTGCTACTTTAATCTTCCATCACTCACGTGACTATTGATTGATATTACCTCCCACCCCAGATACACCATAGAAGTGCCCACCTGACCTCACCTGTTAGGTAGGTTTAAAGTCCCGGTTGCGCAGCTATAAATAGCACAATGTGTGGCGCAAGACTATTCAAATTCCACTCCAAAGAGTCACGCATAGTTGCATCTTGATACAAAACCGGGTCACATTCTGGAAAGTTGGAAGCGAGGAACAGGGCGATGCCTCTCCGGTGGCGCCACCTGGAGGAAGGCGCTGATTCAACGGGTCTATCCCCGCCCTTCTGATTGCTATGTTATGTATAAAGTACTTATATGTATATTATGATGGAGTGGAATTATCCTGTATCGCTATATTGTCTCCTCCAACCTCCTGTGATCTTCCTTGTAGTTCTTGGTCGGTGGTTGCTGGTGGTTGGAGGGCAGGATGACTAGTCCCCTCCTCCCCTCTTACGGTGGCACCTCTGCCCCTAAGTTATAAGGGCCCTAGTGCAGGTCTAATCCGTAAGGCTCGGACCACATATCTCTCCAACCTACGTGTGTAAGCACTGTTTTTTTTACTTCTTCTTTATTTTCTTTCTTATTTTTCCTCCCGCGTTATGCTTCAATTGATTGCACTGATGTGAGAAGCTGAGTTAGTGATTGATATATTCATGCAATCACGTGATTTTTGAGTGAAGTGGGATAGGATGTTGATTTGGTGGGGAACGGTGCCCCAGCTAGATGTATGCATTGCGTTAGGTTACGATGCACTGTCAATGTGAAATATAGTACGTTGCTAACCAGGCAATGCGCATGCGCGTGCAATCTAAGATATAAACCAACACTCAACATATCTATATTGGGAGGCAGCGGAGAGAGGCGCCCCCTGGTGTACCGCGACTCGCGAATCAGTGGAACCGCGGAAAACGCCAGTTCCGGCCAGTGAGGTCCCACGGAACTAATTAGGCAACACTGCTAATATTATCATATTAAAATATATAATGCCTATATATGTCCATTATAATTTATATATACGTCCATGGTCGTTTTCTGAAACTGGGTAACACATATTTGGTTTCCACATTACGATGATCATCATTAATTAATTCTTTTTTTAGCAAGTCAAATAATTATTGTTGCCTCTATGCGTTAAGTATGTTAGCAAAAAATGTGTTTAATGTAATAAAAGTAGCTTGATTTTGTACTAAAGTGGAAATGTAATATTTGCACATCAACACAACACATTTACCCAAACCTTTTTCCTGTCAGACATAACCTTGTGTCGTGGGGGTGATGAAAATGGGAAATATTGTGCCTAGAGCGGGACTCGAACCCACATCTCTTTGCATTCCGGGCCAGTGTGCTAACCATTACACCACCTAGACTCCCTGATATCGACACACTACCCACGCCTACCTGTTTATGTGGCTACTTGCCTGAGAGGTCAGTGCAGACCACTACACTAGTTTGCTTAACTGTAATCAATAACATACTGTTTGAGTTTGTTGTGTATCTTAATATTCTGGATGTGTGCTTTATTCAATTTGTTTAAGATAAAAATCAAAAAGTGATTTTTGTTATTCAACTCCGGCATATACACAACATGTAAACCTTCATTAGAACGTGGATTATGCTATTAGTATTACTTGGAATATTTTCTGCTATTATTTGGAAGGTTTTCACTTTTGGTCGCAGGTCAGACTTTAGTGTCCAGTTTTAGAGAATGACAAAATTATATACACGCTGTATATTTTAGTTATTATACACTGTGTATATTATTAAAACGTCAGTTTCTTAGTGGTAACTATCATTTATGTACCTCACACTGTTAATAGAACGAGTGGTATCGAGTGTGCGTATCATTTACTGTTAAGAAGAATACAGCATAAAGACAACTGACAGAAATACCGTCATGTGTTTACATTAACCATGATTTCATTACATACCATACAGTCAAGGAGTCGCACATATGTCTAAATCAAGATTTTATTGACAATAACCTGTAATATATACATAATAAAACCGAGTGTAGATAAGTGACTAATTGCTACAAAGTTTCACTCCATCTTCACCCATGGACAACCCTCCGTCCCGTCTCGCCAATTTCACACTGAAGTATATTGTACATAATTAGTCGAACGGTACCGACACATATTCAGAAACATAGCCATCGAAACGAACACTGAATGAACGAGGTGACAGACAGCCCGGGGGGAATTCCGGGCACTGCTTAATAACGGACATGGACCCAACAGCTAGAACTAGTCATACACCACACTAATGGTCATAGCCTTTCAAACTAGGATAACATAGTTTCTTTTCCACCCACCCACCCCTTTTTTTTTTATTGAGTGAGTCCTAATTTCGGTATTTTGTCACCCGTCGCTCTATTTTGATATATATATATATATATATTAAAAATACGAAGCACTGTCAATGTGAAATATAATTAGGCATATACTACAAGTCCATGATTCATATAATATGTATATTTTTCTCATTTTGTGTGTGTTTACTTTGTTTTACTTGGGCTGTTCGATTTGTAGTCTAATGTTTGTCCTGGTCCAGTGGGCGAGAAGGGGACTTAAAAGTCCTCCCGAATGAACCGAGTATTTACATCTAGTAATGGCCGCTTAAATATGCGACCTCTATAAGTCTGTGCAATAAGTGAATAACGATTAAGTGTTGCTATTCCTAGTCGTTCAGTCCGTCAGACTGGACGTGCATGCCTATGGCAAGGACTTCAAACTTTGCGAGGTGGAAAGAGACGAATACTCCCCTTGGTACCTTATAACACCATGTAATACAAAGAAGACGGTGCAAAACCTCTATTAAAAATCGGATTCATAAGAGTCGTAGTTCTCAATGAAGAAATACTAATACGCAAATAGTTTGGCACTAAATACGATCCTTTCTGTTTTGTTACTATATTATTAATAATAATTAGTAGTAGTAGTAGTACGAGTGTGCATAACAACTAACACGTACATTTTGGTCGGCTAATACAATGTAAAGTTTACCAAATCAAATCTAAACAAGTGGCTACGATAACTAGATCTGCAAAGATGTTACTATGCATATTCAGCCAAATCCACTGTGTCTTTGTAGACGTTGTGTTTTGCTGTTCTTAGTTTTTTTTCCTTTCATCAAAGCAAAATTTTAATGCCAAGTGTGTGAATCGACGGTTTTGTGTTCGAACTGTAACGATAAGCACCCACCAGCGCGGATGTAATGTGCCCGTTTAGGGAAACAAACAGGAAGGGACCATGGGATAACCTCTGTTTGTTAAAAGCACGCTATCCTGCGTGGGGGATCTCATACAGTACCAGTTGAAGTCACCACATCCCGCCAGTGACGCAGTGTGGTGGGCACCCCCGGCGGCAGCACGCAGTCCTCCCGGCACACGCCGCCCCAACCCCAACACGCCCGGCGAACAAAATGAAACACAACAAAATAAACATCAGATGAAACACATCGTCATTTTCGGGTGATTCTTCTAATAACTTTTTTTTCTTTGTTTTTCCATTTTTTTTGTTATCCTTCTTTCATTCGGTTGTTTTTTGTTTTCTCTTTTTTAAATATTATTTTGGTTTCTTATCTTCCTTTGTTTCTTTCGTTGCGTTACCTTCACCCGGAAATGAGTTTTCACGTTTCCGACGTTGCGAGCAGGAGAGTTACACCGGAGCGGCCGGGGATGTGGGCTGCGTGACCAGTCTGGGAGTAAACAAGTACAGACTGACGCGATCTGCGCGCGCACGGAGGGGGCGGAGCACTCGTGAGCTTTGTGGTCACTAGAAGAATGTGTGTTCACCTAGGTATGGTGGATGTGAAGCTCGTCAAACACGGTCCGTGCAGCTCCTGAGTGTTTTAAGGGTTGTTCGCTTAGTGACAAATTGGTTGTGAATACTGAGGTTGCTGGTGTCGGTCGGTGTTGTTGGTTACCGGCAGGATTCAGACCTGCGTGTGTGTGTTGCCATCGGCATAGCCGTCCAAGCTGATCAGCTGCGCTGCAGGAGCGTACGTGTACTGCAACAACAACAGCAACATCCGCCACATCAGTCAACACCCGCCACGAGGGCAAACCACCACCCGAGTCAGTTTAAGGGAAGGCAGGCAGTATCAGAAACGAGAAATTGAGGCGAGTCTTGCTGAGTTAGGATCTTGTTTTATATATTTATTATTTGAGGAGGTGTTTGGTTTGCATGCATCCCCACCCCTAGATAAAAGATTCACCGCTGACGCTGACGATATGCCTCTGGCTACTGCAGCAGTATGGGGTGAATCTTTGATCTACCCCGCTCCTCACTCTTCCCCTTTTAACAATTTAATACCCAGGAGTAGGGGGAGTTTTTAGTTTTAGTTTTTAAAGTGGCCAGCCGAGGTTGTAGTTTTATATTAGCCTAATTAGGTGAGGGCCCAATCGTCAGTCATCCAATAAGTTATGATGAGAAGATATAGGCTATACGTGTACAAATACCCTATAATACTAAGACGGCTCACTCCCTATCTCTCCAATGGTAATGTAAATTTCGCAGTGCCACCTTGTGGTGGGTTTGATCACCTGGCTGCTGGTTGGTGTTTCACATGTAAACACATACAATTATATTATACATGAGCTAGGTAAGTATGAAGACACATCAATATGAAATTGCTATGAACAAATAACGAAATTGCTATGAACAAATACCCCTCATCATCAGCATCATCATCATCACCATCATCACACATCTTTCACATTCATATATACATTTATACATATAATATAGCACCTGTTTAACCAAGAGAACAGCCAGTGCACCAAATGATGGGTTTGGTCATTTTGATTACACAATACAGGCTGAGTGAGCCGTCTTAGTGTTATAGGGTCTTTGATGTGTAAGAGTAGTACATGAGGTACCACGACGTCTTCAAACGGACAGGCGGCAACCGACAGATACAAATTGACAGACAACACGCCGGGAGAGCTGTCAGTGCAACTGCCAGTGCCACTGTCAGTGTTAAGGGGCTGTCACATTAGGGTTTTTTGCGGGAGCGTATGGCGGCGTAGGCGCGTTACGTCATATACGTCGGCATACGCTGTATACGCTACTCATACGCTACTCATACGCCACCAGATGCCAGCTTATGTGAAGCGTATGAGGCATACGCCGCCATACGCTTTCATAAATCCGTCCGTCCAAATTTTTTTGTGCATGCTAAAAAAAACTCGACCTATGAGGGCGTATGGCCCATACTGTCAAAAAATGTCACAGCACGCTCCCATACGCTCCTCATACGCTCCTCGTACGCTCCTCGTACGCTCCTCGTAGGTTCCACATACGCTCAAAACCACCCGAAAGGTCACCAAATGTCATCATAGGCCGGCACGCGCAGGACCTACGTAGGTTTTCAATACGCTCCCGCCATACGCCGTAATGTGACAGGGCCTTTAGTGCCGCTGTCAGTCGCCGCTGGTGGCGCCAATGTGTTCACACTGCTAGGCTCAGACTGCAAGGCACAACCAGCTATGACACTCACAATACTTGGGGGCTCAGCTGCGTTTTTGCACACCAAAAAAGAAGCCATGCAAGTATCAAAACGTTTCAAAAACAGCTACTACAACACGAGTGTACAGTTGGTGCTGGTCTAGGTAGGTCATGCATTGTGTTAGTAGCCATAGAGTAGTCAGTTTCGGCAAACAACATTCTATATTTAGGCTTATGCTATATTTCGCATGAAGGTTCTTGACGTTAAATTTAATCGCTCATTGAGCTAATACAACTTTGTCACCGACGCAAAATTATAGCTCAAAATTGGTATTTTTCCTTCTTCTCTTTAGACCATTTGTGTGGTATTGTCTGTCTACAAAAGAAGCAGCAGCAGCGGAGTTATGTAGATATAGCAGAGTCAGGAGGGAGTTAAGCCACAGCCTGCCTCAGTACAGAGATCAGATGGGTGTTGGTGATTCTCAGAGAATATTCCACGCATGGTTTGTGTTAATATAAGCGACACAAGTGTTCACAACATGGATCGATCATGTGACACATTGACGGATCGAGAAAACAACTATCACCAACAATGAACGACATCTTATTCTGGCATTAGAGGTGATTCTTAACTAGTGCCTTGCTTCTTTGTACCACGCTAATTGCTGATACATATCATGATTTGCTTAGCGATGGGTTTGAGATAAATCTGGTCGCCGACGCTTGGGATTAAGTCCAATCACCGACTAAGAGTATGATCGAAAGTTGTGTAATGTGAACCCGGTAATGGTGGTGAGTGTTTTGACCAACTCTACAATATCTCCTCATACACACAACGTGGATTCTTGCTGACGTAGAGAGACAGAGGTGGTGGGTGGGATGGGTGGGGTGGGTGGCTAGAATGTAATAGGCTATATCTAAGGTAAGGCTGGTGTGGTAAGTCTAAGGCGCTGTTTTTGTTGTACATGGTTTATAGGTTGGTGGTCAAAGGTGGAAACCAAACCAAGCGGACCCACTAAGAAGGCTCTGAGGGCTGAGGGAAAGAACTGGGGGCAGTTAGCAGAATGCATGGCCAATGGATGCCTGGGGAATATTCCTTCATATGTCGACGAGACAAAATTGCTTAGCGTCTTAATTGAATTGAAATCATGCAATGTATTTAATGCTTTTCTGCAATACCAAATTTCAAATTAATATCCACAACAATTATTCGGTATAGGCTTTCATCTTCATTGAATCAGTATCTTTTTAAGTCAAAATATCAATGCTAAATTAGTAAATCAGAAAATAATGTACAAAATAACATGTAGAAAATAGATAAAACTATGTGATTATGTCATGGTGAATGGCATGCAAATATTCAAATATTCCCCAATTTGTGAAATTTCCAAAAAAGAAAAGTCATGGCGGCAGTGTTGAAAAAAGTCTCACCGTGGTTAGATATATAGTTTACTCAGAAAGTGGACAGATAATGAACGGTGGCTGGTAGTAGTGGGACATGTGGGAATTAACTGACATTAGATAGCCTCCTTAAGCAGTGCCGCCTGTCTTGTTAAGAATACTATATATACCGTCGACATAGACATATTGGCGGCAAGGTCTGGAGATCCTACCGCGGGCGGTTGGCTGGTGTCCGGTTTGCCTTTGATCGATAGACGCGCCTTTGACTTTACCGCGTTGCTGAAAGATGTCTGAAAGAATACAAGATCGGAGGAAGCTCAGCTCGGAGCAGTTCCAGCCTGCTCGGAACTGCTCGTAGATGACCTGAACTGCTCGGATCTGCTCACGTCTGAACAGAACTGCTCACAGATTCTCAGGGTTACTCACAGATGCGCAGAGCTGCTAATGGACGCACAGGCTCGCAGATGCTCAGAGCTGCTCGCAGATGCTCAAAGTCGCTCTCAGCTGCCGACAGCTGCTCGGAGTTAGCCACAACTGCTCACAGCTGGTCGCAGTTAATAACAGCTGCACAAGTTACTCACATATGCTCACAGGCACCCACAGCTGCTCAGTTACAGACAACTGCTCGCAGTTACTCACATCTGCTCACAGCTACCTGGGACTACAGGAGCTGCCCACAGTTACTAGTAACTGCTCTGCACAGCTCACAGCCGTCTAGGGCTGCTCACAGCTGTGCGGGATAAACTGCTCGAAGCTGCTCTTCAGGCTAATGGGGTCGCTGTGAGAGTCCAGCTGGGCTCAATGGATCGCTAATATGGCTAGGAGCAATAGGTTTGGTGATCTGGATTTGTCAGAACCTTACAAAACCAGACTATCGGAATGTCAAAGAAAATCTACTAAGATCTATTGGTACTAATAGTTACTAACTACCTATAACTAATAGGAACAACAACATTAAAAGGTCATGATGCTCATGAATTGACTGGTTAAGTTGAAGTTTGTGGTGCTTCTTTTAATTGTGTGTTTGCTTCTTAGCGTGAAATGTACAGCACATAATGTTTTCAGAGTCCGATCATAGATGTTAGAGTAGGAGCATTTAGTATTGATTGATCACTGTAATCGATGTTGGTAAAACTCTGCTGTCAACTAAAATACGGTTCTCAGTGATGTATCTAAAGGGGGAGCAGAGGAGTGACCGCTCCCCCATAGCACATTTTTAAAACGTGCATACTTTCAACAATTCTTTACCTTGTTAGCTCCCTTTTGTGAGAAAAGTTGTATCTTCATTGTGTTTTGATTTCAAGTACAAAATAAAAATTATTTACTTCCTTTAAACATGTATCTTCCTTGTGTTTTGATGTTAAATACAAAGTAAAAATGTACAATGAAATACAAATTATTTGGTACGTTTAATGTCACCTTTTTTATGCACTCTATCACTTAACTTTAGAACGTGGCTACATCTCTGACTCTCCTCAGTGATCCAGTGAACTTAAAGTTGGGTGGTCCGATGAAATATTTATTTTTCAAAACCAAAACATGTATCTTCATTTGATAATATATATCCAGCTTAGATATTGGTGCATTAACTAGTGATTTGGGACAACACATATAGAATAATCAGTGAATTTACTACGTTAGGTGACCAGGCTATTTTTGATTTAGGTCATTCCACATTACGTGGTCATCGCCAGATGTCAATACCAGTCATAGCAAGAGGACGTTTGGAAAGCTAGTCTAAAGTATTTAGGGTTCTTTCAGCTCAAATTGCTTCAAAACTAGACATTTTTCATCAAAACTACTCCGGGCTAATGATTAGTAGTTCATAACGATCAATTTGATATATTTATCTAAAAAATAAGACAACAATTCAAACGCGATCGGACTGGAACTTTAGAACGATTTTCATTAATGGAATATTGATTACAGCTGAAGGAATGATTAAAATTGTAGAAATGCCAACTATGCTACACTAAGATAAGTTAAGTGTTTTCCTGGAGTGTCTGCCAATGCAGGATCAAACTACATTCCCCTCATTTGACCTACAATTGGCCTATTCTGTGATGTCAGACTGGGAAACAAGGAATAGAATGATCTGTAGAGAAAAGGAGCTTCAAGTTTAACAGTTATTCAAAGTAAAATAGAATGTCCTCACCAACTTTCAAATGCACCCAATGTCATCATGTTTGTTTAATAACAATAGAATTGTTCCTGCGGACATTTCATCGAAAATCATTATTACCTTTTGTAAATGAATGTTCACCATTTTTACTAGGAGTGTTCAAGTAACTTTAATTATCTGGCTGACAGCGAATGAAATAAGACTTCTACTTTCATTCCAGAAGCTGTAGCTTAGATTAAACGAGTCTCCACGCAGCAGTTACTTAACAATACAACATAATTATCCATTAATTCAGTGAGGGTATTTTTAACTGACTTATAATAATAATTGTTTCCCATAGTGCAACTAATACCTTCAGCTGTGGGCAGTATGCCGCCACTGTCATCATCTATGTTACTGCTATTTTTCTTTTCTCCCCCTGCGCATCATCTACGAAGTTTCGCGTATATTTGACCCAAACTCCCAAGTCTCTCAGAGCCCTCATTGGAGGTAACATTTAGGCATGCACTTCTTACCTTACGCCTCTTCGCTTCAACCTTAGATTTATATAGGAACTCGATGACTGCCATCAGAAGGGCTAGCACCAGACCACCGACCAGGATGTAGAATACACCGGCGACATTAGTCAGTTTTAGGGCGCTAGCCGTATCTTTCTGCAAAACAGTAGGTCAGCGTCAATATACACAGATATGTGCTAATTTAGAATCACACCTATTCACCTGTTAACTGACTTCTTACCAAGTGATTCACTAGCTGAGACCAATTGCAATAAGCTACAGTGATGATATAGATGCTGCTATGGAACTATGCAGGACATTGCCATGATTACATATAGCTTAACAGCAGTGGAGTGAGTGATTTGTATCATTCACCGTATTGTTAGAAGAAATAGTCTGAGGCCTTTGTTTAGCGCTGTAGCAGAGCTGTAATTACTAGTCACGTGACCAAGACTCGACCAGACCCTAAATGCTGCTTAATCATGGATATATGGTCCTTTCCTTTTAAACAGTACATGGAAGCTTACAATTATTATGATGCCTCTTCTAGTTTCCTTGCTGTTGCATAAATCTTACAAAACAGTATGGCCAACATATTGGGAGAATAATATATATATAGAGAATAGTGTAAACAGGGGAGAATAATATATACAGGCAATAAACATATATTCAGTCAACCCTCAGTAATCCGCACTACTTTGTTACCATCACCAAGTGTTGGATTAACGAGACTGTCGGATAAGCGATTTTATGAATTAGCGGTATCAAATGAATTAACAGAAATGTGTTTCATGCATGTTTTTGTCAGATAACAAGATTTCCGGATTGGTCGTACTAATGTGAGCTGACTGTAATGGATAAGGTAATATAATGCAACTAGTTGTTCTACATAACATAGTATTTGTAGTTAGTTTTCGGCTACAGTCAAACTTTGCTGGTGGCCTGCAAGTAAAAGTGTTAGTTGCAGCATTTATATCGTTAAATATCGTGGAAATAGACGTGACTAGACTGACAGTAGACTGGGAATGCAAGGGTACACCACGTTGCTAGGCGACATGCAGAGTGAGTGTTTGTGATGAAGAGGGGGTATATTTGATTCCTAATTCTATTTAACTTCTTGTTACTATTGCATCATTGTACCCATTAAGGACTGTCATAAATAAATAACAATAAACGGAAATTAAATAGTAGGCAGAATGACTTGGTATCGATGTAATAGGTATATGTAATAAGGAGGTCAGGTTTATGGTATTACACAGGTCAGGTGCAGGAGTAAAAATTAGATCAGGTGTATGTGCACTAAGTAGGGAATTTACGAATAACTACACCAGCGGTATATTTAATACCTAGGTCAGGGACCTGTAATAACTAGGTCAGGTATATGTGTAATAACTAGCTGAGGTTATGTGTAATTATTAGGTCAGGTCTTTGTGTACTAACTAGGTCATGTGTGTAATAGCTAGATCATGTGTGTAATAGCTAGTACAGGTGTATCTGTGACACATAATGCAGGTGTTTGCGTACCTTCTGCCTGTATAAATGTCATACCTAGCACAAGTATCCATGTAATCCTCAGTAGGTCTACTTCTATTTCAGTACATGAGCAATACCAAGGACAGGTCTCTATTATAGTAAGTACCTAACGAGTTCAAAAAGTAATTGCTATAATTCCAAACGATACTTACTCGAACCTTCTTTGCGGAACTTTCCTTCCCACACTCTCCTTTGTCATACCACCATTTTTTCTCTAGTTTTTGTAACTCTCCATTTTCTCGAAGCTCGAGAACAGCAAGAGTCACACGGTCTCTGGATAAAAGACGAAGCAGTTGGGCATGTACGGTGACTCTGAGGTGGGCCAGTAGGAGGCTGGTGGAGGGGAGTTTCTACAGCACGGTGGTGACGACAGTCAGAGCGGGAGGGGGCACATCGAACATACACAGCTCTTCACACTTACTCCTGTCCTCTGTGTTGCATTGCAAGTGACACAAACATCGCCAGGCAACACTTATTCACTTTGGTTTAACGAATGGAATTATGGGTAAAACTACTATTAAATATATATATGAATAAATCTATATGTTATGTAGTATAAAGATACAAGTAGTATAATGATCAGGGTATGGCTGTCATACTCATAGCTCAGCTGGTCTAACTGATTTATACCAATCATGTGTAATACGTCACTTCCGGTTGCCTCCTCACATTGCCCAATGAGGCTTCTGATTGGATGGAGAGTGGGTGTCAACCATACATGGCTGAAAACCCTTCATTTGCTCCTTTTCAACTTGACTGCATTCAACAATATCGTTATGCGATTGTATTACACCCATGTAAGTTATAACTACCAAATGTGTTGGATATTCGTTTAAGTTTTATTTTTATATTCGTTGATTAAAGTTGCATATGGTTTTGCGTTTTGGTAATTTTTCTGAGATAAATATATTAAATTGATCGCTATAATCTACCTTATATCAGGTTGAAGTAACTTTTATTTTAAATGGATAAGTTTTGAGATATTTGAAAATCAATCATGTAAAGTTAGTTTTGGCAAGGACGCCAAAACTCTGACACCATAGGCTTCAACAGTAACAGGTTCTATCAAATTGTCTCAGTGTTCCCTTCTATGTGGCAATAAATGCTTAATATGTGCATCAATATCTAAGTTAGATATGTAGAGTCAAATCTATATAATTATTTTGGTTTTGAAAATTTTATGCTTCATTGGACTATGCAGCAAAGGGAATTTTCAATCACAGACAATTGATATTCCTCATTCCCTTGCTCGTTGTTCTATCCTAGTAATGCCGAGCACTAGGTGCCAACGAGCATAAGTTTTTATGTCATTGCTTCGATTCCGGTAGGACTCAAATGCAATGATCTGCCACACGGGAGGTGGATGCTCAACTCATTTGGCCATCCCATTGGGCGTTTCAAGCAAAAATGTGCATTGATGCTTAACTATGGAAGTCTTATTAGGGCTGTGTGTACATTAGTACCCTGAGAAACTTGTGACAAGACCGAGGGCGCCAGTGTGTCAGCGGAACGAGTGTGTGTCAGCGGAACGAGTGTGTGTCAGCGGAACGAGTGTGTGTCAGCGGAACCAGTGGGTGTGTCAGAGGAACCAGTGGGTGTGTCAGCGGAACCAGTGTGTGTCACGGGAACCAGTGGGTGTGTCACGGGAACCAGTGGGTGTGTCACAGGACCGGTGTTGCAGTTTCCGAGGCACACCAGTTTGCCAGGGACACATCACTTCCGCGCATGCGTCAAAATCGAACAGCATCATCACTAACCTTATAAATTTAATATAATGTTTTTGGTAAAGATGTTTTCTATATGTGTACCAAACGATTTGTTTCTAGGTAGTGTGGTTTTAGAGATATTTCACTTTTTCTGTATTTTCTGTATGAACATTGCTCACGACCATTGACAATGCCTTGAGTTTGACGGTACGTGCAGTGCAAAACGTTAGTTTTATTCAAAACTAATAGAAATCCAGAACCCCAACCTTATCAATTTAATATAGTCTTTTTGGTAAACATGTTTTTTATATGTGTACCAAGCGATTTGTTTCTAGGTGGTGTAATTTGAGAGATATTTGACTTTTTCTGTATGAAGATTTGCTCACGGCCATTGACAATCCATTTGAATGGATGTGTCCCAAATTGGTGTGCCATGGAAACCGCAACACCGGCAGTGACTTTAACGGCCAACTGGGGAGTGACGTATTACAAATTGTGCAGCTAGATCTGTCCGAACAACCAACCTTCGAACCTTCAAAGTTTTGTTTCGTGAGCTTATTTCGCTATTCATTACGTATTATGATTTACTCAAGAATAGCACAGTTCATGTTGCCATATAAACAATTACTAAGCATATCGATCGGCTGGTCTCTGGGCCTGGTTGGTTACGGCGACAGTTATTTGCAAAGTGCCCATGGTTTGTAGCCTATCAGGAGATCTGCTGCAAAGAGTGTCTACAAAAAAGTGGTATTAAATCTATCAGAACTGGCTACGACGGATTCGATTGGATGAGAGGTAGGAGTTCCCTCTTGCTGTTCTTATTCTTCTTTCTCATCTTTAACAAAGAGGTGAGTTGACACAGACCGGTTGGGTGATATGCAGTTTGCGGAGCTAGATTTGCATAACACCAACGGTAGCGGGTGAGACAGACAGAGACAATCTAACACTTCCTGCCCAACTCTACACAAAATACACCCGGTGCAGGCTACGCACTATGGAGGGGGGGGGGAGGGGGGGGGGGAGATGAGGGGGAGGAGAAGGGTGGGGGTTCCAAGTCTGGGGGCTACCTGCGAGCAACACCGTCGGAGGGACAAAATGGCAGTCGTACTTACCAGTATCATTTAATAACACGGCTGACAAAATCACAAATCAGCAACCAAATGGAACTACAAAGTAGTATAATAAATTAGTGCAAAAGTATCGAAATGTTTCAACAACGGCAACAAAAAAATCATTATGAAAACTTACTAGGACTTATCTCCCCCAATTGGGAAGATTATGAGAGCACTTTAAGTTTAAGTGAGCTACGGTATATTGGCTTGGCTATGGCCTAGGCTTAATAGCACTGAATCAGGTTAAATGCTAGCTGGTATTTGAACTTTTTTTTAATTTTCTTAAAAAGATTTATTACAAAAAGATAACAATATTATGAAATCCCATTGGTATCAAAGTTGAAAGGATGCGTCAACTTTCTCATTCATTCAGTCAAAGTAAAAAAAATTGCTTATTTAAAGTCGCCTGGTATGGCCCACTGAGACAACAAACAAACTCCGAATATAATGTATGAATGACATCACGGGTGGGATTCCCTCATCACATGACCTAATATGTTTCCCCACAGACCGGGGAACACAATTTTTTTTTTATTTCGGTTGCACTTGCACGCACGCTAGCCATTGTGGTTCTCTCTCTCCACATATTCAGTTACGCAAACTAAAAAGGTTTGCATTGGAGAGCATTTGTCGAGGTTCAGTTCCTGTCTCGGCGGCTTATACCGGATCCCTTTAACCTGAAATTATATAGAGAGACTAGAAGGAGGCATACTCACCTTCTGGGGGAGGGGGGGAAGAGGAGGTAAGACGACGTCCGCTAGTCTAATGGCAGGTACGCCTTCGGGGAATGTGAGTGTGTGGGTGTATGGGTGTGTGGGTGAGTGCGTCCACCAAGGGTTAACCTACCTGAGATCAGAGCCTAGTGGTGTGCCGATACCGTAACCTTTTGAGTCAAGGTTACTTCCGACTTTCATGGTGTCACACGGCTTCCTCTGGTTTATATAGTCATTAGTTGTCGATTCGGTGAGGAAGGCGTACCTGGTGGGGTGAGATGGGGGCAAGTGTTAATCCGGGAAGTGATGACTTCCGGCTGCCATATCTTTAAAAGATGCTTAACACCTAGCGCATGGTTGACTAGCTATTAGGGTCATGCGATACAGGTATATGTATATATATATATGCAATGATCAGTGCGAATTGGCCTTAATTTGACTGCAAAGTAATTAGTTCTAAGCATTCACATAGAAACTTTGCGAATGTAACTTAACTTGGTTGGCACCGATGGAGATATTTGAGACTACTATAACCAAATGAGTTGAGCGCCTGCTTCCCTTGTGGTAATTTGTGGGATTCAAATGCCGGCCAAGTAAAACCAATGATTTCCAAATTGATCAATTGTTGCTACTTAGCCTGGTGTTTGGCATTACCAGGATCAAAAGAATGAGGAATTGTCTACAATTGAAATTCCTTTTAATTAGTCAATAAATGCAACATAAACAATTGTTGCTTCAACTTTTCCTATAAATGACTGGTTAAATCAGTAAGACCAATTAACACTAATGCCACATTAGGTAAGGAGTATTGGGCATGGTCATATATTGAGAATAGTTGGGATACGATGAGACAATGAATATATATATATGAAGGTATAAATATATATATATATACTTATATATATGTATACTTAGAGAGCACAATACTAATAACTGGATTGCTATGTTAAAATGGTAAATTAGACTAATGGGTATAGATGTACAAGATGCTAGTGTAACTTGGTGCAAGTCACGTGAGAACATGCATGAGTTTTGAAGAGAAAGAAGAGAGTTGGGAAGGAACGCTGAGAGGAGAGCCTCATCAACAAACAGGAGCATTGCATTGTGGGCCAAGCGCCGCTGGTTCCAGTCGTGTCCACGAGAAGTCCTGGAACCAGCAGCGGCTGGTGTGTACTCGGCGTCGAGGCTAGAGAAAGCTTTGGAGGAGAAATGAGGTCTCAGCCATGTGTCACAGTTCACACCGCATATCCATAGACTGTTCCATTGGTCCATGTTCCCCTGTTCCATGTTCGTTTGTGACCTTGTGATGTGCCAGACAGACAATGAACATGACTTTTTTTCTTCAGATTCATACTGCCTATTATGGATAAGCCTGAATAGTCTTGTTTTCACCATTAGACAGTTGGTCGATAGAAAGGCAGAACTTACACTTTTACTGACCCAAGAGATTTTTAACCTCCCATACCACATAGACATGGTATGATAGCAACTGCCCTTTGATGATGCTGTAAGTTAAACATAGTGGTTGAAATCCAAATTGGCAGAGGTGATAGCATGGGGAATGTTCATTCATGGTCATTCTCTATGTTCCGTCTCACTGGGTCCAACCTATGGGAACGGCCACTAAGCAAAACACAGGTTCATTGTCTGTGGGGTCCGTCACAAGGTCACAAGCAAACCCGGAACAAGGGTACACACACAAGGGAACAGTCGATGGATACATAGCCTAACACCTCACTCACCATTCACACCAGGCGGGCTCATAATCAGTTTGGTGTGGGCAATATCACCAATCACAGCCAAGACCGATTATCTGACAGTTCAAATATCTGCTTCTCTGCTCAACGAGATTCTACTCAAATTACTGGTTAGTGTAGATTGAGCTTTAAAGTTGCATCCATAAAAACATCACATGTTCTAAAGGAAAACACTTATCTAGATTTAAACCTGTATATCCAACTTAGATACTGGTGCACTTGTTAAGTATTTGTAGCTATAAAAGGGCATTGTAAATCAATTTAATAGAACCTGTTACTATTGAAGCCTATGGAATCAGAGTTTTGGCAAGCTTGCCAACAATTAATTTGGCGTGTTTACACTTCAAATATCACCGAAGTTAGTCATTTTAAATCAATGTTACATCGACCTCATGTAAGATAGATTTTAACGATCAACCTAATATATTTATCTCAGAAAATGATCGAAACTCAAAACCATCGGACTCTGCAACATTTGGCAGGCAATGTGACATTACTATTACCGAAAGACATGATTTTACAAATGTGTAAGGGCATGTAAAAGTATGTATGTAGACGTATGTAGGCGGAGTAGTGTCAACCTTCGGCTTCAGACCATTTGAAACCACTCAGCCCACACGGGAGGAATGTTATGATGTTGAGAGGTATGTACAATAATGTCTTTCGTTTCTGTTGCACATCGATTGTGTGGCTTTACTATTTGTTATGGAACTATATTCTAGTGACTTCATACGGCCCTAATGCCATTCGAGGGGCTTTACAGCACCACAGTATCATGTACCACTTGTGCTATAAAGCATCTCAAGATAATATAAACATTAGTTAATATATATTATCCTTACTTTGTAAATCGCTATATTAACATTTTCTGAAGATGTCTGGGTATAGGAGTTAGTGTAGATAAGGATATATGCTATTAGGATAATCCTATTAAATAGGATAATGGAATTCCAAAGTTCTAAATAGGAATAACTAAGCGGTGAATAGCATGAAGCCTGTCTCATATAAACCGATAATTTGACCTAGATTCGATTGATCGGGGAGTGGGAATCAAGCTTTTGGATTCCGCTAAGATAATTATTGCAGGTCTAACCCCTCCCTCCCCACACCCCTCTCGATTGCCAATATCATCAGATTGCAATCGGATAGTTTAATTCAACAACAACAAAAAACAAAAACCCGAGAAAAAACCCCAACAAGGTTCACTATCCCCGATCAACGCGGTCCTGGTCAGATTGTCGGATGGTGTGAGTGAGGCTTTAATAAGTGAATCTAGAGATGTCTGTGCTTGGCACAGCTCAGTGTTTTCCTACACAATCAGAGGCCAGTTGCTAACAGCTCCTAAAGGCCCTGTCACACTACGACGTAACGACGTCAACGTAGGGAGAACGTGAAGAACGTTGAACTTCTGGGTGTAGTATGCAAATTTGGGCATAAGTTGAACGTGGATGCAGCGTAGTGGACGAGAGCGTAACGTGGGTAAAGCGTAGTGATACCGTCATTCAACGAGAGAGGTCAACTTCATTACGTTCACGGAACGTTATGAACGTTATTCCATCGCCAGAGCTACGTTAGCTGATGGCGAAACGTTGAACTACGTTGAACGTACGTTCTCCTGACGTTGTCCTGACGTTATATTGACATTATCCTGATGTTATCCTGACGTTATCCTGACGTTCCCATTACGCCGCGTGGACATTTCCACTGGGTTTAATGTGGGTCAACGTAGTGCAACGTAGTTCAACATAGTTCAACGTAGTGACTAACGTTTTAATAACGTTTTAATAACGTCGGTTTAACGTCATTGACGTTCACCGAACGTGTAGAGAACGTACGGCGAACGTAAACCCTTACGTTCGAAGTACGTCAAAAGTTTTGAACATGTCCAAAACTTCGACGTAACACGACGTAATGTGACGTAGCTCGACGTCAGTCTAATGTCATTATGACGTCATAATAACGTAATCCAACGAACATCAACGTAATGACGACAGATCACCACGTTAGGCTCACGTTCACTCATTACGTTGTAGTGTGACAGGGGTATAAATGTTTGTTACAAAGACACCTTATTCACACGAAAACGCCGAAAATGAACCCTGCATACATATGTTAGAACGGGTACTGATCGCAGCCCTCCGCTTTACCCCCTGGTGTTAGAACGTGAAGACATAGAGAGCAGTTCATCCACAGCTTTAGGGATCGCCAACATTGTAAAACAAATATTTAAAGCAATGAATTTAAGTTAAAGGTGCATAATCAAAGTAAATATTCTATGATGGATGTCACAACACGTTTGTTCAACCTAAGAATAGACAGCAACACCTGAGGCCAGCTGTATAAGATCTTCAAGGAGAGGCCCAAACTTGAGGTCAGGAAACACTCATTTTTCTTTCGAGTGACAGATCCATTGAACAGTCTTCCAGATTAAGTAGTTGAAGCACCAACAGTAGAAGCATTTGAGAGAGAAGACTGTTTAGACATTGGAGAGTACACTCACAATTATACAGCTTCAGGGATCTGTCCTCCTCCATATGTGTTCACAAAAAAATAGTTCTTTTTTACCATACCGAGCTGGCATTAGAGGTCTAGTAGAGCCTAGATCAGCCAAGCCAGGATCTGTAAGTTAATCTGTAAGTTAAAAGTTCCTCATGGTGTAAACAAACAAGCAAAGCCTGCACATGCCTCATTATCGATGACGCGTGAATAAGGTTTATTAAGGTGTGAAGAGTGGAGGGGGGTAGTGGATGGAAGGGGGGGGGGTAGTAATAGTCTAGTACTTATTTAAAGTTGCATAGTCCGATGGTTTTGAATTTCTGTCTTTTTTCTAAGATAAATAGATTAGATCAATCACTAATATTTACTTTACACTAGTTCAAAGTTACTTTTATTTTAAATGGTAAACTTTTGAGATATTTTGAGTGCAAACATGGAAAATTAGTTTTGGCAAGCTTGCCAAAACTCTGACACCATAGACCTCTGCAATAACAGGTTCTGTTAAATTGACTCAGTATTGCCTTCTACGCAGAAACAAATGCTTAATAAGTGCATCAGTATCTAAGTTAGATATGTAAAATCAAATCTAGATAATTGGTTTGGTTTTGAAAATTTGATATTTCATCAGACTATGCAGCTTTGATGTATAGACTATTACTACTGGGGAGATAGGTGCAACACAAGGAGAAGTGATGACAGTTGTGGGAGACTCGATGACAGTCGTGGGATACTTGCTGACAGATGTGAGACACTTGCTGACAGTTGTGAAAGGCTTGCTGACAGTTGTAATAGACTGCTGACAGTTTACAACATGGTACAAAGCTTTGGGAACATTGACGATGTGTACATGTGGGGGCGGTGTGTTATTGCTGGTTCCAGCAGGCTACCACCACACACTCGCCGCACATCGAAACGATCCAATGGTATTTCAGTAGTATCATCATAGCATACATGCCTGAAACCCCATTTGTGTAGAAAGCAGGCAAGGACTGACAAACTTCTCTAGACTGGTGATGTACATTTGTGCACAGTGGGTATTTACTGACATGGGCATTTAATCACCACGATATAAGTGATAATAACTTTAAGTACCACGATAATCAATAACAAACAGGGCCTGTATGCAGGACTCGGTGGTAGCGGTATTTCGTGATACCGCCTATCCCCGTATAGCTACCTCCGAGCTCGGGAACTGTGTCAAGTGGTAAGCGGGGGCGCGTACCACTTACATTATAGCTACCCGTGAAGTTATTTATAGATTTGGGAAATCCCTCTGCATCTGTACCCATATATTACGCTTAAATCTATTCAATGCTGTCATATTTAACAGAATTAGATCCGCAATAAGTGACAGTTGATGAAATTAACCCTAAATTCGAAGCAATATTAACGGTGCTGCCGTAACGGCGGCGATATTAATAGTTATATTTTCGAATCGACGAACGAAAAGTAAACAAATCGCCGCCGCCGCCAGTATGGAAAACGACTTCGATGCGGCGGCGGCGATTTGTTTACTTTACGTTCGTCGATTCGAAAATATAACTATTCATATCGCCGCCAATGCGGCAGTAGCCTTAATAACGCTTCGCATTTAGGGTTAAATTGATAAAATTTCACTTATTGCGTATGTAATTCTGTTAAATATGACAGCATTGAATAGATTTGGGCCTAATGAACTCGCTATACCTGATATATACCAGGGGTAAGGTACCACCGGGTAAGCGTTTGGTGTTAGCCCTATCACCACCTTGTGCATTCCAGTTTTCGCCACTACCCGGGAAATTCCCGACTACCACCGTTTCGGCCCACTATCACCGAATACCACCGACTCCTGCATATAGGCCCAGGAGGATACTGTTATATATTGTTAATTTAGCAATCTGCGCGAGTTACGATACAGTCAACTCAAATGCACAGCTCTATAGTGCACTTCTTATAGCTAGCCAGACACGTCAGTTTATATTACTACGATATGGAATCACATCACACTTTCTAGGATTCTTATAATTTATATATATGGTTATAATAATGTTATTTGAAATGCGAGATATGGACTAGGTTGGGCAGCTCTGTACTCTGACAAATGCTCTCCAGCAATGTCATTCAGAGGACACAAAGCAAATGACAAATACCTATTAGTAATAGGTATTTGTCACTTGTATTTACTTAAAGTTCTGTAACGATATTGCTTTTCTTCAAATCCATACTTTATTTTCAAGAGCTACTGCAGTTGGTTTATGTTTGGATACCAAGCTGACAGTGATTGTTCATCAATTTTAGCCCACTTATTAAAAAGCATAACCCCGCATTAACCGGACCAGAAAGTATATATATATATATATATATATATATATATATATATATATATATATATATATATATTATTATTATACAGTAAAATCTCTCTAAATCGACCGACCTGAGACCGACTTTAAAGTTTAAGTGGTCCATTTAGGGAGCTGGTGGGTTTACGGAGTTAGAATGCGGTTACAATGGTATTGTTGGGACCCAACAAAAGCGGTCGATATAGGGGAGTGGTCGATCTATGGAGGTGATCGATTAGGGAGGTTTTACTGTATATATGAATACGCATATATATGTAATATATAAGTATTATGCAAGTATAAAGGCTTGGAATGGAATTGTATGGTTATTATTGACACAGTAGGCCCGGCATACTACTCAGGGTGTACTCTGACCGCTCAGACCGGTGGCGCCGCCACCTGTCTCATCTCTCCCTAATGGACACACTCCCAATCCCATGTCATTGGCACCGGAGAATTTATAATGATAAATATACGGGGGTTCCACCCATCAATTACCTCAACAGTTGGGGGGGGGGGGGGGTTGTTACTCCACCAATGCGCCATGGAGGAATAGATATATAAAGTATATATTCCCCTTGCATTTATACTCGTATAATGCATTATACATCACGTATATATATATATATATATATATATATATATATATATATATATATATATATATATATGCATATATACATATACATTTGTATATATATAGAGAGAAACTTGGAAATACAGTCAACCCTCTTTAATTTACCCTACTTAGTTCCCAGTACCCAATGTTGGATTAGCGAGAATACCGGATAAACACCTTGAAAGATTAGTGTAATACGATGAATGGCCGAAACCCCTACTGTTATATAGAAACTTTAGTCGGACAGCTCAATTTGTGGATTAGACGAACCAGAACTAATGTGGGCTGATCAAAACGCACATAGAATGTCTGGAGAGCACTTGTCTGGGCACAGACCACCCTTCCGCTGCTAGGGGCGTAATCGATTAATCAACTCGGGTCACCCGAGCCACTTTTTGGCGTTTACGCACATCCTAAAGACTCGGGTTGAATAAACGAATACGCTCAGGGTGGACAAAATGGTGGCTTAATCTAAAACTTAATATTCTTTTTCAATAACCGATATAAGGACAGCAAAATAGGATTTAAAGTATTTTATGATTGTAGAAGCTGACAATATGGGTTATTAAAAAAAAAGGATTAAAACAACACATAGGACCGTACTGGTAGCTGTTATCCTACAGGTACCAGCACAGATGTGATGTCATCGCTCCTAGCAAACCCCAGCCAAGAGGTGGGTTACTGGGGTCGGGGTGTTTTGCACACGGCACGTGTTTTTGTCAACTCCACTCGCGGTGTTCGATTTGAAATTCTAGCAAGTCGGGTGACCCGAATCGCCCGGGTCGTGTTAATCGATTACGCCCATAGTGGCAGTGCGGGTCGGGCCCGGCGCGGGGCCTTGTGGGATGGCGGGGTTGGGGGTTGGGGGGGGGGGGGGTGACTCACCTGCCGTTAGACTCGCGGACCTGTCTCACCCCGTCTTCATTAGAACTAACAAATACGCTCGGTTCGGCTGAGCTCATGAAAGCCCACATCCGTTCATAAACGGGTATGGTCGACCCACGGAAGAATCCCATGGTTGAGCCGCCCTCCAATGTACCGTACCGGATCTCAGTCTGCGCAGGCGCCGAAATGGGGGTGAGGGGGGGGGGGGGAGAGAATAACACAAGTCAGCAACAGCATTCCAAGCATAGTTTAATAGGAATAGTTTATGGGGATTACAATTTGTTTTGTCATTTAAGTAGGATTTTTAGTTTGCATTAAAAAATGCTGATAATTTATTCATATAAATAAATGACTATCCCCTATTTAAACTTCTTTATAATATTGGTTGATTACATTTACAGACACACAAATAATGCGTCAGTTCTGAGATACCAAACTAGGTGAGGTCAGACTTTGTTAGTAAGCCACCACTCATATTCATAGAAGGTGGGAGACGGTCCATAGGAAGAGTGGCGGGGCTCAATATGAATGTCAGACATCTGTGCATGTTTACTACATTTGAAATAACATGCAGCACTGTCATTGCAGAAGACGCTGCGATCAATGTATGCGATTTATCACTGGAAAGTTATGTAACAAGGTGATGTGTAGTTATCGCCGATACGTACACCCCAAGTGTAGCTTCTTATTTCTCAGTGATGAGGCATAACACAGGAAGTGACATGCCTGCCGAATGTACCATCCTTCCGGTCTCAACACCAGCCGGGAACAAGTTAACTGCAGTGTGAATTAGCTGACCTCCAATGACCCGTGCAAGTTTAGTAATGGCTGACAGAATGCATGGCATTAGTTGTGAACTGAGTAGGGATGATTGACCTGTTTGGCGAGGTCATCGGCCGATTCGATGGGCGACTGCATTCTCTCGACTGTCAAAAAGGCAGCCAGGTTGGCTGTGTAGGAAGAAATGATGATCAAAGTGAAGAACCACCACACGCTCCCAACGATGCGTCCGGACATTGATCTGAACAAAAGGAATAGAAACCAGCATACTTGTTATGTAAGAGAAAGTAAGGATGCTTCGAAGGTGATGTGATCATACGGGTATTCTGAGTTCCGCTGGTCCCTCAGGAAGGACTGAGGCTGTGACCCAGCATGCTGGGTCACAGCGAGGCGGTGAATACATCTACATACCTTAATATTCTATCTAATGTGAAATATTTGCTAGGATAATTTCACTGCAATCAACATTAGAAACAAAAGTATGGTAATAATCCTATTGCTTGGAGAAAATAATTTTGGCAAGCGCACCAACACTCTATTACCATAGGCTTCTGGAGTAGTACATGTTCTATTCAATTGACTCACTAATCCTGTATGTGTGGCAACACATGTTTAATAAGTGCACTAGAATCAAAGTTAGATATGTAGAATCAAATTTAGATAATTGTTTTGGAGTCTTGGTTTTGAAAATTTGATGGTTTCATCGGGCTATGCAGCTTTTATTATTTTAAAGTGTTAATATTGGATGTCCACGTGGACACAGTAAATAGATGCTGGCGGCCATCTTGTACTGACCTTGGTTCGATGTCACACCCCTGTTGCATAAATGCCCCCAGTGAAAACCAGAGGGAGTTGAATATGGTAAAGTTGTTTGTCACTGTTGGACCGTCGCTGTTGTCTTCTATATGCCACTCGAATGGACTGAAGCGGCTTACCTACAACAGAGGTCTGTCACAGTGAGGGGGTCGTGACAGTGGCGGGCCGGTGTCAGTACCGGGGTGACAGTGCACAATCACACATCTCGGTACCAGCAACCAGCTGTCATTAAGGATACACACAGAGAGGCGCAGACGGAGAAAGTGAGGAACAAAAAAAAAATTATTTAAATAAAAAATAATATATATACTGAAAAATGCTGTTAAAATCTAAAAGCATTTTGATTCGAACCACGGTGGAGTTCTATTCAATAAACACAGGTTCTCAATCAATCAATCAATCAATCAAAAGAGACGTTGATAAAATGCATTGTTTATTAGTTATTTCCCCCCGCGCTGCAAGGACCCGTTTTACAGATGGCTCACCGATTGTTTTCGTAAAAGAAATGTATATTTACGATTCTCTTCTTGATTAGATTTTGATTCTTGATCAAATATTTCTAGATAGTCATATAGTAGTTTCTTACTTGCATTAAATATTCATTTCGTGAAAAAAAAAAAATCTTGATCAAAACCATCTGCGCACGGTGTTTAAAAAAAAAAAAACGGGCCCCCACACAGGCAGTTCAATGATCAGCATCGCATTAGAAAAAAAAGTTTTTTTAAAACCAAAAAAAAGAGATAACAGAAGAAAGAGTAGGTCATATATTTTGCACATGCGCGCTAGCAAAAATCGCAAGACTTGCGCTTTTGTCGTCTCACAATACTTGTGTGCTAACACAGAGATCTCTGGTAAATACCAATGGGGACATTTAGAAAAAAAGGAAAAAAGGCAGAAAAAGGTGCAAAAACGAAGTGGGAAGAAGGCTTAGTAAAACAAGACACTTCAAAAAGGCTGCTGGTCTGAGGGCGTCATGGGGCCAACACTTACAGGGCCTGTGACATCCTACAGTCTGAACAATAACAACTGTGTCCTAATAGTCACAAAAAGGCTGCTGGTCTGAGGGCGTCACACGGCTAACACTTACAGGCCTGTGACATCCTACAGTCTGAACAATAACAACCGCGTCCTAATAGTCACAAAAAGGCTGCTAGTCTGAGGGCATCATGTGGCCAACACTTACAGGGCCTGTGATATCCTACAGTCTGAACAATAACAACCGCGTCCTAATAGTCACAAAAAGGCTGCTGGTCTGAGGGCATCATGCGGCCAACACTTACAGGCCTGTGACATCCTACAGCCTGAATAATAACAACCGCGTCCTAATAGTCACAAAAAGGCTGACGGTCTGAGGGCATCACACGGCCAACACTTACAGGGCCTGTGACATCCTACAGTCTGAACAATAACAACCGCATCCTAATAGTCACAAAAAGGCTGCTGGTCTGAGGGCATCACACGGCTAACACTTACAGGCCTGTGGCATCCTACAGTCTGATCAATAACAACCGCGTCCTAATAGTCACAAAAAGGCTGACGGTCTGAGGGCGTCACGCGGCTAACACTTACAGGCCTGTGACATCCTACAGTCTGAACAATGACAACCGCGTCCTAATAGTCACAAAAAGGCTGCTGGTCTGAGGGCGTCACGCGACTAACACTTACAGGCCTGTGACATCCTACAGTCTGAATAATAACAACCGCGTCCTAATAGTCACAAAAAGGCTGCTGGTCTGAGGGCGTCACGTGGCCAACACTTACAGGGCCTGTGACATCCTACAGTCTGAACAATTACAACCGCGTCCTAATAGTCACAAAAAGGCTGACGGTCTGAGGGTGTCACACGGCTAACACTTACAGGCCTGTGACATCCTACAGTCTGAAAAATAACAACCGCGTCCTAATAATCACAAAAAAGCGAAAAATTGCTTTCTTTTCTTTGTTTTTGTTTCTTTGCAAGGATCCATCTGTACTTTTATATCTCTCTTTTTAAAATATATATTTTAAAAAGAATTCTTAAAAAAAAAAGCCAGTACTTATCATTCCATAGTCTTTCAGGTAATTGGATGAAATTGACCAAGCCTTAATTGAATATGAAACTAATACAAAATATATACATATATATTCATATATAGATATACATGTACATGTATACATATATACACATATATATGTGTATATGCATCTATATATGTATATATATACATATATATACTTATGATTTTGTTGTTGTTGTAACTTTCAAAGTTCGAATCAAAATCTGGGTAGCGAGGAAATTGTTTTAGACTTTCTCAACTGACACTTTATTGTGAGACATTAAAAATACCGCAAGAGACAAAAACAAATCACAGAGGAAACCCACAAAAAAAAACAATCCCACCAAACTAAAAATAATAGTAAAATAAAACCACAAAAAAACCTCATAGAAGCGACTAGGGCGACAACAGGAAGTGACTCAACATGTTTGGTGAGGATAATAACAAGCCCAGACGACAAATCCAGACGACAAGGCATTATCTGGGAGTCATCGTGGACTGGGGAGAGGAGGGGGTGGGGGGTGGGGGGGGGGGAGGGGGGGATAGCAAAGGTGTGTGAGGGGAGGGATGAGACTACAGCATGCCAACGTAGCAAGTTTCTACTATCGCGTGGTAACTCGTGAGGTGGGGTGTTAGTGGTGCCACCGAATAGTTCCGTCCGTTTGTCAGTCAAACAAATCTAATAAGGAAGACACACGCGCTAGTCACGTGACAGTTGACAGTTACTGGAGGCAAGTCATATTTGTTTGTATTCTGATTCTTTCTCTCCTTATTTCTTTCTCTCATCTCCCACTTTCAAAGACAATGGTTTTGCTCTATGAAGGTCATCGGTAAAGAAATCGTTCCAAACTATATATATGTGTGTATATCAACATACATACATGCATATAAATCCGTACATATATATATGTATATATTATATATACTTATATATATGTGCATACATATGCATATATCTATATATGCATGTATACATGCATATATATGTATATATATGTATATATATGTGTGTATATATGTATATATATATATATATGTATATATATGTATATTCATGTATATATATGTATATACATATTTATATGTATATTTATGAATACATGTATAAATATATGTATAAATATAGCATACACATGATATGCATATATAGACACACACATATATATATATATATATATATATATATATATATATATATATATATATATATATATGGCTGCTTGAAGTCTTATTCAGTCCTACCATCTAGCTGGTAGGGTTTGCTAAGGAGAGACTATAGATGTGAATGGATCTTCGGGTCTTACCAAAAAAAAAGAAGTAAAAAAGTAAAGAAAAAAAAGATAGATGAAGAGATACAATAACAAAAAAGAAGAGTAACAGACCACAAGTGCCGGAGGTGATGTGAGAGTGTGGGTACGGTGGTGTGGGTGTGTCAGAGAAGCATTGCGCATGCTCAGGGGTCGTTCTCGGGGGAGGGAGGGTGGTAAAACGAAAACCGCTATGGAACAAAACCAAGTCAGTCCTGATTGTGTACAGCTACCTCCACCAGTATCCTAATCAAGCGTGATGTCTAGAGAATACAGTGCACCCGGAAACAGATGCTCACTACGGGACCCCGACTACAAACGTCTCAGTTCAACGGAGAGTTTCGTACGAACCGTCAAAACGTGGAAAATACCAGAGAAGAAGAGTCAGCGAAATTGAAAAAAAATTGAAAAAAAGGGCGATAATAGGGGGTAAACTAATATTGCTTTAGGAGCCTGAGGTTAGTAGTAATTAATGGTTGCAGAGTATCCCCCCGTACATACCTGTGCTTCGCACCTATACGATACCTTTGCTATTTGATCCTGAGCCGAGGTGTAAATGAAAGGGTCCATCGGTCAGATACTTGTGCTTTTATTATATTCGCTAATCAATCCTAATGTAGTTTTTGTTGTTGTTGTAGTTGTTGTTAGAAACTTCCACAGCTCAATGTCAGAAGAAAGCAAGCGAGGCACAGAGAGGCGTTCTTTTGAAGCAGATTCTTCTCGATGGATCTTTAATTCGGTTAATATTTTCTCTAAGACCAATGAATCCCTGAGTAAAGAGCTTCGTCTCGACATGCAAAGTTAAAAGGACCGGATATGGACTAGGCGAAGCAGTTTGCACTATCTGACAAAAGCTGTCCCACAACACAGCACCTCTTTATTATATAACCAAACATGTGTTGGGAGAGTGACATGAAATACAAAGGTCTCACCATACAGTTTCTATCGTGTTTGTTTATTCAGGATTTAGTTATTCATTGTGGGTTGCATATCTCACTGTTAGTTTCGTATTCGGCTTTAAATAAAATAAAAATTATAGCGCTAGGAAATCTGGATGTGAAAAAGGGTCCAGTAAGAATTGAATATATTTGATAGTTGGTGCTTACTTTGTACCATCTGAATTATTTTGGGAATAAGCAATTGTATCGGAGAGCATTTGACTGAGTACTATCCTAGGCCATATCCAATACCTTTACTGCGATCCATAGGGAATATTTATGGGTGCTTAGCGCTACATTAACACACAACATGGTATTGTTTATAATCTAGCATCTTGTCATCATTGTAGCTTCCCCTATCATTTTTTGTTAAAGGAAAAAAAAAAGATGATTACATCACTGGTACATCAGTGAATGATTTTGAAAGGTATTCAGGAAAGAATACTGTCTCCAACGCGGACAATTTCTATTTTATTTAATAGTTAATTAAGGAGGCATATTCAACAAGAATAGCAACAATTACAAACAAACAAACAAAATCTCACCAAAACATGTTCAACTGGAACACTTTTAACATTTTGTTATAACTCAAATTTGAGTAAAAAAAAGAAATGCTTTGACAATATTCTTTCTTGAATTTCTCGAGAGCAAAAGAAAGGAAAGGGAGGGAATTGGGTGTTTTCTAGATTGTTAAAAGAAGAGTTTCTTTACCCCTATTTTTCCTTCAGCCTATCATAGTAGGTCCACGCCGCAGGAGAAAATGTGCAAGCAGAGCAAAGATACAGAAGTGGCTGAGATGGTGTGAAAGGTCGCGCTGAAAGGTTGCTGTCTCCGTGACAATCCTACACACTTTAATACTTTATCTCCTTTCTTTGTGCTCTTTCTTATGAAAGACACTAGTCAAGAAGGGGGTGATCCACGCCCCACAGAGAGGTGGCAGTGGCAGGTATATATATATATATATTCTTATTGCAATATGCATTATATAAATACAGTTTCTTTTGGGAGGTATTTATAGCATATTAATTCTTCCATCTTTTTTTCATTTAGTAGAATTGATACCTTTCTTTCTCTTTTTTTTTTTTCTTCTTTTTGGACAGCATATGTAGTTCAGACACAAACACGGGAAAAAAATGATGGAAAGACAAAAGACACAACTAATGTGAAACACATCGGCAACCACTGGAGAGGAGATTATGAAACATAGTACATGAGGCATGCGTCCGAGTAATAAACACGTCACACTACACCAAATTAGAAAGAAGGGACAAAAATTGAGGAGAGGACAAAAAGATTTCCACTATTTTACTGTCAATTACAAAATTCAAAGTTAAATCTTTTATTTAAAAAAAGAAATTTGTTTTAAATTTTCAAATGTATTAAATTTCAGACAAAAACCCGGAGGGCGGAGGGAGGGAGGCACTCTAGAAATAAGTCCTGTGAAATTTCACCTACATCAACGTCATTGCACTGACAATA
Source organism: Branchipolynoe longqiensis (assembly GCA_030323885.1). NCBI lineage: Eukaryota > Metazoa > Annelida > Polychaeta > Phyllodocida > Polynoidae > Branchipolynoe > Branchipolynoe longqiensis. The sequence continues at coordinate 104,086,906 of CM059191.1, read as the reverse complement.
ATAATTTGGGAGCATCTTTTGTCATCTAGCTTGCTTGTTTGATTTTCCTTTTTAAATTTATTTTCTTCTTCTGGTGGAAATCCCGACTGTCTATTGAGCGGTTAGATTTTATATATGTTAGGTGTGCACTCCCATATTGTGAGACGACAGATAAACGGAGAAGACAAAAAAAATAAATACATTTTTTTTAAATGGGGGGGCGCAACAAAGAGATGGGTATATACCACCCCATATATAATAACCCCTCACAACGAGGCTACTTGGCTGCCACCCCACACCCACCCCACCACGTGATTGAGGTGAGAGCTTGCTTGTTTGCCTTTTCTCTGGAGGTAGTATGTCGCCATTAGCATCCATTTCCTGTTACTTTTGTTGTGGTGTCATTATTTACATATATAAATCCGAAATAATACCCAGATCTAGGAAAATATGTATTGCTTATGAATTTCGGTCTTTTATTTTTGTCCGTTTATATCTGAATGCGGTTTGGTCTGCCTGCTTGGCTTGATATATATTTCATATTCATGTAGGGCTCGGTGGGTTTCTTGGTTTCTGCTAGGAGTGGTGGGGTGCTAGATAAAAGATTCACCTCTGACTCTGTTCAGAGGTGAATTACAACCCTATGTAATAGTTGGAGAAAATGTGCCTCACTGTTGATCATCTTAGTTTGGTATTCCTACCTTATGTTGATTAAAATCCAATAGCTATAATCCAATTGTCTAAGTTTTCCCTCAACATATACTCTCCAGAACGTTAAATTCACACAATATAAAGGTAAACTTACACAAAATGAGTTTGAAGTGATAGAGTCCGTGAACTAAATCCGCCATGTTTCAATGAACTGGTTGTACCACCTGACTACCTCAGCCAATGGAAATGACTGCTTTCTCACCTAGAGTGGAATATTACCCAGGAACCTCTCAACTTCCTGCAAATGGGATATGTGGGCTCTGTCAATTAAAACTGTAAAGTTCATTTATCTACTGGACTTAATCTACTAATCAATTCAAAAGTTGCGAGTAAATATATCAAGGTATGTGACAAATATATTTTGCTCTTTAGATTACAAATTTACGTGCTCATTTCATTTACCCACATTTTCTCCACTTTTTATATAGGGCCATTCTCCACCTCTACTCAGGCTACTTTAGTATGGGGTGAATCTCTCATCTAATGGGGTGCATGAACATGGGGTGTTTTATCAAACACCAAACTGAGCCTTGCATGTAGGGGTGGACAGTCTAACTTGCCTGGGAATACCAGAGGAGGAGGGCTGTGCAGCGCCATGTATGTATGCAATGTGCGAAATTGCGCCCCTCCCCCTACACACACAAGACATGGTGGCTAAAGTGAATCACAGCTCCACATGTAAGACTGCGTTTCTTTACAATTTACGTGTAAGAACCAGCACTCTTACTCCAAATTAACTTCGCGTTGGAAAAGTGGAACCGTAGCAAAATGTGCAGTTTTGTAATTGACACCACATCGCGCTGCTATGCCCCCCCCCCCTCCTCCCTGGTCAGATATAATACATGTAAATAGAGCGATCTTGGTGCATAGTGCGTGCTTTGCTACCCGCTTGGTTGTGTCACGCTATTAGTTGGGGTATAAACAATGTGAGAAGTTTAGTCAATTGTGAATTGGGTGCTTTCCATGTAAGTCACATAAAAACATCTCCATGTCGCTAGTTCAGTCTATTAAAAAAAAAGAAAACCCACCATGAAACAATAAAAGCCTCCATCTGACAAACGCTAGTAGTCGCTACTAGTTATAGTCCTGTAGTTCCAGATGTTATGGCGCTGTCACATTATGACACTTCTTGCCGGCGTGCCGCCAACGTGCAAAATCACTTTTAATCATCGAGAGACGTCAAGCTTTTCGGCATCAGCGCAATGTACTGGTAGAGTGTGGCCGACGTTTTGGTAAAAGTTTGGTGCGCCGTCCTGATATGACCTTAGATGTTGGTAGGACATAAAACAACAAAAAGCAACCATTTGGCGCAATGTGTGGGAACAAGCCTCACACGTGTGTGGCGTGTGCTTACCGTTCGCATAACGATCTTCCAGCGCGTTTAACGTATCTCGACGCGCCCCTAACATTGCCATAATGTTGGCACCCACGCGTTGTCGAATGCCCAAAGTTTTGTGCAAGCGCAAAACTTTCGACCTGCGATGACGCGCCGCCGATCCTCGCCAACCGTCGCCGTCCATCAACGAATACCAACGCGCGCCTAATGCGTGGGTAACGCTTCCTGACGTATCCCGACATTCCGCCAAAAAATCACATACATTGACGCGCGTTGGTGAGAAGCGTCGTAATGTGACAGCACCATTAGAACGCCAACACATATTAATTAAAGCTGACCGAGGCTAAATATCGACTTACATTAAGAATATATATATATATATATGTATATATATATATCGCTAAGTGCATAATATAACACCATCAAATGTAAACAAAAAATGGAGAGGATTAGTAGAAAGGTGGGAGGGACTTACCAGGAACAAAACGACGCTAACGCCAATGTATGCGAAAATTACGCACATCCATATCTCATAGGACAATGGATACATAAAGGAGAAAACTCCAGGCTTTTCTTTTGTGGGTTTTTTGATCATAATACTGATCCCAAGGCTCATAAAGGGTTTAGAGAAGTCGATGACTCTCTCCCTAACGGAGGTGATGGTCAGCGGGGCTATGGCCAGGTCAGCCTCCTGCAACAAACACAGCACAAATTAAGCCGGCATTCAATTGTATGCGAAACAGCGATGGTAAAGGTAAGATTCCATTTGCATGGGTGTGGTGACATACCGTATGCAGTATGTGGATGTTATGGGGGTAGTGGTGGGGGACAATGCGGAATGGATATAGGTCTAGATGAATTAGCAGGATTCCATATATCCTGAAGGTTTTTTTTCATCTCATCGTATCTTTTTCTAAACATGTGTTTGTTTCCTTAAAGAGCAGTCTGTACGTTATTTGTATATTAATTCCAGGGCTCATAATTTCTTTTATGGATTATTTTGTTTATAAGGGGCTGTGGGAAGACAACCATTAATGGTTACAATGTTCCTGCAATTTCTGTTGTCAACAGAATAGTATATATTTGTGGAATAATGCATAGAAATTGTGAATAAAAGATTTCTTAATGTCTCATTGAATTGGTCCATGTAGCAGTTGGTGGAATCTCGGCATTATTGATCATTCAGATTAGACTTTTCTTTCATGCATTATGGAGTACTACTATCACCGTGCTATATTACATTGTATATATAACAAACTATTGGATTGTATATCTAACAACATATTACATTGTATACCACATGGTATTCAGAGCATGATGAAAATGAGATGAAAACAACGAAAGACATACAAACAGAAACAAATCAGGGGAATGAATGAATTAAATGTTGTTATATTATATATACATATATACCAGAACGTGAGTTATTAGCAAGTAGAACCCTTTATGGAATGTGAGAAAGAGCTAATAATAACCATGTTATTTCACACAGTTCATGCTGGATTCGTAAAATTGTTAAATATGTGCGCATATAATACATATATGTATATATATGCATGTGTATGTGACAGTCTCAACAATGTCCAGCCTTCCTGACACAAAGCACCATCGATGATACCACGGTTTAATGTGCGATTTATTTTAGTAGTTGGATTGTAAAATGTGAATAATTAACACAGAAATGCGCACGCATGTTCATTTAGTGCTAATATCACAAGTGTATTTGAATCATTCTGTTATTTAACAACACGCTTCGGGATCCTATGTAGACATATATACATCACATTTAACGCTTTGGGGCCGGAAGCGCCTGCAAGTTCCAAATGCTTACAGCGCCGGTGTGCCTGTAGTTGAATTGCATTTCTAGATATGTTTTCCTGATAATTTGTTGATCACATCAGAAATACAGTGCTACCCGATTGCAGGTGCATTCAGCTGCTCCCAATCTGTAAGCCTTCAAAATCCACATGTGTACCCAGGCGCTCCCAATCTGTAAGCCTGCACAATCCACAGGCGTACCCAGGCGCTCCCAATGTGTAAGTCTGCACAATCAGCAGGCTTACCCAAGCACTCCCAATCTGTAAGCCTGCACAATCCACAGGCATACCCAGGCGCTCCCAATGTGTAAGCCTGCACAATCAGCAGGCGTACCAAGGCGCTCCCAATCTGTAAGCCTGCACAATCCACAGGTGTACCCAGGGGCTCCCAATGTGTAATCCTGCACAATCAGCAGGCATACCCAGGCGCTCCCAATCTGTAAGCCTGCACAATCCGCAGGCGTACCCAGGCACTCCCAATGTGTAAGCCTGCACAATCCACAGGCATACCCAGGTGCTCCCAATCTGTAAGCCTGCACAATCCGCAGGCATACCCAGGCATTCCCAATCTGTAAGCCTGCACAATCCACAGGCGTACCCTGGCGCTCCCAATGTGTAAGCCTGCACAATATGCAGGCATACCCAGGCGCTCCCAATGTGTAATCCTGCACAATCCACAGGCGTACCCAGGCGCTCCCAATGTGTAATCCTGCACAATCAGCAGGTGGACCCAGGTGCTCCCAATGTGTAAGGCTGCACAATCCACAGGCGTACCCAGGCGCTCCCAATGTGTAAACCTGCACAATACGCAGACATACCCAGGCGCTCCCAATGTGTAATCCTGCACCATCCACAGGCATACCCAGGTGCTCCCAATGTGTAAGCCTGCACAATCAGCAGGCGTACCCAGGTGCTCCCAATGTGTAAGCCTGCACAATCCACAGGCGTACCCAGGCGCTCCCAATGTGTACGCCTGCACAATCCGCAGGCGTACCCAGGGGCTTCTGGCTCCAAAGGGTTAAAGGGTTAGAAATCCTTTGCATCAGCAAAACCGGAAATGGCCGAGAGTGTCACATATAGCGGAATCAATAATTATAATTAACCAGTAGAAATAACAAGTTTAGCAAGTTAACTGGGTAGAGGGAATGGGCATCCATCTTCATTCTGATGGTGGTACATGTGTATGAATTAACGCTGCCCTACACTACACGATAATCCGTCTGGCTCTGAATTAATCGGGAATCGGGGAGAATTCCAAAACTCAAAACCTTGATACATGTGAATGGTCGGCGTCTTTCTAGCCACCTTCCCTACAACATGTCTGTGACACCCAGACCACATTGTCAATACGCTCCATCAAATCGATGTTCATGACCAATTGTCGTGTAGTGTACGAATGCATTATCCTTCAACAAAAAGACGATCACAACACAGTAAGAGTAAGCTGTACATTCGCCGACCTGAGGAAGAGTTGAAACAACAGGGCACCAATGATGCCAGTGGCAGTGAGTGACAGACAGTACGTGAGGTGTTACAGTTTATGACCAGTGCAATTTCTATGATTTTTTTTAACCCAAAACACATCAACACTTCACAATTGTTGTATACAACATTCCAAAGCAGTTGACAAATTGTCAAAGGTAATTAACTCGTGGAAGATAGCAAATCACGAAAATATGTCCGATCTAATTAATTAAGTGTTTGTGTACATTGTAATGCCCCTTCCGTCTTCTGTTATTGCAACATCACTGATTAGAACCAAAAAGGCTGGTATTTTTGTGTGTGTTTTTTCTTGTGTGGATTCTTGGTAGTTGGTTATAAACTTGGTTCTAATTGATTGGTTCTAAATTAGTTCTAACTGATTCGTTCTAAATTGGTTCTTAATTGATTTTTAATTGGTTCTTAATCGGTTCTGAATTAATTATAAACTGACACAAACATCATGGCGCCTTAAAAGTTAACCCAGAGAATGGTGCATGCGCAGGCGAGACGGGGAGAGGGGGGCGGTAAGGAGGAGGAGGGTGGGGGGTGGAGTGATGCTGGTGGTTGTTTACGAGATAGATCACCACCCACAACCACAACCACCACCCACAACCACAACCACCACAGTGACCACCAAACCGTTCAGAAACAGACAGAAAAGAGGCGATTAAGATCAAATAAAAGCAGTGTTCTGTGTGCCGGGAGCAGGAGGCCTTATACGACAGCTTGCGCATGGGCATTGCGCACCGACACAGGGCACCCGACGGTGGCGCCACCTGCCTGTGCCACCCGCAAGCTGGCTGAGGCCTCCCGGTAGCCCGACACACACACACACACACTGAGAGCGGGGAGTGAGCGCCTCGGCGCGGGGGGGCCCTACCTCACTTATGAGCTCTCCAATCATACCATTCCACGTGGCGTTCTCCGTTTTGCCGCCGTATTTACCGTCACGCACCGGCTGGATTATGTACGGGTAGCCAATGATGCGTGACAGCTTGTGCGCCAGGTCGACGCAGTAGCCCTCGTACCGGTCGTTCCCCACCAGAGGGCGCCCATCCTCCGGCACCGGCTTCATCATTAAGTAAGGCTCTGTCTGCAACCACCAGTGGATCGAAGCGAGCGGGCGCAGTGTTAGTGGGGCCTGGTGTCAGGGCGCTTTGCCGCCGCCGCCGCTTTGCCTGCTTGCCACCGCCGCCGCCGCTCATTTGCATATTAGGCCTACCTCAGCTGCTTGTTGGACGTCTTGCAGCGGTGTTGAACTAGGCATGCCGCACGGTGGGGGTGTATGTTCAAGGGGGGAAGGGAGAGTGGGGAAGAGACCCTTTGACCAACCTGCTTAACCCAAGCTCCAACTAGGGCCTACTACTGCAAAATGGAATCTTACAATCTTCTCCCCCCCCCCCCCCAACCAACCAAAAGTCCCTTCTATGGAATTTATCATTTAGCTAATTTTGCATTCATTGTCTTTATTCTGACGCAAATGATTGAATTAATATGTAGCTAATTACTGCAAAGAAAGGGTAGACCTATAGGCCTATTGGGAATGGCTCGGGTAATTTTCAAACGGGTTAATTGTTCCAATTTCAAGCTGAACCAGAAGTAAAGGAGGTTTACTTCTGAGCGTGGTTTACAACAGAGCGGTGGCGTCCCGAACTATACTAGATCTGGTTCGAGTCTTGTTATGTCAACAATCAGTTTGAGTGCAATCATTATTTGGGCCGATCAAATGTATCAGAGTCATAAGCCAGACAGTTGATATGTCTAAATTAAAGTTGCATAGTCCGATGGTTTTGAATTTCTGTATTTTTTCTGAGATAAATATATTAGATTGATTACTAGTATCCACTTTACATTAGTTCAAAGTTACTTTTATTTTAAATGGTAAACTTTTGAGATATTTTGAGTGCAAATATGGAAACTCTGACACCATAGACTTCTGCAGTAACATGTTCTGTTAAATTGACTGAATATTGCCTTCTACGCAGAAACAAATGCTTAATAAGTGCATCAGTGTCTAAGTTAGATATGTAAAATCAAATCTAGATAATTGTTTTTGTTTTGAAAATTTGATATTTCATCGGACTATGCCACTTTAAGGACACTAGAAAAATTATTTGGTGCTTTTGTTGTTGTGTTTTTTGGGTGGTTATTTTGGTCTTGAGCAGGTTGGTCAGGCGAGGTCTGGTTTTTCGCAATCACGCGCGGTCAATGGAATGGATGCAACGCGCACAAAGCAGACGACAAAAGCAAAGTGGCGGCAAGCACAGACTGCCACGAACCAGCGCCGGAACCAGCGCTGCGGGCGGCGACGCAGTGTCGGCGGCGAGGCATAGGGTTCTGAGCGCGCCGCGTTGCAGTGTGCACACGCCGAACCGCACCACGCCCGGTTTCCCGCGCTCTGAGCTAAAGCACTCACTGCGCCACCTACAGGGAACACGGGGGCATTAATCACACAATCACATACATGTATATACACACACACACACGGACAAACACAACACAGACACAAACAATGGCCTCGGGATTAGGGTTCTGCACAACAGGGACGCCTATGGCTGGAAACTTCCTAAATACGCCCCGGATAACAAAAGAGTGCGCATAACCACCCGCCACACCCTCGAGTGTCTGGTGGCGACCCGTTGCAACGTGGCGTGCGGTTCTGCACTCGCGGGCGCCTATTAAAACCACTTACGTTTCTAACGAGCTCTCCTACCATGCCGTTCCATGTTCCGTTCTCGTCTTTAGAGCCATACTTCCCATCTTTGACGGGCACAATCAAGTAATCATAGCCAACTATTTCGGCTATTTTCTTGGCTAGGTCGGCGCAGTACCCCTCGTAGCGGTCGTTTCCTACAAGTGGCTGGCCGTTTGGGTTTTCGGGTTGCAGTGTCAGATATGGCTCGGTCTGGTATACGGGGAGAAGAACGGGAGATACAAAGTTGTCCATCATCAATCAATAGTGAAAACAGCACACAAAAAGTACTTTATTTTTTTTTTATATTAGCAAAAAATAGGAAGATTTTCTTTTAATAGAAAAAAAAAGAAGCAGACATTTCTCAAACTGTTGGGAGAACAAAATCTCATCGTGATCACGTGACACACTTCTTGGACAGTGACATCCATGCCGAGTTTGGGTTGACAAAATTTAATTTGCACAAAAACAATCTACCCAACAAAAAGAGACAGCCGTCAAAGAAATGGCTATGTAAAGGGTTCTAAGATTTCTATGTTCTAACCGACTACAAATTGTCTACAAACTCACTTTACTCAACCAGTCTACATTATCTGAACACGCTGGGCAGCGGGCAGCAGGGGGTGGAGATGGTGACAACACTGTGTTCTATTCATTGCACAATCGCAGTCTAAAATCGACTTTAAAATGCATCTTTGGTAAAAGGCAAAATAAACAAAAGCAAAAAAAACGGTCTAAAAGTTTATAAAAAAAATCAAATAAATATTACAAATTTTTAAAAAGAAGCTTAAATTGTTAATAAAACTCGATCCTGCTTCAAGTGGATGGGGAGGAAATGATAGCATGAGACTAGTTTGAACTGAGCAATTTAATACTGGACTGCATAAGTTAGCACTATGGTTTAGTGGGGAGGGATCGCAATGCGCAAGCGTAGTTGAACACAATGAACAGTTGTGGAGAAAATGCGCATTCAGGGTGAGTCATGGGTGAAACAATGGCGCACGCAAACATAGCCAACAATCGAACACAGCCAGGTGTGACACCTCAAGGCTTTGTGACACTAGCTCGTGACAGTGCGAGCAGCACTGAATTGGGTCGTCGGTCTCAGAGGACACAATCTAAACACCAACACAACTTAAAAAGAAAACTTCATAGGGAGCGTCACAAAGTCTTAATTATCGTCAACCCGAAACAATTTGACATTTCAATACACAGGGTGACATTTCAATACAGTTAACCGCATAACATGATACTCAGTAGTTACTCCTCCTGTTGCTGATCAACTCATTAGAAAATGCATCAGGAAGCTGGCTTATGGAAATAACTACATCAATTTGCAATATAAACTACTAAATATATAGTTCAAATGCTTGTTTATCATAGCTTACTATTTTTGAGTGATGGATTTATTCATGAAATCATGTAGATCAATAAGCTTTCAAATCGAGAGTTTCCTGTAGCCATTATCTTGTCTTTTTGCATTCTCTCTCATTTCATTGTGCCAATATATATGCAGACACTATGCCGCGCACCTATGCAGTTACACTGAACTGCGCTAGGTGGTGGCAGACTAGCCACTGGGCAGACCCCTGATGGGGCTGCCCTCTACTGAGTGTAGCTAGCTCACCCCCCACCCACCTATAGAGGCGACGTGGGACCTGACGAGTTAGGGGGCGGGTCAGTTGACTGTTGACGCCGCGGAGAGCAGAGAGGTTTTGTAATAAACCAAGTTGAACCGTACTGATAGTGAATCTTGGCGTTCTTCCATGAGTGCATGGCAGTTTGGGGAAGACCGTGGGCCATTACATATGTATATATAAGCAGTTGCTCCTAGAACATCGTCATATAATATTTTTTTAATTTGTATAGCAAAACAGTTTTTGTTTCGATTTAGAAATGGTCTCATTCACCAATACTGTGAATAAGGGTGAATATTTGACCTAGTTATGGAGGCGCCACCTCCTGGTGGACACTGAATAACTACCAGGCAGCTCCAGGTGAAGAAACTGAATATTGACAAAGATGACCAGATTTACACTATGACAGGTGAATCGCAGCAAATTCTTACTCAACTTCCCCGTTCATATAAACCCAAGCGTATGTTTGGTGAGTGATACTGATAGGGAGGACAACGGTATCTGTACACAATTTATACTTTAAAAACGAAACCCAGACATTTACAATGTATTATTGGTACTCTACTAAATGTTAAAAATATAATCACTATGCCAGTTAATAAAATTCCCTTTCCGTCGGTTCAGTTGAACAGCCTTTATCAACATTCAGTAAACAACATGTCATCAACATATTAAAGCACGGTAGAAGATGACGACATCAGAACTGCGTTCACATGTACTTATACTAAGTTATAGGCAGTATTTGCTGCAGTGAGAATGTCAATATCCAAGTGGAGTCGCAGGAAGCATGTTAAACGTGCTGGTGGAACAACAACATACATGGATGGTAACATAGTTAGCAGGTAAAACAGACATCACGGAAATGTGTCACTCCAACACGTGTATCACTAACAGAGGCTCACGTAGCCCCAGGTCACTTAACATTTAAACAAACCCAAAACGAGACTCTCAACTCAAAATGCTGAGAAATATCTGGGTCGATACCGAGTACAGCGCCACTTTAAATCGGTGTTAAAAGTTGGTACTTAGATAAAATATTGCCGTAGGTGGCGTTTTTATTCATTAGGTGATGCTACAATTGTTTTTTTTTAAATGAATTGTGAATAAATTGGCAAATCTATCTTTTATTTGAAAACAATGAATTTAAAGTTGCATAATCCGACGGTTTTTAGTTTCTGCCATATTACCTTTAAAGATATTGTTAAAAATCAGATAAATATATGATCTTGATCAGTATGATCTACTATAATAATTTAGTTTGAATTGACTTTGGAAACATTTGTAATAAAGCCATTCAAGATTAATGTTGGTGTGCCCAACAATATGCTGGACATAGACTTTGGTTGCCAAATTTCAAGCAATGCATAGGAGCACCAACCTGCTACATGAATAGTGTTTGAGGGAATGCAGCGGTTCCTAAGATGACCACGGAAGTGCTTAGGTCAGTGTTTTGGTATCGAAAATGTTCTGCTTTCATCGGACTATGCAGCTTTAATTTAGACAATACTTCAGCAATGGTGGAATCGAGTATGTAGTGATAATCTGTAAACTCTCCTTTATGTCTTAATCAGTTCATTTATTACATCATTTCATTGTGTTATAAACAAGGAACCAACGACTGTAAGCATCGGTTTCAATTGTGCTAATTCCCATATGTAATGTGATTGATTCTCAACTGTAATGTTAACTTAATATACTTAGAAGCTTCAAAAATGTGATTGACATATATCACATGATGTGGTTAATATAAATCATATATATAATGGTTTATTTCATATATATCATATACATCACATATATGATATTATCTTAATATATCTAGAAGCTTCATAAATGTGGTATATATATCACATGATATAGATAATATAAAGCATATATACAATGGTCTATATCACATATGTGATTATATATGATATATATATATATATGAAATATGTGCTACTGAAATTTCAAATAAAATGTAAATATTATTGCTTTTCAAATGTATAACATGATCCTCTCCCTACAAGCTATCAGCGCTTTGTACTCAGATCATAGACGGAGTGAAAATACGTGTAATTATCAATACATTCATAAAGCATCATAGGTATCTTATATTAAACTAATCAGAGATCAGATAAGTAACTACATTCCAGCATGATCTTACATTATGTCCAAGCGTGACATTTACCATTCATGAAACATGCAGACTGGAGTTTCAAAATAAAAGCCTAGAACTTCCCCATTACACGACTTCATATCACTGAACTTCGGATCGAATCACACTGCACCTTTGAATAGGTTTGGGGCTCGACCCATCAGAGCCGTGCTTACTTCCTATCCACGCGGTGGTCGCTGCATGAGTGCGCATGATTATTGTTGCGTCATGGAGGTCACCATTTGCAATTGTGGTATCGCATATGTAAGGAGCGCTCTGATTGGATGCCTTTGAAAGCGAGTAGGCGATTGGACCCGAAGGGCGCAGCACCAGTGAACAGGTTGATTGATGATTGCTGATAATTAAATGCCATGTCGGCAGTAAGGGCCATATTCACGGTGAAAAGTTAGTGGTATTTAATGCCACGTTATTATGCCTACATTGAAATTTACACCAAAATTTGAAAATTTGAAATTTGTCAGATTTGCGTCAAATAACATAAAAAATAATCAGTGGGCGGGTACCGCGTGGAGCATTACTCACCAGTATAGATGTGACGATACGGGTTCTGTTGGCGATTTCATTATTACCCTTGCTTCGTACCAAGGAAGGGGTTTGGATCAGGAGACCGTCTTTTGGTGACCAGGTGCCGATCTAGATACAGAGCAGCAGCAATTAGCATTGCAACAAACATGCGTCATCTCTTTGAACATTTCGAATCTGTCCTCAGGGCTCTCCTGTCTGATCACGGTTGCTTTTTCATATTGTCATATTGTCATTGGCTTAACTTGGCCAGGGTTCAAACCTGGGATTCGAATCACATGATCTGCCAAACGGGAAGGAGGCGCTCAACTCTCATTTGGACATCCCGTCTGATCTTGCAAGTTGCATTCTTGGTATGATTTTGTATTTCTCGTTGTATGTCTTAATGACAGTAGCAAAACAAGCGCACCCGACGTAGATTTTACTGAGGTACATAATTAATCAATATTAACCTACATTCTAAACACAATAAGCCCCACCTAAGATTGCCACAAAGATCAGTTAAGCCACAGAGAACCACACTACATCCTTCCTCTTTTTTTTTTTGTACATTAGTTGTTTAAGCAGGGGAAATTTCAGTCGCAGACGACTGGTCTTCCTCATTCCGCTGCTCCTCGCCCTACCCTAGTAATGCCGAGCGTCTGGCTAGGAAGCGAGAAGTATACATTTTTAAGCCATTGGTTTGACTCGACCAGGATTCGAACCCATGATCCCAATGATGGGTGTAATGTGTGTTGTTGTTGTTTTACGTGATAGCAACATTTAAGATCATATTAGGAAGCGGCCCTTTTAATGAGTAGGTGATATCGCCTCTAAAAAGATATTCAACTTTGCCCCCCTTACCAATCCTCACCATACTCGTCTAACATAGGTACCTTCCGCTCCTATCTCGTTCTGTTCTCATCATTCATATCAATGCTTTGCTTATTATCCTGTAATTGTTTATCTATATTGCCTTAGCTTTGTTTACTGTGTAGTAGCAATTGTCATTAGGGCTGAAGACCAATGCATCAGCATCGACAACATGTTATTCTGAGAAATAAAACCACTTGAACACAACAAAAAGAAGTCAAAATGAATTCTGAGAGTCCTAAATGACGCTCTGCTGTGCCCTTACTTTGGCTAATCCACGGTTTAGGTGAACCTCCAGTACGTCCAGTTCATAATCCTTCCGCAGACCCATGCTGTCAAAGGCCACTTTCCCGGAAAGACCGTTAAACTCAATCTGTAAGACAACACAACCTGTCAGGCAACACTCTGCAAGACAACACAACATGTAACCAGGCAACACTCTGTAAGACAACACAATCTGCAACCAGGCAACACACACGTAGGAGTTTGCAGCTAGTCATGTCACACTGCGGGTCAGGGAGACAACTAGGCAGACAAATTATTCAGTAAAGCAAGCAACATTTTAAAGAAATGTTCAAATTCCCAGAAAGCTGACCTAGATATATAACGCTTGAAACTTGTGCCACAAACGTCCAGGGAGCGCCACCGACTGATGTCAGTGCAAAAAGCTATTAGTCTACTTTCATTGGCACATTGAAATTGCATGTTATCAATTGTATATCCCAGAAAAAGGAAATATTTAAGCTTTATCAGAGGGAAAACACATAGTAGTCTAGTACATAAATATTGAGATGTAATTTACAGTATTGAGGGTAATGTTGATATGCTTTTAACTTTTATCTTTCTATTTATTATTTCTATGGTATAAGCAATGTATCTGTGTTGAGCATGTTGGCGGAGGCTAACATGTATAATTTGCTCACGAGCCAAGAACGCCCTCTGTTTTCTTCGCTTTGTATTTCACCCTTTCAACGCCAGTCTGCGCTGCTACCTCGCTCTGTTCACTTCGCTTCCCCACCCTCCCACCCTCTCTCTGGGGTAGGGGTGAGTGCTGATCTCTCCTGCCTGCTCACCGATAATGCTAACTGAACGATGCCTGCTACCGTACTGTTACATGATGCCCGATCACGATATGTAGGGTCTGAGTCACCCGCTTGATAGCCTGCTCGCCAGGTCCCGCTATATTTCTTTATTAAACTCTACAAAGTTTATGTCTAACTCTGTTCTATTTCCTGCTTTCGTACTTGTTGCTTACTGTCTTACTGTTTCTGTTCTGTGCAGAGTGAAGCGAATTATTTTTTAAATGGGGAAAGCACCTCATAAGTATTGTACTTCTGCTTTCTCCTTTTTCATGTGAAAAAATTACTGATATAAATATCAACTTGTGTGTACATTGATCATGTGGAAATAAATATATTATTATTATTATGCTGCTTGTGAATTTCTAGTTGATGTCAGATTTGCAGTTAGGTTCACCAGTTACGCTTCGCCACCTTAAGCAGTCAGGGTTAGCTAGGTTTGCCAGCTACTTTTGTCCACTTTCAGCAGTGGATATTACGAAAGACCCTATACTACTAAGACGGTTCACTGAGCCTGTACTGTGTAATCAAAATGATCAAACCCACCACTTGGTGCGCTGGCTGTTCTCTTGGTTAAACAGGTGCTATATCATATGTATAAATGTATATATGAATGTGAAAGATGTGTGATGATGGCAATGCTGATGATGATGCTGATGATGATGTGTATTTGTTCATAACAATTTCATATTGATGTGTATTCATACTTATCTATCTCATGTATAATATAATTGTATGTGTTTACATGTGAAACACCAACCAGCAGCCGGGCTGATCAAACCCACCACAAGGTGGCACTGTGAAATTTACATTACCATGGGAGAGATATGGAGTGAACCGTCTTAGTATTATAGGGTCTTTTATATTAGCTAGATTTCTCAGTTACTTTCCCACTTCAAGCCGTCTGTGTTAGCTACGTTTGCCTGTTACTTTCGTCCACATTAGGCAGGTGGTGTTAATCAAATTTTCGCATAATCATTATCAACTTTACTTGTCAAACCTTTTTTTAAATATCAAATAGTGCCATCTTTGCACATGATACATATTTTGCATGTTTTCACATCAAATATCTCTAAACCTAGAAATGTAATTGACCCCCCCCCCAAACTCCAACCTGAAATAAAGTACATTGTAACGATCAATTTAGTATATTTACTTTAATATCAAGACACGATCAACAGCTTAAAGTTGCATAGTCCGATGGTTTTGAGTTTCTGACATTTTCTGAGATAAATAAAACTTTTGTTTCAAGTGGCTAACTTTTGAGATATTTGAAGTGCAACCATGCAAAATTAATTTCGGCAAGCATGCTAAAACTTTGACATCATAGCCTTCCACAGTAATTCAATTACCTCAGTATGACCTTCTGCGTGGCGACAAATGTTTAATCAGTGCACCAGTATCTAAGTTCAATACCTGTATGTAGAATCAAATTTAGATAAATGCTTTTGTTTTGAAAATGTGATGTTTTCATCGGACTATGCAATTGTAACATTAACTGCCATGAAGGCCCATATTCAGCTGTTAGTAACGGGAACTAGATCTAGGCTCTGTCCCACCATGACTATTAGTAACAGGAAGTAGATCTAGGCTCTGTCCCACCATGACTGTTAGTAACAGGAAGTAGATCTAGGCTCTGTCCCACCATGGCTATTAGTAACAGGAAGTAGATCTAGGCTCTGTCCCACCATGACTGTTAGTAACAGGAAGTAGATCCTGGCTCTGTCCCACCATGACTGTTAGTAACAGGAAGTAGATCTAGGCTCTGTCCCACCATAGCTATTAGTAACAGGAAGTAGATCTAGGCTATGTCCCACCATGACTGTTAGTAACAGGAAGTAGATATAAGCTCTGTCCCACCATGACTGTCAACCAGCACAACGCACCTCTCTCATGGCTTTCATGATGGCGTATCCATGTCTCCAGGGTATGACAGGGTCGCTGTCACAGTCTATACCTTCCGTACCGTTGTTGTAGAACTTTCCATGGCGCAGCGTGTTTGTGAAGATGTGTGGGTCACGGGTCAACATCTTTGAAAGAGCTTTCGATATCAGACGTACAGAATCTACTGCCAGTGCAGCTTCGTACTGTGGGGAGGTGAGAGCGGAGGGAACTGGAATTAGTAAACTCTGGAAACTGGGCACGTACGCACAGAACCCAGCACTGGGCGGGTTCCATGTCACACATCTTACACATGTTACACTGGTTAAACAAGTTCCACATGTCACACAGGTTACATAAACAGGTAAAACAGTGCAGGTAATGTAAAACCACATCAGCGAATCCCTGACAGTCTAAGTAAGACTCATTGCAGCATTCCAAATGGCATCAGTGTGCTTTGCAACAACTGTGCACACACAAATAAAGTGCTTTTGTGAACTGTCACCAAAAACTGTGCTCTTTAAATCATGTATTATTTTCTAAATGCAGCAATTCTAACGAGTTCTGCTTGTTTCTGACATCTCTCTCTGTCTCTCTCTCCCTCTCTTTCTCTCTCCCTCTCGTTCTTTCTCTCCCTCTCTTTCTCTCTTCTCTCCCTCTCTTCTCTCCCTCCCTTTCTCTCTTCTCTCTCTCCCTTTCTCTCTTCTCTCCCTCTCTTCTCTCTCCCTTTCTCTCTTCTCTCTCGTTCTCTCTCTCCCTTTCTCTCTTCTCTCTCTCGTTCTCTCTCTTCCTTTCTCTCTTCTCTCTCATTCTCTCTCCCTCTTTCCCTTTCTCTCTCCCTCTCTCGTTCTTTCTTTCTCTCTCTCTCACTCTCTCTCTCTCTCTGTCTCTCTCTTGATATGGGTTATTGGTAGAATGAATTGATTTACGGGTTACCACATTTGGATACAGTCAATAAATGATGCACCAAACGCAAATGACATGACAACTGACATGACAAATGACGTGACACACCATTATGTCATCAACATTTCCAACAGTAATTTAAGAATAGACACGGCGTGTCATCAAACCAGAAACAACGAACTAACAAACTAAGCAAACTAAACAAGGTAAAAAAACAAAGGCACATCGAGAATGACCGGCTATTCGTTAAAGGAATGAACATAGACACTATAGACCTATTTCATATGAAGTCAGCATAGGTATTTAGGTCAGTGTGTGCGCTGCTTGGCTGCAGGATGACACACTGTCACACTGCAAACTCAATGGCTATGAGCAATCTTCATAGATAAAAGGTGAAATATCTCTAAAATCACACCACTTAGAAACAAATTGCTTGGAACACATATAGAAAACATATTCAATGAACAGATTATATTAAATTTATAAGGTTAGGATTCTGCATTTCTATTAATTTAGAATAAAATTGACATTTTGAACTGCGTGTATCGGCAAACTCAATGCATTGTTAATGGCTATGAGCAATCTTCATAGAGAAAAGGTGAAATATCTCTAGAACCACACCACTTAGAAACAAACTGCTTGGAACACATATAGTAAACATATTCAACGAACATATTATATTAAATTTATAAGGTTATGGTTCTTTATTTCTATTAATTTTGAATAAAATTGACATTTTGAACTGCGCATATCGGCAAACTCAGTGCATTGTCAATGGCTGTGAGCAATCTTCATACAGAAAAACTGAAATATCTCTAAAACTACACCACCTAGAAACAAGCCGCATGGAACACATATAGAAAACATATTTAACAAACAGATTATATTAAATTTATATCATTAGGGTTCTATTAATTGTGAATAAATTTGACGTTTTGAACTGCGCATATTGGCAAACTCAATGAGTCAATGCATTGTCAATGGCCGTGAGAAATCTTCATACAGAAAAAGTTAAATATCTCTAAAAACACACCACCTAGACACAAACCGCTTGGAACACATAGAAAACATGTTTAACACACAGATTATATTAAATTTACGAGGTTAGGTTTCTGCATTTATATTAATTTTGAATAAAATTGACGTTTTGCACTGCGCATACCGACAAACTCAATGGCAGTGTGCATTCGTTCTGCAGCCAAGCTGCGCGCGCACACACGATGTTTAAAAACATTGAAAGGGGTGTATAGATGACACCGCTAAAAGACACTAGTTCATAATCATAATAGCGAACGCTATGAACAGTTTCAATGACAGCCGGTAGATGGCGCCACCTACGGCAACACTACGGGGAAGTGTCTACAGATGGCGCCACTAGTGACGGCGTGTTGCCCGATGCGACTGCTGTGGGAAACTAAAAGTATAGTTAGGGGAAGGAGAGGGTGTGTTTGGGGGGGGGGGGGGGGGTACTCGCATACAAAATGTCAAAATCCCGAAGATTGGGGCGGGAATGGTTAACGGAACAGTGTTGCTGCAATGCGACGGAATATCAAAGGAATCAAGTTAAACATCTAATTCAACTTTAAGGGAGACAAAAACACAACATAAAAAAACCACCACTATTACAAAACTAAATAACTAAACGAGTTCAAAGTCACATTGTGTTGTGTATTTGTTGTGAATGGCGTCAGTAATTCAGGTTACTTGCATCGGGTCCACACCGCTGCCTGATGGTTTGTTGTGTGGATTTGAATGTCGTCTGCTGATAGAATATTTGGGAAACTAGTGGAAAAATACCATGTTGCTTGTGAATTACTTTTGCCGTTCTTTACTGTGGATCAGGTAAATAATGAGAAGGCTCTACACTTATTGAAACATTCCCATCAATGTAGATATGCGTCACCAAGACCGCTATGGGTAGCTCTTCTACTGGTTAATTCACAATCAGGTGGGTAGATGTTACAATGTTCGTTCTTCAGGTGCTTGAAAAGAAGAAGGAGAAGGAGGAGGACAGGAACCAGGATGGTCAGTTGTGTACCCAGACAAATGCTCACCAGCAGATCTAAATAAATAAATAAAGTTTGTTTTATTAAACGATGCCTCTAGAGCACATTGATTTTTATCATTGGCTATTGGATGTCAAACATATGATATGGTCATTGTGACATATTTCTTGGGATGAAACCTGCTGCCGTGTCATAGGCTACTCTTTCCGATTATATGCACCATCTCACAGACAGGGTAGCACACGCCACAGACTTTTATGAACCAGTTCTGGACCACGAGTTGGAACGGAAAATAGCCTAAACTGCAAATGTGTCCACTGAGAAGGATTGATCCGATGACCGACAGCTTCACAGGTGGACATGCTACCACCTGAGATATGTGCCGCTCCCTCACCAGCAGATGTCCGCATACATTGCTGTATATATATCTATCTATATACATATATGTACATAGCTAGATATACGGCTGTATAATATATATCCAGATATGTGGGAGAAACGCGGCAGAATGTGGCATCATATCACCCTGCAGTTTCTACATTTATCCATAATTCAACCAAGTACCTTCTTTCATTTGAGTTCATTTATAAGAATAGCCACCGCGGCGTTATCGCAATATTACAAAAGAAATGAACTGCTATGACACCTCACCAAAAACACATTCTAAAAAAAAATGCAAATGTAAAAAGAATTCAGCATAGGAATATAGGCAGTGCATAATTTGGAACTGGTATTTGTGTCCACACATGGCTGCTGTTCAGAGTTGCATTGTCTCGCGTTTGTTTTTAATCCACCTTAGTGATCCTGGATATTCATAATACGCGACTGAGTATATATATTATGTGGACAGAACTGACCACCCTGGCCAAACGGCCAGCTGCTGTAGACCCGAGGCTCCAGTGATGTGGTGTGTTCAGCCTGTCAAGTTACCAGCCTCAGACTCCCTGGGTGAGCCTGGAGAGTGGAGTGAGGAAGTCGACGGACTCCACAGTGCACATGCAACGAGAGAAGGCGCCACCCCAGGTGTCACGTGACTGAGAATGAGCAGCTGTGAGTAGGAGAAGAGAGAGAAAGAGAGAGATGGAGAGGGACAGTTTACGTGAAGGTGGACCTATCGAGTCCCTACCTTGTGGGATGTGGGTTTACGTGATCGCTGGTTCTGAAATTAGAGCGTCCCGCCAGGGGGTAGGTCTGTCATCAGAACACGTGGTGCAGGCTAACAAACAGTGTCATCCCTACACTAGGGGGCGTGAGCTACGGTGGACCTAAAGTGGCAATCAATACATGGTATGCGGGCGGAGATCACTGACACTGACAATCGGTCAGACTTGTTAGAATTCAGGTTGGATATAGATAGCAACAACCGCTAGTTACTCTTACTGGGACTCAAAGGTTAGAACAATTAATGTAGTCATTCTCAACAATGCAAATAAAGAACAGTTTAAAAGAAGAGGAGAGAAGTAATTCATAATATAATCATGCGTTCTCAACGTGATTGAATTAATGGATCGAATTAGCTTTCTACAGGACGTTGAGGGTTATTTAACGGATGACTATTTTAGTAGCGTTCTACTTAGATAAGGGATTCACCCGGTACTCGCAGTACACGGCTGAATACCAACCCTATATAAAAACGGTTGAAAATGTGGGAAAATGAAATGAGAGCCTAATTTCACCATCTAAGAAGCAACAATTATTCTTTACACATGTCTTATTATTTCCCCGCTACCTTTGAGTTGAACAATATAATAAAATATCTAGTTTAATAAGATTTAAAAGTGAAATCGACGGCGTTCTACCACCGCCATCTTGTCTTTTTGCATTCTCGCCCATTTCACCAACTCTGTGCCTATATGGGTAGCCATTTGATACTGGAGCCACAGTTTCTAGTTCCTGTTCCATACTAAAGCTATTTTCGCCCGTATTTACAGTACCTTGTCCTTCACCCGTGTACTACAAGTACCGGGTGAATCTTTTATCTACATTCTACTATGATCGTCATTGACAGAAGGTGGTTATGTAAGAGTTGACAGCTGATGCTGTGCATTGTTGCTGAGTCATTGAGTACTCGTACTCGGCGCGCACCAATACATTGACAAATACAAAACCACATGACACACTCTCTAGACTCAACAATACCTTTCAAGGGTACAATATTCCACGTGACACATATTAGTGAATATATATATACATATATATATATATATATATATATGTATATATATATATATATAATGACATAGGTCTATATATATGGTGAAGGAAGCAAGGGAAAACAAACAAACTGATGCTAACGATATGAATGAGTGAAACAAATGTGCAGTTGTTATATCGTAATACCCCTGTCACACTACGACGTAACGAGCCAACGTGAGCCAAACGTGGTCATTTTTCGTCATTATGTTGACTTACGTTGGGTTATGTTATGATGACGTCAGAATGATGTTAGAATGACATCGAGCTACGTCACATGACGTCGTGTTACGTCGAGGTTTTGGACATGTTCAAAACTTTTGACGTAGATCGAACGTTAGGGTTTACGTTCACCATACGTTCTGTTCATGTTCAGTGAACGTCAATGACGTTAAACGGACATTATTCCAACGCTGCTCACTACGTTCAACTACGTTCCACTACGTTGACCCACATTAAACCGGGTGGAAATGCCCACGTGGCGTAATGGGAACGTCAGGAGAACGTCGGAGAACGTCAGGAGAACGTCAGGAGAACGTCAGGAGAACGTCAGGAGAACGTACATTCAACATACGTTCAACGTTTCGCCACCGTCTCATGACGTATGTAACGTAAAGCAACGTAGTTCTGGCGAGGGAATAACGTACATAATGTTCCTTGAGCGTAATTACGTTGTCCTCTCTCGTTGAATTACGGTATCACTACGCTTTACCGACATTACGCTCTCGTCCACTACGCTGCATCCACGTTCAACTTGTGCCCAAATTTGCATACTATGCCGAGAAGTTCAACGTTTTTCACGTTCTCCCTACGTTCACATCGTTATGTCATAGTGTGACAGGGCCATTAAATCAAACCAAATCGAATTAATAGTAGCGGTGTGAGAATGAGAGTATTGAACGAGGCTACCGACACTATTATTATGCTCACCATCCAACCTCTATACCACCGACATACCAAGCACCAGCTCAGCTCACTACACGTGCTTCTAGAGTTGTGACAGTTGGCAGGGAATCTACATTCATTTATAATCAAATCGAATATAAAGCAATCCAGCTAGAAAAATGACTGCAATCCCAGAAGAGATTACTGCAATGTGCTACACCCCACCCGTCCACCCACCTAATCGTGGCCTAAGAATGTGACTAACGCGATGTGAACACCAACTTTGGTGTCTCGGAAGTGATCTATCAAGGTGTACGGTTTGCAGTTGGGTTCTGAGAAGTAGTAAGGCAGCGTTATTTTTAAGATTTTACTTTAATTTTGTGGTTTTTATGGTTGGTTGACAGAAGGGAACAAATCAGAAACTGTACCAAGAAAACTGAACATAAGTTTAACTGAGAAGGGAGACTCTCTAGTTTTTGTTTTGTTTTTATTGTAAACAGGGGGATTGAAATACGCAACTAATCTTCTATGGGAACATGGTGTGCATTTTTGCTTATTTATCAAGTAAATAACATATCGAAGTTAAAAAAAAAAATATCCGTAAATTTCAAGAGAAGAAACAAAGCACAGAAACCATGCGCATTCTGTGTGAATACTGAGGAAGGAAAACAGGACAATTTCCATGCACGAACAAATGAGACATCAGCAAAATACGGATCAAACACACAATACACGAAAAGGAACATCACACAGAAATGCATACTTATTCGTTGACAACATTTTGTTGATATTGGATTTGAGTAATCTTTGTTTGTGGAAATAAAAGCCAGCAAACACACGCCAAGTTGTTTTAGAACTAATAAAAGCCTGAGTTGGTGTGAGAGTGTACTGCGGTAGGCTTACGGCGGCAGGCTCAGACCGGAAGTTGTGTAGGCAGCCCGCTGTGCAAGCCAGGCTTCCCGCTGTTGTCATTGTTTGGCAGCGTTAGGAATTTCCCAAAATGTCCGAATATCATTTAAAAACACCACAACCTCCCCCCCCCCCCCAAAAGAAACCCACCAGTGTTGATAGTTGCTACTGAACACCTGTTAGTAGACTAACAATGGCAAGCAGGAAAGCCATTCTTCTGTGACACCATCATGTAATTGCACCACTTGAAGATGACCTTAATTGAGTTACTATTTTTGTAGTTATCATTATTATTTCTTCTTACTTTCATTTCTTGTTTTAAATTATTTATAATTATTTTTATTATTAACAAAAAAGATGATTAAATTGTTATGCACTGGCCAAGTAAGCAAGGATAATTTCAATTGCGGAGAATTGGTCTTCATCATTCCGCTGCTCCTTGCCCTATCCTAATAATGCCGAGCAGCAGGCTAGGTAGCGACAAGTAAAAATTTTCAAGTCATTGATGCGATATGGCCAGATTTTGAAAACCCACTCGACTCCCACAACGCGCCACATGGGAAGCGATTGCTCAACTCATTTGGCCATCCCCTGAAGTCACCCTTCATGCGTTTATTGTATTATCTTTAAGGATTCCACTATTAGGGAAAATCACATTTAGAGCTGTTGATTTTGAAGGGACTGCATTGAACAAGCCTCGGCATGCTTTGGGCAACCTGGGCCACTTTAAACGAGGCGTCTCAGAGGTGCCTTAGAGAAATTCCAAATCCCGCGCTACTCTTAACAGCGTTTTAGCAGTTGGGTGCCTCGAAAATGGTGGCCTCCATCACGTGCACTTCCTGCAGCCATTTACAATTGAAAGAACAGCTCTGATTCGCTGAAAACCATGACCATTTTGGAGGCGTTTTCGCATCCTACTAAAAAAGCGCAATGTCTCAGAGTCAACTCCGAGGCACACGTTGAAAGCCAGTTGGCAAATCACGGAGCTGTGTCGGAGTTAACTCTGAGGCATATCCTGAACGCGGCCCATGTTTATACAAATCGGTGTGGATCGGTGCGGGCAGAAGGCATGGCTCTCCTTGACTAAGAGCAAAGTCCTTGCCCTTCTTTTCAACTGAACTAGAGTATGTGTTGGTTAAAGACGAGGGTTCATGCTCACACTTAGTTTTCCTGAGACCTGTCATGGGAAAAGCAACGAGATGTGTGTTATTTGAAGGGGCTGTGCATAAAGCACGCCGTGCCAGTTGTCACAATTGTCAACCCCCCCCCCCCCCTCCGCCATCGCACTCTCAGCACGGGAACTTTCCCTACAACTACACTCCTGCATAGTCCTGTAAAATATTCCGATAAAACGTATTGGTGGGGAATGTGAAATGGTCTATAAAGGAGTACAAATGGTCTATGAATGTAAATGATGTATAGGGCCAGGTGCATGAATGTATTTATGTAGTTGCTGGTGACTCTTTACTTGTAGTCAATAGTCATTGTGTATTAGGTAGATAGTGTGAGAGGGGCACTATTGTTATTGTGTAAGGAGCTCAAGAGCTCCTCTCACTACCCTGTCCCCCCCCCCCCCCCCCCCCCCCCCCCCCCAACTGTTAGTCACGGATCACCACACACACACAGCAGGCAGGTGCAGGCCAAGCAACCACACTGCATTGTGGTGGTCGGTAGATCACAGTAGTCATGGTGACCCAAGAATGCTTACTCTTCATTGGTGGAACTAGAAATGCTTGTTGCTGATTGGAGACGTGGTATGCCATATCAGATCCATGTACCACTATATAATAATAAACCTGAGGGTACAAGCTCTCACTCTACTTTTCACTCTTTATACTCTTCCTTTCTCTCCTTGCCTGTATTGATTCCAGCATTACATTTCTAAAACCAAAACAATTATCTCAAATTTTTGACTCTACATATCTAACTTAGATACTGACGTACTTATTACACATTTGTTGCCACATAGAAGAGAATACTGAGTCGATTTAATAGAACCTGTTACTGCTGAAATCTATGGCGTCAGATTTTTGGCAAGCTTGCCAAAACTAATTTGACATATTTGCACTTCAAATATCTCAAAACTTAGCCATTTAAAATAAAAGTTACTTCAAACTAAAGTAAGGTAAGTTATACAAATCAATTTAATATATTTATCTCAGAAAAATGGCAGATACTCAAAACCATCGCACTATGCAACTTCAAGGCTATCCAGATACGAGGAGAACAACCCGTCTACAATGTCATGTAAATGGCCGGAACACCAGTGCCTCGGCGCTGAAAAAAATATGTTTTGATGAATAAACTGTTTACAAAAAAAGAAAGAAAAAAGGAGACTGACAAAAACAATTAAAAGTACAAAGTCTTATGGTCTTGAGCTTGTGCCATCATTTTCAAATACATATCCTAAGTTGATTTTTATGCTTTCAGGTTGAATTAAATATGGCTAGCTTTGGAGATATTTTAAGTGAAAATGTTAAAAATTGCTGTTGGTGTGCATACGGAAATATTGGCCACCCACAGGCATCAGCAGTGAAAGATTCCATTCAGATATAGCAAGATTCCATTCAGACATAGCATTATTCTCTATGCAGCAGAGACAGCTTAGTCGATCCACCAGTGTCTAAGTTGGATTAGTAGGATCAAACTTATGTGTTTTAGTTTAGAAAAATTGCTTTCTTTTCATCGGACTGTGCAGCTTTAATTAAACCAAACAAGAATGTCCTTTTGTCGTTGATTAGGTTATATGATTAAAAGCGACAATCACTAAGGATGGTTTAGCGTCACCTTTTGCTTAGCTAGAAAAGTCTTCCAAGTAACTAAGGGGCCATCCAAAGTGTTCAACATTTTCACAGTCAGACAAAGCGTACAACAAGGGGGAGGGAGGGGTGTGTCAGTCAAGTATGACTTTTACCGTTTAATAAAATGTTGATATTTTTGCCAAGCTTTCGATATCTTTGTACATTAGTTCATTAAACAGGACAATTTTCAAATGTGGATAATTCGTCTTGCTCATTCCACTGTTCCTAGCCACATTCTAGTAATGCTGAATGCCAGGCTAGGTAGCGACAGGTATACTTGGTTTGACTCAACCAGCGTTTGAACCTCAGGTTCAAATTCCATGACCCACCAAAACGGGAGGAGGGTGCTTAAGTCATTCAGCCACCCTGTCTGGGTCTGTAGTAAAATGTTAACGCCTACTATTTGCGCTGACGGGGATGGAAAAGTAATACACTTTGTACTACCTTGGAAATGTTGAAAACGTTAGATGACCTCTAATAGATGATATTATTCAGTCAGACAAATACTCAATGTGTAAATACCCCCCCCCCCCTCTTCACAGCCACAACTTACAATGTGACGTCATTTGTGCATATCCCCTAACAAAAGCAATATAGCTAATCAAGCAATGCCATAAATAAGACATACAGTAGATATATATATTTATATCTATATATAACCTCAGTGTACACCTAGAAGTCTGTCTAGAGCAGCACCCAACTGGTGGCGCCCCCTATTTACACACAGAAGCTTAGTTCAGTGTCCCGGTGGTCTCTCTGTGTGCGGAGAATAATTCGTGAGACACCGACTTCAGGAAAATTGCAAAATATCTAGAATGAGCTTTACAAAGTCATAGTTGAATCCTACATCTGGAATTAATATAATGATGCGGTCTCAATTATGATGACCATACTAAGCAACACTATAAATATGTATTTATATGTATATGTCTGCATATATGTGTATATATATACATGTACATGTATTTATATATATATATTTATATGTATATATGTAAATAAATACTTGTGAGGAGTTCAGGCACAAAACCCTGTAAATGCCAATCCAAATATTGAGATAAAAATTGGTTTCAATCCTTCAATAGGTTAATTTGGTACATTCCTTTTTCATTGTTCCTTGCTCCATAAAACATTTCCTCACAAACAAGTGGAATTAATTAGAATTAAAATTATCGTGAGGTAAAAATCTCATATTTTAATTCCATTTTTGGATTGGCGTTTATCGGGGTTTGCACCTGAAGTCTTCATATGTGTATCGGCATATAAGTATATATGTATATACATGTACATTTGTATATATATGTATATATTATAGATGTGTATATTATACATGTATGTATGTATACATATATGCATATATTATATATGTATACATATATGCATGCATATATGATAATTAGTGTCATATTGCGTGGATGTTTAATGTCAATGTCATTTTGAATACATATTCATTTCCAATGGATAACACATGCAGGTATCACATTGCATGGAATATGACACTCAATAAATGTGTACATATAGACATGAATATATATGTGCATATATAATATGTATGCATCTATGTATGCATGCATATATCTATGCATATATTTATATATATCCATATATTTATCCATATATTTATACATATAATTACACATACATTTAATGTATGCATATATGCCTATTTATGCCCACATATTAGTTATATATAGATGTCATATTTACACATACACATATCATATTTATACATACACATTTAATATATATATATATATACATATATGCATTTTGGTGCATATATAATAACTATACATATATATCGCATTTATACATGCAAATATAAATATTTATACATGAAGCCGTGTAAAATCATATTTATAATACACATATCATATCTACACATATATGCAATGTAAAATCTATGATTGCAAAAAAAATACAAAAGTAGCAAATTAAAAGATTACATTGCAATATCCTAAACCAAAAAGACCCCCCCCCCAAATATCCCCAATACAGTAAAACTTCCTTAATTGGACCACCTCCCTAATTGGACCACTTAAAGTTGGTCGGTCGATTTAGAGAGGTTTTACTGTAGTTAGATACCTGTGCATTACCCCCCCCCCCCCCCCCGACACACACACACTTATTTTCGTTGTCTGCCTGCCTGCTTGCTCTGACTGAAAGTGGAACACACTCACGGAGATCTTGGCATCCCCGGTGCCCTGCCATGACGTAGTGTCAAGGTGTTGCCAGGCGTCGAAGAAACGGCGGACGCTTAAATCGCGGAAGTCGACCAACCGGAAGCCAGTCATGTTAATTCCCCCATTGGTGTAGTCTTCAAGCTGCATTTCGGAGATTTCCTGTTCAGTGGGTCAGAAAGGCTGGTATTATAAATTGGGCATTGTTTACACTTGCATTTATAACGGACTGGTTATGGATTCTTTTGTTATATATACAACATTATTTCTTTCAATAAAATCTTTTAGAACGACACAGAACAACGCAATGCAATTTGCATTAAGAGTTGCATAGTCCGATGGATTTGAGCTGCTTTTACTTTCTGACATAACTATGTCAGTTTGATCATTATAATCTATCTTACTTTAGCTTGAAGTAACTTTTATTTTAAATGGCAAACTTTTCCTATATTCAAAGTGCAATTATGGCAAATTAATTTTTGCAAGCACGCCAAAACTCTGACAGCATAGGCCTCAGTAGTAACATGTTCTAGTAAATTGACTTATTGCACCATTCTGTGAAGCCACTCTTGGGAGATTGGCAGTTCTCTGTGGCAGAGTGGTTAGAGTGTCTGACTTTTTTCTACATCAGACTCCTAATCTGAAGGTCAGTGGTTCAATTCCCCGTGCCCCCACCTCTGCCAATTTGGATTTCCACTGCTGTGTATAACTTACAGCGTCATCAAAGGCTGGTTGCTCTCATACCATGTCTATGTGGTCTGGGAGGTTAAAAATCCCTTGGGTTGGTAAAAGTGTAGGCTCGGGCTTTCTATCGACAAACTGTCTAATGGTGAAACAAGTCTAGTCAGACTTATCTATGACAGGCAGTATAAATCTTCAAGAAAAAAAAAAGATGGTGGAAACAGGACAACGTTATCCTCTGTCACTGCCATATTGGTCATACGTTCTTGACGCATAGTTTAATTTGCCTGTTGACTATTTACCTCAGTGTGAGCACTGCCGGTGTATACTGACAGTGCATCACATTTTGGTGAGATGTCCTCACATACAACCAGTTAGAGATCGCAACCTTACTATAAAAAGGTTCTATCTGACAAAATGGTGCTTTTGAGATAATGAGGACTGAAGCTGTATAACTGCATGATAGCAAAGCAGATAGAACAATATTATTTTTAATATATCTCAGTGTAAAATACCAGTTGAGAAACAGTTGTGTAACTGCATGATAGCCTTTGTAGATAGAACATTTTTACATCCATAACAGCAATTCAGTCACTTTGTCAGATAGAACCTTTTTATAGTAAGGTCGCGAGATTATATATGTGGAAATGAGGATGTGATGGAATCATTCTGATTCCATCCACAACTCATTATTCAATTTTTGAGGGGAACTCGTTTTTTACCAAAAATTCCTCCTTTTCCATTTTCAATTTGAAAGGTCTTTGACTATTGATTTTATTGATCATATACCACTTGTGATTTTACCACAGTTTTATGCTCTTTTAGCATCATTTCTGTGCTCTATTTGATCTGTTTGAAATGTAGCTTTTTAGTCAGATATGTTTAATCACTATATGACGCCCCAGTAGCCAATGTTTACTTTTTGTGCTGGAATGGGGGGGGGGGGGGGTCGTTAAACAAACAAACAAACAAAACAAATTTGTAGAGAGATGCAGCTTTCCTTACATCCTGTGGCCAGCTCTTCCATGAAGTGGGATGCGTGTCTAGTGTGGGAGTGACGTGCCAGGTGGCGCTACTAATGGTTAATAGCGGAAGTAATACTCACCAGCCCTATCAATAGGTAGTGCAGGTTCACCCTTCTTGCATCCGTTTTCTAAGGAGGAAAAAAGAAATCACAATCCATCAACTTTATGGGGCTGTCACACTACGACGTAACGACGTCAACGTAGGGAGAACGTGAAGAACGTTGAACTTCTCAGCGTAGTATGCAAATTTGGGCACAAGTTGAACGTGGATGCAGCGTAGTGGACGAGAGAGTAACGTTGGTAAAGCGTAGTGATACCGTCGTTCGACGAGAGAGGTCAACGTAATGACGCTGAAGGAACGTTATGAACGTTATTCCATCGTCAGAAGAACGTTACGTGACGTTAGCTACGTCATGAGACGTTGAACGTACGTTGAATGCATGTTCTCCTGACATTCTCCTGACGTTCTCCTGACGTTGTCCTGACGTTCCCATTACGCCCCGTGGGCATTTGCACTTGGTTTAATGGGGTTCAACGTAGTGGAACGTAGTTGAACGTAGTGAGGAGCATTGGAATAACGTCCGTTTAACGTCATTGACGTTCGCTGAACGTGAACAGAACGTACGGCGAACGTAAACCCTTACGTTCGACCTACGTCGACACTTTTGAACATGTCCAAAACCTCGACGGAACTCGACGTAACACGACGTAATGTGACGTAGCTCGATGTCACTCTAACGTCATTATGACGTCATCATAACGTAATCCAACGTACATCAACGTAATGACGAAATATCACCACGTTAGGCTCACGTTGGCTCATTACGTCGTAGTGTGACAGGGGTATTAGCAACACAAACCGAAGCAATCAAATCCTGACAGGCTTCATCTACATCGATACCAATCCCCGATAGGTGGCGTCCTGTGCCCTGACTAATGGAAACTGTGTTAGATTTATCAAAGCTGCATAGTCCGGTGTGGCCGTCTCAGCTGCCACAAGGCTGATATGCCAAATGTCGCTTCTGCGCATGCGTCAGAATCCAACAGCGTCGTCTAAACTGGGCCAGTCTCAAAGGCCGTAATCTCTGTTTTTAATACTTTCAGCGGAAATTGCTCTTAGGTTACATTAAATACTTCAGATCTTCCTCTTCAATCGCGCATTAAGATATTTTTAATCGATCCAATGAAAGCTTTTAAACTTATTTTACAAAAATAAATGCCCCACATAGACATAGCATTGCCGTATTTTACCACCCGCGAAGGGTAAACACTGCAGCAATGCTATGTCTATGCAGAGCATTTATTTTAGCAAAATTAATTTAAAAGCTTTCACTGAGTCGATTAAAAATATATTAATGCGCAATTGAAGAGGAAGATCTGAAGTATTTAATTTAACTTAAGGGTAATTTTCTCTGAAAGTATTAAAAACAGAGATAATAGTGAAAGTTGGGCATGGCAAATCAGCCTTGTGGCAGCTGAGACGGCCACACCTGGTGTCATCTCAAATTATCTAGATTTGATTCGACATATATAATTTAGGTACTAGTGCATTTATTAAACATGTTGCTGTGCATAGAAGAGGACCCTGAGTCAATTTTAGAGAGCCTATCTTAAATTTGCTTTGTCCGATGGTTTTGAATTTCTGTCGTTTTCCGAGATAAATAGATTAGGTTGATCGTTATAATTTCCCTTACCTCAGCTTGAAGTAACTTTTATTTTAAATGGCTAACTTTTGAGATATTTGAAGTGCTACAATGTAAAGTTAGTTTTGGCAAGCACGCCAAAACTCTGACATCATAGACTTCTGCAGTAGCAGGTTCTATTAAATTGTCTCAGTGTTCCCTTCTGTGTGGCTACATATGTTTAATGAGTGCACAAGTATCTAAGTTAGATATGAAGAATACAATCTAGATATTTGTCTTGGTTTTGACAATTTAATCGTTTCGTCGGACTATGCAGATTTAATGAGGCAACACTATGAAACCACAAAGTGTCCACACTGTCACAAGTCGCAACCTGTCCCGATATAATTAAGATATTACTAGGATATAAATGCCGAATCCCTAAATAAATCAATCAATATATCAATTAAATATACCAAGCAAGCAATATATCAAACGTTGTATCACACGTTGTACCAAACACCGTGTCAATCATTGTCAATAAATAAATTAATGCATAATCCATAAATCAACATACCAAACATCCTATCAATTAATCATTAATCCATGAATTGTCAATACTCGATTAATTGTCGATCCATCCATCGATGCATTAACCAAATGATCGATCAAACAATCATTCAATCAACCAATCAATCAGTGTATTAATTTCTAAGTCCGCTACTCAATAAATAAACCGATAAGAATCAATCAATCAGTCAATACATCACCTAATGGATCAATGCAATCAATAAATCAACCAATCAAGAAAGAAATTTATACATTAAAAAAGCCAGCACTGTATTTTGCTGGCGAGTCTTGGTGACTTACTTGTAACTGGAGTAAGGTCTCACAGTCATTCATGGGTAAGTCAAGTAGAATTCTTTTGTCGTCGTCGGATATCTCGTCGAGGCGTCTAATAATCTTGTAGACGTGGCGGGTGTCGCGGACTCGGTAGACCTTCACTTCTAAGGTCAAACTGTCCTCACTTATGGCGTCGAACAATTGCTGCAGTCTCAGAAGACCTGAAATCAGGGAAGTGCAATCAGAGGCTGCCTCTCCGACTGAGTGTGTATCACTTTAGAGGGTGGATGTGTGTGTGGGGGGGGGGGGGGACGGGTCGAGGAGGCGGGGGGCGTATGGTGGTGTTTTATTAAAGAGGCATCTATAGTCCGATGGTTTTGAGTTTCTGTAATTTTCTTAGGTAAATACATTGAATTGATTGTCATAATCTATATTATTTTAGTTTAAAGTAACTTTTATTTTAAATGGATAACTTTTGAGATATTTGAAGTGTAAGCTTATCAAATTAGTTTTGGCAAGCATGCCAAAATTCTGATACCATAGACTTCAGCAGTAACAGGTTCTATTAAATTGACTCAGCGTTCCCTTCTATCTGGCAACACGTACTTACTAAGTGCAGCAGCATTTAACTTAGATATGCAGAATCAAATCTAGATAAGGGGTTTGGTTTTGAAAATTTGATACTTTCATGGGACTATGCAAGTTTAAGGAAAAGGCATGTACTTCCTGGGTGGCATTGGCATTGGTACAAACCATGGCTGAGTCAAATCAGTAATTAAACAATTGTTAATTGTCACTAGCCAGCCTTGCATATGTGTTTATTTGATAGGGCAAGGAGTAGCGGAATGAGGAAGAGTCACTTCCATGGGATAATCAACAAATGTAACCAAGACTTGATATGTTAAATGTGTTGGTCGTAATGCTCACATTGCGGTTGATGCGAGGCGAGGGAGGACCCCCCCCCCCTCTCTTCCTCCAGCCGTTGGCCATTACCTAATCTTCCGCGCTCCCCTCCCTTAAAGCCAGCCCCGAGGCCGCCTCAGGCCACTCGCCCTCCTGCCTCCAATACTCTACTCCTCCACTCCTTTTTCTTTGGCCTACACAAACCACACTACACTATGCCTAACAGACGAGGCCGAGGGAGGCAAGCCGCACGTAGGGAGGCACAGCGGATATCGGAGGCGAGCTCGCCGCCCTCATCCCCGACCCTCCTCGCCCCCGAGGGCCGCCGCGCCCCCAAGCACGGGATGCGCGCGGAGTCACGCCACCTCAGCAGACGCCCCAGCAGGCCCACGCCGCGCCGGCCGCCGCCCTCCCGCCGGCGCCGCCTCAGCAGACCTACGCCGCACCGGCACCCCGCCCCCACATCATGGGGGGGGCGCACCCGCCCCCGCCGCCCCTGCCGGCTGCTCCGGGGGCGATCCACCCCCAGTACGAGAGGTTCACCAGGGGCGCCCCCTCGACTCAACTGCCGCCCCCTGTGGCAGGGGAGGCGCCGCCCCCTCTACACTACCATGACCCGCACGCCCACACCGCCACCTCCGCGGCCGACGCGGTCCACGAGATACTCGACTCGGCCGACACTCAGCACGCCGTTCGACGAAAAGGTATTTCCCCTCATTACATCTTCCCCTGTGACTTAATAGAACGGGGGGCGGAGAGGAAGGCGGTGAAGCGAGGGGAGGCGAGCAAGGACGAGTACACACTCATCCTCCGAATGCTGGAGGCACACCCCACCTTCCCCGCCCACTCCCTTCCCGTCCTGATATGACCTTAGATGTTGCTAGGACGTAAAACAACAACAAACAATCAAACAACAAACCCTTCCCGGTCTCAGCCACCACGCCCTTACCATCCACCGGGACAATCTCATACACCCCTGGGCTACCGTCCGCCGAAACTCCGAGACGGTATTCACATGGATCGCGGATGGTAGGCTCCCCCATGGCTGGCACGACCCCACGGCAATTAACATGGTCCGTATGGAGGCCCTCACCACCCCCATCACCTCCCTGCCCGCCCCTACCCGCCGCCATCCGACCCCCACGCCCCCCCCCCCCCCCCCCCCCCCCCCCAGATCTCAAACATGCCCCCAGACCGACAGCCGGATTCCCTTCAGCCGAGAGTCCCACGGCCCTTCATGGAACCGTGATCCCGCCTCGTGCGATTGGGCGTGCGCCGGCGAGACACATGGGGAGGGGGACATCGAGATATTGACATGCTTGCGCGTACTGTGCAAACGTGAGGAAAATCCTCACGATACACTCGGAGGCCGTGTGCCTCAGCAAGAGAGGCCGCGATCACGGGGCCCCCGCCCCCGCCCCCGCCCCCGCCCCCGCCCCCCACCCCTGCCCCCGCCCCCGCCCCCGCCCCCGCCCCCGCCCCCGCCCCCGCCCCCGCCCCCGCCCCCGCCCCCGTCCCCGCCCCCGCCCCCGCCCCGCCCCCGCCCCCGTCCCGCCCCCGCCCCCGTCCCGCCCCCGTCCCGCCCCCGCCCCCGCCCCCGCCCCCGCCTCCGCCCCCGCCCCCGCCCCCGCCCCCGCCCCCGCCCCCGCCCCCGCCCCCGCCCCCGCCCCCGCCCCCGCCCCCGCCCCCGCCCCCGCCCCCGCCCCCGCCCCCGCCCCCGCCCCCGCCCCCGCCCCCGCGGATTTTTGATCTGCCGTCCCCTCCAGCCCTCCTCACATCTCACCGCCTCTTATCTCGCCGCCGCCACCCCCGGTGCCTCACATCTCCCCGCCTTCCCATCCGACCCGGGCCCCGACCGCAGAATCCCAAACGCCCCGCCCCCCCCGCCGCGGCGGAGCACGCACCCATATGGCTTCAAAGACCCCCCCCAACCGCTCGCCACGACCACTCCACCGCCCGTCGGGACCGAACAAACCCTCCCTCAGACCGGCACACTGCACCCAACCGCCACACCGCTCTCATCTCTGCTGACCACCCGGCCACCACACACCACGGTCTCACCACAGGCCTCGCCGGTGAAGTAGCCACCCCTGCCGCCCAGGCGGCCCCCCATGCCCCCCACGCCACCCACGCCACCCACACTCCCCCGGAAGCGGCCGGCGCGCACCCGGTCACCGCACAGCTCGGCCCGCCAGCCGGCGGCCACAACCAACACCACAACCCCCCCCCCACGTCGCTCTCCCTCAGCGCCCACCTCAGCGCAGACACCGCCACCACCCTACACCCTCCCCCGGCGACACAGCCTACCTAACCCATCTTCCCGGCCTCCCCCCGATGCTGACCCGCCCCCCCCCCCGCCCCCACGACGACCTCAGTGAGCATATCATCGATGTAGTCGACCCCCACATTCAAGACACCCTCCCCGCCGCCGCCCCTCCTGTGGCCCCTCTCCTCAACAATACTGCCCCACCCTCCTCGCCATATGGCCCCAAACCTCTAGCGAGGCCTGGGCTCGCTACCCCACCTTCACCCGCGCATACACCGCACTCAGGGAAGCGGGCCTCCCTAACTTTTTGGCCGCCCGCATCCCCCTTCCCTCTGGCCTCCACATCTCCGCCTGGCGTGCTCGCCTCCGCGAATACCCCGACCCCGCCCTCCTCGACCTCCTCGAGTTCGGATTCCCCTCAAACTTCTCCGCCTCTTCCCCCCCCCGCCCAACCTTCACCAACCACCGCGAGCCCCCCGAGTACGCCCCACACATACAGAGTTTCATTAAAACCAAACTCGGCCTCGGAACCCTCTCGGGCCCCTTCACCGTCCCTCCCTTCACCCCCTGGACACAGGTCTCCCTGATGATGACCCGCCCTAAATCCGACCCGGGTACGAGGCGGGTCATCGTCGACCTTTCCTTCCCTCCCGGGGCCAGTGTCAATGCCGGCATCCCCCACCGGGAATACCTCGGAAAACCTCACACATACACCATCCCTTCAGTCACCGACCTCGGCCGCCGCCTCGTGGGAGAGGGCCCCGGCGCATACCTCTGGTCGGCCGACATATCGCGGGCCTACCGGGAACTGTTCACAGACCCCCTCGCCTGCCCCCTGTACGGGGTCACTCTAGACGGTAACATATATATCGACATCGCCCTCCCATTCGATGCGCCCGCCACCGCCTCACCTCCCTCACCCCCGCGACCTGGAGGATCCGCTGACGCCAGGCTCAGGACTACGTGGCATACTTCATCGCCCGAGGGCTCACCCCCCTCAGCCCCTCCAACTTCGAGGTCGCCGCATATGCGGCCTCCCTCTACGCCCGCGGCCTTGCCCCTGCATCCATCAAAAACACCCTCTCCGGAGCGCGCTCCTGGGTCGAGGCCGCCGGGTGGGTCCCCGCCACCTTCGACTCGACCCTCGCCAAGGACGTCTGCCGCGGAGGCGAGCGCGCCTCCGGGCATGTTCCATGCCAGGCGCCCCCTCTGACGCCGCATCACCTCACTCTCGTCATCTCCCACCTCGCCCAGGCGGGCCCGGCCTCAGTCGTCCCTCGGGCCGCCCTCCTCCTCGGGTACTTCGGCATGCTGCGACAGTCAAACCTGTTGTCGCCGAGTCCCGAGGGCTGGGGCGGCCCCCACACCATCACCCGCGGCGACGTGCTTCCGGCCCCCGGGGGCCTCCGGGTCACCGTCAGGAGCTCCAAGACGATATCCAGGCCCGCGGGGGCCGTCGCCCTCTTCATCCCCGCTTGCCCGAGGCCCGGGCTCTGCCCTCTCATCGCCTGGAATGCTGCCGCCCTGCAGCATCCTGCACCCTCCGACCCCCCGGCCTTCATCATGCCCTTGGGCTGCCCCCTCGACCCGCGGTCCCTCACCGCCCTCCTTCGAGGCGCCCTTCACCCCCGAGGCGTCCCGGGGGCCGAGGCCTTCACCCTCCACAGCCTCCGCCGAGGCGCCGCCCAGGCCTGCCATGCTGCCGGCGTCGACATCTCCGACATCGTGGCCCAGGGGACATGGACCTCAGAGGCGGTGCATGCCTATGTGCCCCGCCTTGCCCCCTCGGCGGCCCCTCGAGCCCTCTCCTCCATCTTGGTGGAGGGCTCCACAGATCCACCTCCCAGACCCAACTCTTAGACATTACTATTATTGACATTTACCTAATTTCCATGCTGATACCTCATATATGTGATTGTTCCATGCTGATACTTCATATATTACACATTACATTGATCTCTGATACTCATGCTTGATGACTGCATACTTTATCCATGTTTATCTCGGCATTTCTGAATAAAATGCCTTTTATCCACACATGCTTCCTCGTCCTTTCTTGTCACGCATCAAATGTGGAAGACCGATCCACAGCGGAAAGGGGAAATGGGGCGGGTGAATTGGTGGGTGGGTGGGGGGGGGGGGGGGTACAGGGAAGAAAGGCACATATAATAGGAGAAGTGAATTGTCTGTGGAGGTGGTGGGGTGGTGTGGTGGTGAATGTTGTGTAGCGGTGGTGTGGTTGTGATCGTCAGAATGTAAGACCCTCAATATGTCCTAAGACATTAATCATGGTGCTGCCACCTAGTGGTTAAAAAAGTAATACTAGTTAATAATTCTAAGACATTTGACTTTGAAAGCAATATTAGTTAAGAAGTCTGAGATATTACTCCCGGTGCTGCCACCTAGTGACTCCAAGAAATACTGGTTAATAATTCTAAGATATTAGTCCTGGTGCTGCCACCTAGTGCCTCCAAGAAATAGTCGTTAATAATTCTAAGACATTAGTCCTGGTGCTGCCACCTAGTGTCTCCAAGAAATAGTCGTTAATAATTCTAAGACATTAGTCCTGGTGCTGCCACCTAGTGACTCCAAGAAATAGTCATTAATAATTCTAAGACATTAGTCCTGGTGCTGCCACCTTGTGACTCCGAAAGAAATACTAGTTAATAATTCTAATTCCTTAATCCGGGTGCTGCCACCTGGTGGTTTATGTTATCCTATTCATAAGAAGGCAATATCAAAGCCAATTGTGGCAAGTGATGCTATGTCACTGGAGGCGGAAGCTTGCAGTGTGGCTGGTGGCGCCCCCTAGACCAGCAGAGTGGGTTGAAAGGGAGTGAGTACTGTTGGTTAGTGAGGACTCAAGGAATCAACGGAGACACCACGCCCCAAATGCCAATTATATTGGCATTGTCAAGGGATTAGCAGCCATATATGAAGGTACGCAGCGCTGAACGACCTGAGATTTCATAAATAGATTCTCGTGGCGAATACTCGAGACGAGGACATATACGGGTGGTGCTTAATTCGAGCTACAGGCCCGCAGCAAATCGCAAATGGAGATGCAACTTAATAAATATTTGAGTGTAAATAATGAATACAGGACCGCCAATTCATATAATTGCTTACATAGCAAATATATATATATATATATATCATCATATATATTAATTATATATATATATATATATGAATATTATATGATTACATATATCTTAATTATATATATATATATGAGTCGGCCTCACGAAAATGGGCCAATTGGTGGTCAATTTAAGATGTCGGCATTACAATTCTTAAAGTGTAGTGCATTTCTTTGTTTCATCTTAAATTATCCTAGAAACAAATAGGGCTGTTGTATTTTCTCTACCTTTACATTCAGGATAAATTTAAGAACTTTCCAACACCTCTGTCAATGCTAAACTGTAATTATGCCATTCGACACCAACACCCAATGGTCGACGCCGACATCTTTACCAAATGTTGGCGTCGCAATTCTTAAAGTGTAGTGCATTTCTTTGTTTCATCTTAAATTATCCTAGAAACAAATAGGGTTGTTGTATTTTCTCTACCTTTACATTCAGGATAAATTTAACGACTTTCCAACACCTCTGTCAATGCTAAACTATAATTATGCCGTTCGATGCCAACATCCAATGCTTGACCCCAACAACTTTCCCCGATTGGCCTATTTTCGTGAGCCTGACTCATATATATAATTAAGATATATGATGCTTTATTTCATCTTATTCCATCACTTTTAATTTAAATACCATTTTATTCCATCGCTGAAAAAGTGTGTACCATGATATTAAAATATATTAGGCAATGATCCATTACCTACGGTGGTGCCACCTAGTGTTTCAAATGATATTATTCACAAGAAGACATTATCAACAACTCTACTAGATTAATCACTGTGCTGGCACTTTAGTGGTTACAATTTCCCCATTCACAAGAAGAAAATATCAACAGTTTATGACATATCCCAGGGTACTGCCATCTAGCGGGCCAAATTCAAAGAACAAACAATATATCACACTGCAACTAGAAAATTGTGGCAGTGAGCGATAATGGAGGCCAAGGTGCCACATACATTCTTCGCTACTGTAGATGTAATACACTCGTGTCCAGTGGCAGTGCTTTATGCTGTCGATTAAAGCAATGGCAATATATCACATTGCAACTAAAACATTGTGGCAGTGAGCGATAATGGAGGACAAGGTGCGACATACCTTCTTCGTTACTGTAGATGTAATACACTCTGGTCCAGTGGTAGTGCTTTATGATGTCGATTAAAGCAATGGCATAGAGCGGGCGCATGTAAATCTCATAGCCCAGCTCCTGCCCACTCACGTTGACCGCCATACTCGGAGTGATGAAGGGCATGTGGAAGGTGGACGTGAAGGATCTCAACGTCGGCAGCGTCACCACCGAGTGAGACCCAAACAACGCAAATATGCCATTAGCCATCTGTGAGCAGACTGGAACAACAACGGGGTCAGTCATCAATGCCGGTGTCAGATAATATTCTGACTCCCATAATAAAGTAACTCCATGGGAACTTTGTTATGCATAGCAAAGCTACTCCCCCTATAAATATTGTGACTCCCCATTAAGTTTTTTTCCTCGTAAATGCGTAATTGTTTTCTAATATGAATTGATTGCTACTTTTGGTTAAAAGAATCGCAAAGATGAATAAACACATTTTTCTTTCAAACAACCCATCTTATATAATATACATACACAAACACATCAACATACATGAATATGAGCAGCTATACATATCATCTCTAAAATAAAATAAAAAGAGTTGACATATCCGGTAACTCGAACAGTGGAATGAGAACGACCAATTGTTCATAAAGGAAATTTCCATGCGTAGGAAATGCATGTTAATGTTTCATTATCTTAAGAGTGTTGTTGTAATTAAACCGTGTAAATGACTGAAGTTAAGCATGGCTGGAAAACCAGTGTCTCAACTCTGAAAAAAGAATATTCAGATGAATAAAAATGCTTACAAAAAAGTAAGTCATCAGATGAGAAAACCTACATAAGTTACAACTTCAATCGTCCTGAGGAACCAGTGGAATTGGAATACCCATAATACATAAGTCTCAGCTTCAGTCCTTCCTGAGGCACCAGCGGAATTGGAGTACCCATAATACATAAGTCTCAGCTTCAGTCCATCCTGAGGGACCAGCGGAATTGGAATACCCATAATACATAAGTCTCAGCTTCAGTCCATCCTGAGGGACCAACGGAATTGGAATACCCATAATACATAAGTCTCAGCTTCAGTCCTTCTTGAGGGACCAGCGGAATTGGAATACCCATAATATATAAGTCTCAGCTTCAGTCCTTCCTGAGGGACCAGTGGAATTGGAATACCCATAATACATAAGTCTCAGCTTCAGTCCTCCCTGAGGGACCAGCGGAATTGGAATACCCATAATACATAAGTCTCAGCTTCAGTCCTTCCTGAGGGACCAGCAGAAATAGGAATACCCGTAAGACATCATAATACATCAAAACACACAAGTCTCAGCTTCAGTCCTTCCTGAGGCACCAGCAGAAGTTGGAACACCAATAACACACAGCGACACTTACTTGTAGAGCTCAGAGAGATGTCGTACCACACAGCGACACTTACTTGTAGGGCTTGCAGAGATGTTGTACTACACAGCGACACTTACTTCAGAGAGATGTCGAACCACACAGCAACACTTACTTACTTACTTACTTGTAGAGCTCAGAGAGATGTCGTCCCATACAGCAACACTTACTTGTAGGGCTCAGAGAGATGTCATACCCCACAGTGACACTTACTTATAGGGTTCAGAGAAATATTGTACCACACAGCGACACTTACTGGTAGAGCTCAGAGAGATGTCGAACCACAAAGCGACACTTACTGGTAGAGCTCAGAGAGATGTCGTACCACACAGTGACACTTACTGGTAGTACTCAGAGAGATGTCACACCACAGAGTGACACTTACTGGTAGTACTCAGAGAGATGTCACACCACAGAGTGACACTTACTGGTAGTACTCAGAGAGATGTCACACCACAGAGTGACACTTACTGGTAGTACTCAGAGAGATGTCACACCACAGAGTGACACTTACTGGTAGTACTCAGAGAGATGGCACACCACAGAGTGACACTTACTGGTAGTACTCAGAGAGATGTCGTACCACACAGCGACACTTACTTGTAGAGCTCAGAGAGTAGCTGTCGTTGACCTGGATCTTCTGTGAGTTGGCATCCAGCTTCACCTTCGACTGGTTGTCCGAGTTGTGGTTCATTATTTCGTAACTGAACGCCGACCTCATCTCCCGGGAGCTGTGGTCGAATATGGCACCTGCGCACAGAGAAGTCGGCTTGGTCACGTGACATACAGGCGACAAACAATATTCGGGTATTTCATGGCAGTCCGATAAATCTGATATCAGACTATCCCCAGTCTGGTATCGGCGGCGAAATGGACAGATAGCAGGTGGGTGAGGCGCCACCTGGAGGGAAGGAGGGGAATTAGGGGAGCTGCTTGGAAGCAGACTTCCCGCTCTCCAGGCCGCTCCCCCAACCTCCAGTAACCCAGAATACAAAGGAACAGATCAAATGGAGGTTTCAGGAGCAGTAGTTTAGCAGCGAAACAATAATAATAAGCAGGATTACATACATGAATAATATTTGCATAAGTGCTTTATGCCGCATATATATATATATATATATATATATATATGCTCGCTCCTGTAGGTGCACAAGGTCCTATTCATATATATAATATATTTACAAGCTTATATATACTTTCAGACTGGTTAGCCTCGTTTTGGTACAGACAACACACAATGATAGTCACTGTATATATTATACTCGTCCATGCAGCAGTTTAAGGTTTTAGAAAATATTAAATACATCGTGATAAGGTAACATACACAGAAATCACCGACTCCACCCACCACACGCACACGCGCAGACGCACAGACACACACGAACCAACGCGCACACACGCACATATACGCACACGCATGTACACACACGACGTACACACACGCACGTACACACGCGCACGTACACACACGCACGTACACACACGCACGTACACACATACTCCCGCAATCTTATCGTCAAAACCGGCAGACAATGCTGGTAATTTAGACCGGGCTTCTTTGTGCTGCCACCTAGCGGGTAACATACATTTGGGGTTTATGTCCCTTGGACCTCTGGAATGAGCACTGACGTTAGGCTTTGCCTTGTTCATTGCTCATCCTACTAGGGTCTTACATTCTGACGATTCCTAGATGTCTTCTAGCCTCGAACCCGATATCAGACAAGATCTTATTAGCATTCCAGCTATAAGAAAGTCGGTTGTTGAGGGGTAGTATATATATATCTTTCTCTCTCTCTCTATATATATATATAATTTTAAGTGGTACAGTGAGGGACAGTTACACTGTGCAGGGGTGGTACCACCACCATCGGAGGTTGGGTTGGGGAGACTGGAGCAGTAGATGACTAGGACAGTCCACCGAGCTGAGTGAATGATGAGGGAAATTCCAGGTTATTATACTCATATAATTCTTATACAGCATATATATTAAATATATTGTAGTAGTCTGAACTGATCTCTCAGGAGAGGAATTACAGAGACAGATAGGCGTAGATAGGGTGATTGCATCAGGGAGCCTAGGTAGTGTAATGGTTATCACGTTAGCCCCGGGATGGCAATATGTGTGGGTTCAAATCCTGCTTGAGACACACTATTTCCCATTTTCATCACCCCTCGATAATATATATATATATACTTTACATATTCTATGCACAATTTGAGAGCAAGTGGAGTCTGGGTGTTTGAGCAAGGAAGGATCAACGCCATGCATGCCCAAAAGCCCCGCACACCCCACAACCCGCCATCACAGGAGGGAAGGATTAGCGAATGACACTGCGGGAATTATTACCTGCGATACCGTTGTTATCGATATATTTATTTTCGCTACATTTAGCCCGTCACTAAAGTTTAACCTTTCCCTGAACTTTAGCCTTTCTCTGAGGCCTAGCCCTTTGTGTGGACTCTGTGCTGCTCGGAGGGATATGAGGAGCTCTGCACTCCCGAGTCCGGCTATAAAAAGAGCCCACGGCAGCCATCTGACACTCCCCGCTCTGCCTTCAAACATAACTCGTCTCTGCCACATTTCCCAATGTACCTAGAAAATGACCCTCAAGCTAGCTGGTTCATTCATCCTTATATTAGTTCCATGTCTTTATGAACATCTAGTAGA
The DNA here is from genome assembly GCA_030323885.1 of Branchipolynoe longqiensis. Taxonomy (NCBI): domain Eukaryota; kingdom Metazoa; phylum Annelida; class Polychaeta; order Phyllodocida; family Polynoidae; genus Branchipolynoe; species Branchipolynoe longqiensis. The sequence goes on along the minus strand of CM059191.1, from coordinate 104,043,256 downwards.
TACAAATAGCTAAATACATGCTTAATACATGCTTAATAAATGCATCAGTATCTAAGTTAGATGTGTAGAATCAAATAAAAGTGAATCATTTCGAAAATGTGATGCCTTCATCGGACTATGCAGCTGTAAGACACCTGTTCCCACGAGGGCAGGTCGGGGTCAAGACGGAAGTAGTATGTGCAAATGGTTTCTTGCAACAGGTGTCGCCACCTGCAAAGGGCTGGTCTCATACAGTGTGTACCTGGAGTTTGAATTAAAGTAACCTCAATTTCCGTCTAGAGCATAATACTCCACAAGTATTTATATTTAAATAGACGACAGTGTGTTATATTTAAAGTAACACAAGTGTTTGTCATGTCCACTAATAACACTTACTGATGTAAATACTAATCTGTGAATGTGGGCCACGGGTGATGTGGATAATAATTTGTGACTGCAGGCCGCTGGTGAAATGGATAATTATCTGTGACCGTGGGACATTGACGATATGGATAATAAATAATCTTAGAATGTGGGCTGCTGATGATGGGGATAATAATCTGTGAATGCAGGCCGCTGGTGATGTAGATAATAATCTTTGAATGTGGGCTGCTGGTGATGTGGATAATAACCACAATTCACCAAACACCACAATTCACAACACATCACAATTCAGCAAACAACATAATTTACCAAACACCAGAATGGACAAAGCATCGCAGTTCTTTAAAGATAGCTACAAATTGACTCTGACTCTGGCCGCTAGAGGTCAGCCTGCTCACCAGGGGCGGGTTTGACTTCTAGGTTGGTTTATCATTACTGCATTTACGGTATTACAACTGATTACAAATGGTACACATCAGAACAAGAAGTAGTGTGAGGTCAGATCATTTACAAGGAGACACCTAAGTCTAAGATGGATGCGCTAGGATGATTATAACAAATCCAAACTGGATAATATTTTAGACCATGGTTGTCTGTAATAGCTAATGTACTGGTATGCACTGACCTCCAAGTCACACTCGCCCCCCCCCCCCCCTCAGGAAAGGAGCCATGTAGACAAGTGAGCGTGGATAAGGTGATGACATCACGGAGCCTAGGTGGTGTAATGGTTAGCACACTAGACCGGAATGCAATAGATGTGGGTTCGATTCCTGCCCTAGGCGTAATCTTTCTCATTTGCATCACCCCTACGACACTAAAATAGAACATTTTCTTCTTTTTTTTCTTCTTGAAGATTTATACTGCCTATCATGGATAAGTCTGAATACACTTGTTTTCACCATTAGACAGTTTGTCGATAGAAAGCCTAAGTCTACACTTTTACCGACCCAAGGGATTTTTAACCTCCCACACCACATAGACATGGTATGAGAGCAACTGGCCTTTGATGTCGCTGTAAGATATACACATCGGTGGAAATTCAAATTGGCAGAGGTGGGGGCATGGGGAATCGAAGCACCAACCTTCAGATTAGTCAGACACTCTAACCACTTCGCCACAGGGAACCCCACCTGAACGCTGCAACCAAGCACCAACACTCGATAATGTTACCTAACAATAGTTGTCTGTAATTAAGCTAATACTGACCTGGACGCTGCACTCCGCTAACAACACTTCAATTTAGCGGAGCCCCCCCTTACTTCCCAGTCCCCAACTCCGAATATTAAAGTAGCATATTCCGATGGCTTTGAGTTTCTTCCATAGCTTTTAGATAAATATTCTATATTAATCATTTTAATCTACCTTACTTTAGAGTGAGGTAACCTTTATCTTAAGAAGGTTAATTCTGGAGCTATCTAAAATGCAAACGTAATTTTGGCATGCACATCGAAAGGCTGAACATGATAGGCTTCAGCAATGAGAAGTTCCATTAAAATTAACTCAATGTTCATTCGATACAGCAATGAATGGTTAGCAAATACACCATTCTAAATTGGACATGCAGACTAAAATCTAGACATGTGTATTGGTTTAGAAAATGTAATGCTTTCAGCTGACTTTGCACCTTTAAATGAACGTAACAAATCCAGGAACGCTGGAAGACCAGCTTTTTAGTACTGACGTCATTGTTATTCAGATGAGTGAGAACGATTGAAAAACGATCCAACTGTGAATGAAGGGGGTTGCAAGGACACGTTACATACTGTGTAATATGGCACGACTATGTTGACCTAATGGTTTTTATGATGGTATACAAGTATTCACTGTCTAACTAACTATTAGCTGTTGATTGATGCTCATGCAGAATGCCCCTGACTATCGTGTAGTACTGCCAACCCTCATATGTACGTACACCTCTCCCTCCAATACACTTTGTTTTGTTTGTTTGTTTGGGTGTTACTGCCTGGCAACATCTAAGGTAATATCAAGATGGGTACCGACTTGTGGCAGTGCAAACTGATGGTGTCTTTAAAATGCTGCCCCATTGGGAGGCTAGGCTGCCAGCACCATCACCTGATTTCCCAGAGTCACATTGTCCTGACACTGTGCTAATCAGTCCTTACCCTATCCTAGTAATGCTGAGCACCATGCTAGGTAGTGACAAGTATAGATTTAGTAGGTTATTGGTTTGACTCGACTGGGTTTAACAACTTCTGACCTTCCACATGGAAAGTCCGCGCTCTACTGATTTGGCTACCACGTTCGGTCCAACACACTTCTACCCACACGTCTGACCCCTACCTTTCTGCACGACATCTCCCCCCCCCCCCTTCCCCCCACTTGTGGAACATCCCCAGGCACAGTACTCTTCCTTGCACCTCTCCACACACACCCCTTCCCCACCCCAACACACTCCTCTTCCCTGCACCTCTCCACACACACCCCTTACCCCCACCTCCCCCACACTCCTCTTCCCTACACCTCTCCACACACACCACTTCCCCACCACCCCCACACACTCCTCTTCCCTACACCTCTCCACACACACCCCTCCCCCACCTCCCCCACATACTCCTCTTCCCTACACCTCTCCACACACACCCCTCCCCCCCACACTCCTCTTCCCTACACCTCTCCACACACACCCCTCCCCCACCTCCCCCCACACTCCTCTTCCCTACACCTCTCCACACACACCCCTCCCCCACCTCCCCCACACACTCCTCTTCTCTACACCTCTCCACACACCCCCCTCCCCCACCACCCCCACACACTCCTCTTCCCTACACCTCTCCACACACACCCCTCCCCCACCTCCCCCACACACTCCTCTTCCCTACACCTCTCCACACACACCCCTTCCCCCACCCCCACACACTCCTCTTCCCTACACCTCTCCACACACACACACCTCTTCCTAGCTCCCACCCCACACTTATCTCCCCTCCACCAACCATCTCCCCACCCCGACACACCAGAAATGACGCAGTGTTATTAATTCAGGTTATGTGCGCATGGGGGCAGCACTCCCGCATGTAGAGTCCGTGCATGGTGAGTGATGGCCCTTACCGCTCACTCTCCGGCCACATACACGGGCGGGTCATTAGCATATATACAAAGCACGGTCCGGTGAGGCTGTGGTGTCGGTGGTGGTAGAGCAGGTGGTGGTGTGGTGGTGTGGTGGTGTGGTGGTGTGGTGGTGTGGTGGTGTGGTGGTGTGGTGGTGTGGTTGTGTGGTGGTGTGGTGGTGTGGTGGTGTGGTGGTGTGGTGGTGTGGTGGTGTGGTGGTGTGGTGGTGTGGTGGTGTGGTGGTGTGGTGGTGTGGTGGTGTGGTGGTGTGGTGGTGTGGTGGTGTGGTGGTGTGGTGGTGTGGTGGTGTGGTGGTGTGGTGGTGTGGTGGTGTGGTGGTGTGGTGGTGTGGTGGTGTGGTGGTGTGGTGGTGTGGTGGTGTGGTGGTGTGGTGGTGTGGTGGTGTGGTGGTGTGGTGGTGTGGTGGTGTGGTGGTGTGGTGGTGTGGTGGTGTGGTGGTGTGGTGGTGTGGTGGTGTGGTGGTGTGGTGGTGTGGTGGTGTGGTGGTGTGGTGGTGTGGTGGTGTGGTGGTGTGGTGGTGTGGTGGTGTGGTGGTGTGGTGGTGTGGGTGGTGTGGTGGTGTGGTGGTGTGGTGGTGTGGTGGTGTGGTGGTGTGGTGGTGTGGTGGTGTGGTGGTGTGGTGGTGTGTGGTGGTGTGGTGGTGTGGTGGTGTGGTGGTGTGGTGGTGTGGTGGTGTGGTGGTGTGGTGGTGTGGTGGTGTGGTGGTGTGGTGGTGTGGTGGTGTGGTGGTGTGGTGGTGTGGTGGTGTGGTGGTGTGGTGGTGTGGTGGTGTGGTGGTGTGGTGGTGGTGGTGGTGTGGTGGTGTGGTGGTGTGGTGGTGTGGTGGTGTGGTGGTGTGGTGGTGTGGTGGTGTGGTGGTGTGGTGGTGTGGTGGTGTGGTGGTGTGGTGGTGTGGTGGTGTGGTGGTGTGGTGGTGTGGTGGTGTGGCTGGTGTGTTGGTGTGCTGGTGTGGTGGTGTGCTGGTGTGCTGGTGTGCTGGTGTGGTGGTGTGTGGTGGTGTGGTGTGTGGTGCGGTGTGCTGGTGTGCTGGTGGTGTGGTGGTGTGCTGGTGTGCTGGTGGCTGGTGTGGTGGTGTGGTGGTGTGGTGGTGTGGTGGTGTGGTGGTGTGGTGGTGTGCTGGTGTGGTGGTGTGGTGGTGTGGTGGTGTGGTGGTGTGCTGGTGTGCTGGTGTGCTGGTGTGCTGGTGTGCTGGTGTGCTGGTGTGCTGGTGTGCTGGTGTGCTGGTGTGCTGGTGTGCTGGTGTGCTGGTGTGCTGGTGTGCTGGTGTGCTGGTGTGCTGGTGTGTGCTGGTGTGCTGGTGTGCTGGTGTGCTGGTGTGCTGGTGTGCTGGTGTGCTGGTGTGCTTGTGTGCTGGTGGAGTGGGTGGTGGTGTGATGCTAGTTGCGTGGTAGTAGTTGTGTTGAGGTAGTTATGGTAATGGTGGTGGTGTGGTGGTTGTAGTGTGGTGTGGTGGTGGTGTGGTGTGATGGTGTGATGGTGTGGTGGTAGTTGTGTGGTAGTAGTGATGTTGTGGTGCTGGTGGTGCTAGTCATGGCGGGTCCCCACATCTAAAGTCCAGGTTTGACGTCACCATCTCACACCAACTCACACCAACTCACATCAACTCACACCAGCGCACACCAACTCACACCAACTCACCAGAACTCATACCAACTCACACCAACTCACACCAACTCACAGTCACACCAACTCACACCAACTCACACCAACTCACACCAACTCACACCAGCTCGGTTCAGCTCATTCGTGGCGCCGGTCACGGTTCAGGTGTGACGAGGTGTGAATGACTTTATGTGTGCGTGGTGGAGTGTGTATGTGTGTGTGGGTGGGGGAGCAGGTGGCGGTGGGAAGGGGGGGGATCTTGGGGGGTGAGCCACAGGTGGCTGCAGGCACAAGGCTCGGCGCGGGTAGTCATGAATAATGCACTCGGCGAAAAGTGCATAAAGAGGTGCAGCCGAGGCCAGCCGAGGGCAGTCGAAGGCAGCCGAGGGCACTCGAGGACAATCCAAAGCCCTGCCCGAGAGTCGGTGGAGGGTCCCGATGTGATAGGGTTGGGAAGGACCGGGGAGGACCTGGGAGGACCGTGGAGGACCGGGAAGGACCGGAAAGGACAGGGCTTGTTGTCCGGGGCTGATTGGAGCTGCGAGCCGGGGTGGTGGGGGGCGCACAGCGGGTGTGGGGGGGGGGAGGGGATGAGGGGAGGTGTGGGGGGTGGGGGTTGACGGCAGGTGGGAGGAGAGAGGGCCGGACTGTGCAGTGGGAGGAGCCAGGGACGGCGCGCTGCGGGTAGCAGCGGTCTGAATCCTTAAGTAGGTGGGGGTGGGGTGGGGGTAGGCTGGGGGTGGGGGTAGGGGTGGAGGTGCGGGTGGGGGGAAGGAAAGGCCTGTACACAGGCCAGGAACAGTGAATGTAGAGGAGAGAATGGGGGAGAGTAGGGAAAAGAGAGTAGGAGAGAGAAGGGAGAAAGATTAGGAGAAGGAGAGCGGGGATGGGGAAAAGGTTGTAGAGCAGATTGGGTTTGTAGAGCAGAGTGTGGGGGGGGGGGCGAATGAGGAGGAGGGAAGGGGAGAGTGGAGAGGTCGAGCAGATGGAGAGTGCAGGAGGACATAACTGTAGTGAGGGTAGTGGAGGTGAGTATGGGTGAGTGGTTGAGGGGCTGAGCGCCCTCTGCAGAGACGTGCAACAACGCGACGAGTTGAGTAAACCTCCCATCCTCCATCCCCGAACCCGTCTAACCTACCACCTCCCCCCTTCCCCCACACCCGAAAAGCTCCATGTTTTTTTTTTAATTTATAAAAAAAAGCCACTCACCTATAGGTAGGCGCTCAGCCAAACCATGCACCAGCACAACCAGCAGATGCCCCAGGCTGAGGGCGAGCAGTGTTACCCTCATGCCGTCGTCGCCCGCCGCGTCCCGCCGCGGCCCCGAAGTCCTCAAAACGAACAAACGGAACGGAAAGGGAGAACCAAAGCAAACATGTAGACAGACGTGCAGGGGTCAGACGCCGCGGTCCGGCTGCCGCTTCATCGCCACCGCGTCCCGTCGCTGGCCGTCTGCAGAAGCCGCCAACGGGCTGAGAAGTCACATCGTCGCCATCCGACTGCGAGCACCCCGACAAACCCGCGCCGGCTCCTCTGTCGCCATGGGCGGCGCGACCTTCTCCCCGAACTCAACTACGGCCGCGCCGGCGTCGATGTCGCCGCTGCCGCCTGCGCCTCAGACTCTGCCTCGGTCTCAGCGGCCCGCAGCTGCGCGCATGCGCCGTCCGTCCATCGTCCGCCGTCCGCCGCCTGTCGCCCGTGTAGGTGGCGCCACTGCATCGTAGGGTGGCTTGGGCTTTTGGTTGTGTCTGATGTGATGTGATGGCGGGGCGGGGCGGGGCGGGGCGGGGTGGATGCATAGATTATGCTGATGCTGCAGGCCGGACGGTGCCGCTGGTTGGTGTGTGAGTGGGAAGGGGTGAGGGGGAGTGGGGGATGGTAGGTGGCAGCACTGCGCCGCGGGGGGCGGATTGAGCACCCATCCTCCTCCCCCTCTTCCTTGCCTTGCGCGCGCATCGCGGCCGGCAGTGGACAGCGGGCTGGTGGGTGGGTGGTGTGTGGGGGAGTGACGCAGGCAGGCCCGGCCCCAGGTCCCCGCTTTGCAGGCACCACGGCCGGCGTTGGGACCTGCTCGGGGCCGCTGCGAGCTGCTCCCGGAGCCGCCCGTTGTACTGCTCCCCGCCCCGTCCTCGCCCGTCTCCGCCCCTTCCCCGCCCCATCCCCGCCCCGTCCCAGCCCGACTCCGCCCCGTCCCCGCCGCCAGCCCCACCGGTGCCCCATCCCCGCCCCCTGCCCCGCTCCACGTCCAATCCCCTCGCACTCCCCGTCTCGTCCTTCCGCAGATCTTCACCGTACGGTTTGCTCTGGCCTCTATGCCCTCCCCGCACCCCCGCCACCGGTCCACCCGGGCTCACCCGGGCTCTGACCTGTCCCAGCCCATCCCAGCCCATCCCAGCCCAGCCGAGCCCATTCCATTCCACTCCGCTCCGCCCCGGCCTTGCCCGCCGCACCTCCCGCCTCAGATTCCTTCCCCACCCCGTCACTCCCCACACCACCCTTCTCAGGACCCCACCTCTCCCTCCCCCTCCAACCCCTAGCACGGGGTGGCTGTCCTAGAGGTGAGTGCCGGGACTGGGGCTAGAGCTGGAGCCGGAGCCGGAGCCGGGCCGGGGCCGGGGCTGGAGCAGGGGCAGGGGCGGGGGCAGGGGCCGGTGATGGGGCGGGGGCCGTCCCGGGGACACCTGGACCGCCCGCTCCCGGTAGACACCGCCCCCCCGCCCCCCGTCCTCCACCCCGCCCCACACTGCTGCTGCGTCTGCTGCTGCCCGGGTAAGGTCTCGGCACCATGAGCGGACAAAACAGGCAGCCCCCATCCCACAGCGAGCTGCAGGTGCTCGCCACTCACCTATCTGTGTGTGTGTGCGGAGGAGGGAGGTGAGTGGGTGTGTGTGTTGTGTGTGTGGACCAGGGTGAGCGTGTGTGGGAGGGACACGTATATGTGTCTTGTTGCATGTGTGTCATTGCATGTGTGTCATTGCATGTGTGTGGGTGTCTATGTATGGTTGCATGTGTGTGTTTGCATGTTTGTGTGGTTGGATGTGTGTGGTTGTATGTGTGTTTGTGTGTTGTTGTATGTGTGTTGTTGCATGCATGTATGCTGTATGTGTGTGGTTGCATGTTTGTGTGTGGTTGCATGTTTGTGTGTGGTTGCATGTTTGTGTGTGGTTGCATGTTTGTGTGTGGTTGCATGTTTGTGTGTGGTTGCATGTTTGTGTGTGGTTGCATGTTTGTGTGTGGTTGTATGTTTGTGTGTGGTGCATGTTTGTGTGTGGTTGCATGTTTGTGGTTGCACTGCGCGATTTCAAGTGTGTGGTTTGGTGTGTGTGTGTGAGGACATGAGTGTACAGTGGACGTGTATGTGTGTATGCGGGTGTGAAGGCTGACTGTGTGTGTTTGGGGGGGGGGGAGTTATTGCGTATGTGTGGGTGTGTGGGTGGGGCCTGGGGCCTCATCCTCCTGCACTGCGCCAGCCCGCCCGTCCACCAAAAGCCCCCCCCCCCCCCCCCCCCCCCCAAATGCAGATTTGTGGAATTTATAGACTGCAGCTGCTTCGCCACACACACACACATACACACACACACACACACACACCTCCCCACACATCGTGACACGGTTAACTACAAAGTGGGTCAACTTAATTATACACACAAACCTAGGTTGTGAAGTGGGACAGGAACTAGGTTGTGAAGTGGGAGAGGAACTAGGTTGTGAAGTGTGACAGGAACTAGGTTGTGAAGTGTGACAGGAACTAGGTTGTGAAGTGTGACAGGAACTAGGTTGTGAAGTGGGACATGAACTAGGTTGTGAAGTGGGACAGGAACTAGGTTTGTGAATTGTGACAGGAACTAGGTTGTGAAGTTTGACAGGAATTAGGTTGTGAAGTGGGACAGGAACTAGGTTGTGAAGTGTGACAGGAACTAGGTTGTGAAGTGGGACAGGAACTAGGTTGTGAAGTGGGACAGGAACTAGGTTGGTCAGGGTTCGTTGGGACTCTTTTGGTGGAAGCTGGTTCATCATTATGTATTTATAAAAATAAAACCATTACCCATTCATACACGATCACTAAGTTAGTTCCTCATTACCGTATTCATGAGAATAAAGCAAGTACACATTGACACACGATAATTAGATTGATTCCTCATTACCATATCCACGAAAATAAAACCATTACACATTGGTGAATGATAACTAGGTTGGTTCCTCATTACTGTATTCATGAAAATAAAACCTCTACGCATTGATCCAGGGTATGTAGGTTGGTTCCTCATTACCGTATTCATCAAAATAAAACCTCTACACATTGATGCACGGTAACTAGATTGGTTCCTCATTACTGTATTCATGAAAATAAACCGGTACACATTGATCCACGATAATTAGATTGGTTCCTCATCATCATAGCTATGAAAATAAAATCATTAAGCATTGATACACGATAACTAGGTTGGTTCCTCATTACCGTATTCATGAAAATAAAACCATTGCACATTGATACATGATAATTTGATTGGTTCCTCATTACCGTATTCATGAAAATAAAACCAGTACACATTGATACATGATAATTAGATTGGTTCCTCATTACCGTTTTCATGAAAATAAAACCGATACATATCGATACATTGTGTAGTAGGCTGCACTGACCTCTCAGGCAAGTAACCACATAAATAGGTAGGCATGGGTAGTGTGTTGATATCAGGGAGCCTAGCTGGTGTAATGGTTAGCACACTGGCCCGGAATGCAAAGAGATGTGGGTTCGAGTTTCCCATTTTCATCACCCCCCATGACAATTGTAACTAGATTGGTTCCTCATCACCGTATTCATAAGACTAAAACCTTTAGACATTGATACATGATGCACACTGCGTCTAGAGTTGAACCTTCAGTTAACTGTGCTGACCTGGACTCGCTGACTACTTCGCTGGTTACCTCCAGTTCAGACTACTTCTTCTGCTGCTAGTATTACTGCGACTGCTACTAACACCATTGTTATTGCTCATTGCTTATTCCGTCATTGCATTTGAATCCATAAGAACAGAGACGACAAGATGAGCAAGGAATGAGCCTAATACTCTGGATGGTCTAAGACCTACCGCACACTTTATTAAAGCAGAATCTGAGGTGAAATGGGCTGATAAGCTGGAGGAGACGCACCACCTGGACGAGTCGACTGGAAGGGAGCTGCTTAGGAGCAAACCTCCAGCCCTCCAGGCCGCACACCAACCTCCAGTAACCCAAACAACAAGGATTATATAATCAGAAGGTTACGGGAGTAAGGAAATATGGTGCAAATATAGAAATGTTATTGTACAAATGGCGTCCAATGGTTTGTTTGACCAGGCCGTCAGACTAATTAGCACAGCACCACCTGCAAGAGTCCCGCATTTATGTACCCATAATGCTCTCGGCGACAAAGTTACGACTGTTATATATATATTATACGCAAGCAAGCAGGCAATCGGACTGTGCCTTCTTATGGCTAACATATCATGCAAACTACACATTGCGGATATGCTTTGTGTCGTCACTCCACCAGACAGAACACCCTCCCTCCACCCTCCCACCTCCCCTTTCAACCCCCTCCCTTCACTTAGGTCCTCATTCACTCCCATATCCCCCACTCTACCCATCCTCTCGCTTCTCCCCCTCCCCTCCCTCCCCGTCTCCCCAGTCTACCACTCCCGTCTTCCCCTATGCCACTCAAGCCTCTCCTTCCTCCCCATCTCCCCACTGAACCCCCCTCCCTCCCTGCCTCCCCATCTCCCCACCCTACCTCCCTCTCCCACTCCATCCCTCCCCATCTCCCCACCCTACCTCCCCCTCCCTCCCCCTCCCCCCATCCCACTCCCTCCCTCCCCCTCCCTCCCTATCTCCCCACTCTACCCCTCCCTCTCCATCCCTCCCCATCTCCCCACTCTACCCCTCCCTCCTCTCCCTCCCTCCCAATCTTTCGACTCTACCTCCCCCTCCCCCCTCCCTCCCTGCCTATCTCACCACTCTACCTCCCCCTCCCTGCCCATCTCCCCACTCTACCTCCCCCCTCCCTGCCCATCTCCTCACTCTACCTCCCCCTCCCTCCCCATCTTCCCACTCTATCCCTCTCCATCCCCTTCCACCCATTCTCCTCGCTCTATCTCTACATCGCTCCCTCTTTCCATACTCTACACCACTCTTCCCTCCCACCCTCCCCCTCTCCTCTCTACCCCCTCTATCTGATCCACTCTCCCCCTCCCTCCCTCCCCTCTCCACCTCCACTCCCTCCCCTCTCCCCCGCCCCTCCCTCCCCCATCACCACCCAGACTCACGACAGATTGCGTGTAACACAATGCATGCAAATGGCGGCCCTCATGGCGCATCTCTGGTGGTCCACAATGCTCCCTTTCCAGTAAAGTTGAATGATCCATTGAAGCATCATTCTTTTTAAAACCAACATTCTTACCTGTATTAAATCCTAATATCCTACATTTGAAGGGTTCAGGTGCAAAAACCGACAAATCCATTTTTAGTTGTTATCTGTAAATTAGAATTCATTGTCATCCTTTCCAGTTAAAGGCTATCAATTTAATATTGCGCAATGCATTACATAGGTGCCATGTCAGCTTCTGCGGACAAACAGATCTGACTATCGGGATGATGGCAGCTTCACCTCAAACATGGTAGCCATGGTTTCATTTCTAGCTGTCGGTTTTTGTGCAGGAATAGTGCAATGATAAATGCTTTGTGACAGCACAGAATGCACAATTAGTGAATTCATAATCAGTGAAGTCATGAGACACTCCATTTCGGCATCTACTTGGAGAAAGCCATAAAGCATGGCCACCACTAACAAAGTAGGCTCATCTCGTGACCTCTCATTAGTCTGGCCCTACTCCAACTACCCGGATACCAGTTGGTTCGTGGCGATCAATGGATCCTTAGCCTGGTACCCTGGCCTTTTTCTCACAGATCTCTCCACGGTGGAAGCTTCAAAGGCGAGGAACATTTTTCTTTCTTTTTGGTAAATATTTTGATTGATCTGAAGAGATATTATGTCAGTGCTGAGGTACTGGTCTTCCAGCCATTGAAGCGATCACATTTGGTTTGTACATGGTGATGGGGAAGTGGAATGTGCTGCATTGTGGGCAGCACACCACATTCAGATGCGTGTGACTATTCAGTTTCACAATCAACAATCAAAACAATGGCGTTGGCAAAATTACCTTTTCAGTGTCAATGTTAGACACTGAAGGCAATATATTCAAACCTTTTTAATATCTAATATTATCATTTTGCTTCTAACCTCACTCTGACTGAATCCTTATTCGCTACAATGTTTAGAAGTCCAACTAACTGTCATGGTGGATTGTGCACTTTAATGATATATTAAATTGACAGATGTGGACTTTTCCTGTGTAACTGTGTGTGCTCGCATTGCGACCGACAGCATGATGATGATGATGTGTGTGCTCGCGTGTGTTCGGGTATGTGTGCTTACATGTGTGCGTGTGTGTCATCGTGTGTCTTGATGTGTGTGTTCAGTCGGCATCAAACAGAAATGAATAACACAAATCAGTGATTGAATGACTGACGTCAAAGTTAATCGACCCAACATTAAAATAAGAATCATGGGGCTTGTTTTGGCTAACGATGGAAAACATAATGTCTAGAGTGGATTCAAATCGACATTTCTGCTACTCCGGGGCTAGCATCTTAACCATTAATCTGCACTGACCTCTCAGGCAAGGAACTGCATAGACAGGCATGCCTGGATCGAGTGATTGCATCAGGGAGCCTATGTAGTCTAATGGTTAAGCCAGTAACCCTAGAATAGCCTCCTTTCCTCCCTCTCTGCCTCCCTGACTCGATCCATCCCATGTTCATTTACTAAGTCATTCACTCACTCATTTAATCACACACCCCTACCCTTACCCCTCCACCCATCCCCTTACTTATTCACTCACTCCCACCCCTACTTACCCACTCACCCACCCACTCACCCACCCACCTACTCACTTAATCACCCCCTCACCCGCCCACGTAATCACTCACTCACCCACTCACTCACTGACCCACCCACCACTCACTCACTCACTTAATCACAAACCCACTCGTTCACTCACATCCTCATCCACCCACTTAATCACTCACTGACTCACTGACTCACTGACTCACTGACTCACTCACCCACTCACTCACTCACCCACCCACCCACTCACTTAATCACCCACCCACCCCGTCACCCACCCACTTACTCACTTACTCACCCACTTACTCACTCACTCAGCCACCCCCTCACCTGTCCACTTAATCTCTCACTCACTCACCCACCCACTCACTCACCCACCCACTCACTCACCCACCCACTCACTCACTCACGCACCCACTCACTAACTCACTCACCCACTAACTCACTCACTTATCCACTAACTCACTCACCCACCCATTCACTGACTATCAGCGTTGCCGCTGGACCAGCCTGTGCTATTTGAGATGTGTAACTATTGAGTTAATGGGGGCGGCCATTTTGTGAAGAAACTGACCGTGGCCCTCATTGACTGAGCCCTAAAACCGCTAAAAGCTTCCCCGTAATTGGATCGGATGTTTTGATGCGTGAGCATCCTCCCCCCCCCCCCACCCCCCACCCCCTTCTCACTGCATCCTGCCCGAGTCTCAACCGGATGCGTGGATTACCCTACCCACCCGCCACCGCTCCTCGTCCCACGCATGCGCAGAATGCTGGTCTATTCAGTCACCTACAGTGCCACGCATGCGGCGTACGTCCCAGAGACCGGATGTACCAGACGGGATGGCCGAATGAGTTGAGCGTCCATCTCCCGTTTTGCTAAATAGTGGGATTCGAAAGCATGGGTTTGAACACTGGTCGAGTCAAACTAATGACATACAAATTTATACTTGTCGCTTCCTCGCCAGGCGCTCGGTATTATTGGGATATGGCAAGGACTGGTTGACTCAGTGACAGGATAATGTGACTGAGTGGGATATCAGGTCATGGTGCTGGCAGCCTGGTCCATCAGTGGGGAAGCACTATAATGTCCATCAGTGGGGAAGCACTAGAAAGTCGCCATGAGTGTGCACTGTCACAAGTTGGTACCCGTCCTGATATGACCAGAGATGTTGCCAGGATGTTAAACTCCAACAACCAACCAACCGCACCCGATGGCTGAATCGCTGAGAGCTCTGGTTGGAGGCCGTTGGTTTTAATCCTGGTTGAGTCAAACCAACAACTTACAAAATTGATACTTGTCACTACCTAGCCTGGCGCTTCGCATCAATAGGATAATGCAAGGATTGGTTTGTTAAGTATCAGGATAATGTGACTGAGTGGGATATCAGGTCATGGTACCAGTGGCTCTCATCGCTTAACTAGTAGGACAGCCTATGAATCCACCATGAGCGTCCGCTGTTGCAAGTCGGTACACGTCGGTACACGTCGGTACACGTCCTAATATGACATTAGATATGTCTAGGACATAAACCCCAACACACAAACCGCAACAAACAAAACCTAGTCCTCAGACATGGTCTAATCATTCTGTCTGTGTAGTGTAAGTTGAACCCAGTCCTCAGACATGGTCCAATGACTCTGTCTGGGTGGTATGAGTTGAACCCAGTCCTTAGACATGGCCCAGTGACTCTGTCTGTGTGGTGTAAGTTGAACCCAGTCCTCAGTCATGGTCTGTTTAGTGTGTGCTGGGAGTTCACCCCAGTCCTCAGACATGGTCCAGTGACTCTGTCTGTGTCGTGTAAGTTGAACCCAGTCCTCAGACACGGTTCGGTGACTGTGTCTGAGTCGGTGTGAGTTGAACCTCAGTCCTCAGTCATGGTTCAATGACTCCATCAGACTAACCCTTTGAACGTCTAGGGTGTGCTGTCCTGTCTGTGGGAAAATGCATATAAAAGACCCATTGCTGCTAATCAGAAAGAGTAGCCTATGTGGCGGCAGTGGGTTTCCTCCAAAGAAATGTCAGAATGTTTGACGCCCAATAGCCGATGATAAAATAAATTTGCTGTAGAGGCGTCATTAAATAAAACAAACTAACAAAAAAAAAGTCGGCCCATCTGAGCTAGCGTGGTGACCTACTTGACGTCACGTGACGAGTTCCGGTGACAGGCAGCCAGTCAGGAAGGTAAGTACTGCTGGTAAGTAGGTAAGTGGCGGGTGGCCGTCCCGCCCCCGCGCCGCTCTCAGCCAATCAGAAGCCGCTGTCACACAGAACGTGTGAAGTAGTCGCGTCCCCCTAATTAGCAGATCGCGCTTCTTAGCCGGTCACGTTACTCCGCCGCGCGCTAATTGCAGGCTGGTCACATGACTGACTCTGCAGCAACGCGGCTTCTCGTGTGTATACACGTGAGTACACTGGGATAACATGGTGACGGTGGAGGTTGGGGGTGGTGGTGGGTGGTAGTGGTGGGTGGTAGTGGGTGGTAGTGGTGGTGGGGTGGTAGTGGTGGTGGGTGGTAGTGGTGTGGTGGGAGGTAGAGGTGGTGGGTGGTATTAGCGGTGGGTGGTAGTGGTGGTGGGAGGTAGTGGTGGTGGGAGGTAATGGTGGTGGGTGGCATTAGCGGTGGGTGGTAGTGGTGGTGGGAGGTAGTGGTGGTGGGAGGTAGTGGTGGTGGGAGGTAATGGTGGTGGGTGGCATTAGCGGTGGGTGGTAGTGGTGGTGGGAGTTAGTGGGGGTGGGTGGTAGTGGGGGTGGGTGGTAGTGGTGATGGGTGGTAGTGGTGGTGGGTGGTATTAGCGGTGGGTGGTAGTGGTGGTGGGAGGTAGTGGTGGTGGGTGGTAGTGGTGGTTGGAGGTAGTGGTGGTGGGTGGTATTAGCGGTGGGTGGTAGTGGTGGTGGGAGTTAGTGGGGGTGGGTGGTAGTGGGGGGTGGGTGGTGGTGGTGATGGGTGGTAGTGGTGGTGGGTGGTATTAGCGGTGGGTGGTAATGGTGGTGGGAGGTAGTGGTGGTGGGTGGTATTGGTGGTGGGTGGTAGTGGTGGTGGGTGGTAGTGGTGGTGGGTGGTAGTGGTGGTGGGAGGTAGTGGGGGTGGGTGGTAGTGGTGGTGGGTGGTAGTGGTGGTGGGAGGTAGTGGTGGTGGGAGGTAGTGGTGGTGGGTGGTAGTGGTGGTTGGAGGTAGTGGTGGTGGGAGGTAATGGTGGTGGGTGGCATTAGCGGTGGGTGGTAGTGGTGGTGGGAGTTAGTGGGGGTGGGTGGTAGTGGTGATGGGTGGTAGTGGTGGTGGGTGGTATTAGCGGTGGGTGGTAATGGTGGTGGGAGGTAGTGGTGGTGGGTGGTATTGGTGGTGGGTGGTAGTGGTGGTGGGTGGTAGTGGTGGTGGGTGGTAGTGGTGGTGGGAGGTAGTGGGGGTGGGTGGTAGTGGTGGTGGGTGGTAGTGGTGGTGGGAGGTAGTGGTGGTGGGAGGTAGTGGTGGTGGGAGGTAGTGGGGGTAGATGGTAGTGATGGTGGGAGGTAGTGGTGGTGGGAGGTAGTGGTGGTGGGAGGTAGTGGTGGTATCGATATAGGGGAGTGGTCGATTTGGGGAGGGGGTCGATTTGGGGAGGGTTTACTGTATTATGTTGTCTAGAAATAATATGGTAATCCACTTTTCCCATTTTTACTGCGCAAGCAGAGAACTACTTTGCTATTAGCTACGAAACTACATTCGAATGACTTCATATGGAACTAGTGCCGTTCGAGTGAACATAAAAATTACGCCTGTATCGAAGCTGCGCATGTGCAATCGCCCATCATGCCGCCCAATGCACCCAACACCGGCCGCCCAGTGCATCTAGTTATCATATAAATGGCCCGGTGCACTCTGGGTAAGGCCTGACCTTGAGGTTTGGCAGCACTTTTGAGAAGGGTCCACAGCGACGAAAGGATGAAAAACGGCTCACCACTGGGTCATATCGAGCATACTCTTGCAGGATGAGTTTCCCATTCAGTAAGTAGGGATATTGTGTGATTTAAATAGAAATCAATGTAGATCAATTTCAAATATACTTCAAACAATTTAATCTGTGCAAAAGATACATAAATATGTGATAATGTCTGAAAAATAAACTAGACAAATAATATTTGACTACACTGCTAGCTCTGGAGGTCTAGCCTGGACCCCTGGCATTCATTTGCATGGGTAGAGGCACAGGAGTTTTCATCTATTAGCACTCACTTTCCAACCTGGTCCCCTAGCCTTTGTACCGGAAACAAGTTTAAACGAGCTGAAACGAGTTCAACCGTGGCTGGTTAGGTCGCACTGTGGCTAGTTGGGTCGCTCCGTTTTGCGCTGAATATGCTTATGGCACTTTCTGGCGGCCATGCTCGCTGCTGTTTGTGGCAGCATCGTGCATCCGTGATCTACCGCGGAATAGTAGCACGGTAATAGCCGCTAATCTAACCCGGCCAGTCGGACTAGGTGTGTGTGTGTTTGTGTGTGTGGGCGGGCGTGTGTGTGTGTGTTTGTGTGTGTTTGTGTGTGTGTGGATGTATGTGTGGGTGGGCGTGTGTGGGTGTGTGGGTGTGTGGGCGTGTGTTTGTGTGTGTGTGTGTTTGTGTGTGTGTGTGGGTGTGTGCGCGTGTGGGTGGGTGGGTATGGGTGTTGTGTGGGTGTACGGGTGTGAGTAGGGGTGTGTGGGTGTGAGTAGGGGGTATGTGTGTGTCGGTGGGTGGGTGTGGAGTGATGTATGTGGGTGTGTCAGTGTGAGTATGGGTGTGTCAGTGTGTGTGGGGATACGTGTGTGTATAGGTGTGTGTGTGTAGGTGTGGGTGCAGGTGCGGGTGTTTGTAGGTGTGGGTGTGAGTGTTGGTGTGGGTGTGGGTGGGTGGGTGTGAGTATGTGTGGATGTGGGTATGGACGTGGGTGAGTGTGGGTGGTGGTGAATAGGTGTGAGTGTGGTTGTGAATGTGTTTATGGGTGTGAGTGGATATGGGTATGGGTGTGGGTGGGTGTGTGGGTGTGTTTATGTGTGATTGCATGTGTGTGAGTAGGTGTGAGTGTGTGTAGGTGTGTGGTTATGTAGGTGTGGGTGTGAGTGTGGGTATAGGTGTAAGTGTGTGTAGAGTTTGGGTGTGTAGGTGTGGGTGTGGGTATTTGTGTGGGTATGTGAGTGAGTGGGTGTCAGCAGTAGGTGTGGGCGTGTAGGTGTATGTGTGTGGGTGTGATGCACAGGGTGGTCATTTTGATGCTGGTTCAGTGTTAGACAGCATGGAGGTTTGTGTGAAGTGCTTGAGGTGCAACTTGATGCAGCTTACTGATGAGTCTGATGCAGATTAAGTGTAACTAATATGAATAAGCAATGCTTACGACCGACCCATGGGCTGTATTCGATTAACACGACTTGGGTCACCCGAGTTGCTAGCATTTAAAATCTAGTAACCCATGCGTTGGCTGGGGTGGATTAAGCAGAGTAGCATGGAGGAACACGTACACTGGTCCCGTTGACGTCATCCGACCATATATGGAAGATTTATAGGGAGGGACCAGTGTAGTTGCTCCTCGATTCGGCATGTGCTACTCTGCGGCGGAGCGGCGGTAAGGCGTTAAGCCCATAGGCTATTATTAACCAATCGCTGTTGTCCACCCTGCTTCCTGCATACCAAAGTTCGACGAGCGATTTCCGTTTCCGTTTGCTGGATTTTGATTATTCAACATGAGTATAAAAATGGCGGTCCCCATATAGGGCTATATCCATTTCTGTTTGCTGGATTTTGTTGATTTCATGTTCCACCTCTATGAGTACAGGTATTGTTTATGCATATATGTACACGTGTTAGTCCTTAGCCTCCCCGTGGGTGGGTCGGTATGATGCAGCCTGATGCTCAGTCTAATGCTGGTCAATTTGCTATTGGGATGTTAGGGAAAATCTAATACCTAATGCAACTTGGATACAAATTGATGAAGCACATAGACTGTCTAATTGCTGGATAATCTAATGCAGCTTGGGAACAAAGCAATGCAGAGTGAAGCTGACTCAACTTTCTAGAATACTAATGCTACACAGTTATAGGTATTCTAAAGGCCATCCGTGCCCTGACCATTGTACATACATATATATATATATATATATAAATGTTCTCAAATGCACTACACAGCCCTGCACGCTGATCCCCTTCCCACCCCTACCCCACCCCTACTACACCTTCTTTCAAAGCCTATTACCTAACATTTTCCTTTAAATTGACATAAAACCTGTCTGATGTAAGTCCCCACTGCAATCTGAGACCTCGATCCCATCATTAGGCCACACAAAATGGAACACTTGTGATGGGATTTTAAAAAATGGGCAGGTTTCTCACATTTGGTATTGGTGATTGGATCCACTGATTTTCATATTTACAATATAATATATATATGTGTTTTGGAGATATGTTATATCTTTTTGAAAAAAGAAGAGAGAAAGCAAAGGAAGAAAGAAGTGTTTAAAGACAATTCTAGAATCATCTTGTACATTTATTGATGCATGCTCACCAAGTGCATAATACATATGTTGAACTGGAATTGCATGCAGTTACTATTACGACGAATAGTCAATTTATATTATGCTTCTATTATCGAAAAGGTTTTTCATGTGGTTATTATTGCAACTGATATTGTCATCTATGTACCACCAAATTGTAATGGCCGGAAGACCAGTGCTCTGGCCCTGACAAAAGACATTATTCGCTGAATAAAATACATTTAGTAAAAAAGAAAAAAAACAGTTGTTCTGTTATATTTCGTATGACAGCACTAGTTCGGGTCACACATATATGTTGATGTGATGGTCACGGAACTACGTAAATAATAGCCATAAGTTGGATCTGGTAGACATGTTGATAGCCTGCGTGTCTGCACCCATTAACCGATCGTGTCTCCCAGAGCCGTCACCATCCCCATCACTGCTTCACATGAAAATGTTACAGCTGGAGGGGCAGTGGGTCATAGAGGGTAGTTGACATCAATCGCAGCTTGCCGGTGTCACTGCCACATCAGGTGCTGTCAGTGTCAGACTGCTGTCAGTGTCAGTACCAAAGTTCTGTACACATCGCTCTCATAGACCCCTAGCCATGCAATGGTCGGAGTGAAGCACACCGTATCACAATGTACTACAACACATACATGCAGGACATTTTATATTTTATTTTATTTAATACATAACAGTTGTTAAAGCAATTTCACTGTAATCCCACTCAAAAGCAAAAATAAGGCAATGTTACTCATTAAGATGATTAAGATGCATGCACAGCCAACCTACATGGAAGCTGTGTATAAAGTCGACGGCTGGCATCTGTGGTTGTGTAGGCAGGCTATAGGAAATCAATACAGGCAAGAAGAGAAAGGAAGAGTATAAAGAATGAAAGTAGAGTGAGAGCTGCACCCTCAGGTTTATTATTATATAGTGGTACATGGATCTGATATGGCATACCACCTGACCATTATCTCCAATCAGAAATAAGCATTTATAGTTCCACCAATGAACATTAAGCATTCTGGGGTCACCATGGCTACTGTGATCTACCCACCACCATGCGGTGTGGCTGCTTGGCCTCCACCTGCCTTAGCTGTGTGTCTGGTGATCCGTGACTAACAGTTGGGGGGGGAGGGGGTAGTGAGTAGAGCTCTTGAGGCTCCTTACACACTATCACTAGTGCTTCAGTCACACTATCTACCTAATACACAATGACTATTGACCATAAGTAAAGAATCACCAGCAACTACATAAATACATTCATGCACCTGGCCCTATATATCATTTACATTAATAGACCATTTGTACTCCATTATAGACCATTTGCATTCCCCGCCAATGCGTTTTATCGAAATATTTTACATGTGTATTTGGAGCCTGCCTTTATGCAGATTGGTTGATTGTAGGATGCGTGCGTGCAGACTGTGTGAATGTAGGCTGTCGGAATGCAGATTGTGTGAATGCAGGTTGTGTAAATGCAGGCTGTATGAATGTAAGCTATGTGAATGCAAACTGTGAATGCAGACTGCAAATGGATGCAGTGTTAATGCTAGCTTTGTAAAGACAGGCCGTGTGAAGGGATGATGTGTGAATGCAGGCTGCATATATAGACAACCTGCATGAAGGCTGTGTCGTGCAGGCTGTGGGTATGTGGGCCGAAGTGTTGCGTACAACGTGCACTGAGACTCCAGTACTCGGTGGGTGTGTGTGTGTTGTGTATGTGTGAGAAGTGTGTGGGTGGGTGGGTGGGGGGGGGGTTGTGTGACTGCTGAGGTCGAGGTGGCTAGTGGTGGGGCGGGTGGTTGGGTGGGGGGGGGGGTTGAATAGGCAACCCGGGAACGAGGCTCCAGGAGCCGACCGGGCCTCCTGTGGGGCCGTGTGCAGACGTCCGGTTGTGGGTCATCTGCCCCCTGGAACAGGACACATCTCCACGGTTTGTTTGTTTTTGGGGAGTTTTCAGTCCCGCTGAAAGCGGTCCCATGTGGTCGGGAGTTGGCTTCCAATGGGTAGTGGTCAGAGAAATTGGGGGGGGGGGAGGAAGGAAAAAGGCAGCCTAAGAGCCCAACCACAGTCCTTTGAGGCGGCCGAGGGAGGCTGGGTGGTTGTTGTAGTTTAAAGCCCCAGTAAGAGCCCTAGGCCATACCAGGACATGCACCGACTTGTGACAGTGTGCACTCATGGTGACTTTATAGTGCTGCCCCACTGGGAAATCAGACTACCAGCACCATGACCTGATGTCCCACACAGTCACATTATCCTGACACTGTGCGCCCAGTCCCTGTCCTGACCTCATAATGCCAAGCGCCAAGCAGCAACAGCTACCTATTTTATAAGTCATTGCTTTGACTCGACCAGGATCCAAACTTCAGTCCCTCCAGATTCACTGGTATGCACAGTAAGTCCGGCCAAGGCCAGAGGAAGAAGTGAAGTGATGATGGAATTAGTTAGGCAGTGGGTGGGGTTACCTGTTAGTTTTTAGTGAAAATTAGTGGTTAGTTGGTAGTGGTGTCAAGTCAGGTATGGGGATGAGGTTGGGCCTGCTAGTCCTTGGTGTCAGGGTCTGGGCGACCGAGAATGTTGATGATATCTGTGTTCTGGTGGTAGAAGCAAGCAAGTGCATTCCAGGATTTTTTTTTGATTTTTTTATTGAGGCTGTATTTATACTGTCCATAGCATATAAGCCCGGGTACCCAGGCTTGTTTTCAATGCTGGAGAGGATGGCCAGAGTGGCCCTATTTTCACTGAGTTGGCGGTCAGGGTCCTCCATGAAGTACCTGATGGCAGATCTGTCGAAGGCGCCACATGAGGCAAGTATGTGGGCCACATTGAAGATCTTAGTGCCGCAGGGACAGCCCTGGAGGTAGGGGACATCAATCCAATGGCAGTAACCAGTCCTGAAGCGGTTGACGCCGACTTGGGTAGACGAAGGAAGGCCGACTGAATGGGGGATGGTAGTTCTGACCAGGGTGTACCAGAGCCAGCTTATTGAATAAGGGTTCTGTACTTGTTCTTTCTGTGTGGCGCGTTCCCAGGGTTTGGTGGTGGCTCGAGAAGTGGCGGCGGTCAGTTTGGTGATGTAGGGAAGGATGGCTGTCTCCATGTCTGCTCGGTTGGCACCAGCTAGAGCATCACAGTCAGCCTGGTCATTACCATAGAGTCCTATATGGGAGGGGACCCATAGCAGGACTGTGTTGAGGTGTGCCAGATGTCTGGTCAAGATTATAATCTGGATCATGTTGGCAAGCGAGTGTCGGGCATTTGGGCAGGCGACCTCTTTGATGGCATTCAGAGAGTCGGTAATGATGATGGCACTTGAGTTGTGGAGGTCTTCGAGGGCCAAGTGCATGGCGGCGAGCTCGGTATCGAGAGTGGAAGCGAAGTCTGACACCCGTATGCAGGAGTCAGTGTTAGCGAAGCAAAACGGTGTTTGGCGGGAATTCCGGTTTAGCGGCGAAAAAATGGTATGCACGAGTCAGTGTTAGGCCTAACACCAAAGGCTTAACCGGTGTTACCTTACCCCTAAAAAATATCAGGTTTAGCGAGTTTATTAGGCCCAAATCTATTCAATGCTGTCATATTTAACAGAATTACATACGCAATAAGTGAAATTTTATCAATTTAACCCTAAATTCGAAGCATTATTAAGGCTACCGCCGCATTGGCGGCGATATTAATACTTATATTTTCGAATCGACGAACATAAAGTAAACAAATCGCCGCCGTCGCGACCGCTGCGTCGACGTCGACATCCATGCTGGCCGACGTTTACGCATTGGCGTCAGTGTATTAGCGATTTGTTTACTTTACGCTCGTCGATTTGAAAATATAAATATTAATATCACTGCCGTCACGGAGGCAGAGTTAATATTGCTTCGAATTTAGGGTTAATTTCCTCAAATTTCACTTATTGCGTATTTAATTCTGTTAAATATGATTGCATTCAATAGATTTGAGCCTAATATATGGCTACAAACGCAGAGGGATTTCCCAAATCTATAAATAACTTCACGTTTAGCTATAATGAAAGTGTTACGCGCTCCTGCATACGACTTGACACAGTTCGCGACATCGGCGATAGCTAACCGGTAATAGGCTCTAACACCAAACCATGCTAACACTGACTCCTGCATACGGGCCCA
The DNA here is from genome assembly GCA_030323885.1 of Branchipolynoe longqiensis. NCBI lineage: Eukaryota > Metazoa > Annelida > Polychaeta > Phyllodocida > Polynoidae > Branchipolynoe > Branchipolynoe longqiensis. Next base: position 104,019,631 of record CM059191.1, on the reverse strand, counting down.
GGTGGTGTTCTTTGTGTTGGAGAAGGGGATGAAGATTCCGGCTCCGGCTCTGCCTGATCTCCCTGGTGGTGTTCTTTGTGTTAGAGAAGGGGATGAAGATTCCGGCTCCGGCTCTACCTGATCACCCTGGTGGTGTTCTTTGTGCTGGAGAAGGGGATGAAGATTCCGGCTCCGGCTCTACCTGATCACCCTGGTGGTGTTCTTTGTGCTGGAGAAGAGGATAAAGATTCCGGCTCCGGCTATACCTGATCTCCACGGTGTGATGGTGGGACTAGAGTGAGGGTGTGGTATGTAGGGAGGCGGGTGGGTGTGGGTGTTGTGAGGAGGAGGGTGAGGAGGGGGAGAGGGGTGGAGGGTGAGAGGGGTGAGGGGGATGAAGCGGATGAGGGGGATGAGGGTAAGGAGGGTGAGGAGGATGGGGAAGAGGGGGAGGAGGGTCAGGAGAGGGATGAGGGAAGGAGGAAGGATGGTGAGTGAAGACTCGGGGAGGGCAAACTGGAAGGGGTAGGGAGGGGGGAGGAGATGGAGGGGGGAGAGGGGTTTGAGAAAGAGGGTAGGGGAGGGAAGTCGGACGGGGTCGGGGATGGGAGGGAGAGGGGAGGGGAGTAGGAGAGGGAAGAGGGGGATGGAGTGAGGGTGAGGGAGATGGGAGGGGGAAGAGATAGGGGAGTGGAAAGGGAAGGGGAGGAGGGCGAGTGAGTGAGGGGTGCGGTAAGAGGGAGGAGAAGGATGGTGGGAGAGGGCCGTTGGAGCGGAAGAGGAGGAGTGGGAGGGGGGGCAGTGAGGGGGAGGAGGAGGAGGAGGCAGCGCCGTGCGGACTGTCGGGAGACGCTCACTGACCACTTGTGACTAAGCCACTCCCAGGCGAACAACACTTCTCCATCAGTCAAGGGTCTGGGCGTTCAAATCCACACGGCACTCAATGGAGCCAGCAGCGTTTCCAGTCTCACGCTAACAGCAGCGCGTGTTCTACATAACACTCAATAAACCTGACCCACCTCACACAAACAGCAGCGTTACCAGTCTCATGCTAACAGCAGCGCGTGTTCTACATAACACTCAATAAACATGACCCACCTCACACAATCAGCAGCGTTACCAGTCTCATGCTAACAGCAGCGCGTGTTCTACATAACACTCAATAAACCTGACCCACCTCACACAAACAGCAGCGTTACCAGTGTCATGCTAACAGCAGCACGTGTTCTACATAACACTCAATAAACCTGACCCACCTCACACAAACAGCAGCGTTACCAGTCTCATGCTAACAGCAGCATGTGTTCTACATAACACTCAATAAAACCGACCCACATCACACAAACAGCAGTGTTACCAGTCTCACACTAACAGGAGTGTGTGTTCTACATAACACTCAATAAACATGACCCACCTCACAAAAACAGCAGTGTTACCAGTCTCACGCTAACAGCAGCATGTGTTCTACATAACACTCAATAAACATGACCCACCTCACAAAAACAGCAGTGTTACTAGTCTCACACTAACAGCAGCACGTGTTCTACATAACACTCAATAAACCTGACCCACCTCACACAAACAGCAGCATTACCAGTCTCATGCTAACATCAGCACATGTTCTAGATAACACTCAATAAACCTGAACCACCTCACACAAAGAGCAGTGTTACCAGCCTTATGCTAACAGCAGCGCGTGTTCTACATAACACTCAATAAATCTCACCCCCCTCACACAAACAGCAGCGTGTGTTCTAGATAACACTCAATAAACCTGACCCACCTCACACAAACAGCAGCGTGTGTTCTACATAACACTCAACAACCTCACCCCCCTCACACAAACAGCAGCATGTGTTCTAGATAACACTCAATAAACCTGACCCACCTCACACAAACAGCAGCATGTGTTGTACGTAACGCAAAATAAACCTGACCTATCTCACAGAAACAGCAGCATGTGTCCTACACAACACTCAATAAACCCGACCCATCTCACACAAGCAGCAGCATGTGTCCTAGACAACACTCAATAAACCCGACCCGCCTCACACAAACAGCAGCATGTGTCCTAGACAACACTCAATAAACCCGACCCACCTCACACAAACAGCAGCATGTGTCCTAGACAACACTCAATAAACCCGACCCGCCTCACACAAACAGCGTATTGTGTCTAACAATCCCTGTTAAATACACAATTTGCAGTATATACAGCACAGTGCAATTACCACCTACAAGTACCGCGGCAATATGATGACACCAACGTAATATAACTACATTAATATTAAATGGATCGATGAGAGTATTTTTACGGCATTTAAAAAGCATGCAGATATTATCTTACGCATTCATGTAAGATCACAGTTTAAGTCACAATAAGTGTTAATGTAGGTGATGGAATAGACAGTCAGCCATCCAGGCTTTGTGGAAAAGGTCTATTCGGCACTGATTACTATGTTGTGATCATGTGACCATCTAGCCTTTGTGGAAAAGGTCTATTTGGCACTGAACAAAATGCTTTATCCTGCCACTTTACTATGATCACGTGATCAGTCCAGAAATCTCGAGCCACTTCCGGCTGGACTGTAGCCGAGCATTTTCATCGATGGAGGAGAGTTGCATTCCAACATGGCGGCCACTATCTGGCTGGCTGACCTCAACAACCATCTGTTGACCCCCAGGGTGGCCGGCGTAGATTAAGTCGTCAATTACTGCCAGGGAGCAACTCGGCCGAAACTAGCCCACTGTCACTAAGCCATAGGGACCCTCCCCCACACCCCACCCCTCCACACCCCCACGTCCCCATACCCCACACTCCCACACAGGTACACCAACATCACCCACACCCCACACCCCCATACCCCACATCCCCACACTCCCACACTCCCACACAGGTACACCAACATCACCCACACCCCACACCCCCATACCCCACATCCCCACACTCCCACACTCCCACACAGGTACACCAACATCACCCACACCCCACACCCCCATACCCCACATCCCCACACTCCCACACTCCCACACAGGTACACCAACATCACCCACATCCCACACCCCCCACACCCCCATACCTCCACACCCTACATCCCCACACCCCATACCTCCACACCCTACATCCCCACACCTCCACACCACCAAACCCCCACACATGTACACCAACATCACCCCACCCCCCACACCCCACATCCCCACACTCCTACACCCCACATCCCCACACCCCACACCCCCACACAGGTACACCAACATCACTCCCAGTCCCCCCCCCCCCCCCCCCTCCATAGGTACACCAACATCACTCCCACTCAGGTACACTAACATCACTCCCACTCGCTCCCCTACAGATACCTCAACACACACCCTATCCCCACACCCCACACTCCACACTCCCACACAGGTACACCAACATCACTACCAGTCCCCCCCCCCCCCCCCCCCCCCACCACACACACACACACACACACACACCACACACACACCTACCCCCACACAAACCCCAACCAAACCGCAGCCAACAGTGCTATAGCTGTGACAATCCTCTGATCATGATCATGCTGTCGGTTGCGATGCGACAAAGACTGCTTTCATTACTTGACTGCCGCTCTCCATTTAGCTCTCTGCTGTGAGAGTGATGTCCATGAGTCGGTCTTAATGTCTCTCAGCTTCAGGTTTCTCTTGATGGTATCCTTGAACCAGAGATGAGGGCGCCCTCTCTTTCTGTAACTAGAAGACAGTTGAGAATAGAGCATCTGCTTTGGTAGCCTGTCTGATGACATCCTCATGAGGTGTCCAGTCCACCGGCGATTCTTTTTGATCAGAAGATCTTCCATAGAGGGCAGCCCCATCCGTTCGAGTCACTTTGTCCTTCCAGGTTAACCTCATGATTGAACGCAGATGTCGCATCATGAAGGCATGCAGCTTTTTTACTTGTCATCTGTACACTGTCCAGGCCTCGGCTCCGTATAGTAGGGTGGATAGCGCGATTGCACAGTAGATCTTGCCTTTGACCCGCATGGACACATGGTGGTTGTTCCAGAGTCTCTGGCATAGTCGGCCGAAAGATGCGCTAGCCTTGCCTCCTCTGTATTTCAGCATCAATGCGTCCATCACAATCCTCTAACAGTGACAGTACCTAACGCTCACAACGTCTGACACTCACAACACTTGACACTCACGGTCCCTGTTACTGACAGTGCTCTCAGACTGACAGTGCTTTGATGCTAACAGTGATGTGACATTGACAGTGATACAGCAGTGACAATGTTCTAACAGTGACAGTACCTAATGCTCACAGTGTCTGACCTTCACATGATTTGACACTCGCAATGCTCTGACACTGACAGTTCTCTGACACTGACAGTGACAGTGCTTTGATACTGACAGTGCACTGACACTAACAATGCTTTTACAGTGACAGTACCGAACACTCATGCCGTCTGACACTGATGACAGGATTTGACACTGACGTCGCTGACTCTGACAGTGCCTGCTAATGACAGCCTCTCACTGACACTGACACTGCAGGCACTGACATGTAATGTTTGCTAACCTATGTGACCCACTTCACCAGAAGCAGTAATTTTCCCACGTAGCATTGGCCCCACGTCCATGAGTGATGTGGGTGCTGACACCAGTCTGTCAGGAGTCAGCACGGGAGACATAATGGGTTAATGGATGCAATCATGCATGTTGTCAATTTCATGGCTATTATTTCGGCAATTTCCTAACTGTCACACCAACATATTAGTGTGCCCCAAACTAGTGCTGTCACAAGAATCCTAACATTACAACAGACTAGACCAACCTGCATCATATTCCTAGCAACCTGCATCACACTGCCACGAAGCTGCATCAAGCTACAGTAATCTGCATTGAATGGCCACCAAACTACAACCAAGATGCATCAGACTGCAACCGATCAGCATTAGAACGCCACCTATCTGCATCGGGCTGTCACCAAGCTGCATTGAATGGCTACCAAGCTGCGACAGACTATGATCAAAATGCATCATACTGCCACCAATCTGCAACAGACTGTTACCAAGCTCACCAGAAAGTCACATAGCTGCATCACAATACCACCGAGCTGCATCACACTCACCAAGCTGCATCCTACTACCATTAATCTGCATTATACTGCCACCAAGCATATACAAAAGTCACATAGCTGCATCACAATACCACCAAGCTGCATCAAACTCACCAAGGTGCATAATACTGCCATTCATCTGCATTATACTGCCACCAAGCATATACAAAAGTCACATAGCTGCATCACAATACCACCAAGCTGCATCAAACTCACCAAGGTGCATCATACTGCCATTCATCTGCATTATACTGCCACCAAGCATATACAATGCCAACACCACCACAACCACCACCACCACCTATCCCTCCACTATCCCCCCACCTATCCCCCACTATCCCCCCACCTATCACTCCACTATCCCCCACTATCCCCCCACCTATCTCCCACTATCACCGCACTACCCCCATTATCCCCCACTATCCCCCACCTATCCCCCACTATCCCCCACTACCCCCCCTCACTATCCCCCCACCTGCAAAGCCCTAACAAACAAAGCATGAAAACCAATACAGTTATCTAGAATTGTTTCTTTGTATCTAACTTACATTAGATACTGGTGCACTTAGTCCTGATTTGACCTTAGATGTTGCTAGGACGTAAAACAACAACAAACAAACAAACAGCACTTAGTCAGCATTTATTGCTACATAGCAGGGAGTACCAAGTTATTGTCAGTCACTGTAGTTCATGCAAAAAATGGGGATCAGCACCGATTAGAAATTGTATACTCGGGGCAACTCAAGCAATCGATGAGGGTTACATTATTTCTCTTATAAAACAGGGTAAGTTTATAGTTGACAAGACATTTTGTCTGTCTTATATAATGTTCAATGTGCTTAAGAAAGGTTGATAATTGTGTAGGATGTTCGATGTATTGATGGTTTGTTCATGATGGTTAAAGGCTGCATTCCATATACGCGTAATGCGTAATGCGAATGCGAATGCGAATGCGACAAAAAATCGAAACGCCTTGAAACCTATGAGCTACATTCCATATACGCCTAATGCGTAATGCGAATCCGAATGCGAATAAAATCCATTATCCCGATCGCTCCATGTAGCGATCGGTGCGTAATGCGTAATGCGTAAAGGTGGTGCGAATAGAAAGTCCTCAGTCGCCTTTGTCCATTGATATAAGGCTGGAGGAGACGACTGATAATTACGGACAGCCGGGACAAGGTGGTGCGAACAGAAAAGCATCAGTCGCATTTGTCCATTGATATAAGGCTGGAGGAGGCGACTGATAATTACAGACAGCCGGTCTTCATGTAGGTTTATGCGGCGGACCTGTTGTGTGTATATGTGTCTGTGTGTGTCTCTTTGTCAGAGACACAGAGACACAGACACACACATAGAGACACACACAGAGACACAGAGTCACACACACAGACACAGACAGAGACACACACACAGACACGGAGACACAGACACACACATAGAGACACACACACAGACACAGAGTCACACACACTTTTTATATACTTTTTATATACTTCACTGCATAACGCATAACACATAACGCATAATGCAATACGCATTACGTGTATATGGAATGCTGGCATTCGCATCACGCATAACGCGTAACGCATAACGCATTACGCATTACTCGTATATGGAATCCTAGCTTAAGGGTGGTGGTAGGGGAGGGGGAGCCCATTGGGGTGGGCGGTGGTATTACAGACCAGTCCTCCACTATAAGAATATAGCCTGAAGAGGCTGCTTTGAGGAAACTGTCACTAAGCCTCCTTTAGGGAAATGTGCATTTTAAGCCACTCACAAAGCAAGATGCCATTTGAAGCCAATTGTTCTACCCTACCTTATGTCAGAAAAAGACAATGTGTCAGCTCCAATCAATCAGGTAGTGATTAATCAATTCTCCCAGGAAGATTAAAACTGGAATCCACTTAGCATTCCTAGAAGTGCTAAGCTAAGTCTAGTATAGATTTCTAGGAATTGAACACTTGGTTAAAGCTGCATAGCCAATTGAAAGTAATACAATTAAAAAAACCAAAGCACTTACCTATATTTGATGCTGTGTATCAAACTTAGCGAGTTTTGTGCGCAGCTTGGTGCGCAGGTGGGTGCGCAGCTTGGTGCGCAGTTGGGTGCGCAGCTTGGTGCGCAACTTGGTGCGCAGCTTGGTGCGCAGTTCGTGTAATCACTGTACCGAGCCTGTAATGAGAACCGTTGCACCACCTCACTCCAGGGACTGTCACCCGCAACCCGCCACCCGCCACCCGCCACCCGTCACATGCCACCGTCACCCGCCACCCGCCACATGCCACCCACCACCCACCACCTGCCACCCGCCACCTGCCACCTGCCACCTGCCACATCCAACTCACCACCTATGACCCGTCTCCTGCTACCCGCCACAGCCACCCGCCACCTGCCACCCATCACCCACCAAAAACGACCTGCCACTTGCCACCAATCACCCATCACCTGCCACCCACCACCTGCCACCCACCACCTGCCACCCAGCACCTGCCACCCGCCACCCACCACCACACACACACCGCACAAACCCTGCCATCCCGCTTCCACTCTCACCTCCTCGTCACACCGCCATCTTCCTGCCATCTCGCCATCACTTGCCGCCATCCTGCCCTCCCCCTCCACCCCCACCCGCTCCCTCAACCACGCATGGGCAGGGCAGGTTGTCAGGTTGTCAGACCCAAGCCGCAGCCATCACTGTAAATCAGGAGCCACCACCACAACATCCTGCCCCTCCCCGCACCCTCCGCCTTGACGGATATCTCGCGCTGCGATTGGTCAATTACGGCGGCGCAGTCCCGGGCAGAATGGTACAGGCGGCCGTGACTGGCTGTGCCGGGCATTCATAGAACGATCCCGGACAGCACCAAGAAGGCCATCTTAAACAAACACACCAAAACTCGCCTCCAGTCGCTGATGGCGTCACGAGTTGACTGGCAACCAGCGTCCAAAGAACCTGGGTCAATTTGCCACGCTTTCCGCCGGGATAAACAGGCGGAACCGGCGTGCTGGGTGTCGTCTGCCGCGCGCTGGGTGTCGTCTGCTGGCGCGGGAAAGCGCGTGCATTATTAAGGCGACTAGACGGAGCGCACTGACAGAACATCCGTCATCTTGGGCGTAGAATCTAAGGGCTGCCACCCCGCCCGCCACGCGCCACCCACTGCCATCCGCCACCTGCCACCCACCACTCAACACACACTACCCACCACCCACCACCTGCCACCCCCTCCATGCCACCCACCACCCAACACATGCTACCCATCACCTGCCACCCACCACCCACGATCTGCCACCCACCATCCGCCACCCGCCACCTGCCACCCACAACATGCTACCTGCCACCCGCCACCCGCCACCTGCCACATGCCACCCGCCACCCGCCACCCTCCGCCCGCCACCCCACCACCCACCACCCGCCACCCGCCACCCAACACCCGCCACCCACCACCCACCACCCACCACCACCCGCCACCCACCACCCAACACCCGCCACCCACCACCCAACACCCGCCAGCCGCCCCAGTCACCGGAGTGACGGCTGAAGCATAAACATACACTGTACAACAAACCAGAGACAAAAAACCTGCACCACAAGAAGCCCCTCCCTACGATATGTGGCGGACACAGCGGCCTCCTGTGTGGGAGGGTGGGTACTGGAGGGGCAGCCTGATGTGGGTGTGTATTAGAGGGGCGGCCGGCTGTGTGGGTGGGTACTGGAGGGGCGGCCGGCTGTGTGGGTGGGTACTGGAGGGGCGGCTTGCTGTGCGGGTGGGTACTGGAAGGTGGCCTGCTGTGTGGGTGGGAGGGTACTGGAGGGGTGGCCTGCTGTGTGGGAGGTGGGTACTGGAGGGGCGACTGATGTGGGTGTGTATTAGAGGGGCGCCGGCTGTGTGGGTGGGTACTGGAGGGGAGCCTGCTGTGTGGGTGGGTACTGGAGGGGCGGCCTGCTGTGTGGGTGGGTGGGTACTGGAGGGGAGCCTGCTGTGTGGGTGGTGGGTACTGGAGGGGCAGCCTGCTGTGTGGGGGTGGGTACTGGAGGGGAGCCTGCTGTGTGGGTGGTGGGTACTGGAGGGGCGGCCTGCAGTGTGGGTGGTGGGTACTGGAGGGGAGCCTGGTGTGTGGGAGGGTACTGGAGGGGCGGCCGGCTGTGTGGGTGGGTACTGGAGGGGAGCCTGCTGTGTGGGAGGTGGGTACTGGAGGGCAGCCTGCTGTGGGTGGGTACTGGAGGGGCTGCTGTGTGGGTGGTATGAGGGCGGCCGGCTGTGTGGGTGGGTACTGGAGGGGCGGCCTGCTGTGTGGGTGGTGGGTACTGGAGGGGAGCCTGCTGTGTGGGTGGTGGGTACTGGAGGGGCGGCCTGCAGTGTGGGTGGTGGGTACTGGAGGGGAGCCTGCTGTGTGGGTGGGTACTGGAGGGGCGGCCGGCTCTGTGGGTGGGTACTGGAGGGGAGCCTGCTGTGTGGGTGGGTACTGGAGTGGCGGCCTGCTGTGTGGGTGGTGGGTACTGGAGGGGAGCCTGCTGTGTGGGTGGTGGGTACTGGAGGGGCGGCCTGCTGTGTGGGTGGTGGGTACTGGAGGGGAGCCTGCTGTGTGGGTGGGTACTGGAGGGGCGGCCGGCTGTGTGGGTGGGTACTGGAGGGGAGCCTGCTGTGTGGGTGTGTACTGGAGGGAGCCTGCTCTGTGGGTGGGTACTGGAGGGGCGGCCTGCTGTGTGGGTGGTGGTACTGGAGGGGAGCCTGCTGTGTGGTGGTGGGTACTGGAGGGGCGGCCTGCAGTGTGGGGTGGGTACTGGAGGGGAGCCTGCTGTGTGGGTGGGTACTGGAGGGGCGGCCGGCTGGTGGTGGGTACTGAGGGGAGCTCGTGTGGTGGTACTGGAGGGGAGCCTGCTGTGTGGGTGGGTACTGGAGGGGCGGTCTGCTGTGTGGGTGGGTACTGGAGGGGAGCCTGCTGTGTGGGTGGGTACTGGAGGGGCGGCCTGCTGTGTGGGTGGGTACTGGAGGGGCGGTCTGCTGTGTGGGTGGTGGGTACTGGAGGGGCGGTCTGCTGTGTGGGTGGGTACTGGAGGGGCGGCCTGCTGTGTGGGTGGGTACTGGAGGGGAGCCTGCTGTGTGGTGGTGGGTACTGGAGGGGCGGCCTGCTGTGTGGGTGGTGGGTACTGGAGGGGCAGCCTGCAGTGTGGGTGGGGGTACTGGAGGGGCGGCCGGCTGTGTGGGTGGGTACTGGAGGGGAGCCTGCTGTGTGGGTGGGTACTGGAGGGGCGGCCTGCTGTGTGGGTGGGTACTGGAGGGGCGGCCTGCTGTGTGGGTGGGTACTGGAGGGGAGCCTGCTGTGTGGGTGGGTACTGGAGGGGCGGTCTGCTGTGTGGGTGGGTACTGGAGGGGCGGTCTGCTGTGTGGGTGGGTACTGGAGGGGCGGTCTGCTGTGTGGGTGGGTACTGGAGGGGAGCCTGCTGTGTGGTGGGTACTGGAGGGGCGGCCTGGCTGTGTGGGTGGGTACTGGAGGGGAGCCTGCTGTGTGGGTGGGTGGTACTGGAGGGGAGCCTGCTGTGTGGGTGGGTACTGGAGGGGCGGCCTGCTGTGTGGGTGGGTACTGGAGGGGAGGCCTGCTGTGTGGGTGGTGGGTACTGGAGGGGCGGCCTGCTGTGTGGGTGGTGGGTACTGGAGGGAGCCTGCTGTGTGGGTGGTACTGGAGGGGCGGTCTGCTGTGTGGGTGGGTGTTGGAGGGGCGGCCTGCTGTGTGGGTGGGGGGGGGTACTGGAGGGGCGGCCTGCTGTGTGGGTGGGGGGGTGTTGGAGGGGCGGCCTGCTGTGTGGGTGGGGGGGGGTGTTGGAGGGGCGGCCTGCTGTGTGGGTGGGTGACTGGACTTTTTAAATCGTGTAAATCACCGTTAGACGCAGAAGGAATGAAGTATCCTGACTTGTGCTTTTTAACATGGTTTATTCCGACAAGTAAATTACTTACAATAAAAATGGAATTAGCTTCATGTTGCCGCGGTTCCTTGAGATCTGTTCAGTCACGTGATGCCTGCACACTGCAGCGGCTCGGACTGATTCTGTAGCGCGGCCTGTTGGTGAGATAGCGTAATCCGTGGTATCGGACATGTATGTGTTGACCTACTCCTTGCGTAACGACAATATGCAGGACGCCAGGACGAGATAAAGTCTGGCCAGGATGATGGAGCATGTGGTAGGCGGCTTCAGCACCCCGTCACCAACACCCCAACACCCCAACACCAACACCCCAACACCAACACCCCAACACCCCAACACCCCAACACCCGACACCCCAACACCAACACCCCAACACCAAAACACCAACACCCCACTACCCCAACACCCAACACCCAACACCCAACACCCCGACACACCAACACCAACACCCCAACACCCCGACACCCTGACAGACCAACACCCCAACACCCAACACCCCAACACACTAACATCCCAACACCCAAATACCAACACCAACACCCCAACACCCTGACACCCCAACACCCTAACACCAACACCCGAACACCCGAACAACCGAACACCCGAACACCAAAACACCCTTGTAAAGTCGACGGCTGGCGGTTTGAGTGGTGTGGACAGGCTAATAAGAAATCACTACAGGCAAAGAAGGAAAGTAGATAAAGAGTGAAAGGTAGGAGAGTGAGGCTCTCTCATTTATTACTTTTATAGTTTCCAGAACAAGATGGTGGTGATCACATGATCCAATCTTCCAATCCCTAACAAGCATTCCTCTATCCACCAATGAGGGTTCAATATCCCTGTTGCCAAGGCATGGTTACATCTGTATCTGTGGCAGGGATCCATAAATAACTCTTGAGGGGATGTGAGGCAACTTCCCAAAGACTGTCTCACCTAACAAGTGACACTCCTTCACGTCAACAAGTGACCCTCTCTCTCTATGCTATATTAATATACAATTTCTATCCTTTATGAGTAGTAGAACACCAACTCCACATATACCTCATATGCCTTTGGTTTTACATACTATTTACCATTTTATAGACAAGTTTGCAATTTATTATAGCAGAGTTCTCCATATCCCATATGTCAAAATATCGGAAGATTTTACACCCTGACACCCCAAACACCCCAACACCAACAAACCAACACCCAAACACCAACAACCCTACACCAACACCCCAACAGCAACACCCCAACACCAACACCAACACCCCAACACCCCACTACCCCACCACGCCCCCACTCCCCTACCCCACCACGCCCCCACCCCACCACTCCCCCAATTCCCTACCCCACCATGCCCCACCCCGCCACTCCCCCAATTCCCTACCCCACCACGCCCCCACCCCACCACTCCCCCAATTCACTACCCCCACCATGCCCACACCCACACCACCCCCCTTTCCCTACCCCACCACGCCCCCACTCCACCACTCCCCAATTCCCTACCCCACCATGCCCACCCACACCACTCCCCCAATTCCCTACCCCACCACGCCCCCACTAACCACTCCCCAATTCCATACCCCCCACGCCCCACTCACCACTCCCAATTCCCTACCCCACCACGCCCCCACCCCACCACTCCCCCAATTCCCTACCCCACCACGCCCCCACCCCACCACTCCCCCAATTCCCTACCCCACCACGCCCCCTCTCAACCACTCCCCCAATTCCCTACCCCACCACGCCCCCTCTCAACCACTCCCCCAATTCCTACCCCACCCCGCCCCCCCCACCCCACGCACTCCCCCAATTCCCTACCCCACCACGCCCCCACTCAACCACTCCCCCAATACCCTACCCCACCACTCCCCCCACATCAACCACTCCCCCACATCCCTACCCGACCACGGCTCGACTCCACCACTCCCCCAATTCCCTACCCCACCAGGTCCCCACTCAACTACTCACCCAATTCCCTACCCCACCACGCCCCCACTCCACCACTCCCCCAATCCCCTACCCCACCACGGCCCCACTCCACCACTTCCCGCAACTCCTACCCCACCACGCCCCCACTCAACCACTCCCCCAATTCCCTACCCCACCAGGTCCCCACTCAACCACTCCCCCAATTCCCTACTCCACCACTCCCCCAATTCCCTACCCCTCCATGACCCCACTCCACCACTCCCAATTCCCTACCCACACACGCCCCCACTCAACCACTCCCCAATTCCCTACCCCACCACGCCCCCACTCCACCACTCTCCCAATACCCTTCTCCACCACTCCCCCAATTCCCTACCCCACCACGCCCCCACTCCACCACTCCCCCCAATACCCTACTCCACCACTCCCCAATTCCCTACCCCACCACGCCCCCACTCAACCACTCCCCCAATTCCCTACCCCACAACGCCCCCACTCCACCACTCCCCAATTCCCTACTCCTTGACCCCCCCACTTCCCTACCCCACCCCGCCCGCAATCCCCCGCGCCCCTTTCAGGTTGGGAGGATGAGTTTGCTCCCAGTTTGATAACGCGACAACAAAACACACGACTCTGCTGCCTGCAGATGGCATAACATTAGAATCCATCCCGTTATGCCCTTCAGTCCTGCCACATGAGTGACCTGCCGTCACTGACCTTCACAAACCAAACCAACAAACAATTAACAACCCAACATTGGGACATATATCAGACACCAGTTAGGTTTGAAGGCAGAGAAGGCATTGTCGGACCGGTACCATGGGTCGCTTTATAATCCGACTTTGGCCTTTAACCTTCACAATATCCAATAAATCCCCAACCCCCAACCCCCAACCCCCAACCCCCAACCCCCAACCCCCAACCCCAACTCCAACCCCAGCCCAAAATACTTTTTCAAATTCATTAATACGTTTTTAATTTTTTTTATTGAGGCTGTATTTATACTGTCCATAGCATATAAGCCTGGGTACCCAGGCAGCATTAAGGGCGATTGATGTATGGAACTCCCAACATCTCCCGACTGTAGTGTATGTACGACGCGAGCACCTGAAACCGAAACCCTGATCGGGCCGGCAGCGCCGTCTGCGCGGAACCCAAATAAAGCATTATGAAACTAGACGTCGTTGTGTAGAGTCGGTTCATGATCATTACATGGTGTCAGAAGCGGGAAACTGAAGCAAAATGGCTCTTTCCGGGTTGAAACCCCCCGCCACACTGAATTTGAACGAGGACTTGGCGGCTAACTGGAAAGCCTGGAGCCATTCCTACCAGATCTACGCCACAGCAGCCGGAGTGCTGAGTAGGAGCGAGAAGGTGCAGTGCTGCGTGTTTTTACATGTGGCAGGAGCAGAAGCGCAAAAAGTGCATCAAGCAATGACATTCACGGCCCCCGAAATAGACAAAATCGAACCACTCCGGGAAGCGTTCCGGATATACTGTGAAGGACGAACAAACTTGACTGTGACTCGGTACAAGTTTAACTCGTATAACCAGGGCCAAGAGACGATGGACACATACATAAGAGAAGTGCGACACCGAATCGGACACTGTCAATACGAAGGCCTAGAAGAATCATTGATGTGCGACAGACTAGTGAGCGGTGTCAAATGCAATGAGCTACGCAATCGGCTCTTAAGAACGCCGAAACTGTCTCTCAAGATGTGCGAGGAAATATGCCGCCTGAGCGAACACACAGGACGACAGTTGGCAGGGGCGACAAGCGGCGAACATGCGGTGGATTACGTACGACGTGAGGATACGGCCCGCCAAACACCACGAACGTACGACTCCAGGCAGCAGCAGAGGCAACGGCCGGCTGCCAGAGGGAGCCGGGATCAAGACAGCAGACCCGGAGACGTGCGCGCAAATTGTTCATGGTGCGGGTACACTCACCGAAACGGTCGCGACGCATGCCCCGCAAACGGCAAATCGTGCTCGGTGTGCATAAAGATAGGACATTTCGCGAAAGTGTGCCGGGGCAAAACCACAAGCATAAACAAGATAGTCCTAAACGAACACGATGAAGACGACGAGAAGGAATTCGAAAACCCGGAATTTGACCTGTTCGTGGGAGCCATCGACAGAGATGACAGCAAGACAAGCGATTTGTGGTTTGCCGAAATACCTGTGGGCCCCGTCAATATAAAATTCAAATTGGATACGGGCTCTGAAGCAAACATAATTCCAATGAACTTATTCAGCAGAATCAACAACGCGGAATTAAAAACATCAAGATGTCGACTCGTCACGTACTCGGGTGAAAAGATAGTGTCGAGAGGAGAAACATCGCTGCTAGTGCGGGATCAGTGGCTACGATTCCAAGTGACAGAGACAGGATGCCCCATCCTCGGCAAGGAGGCGTCCGACTACGCATCCTAGAGACATCAGTGATTCACAGAACACGGTAAAAACATTTAACGATGTGTTCACGGGTCTAGGCACGATTAAAATAAATGCTAAGATATACACAGACAGTACAGTGCAACCAGTCATTGACCCGCCCAGACGGGTACCGCATGCCATTGAAAACAAGGTAAAGGCAGAATTAGACCGAATGCTGAAACTGGGGGTAATAGTAGAAGAGACAGAACTGACGCCATGGGTCAGTTCAATAACGGTGGTCAGGAAAAAAGACAAAATCAGAGTGTGCTTAGATCCAACCAGACTAAACAAAGCAATCCTAAGGGGGCCATACCCGACACGTACGGTAGAGGAGGTCATAGCAAAGTTAGACGATGCAAAATACTTTTCAGTCCTTGACGCAAAAAATGGTTATTGGCAAATTCAACTAGACATAGACAGCTCAAAACTATGCACGTTTAACACCCCCTGGGGCAGATATAGATACACAAGGCTACCGTTTGGCATTAAAACCGCCGGGGACATCTTCATATACGAAATGAATAAAATTCTGCATGATTTGAAGGGAGTTAGCGTAATTACAGATGACATTTTGGTGTACGGGAAAACAATAACCGAGCACAACGCGAATCTCAACGCTGTCCTAGAACGGGCACGAGAGGTTGGATTAACCCTAAATCCTGACAAATCTAGCATTGGTAAAACAAGTGTCAATTACGTAGGCCACATCATTTCGGAAGAAGGGGTGAAACCAAGCAATGAGAGAGTACAAGCAATAACAGACATGCCCACACCCACCAACAAACAGTCGGTACAAAGATTCTTGGGCATGGTAGCCTATGTAGCTAAATTCATGCCCAACCTCGCAGAACTAACAAAACCATTACGCATTCTAACAGTAAAGGAAACGGCATCGCATTGGCAAGAATCGCAACAAAATGCATTCAATAATCTAAAAAAAATGATCACAAAAGCACCTGTCCTCAGATTCTATGACGTAACTAAAGAGATAACTCTCCAAGTTGATGCCTCAAAGTCAGGGCTCGGGGCGGCACTGTTGCAAGAAGGCAGGCCAATAGCAATGGCATCAAAAGCGCTTGACGAGACCCAAAGCAGCTATGCGGTGATCGAAAAAGAACTCTTAGCAATCTGTTTCGGTTGCACGAAGTTCCATAACTACATATTCGGAAAGAAGGTACGGGTCGAAACAGATCATAAACCACTGGTAGCAATTGTAAATAAACCAATGTACCAACTGTCCGCAGCGCATGCAACGCATGAGGATGCGCTTATTGAATTACAACCTAGAACTGGTCCACATAAAGGGTTGTAATATGTATGTTGCAGATCCGTTGTCCAGAGACCACAGCGACAAGACAGGACCTGAGCAGCTGTTCGACACAGACATCACATTAGCAGCAATACACTTAGTACAAGGGGGCCTTAATGACATCGCAAAAGAAACAAACAAAGATAAAGTGCTAACTGAAGTAATCAAAATGGTTGAGAACGGATGGCCAGAGGATAAAAACTCAGTACCGAAATGTGTGACGCCATTCCATACGTTCCGGCACGAAATAACCAGGGCCAACGGAGTATTACTAAAAGGTAACAGAATAATAATACCCTCAGAACTGCAAAAGGAAATGTTAACAAGATTACACGAAACACACCAGGGAATAATCAAAAGTAAGCGACTAGCAAGAGAACACGTTTTTTGGCCAGGTATGCAAACACAACTAGAAGACAAAATTAAAAGATGCACGTTATGCCAACAGTACAGGAACAAACAACACAGTGAACCATTAACGTCACATGAAATACCATGCTCACCGTTCAACAAAATAGGGGCCGATCTGTTCCAAATAGAAAATCAAACATACTTACTAATCGTAGATTACTGGTCGAAATATCCAGAAGTGGTAGAGCTACAGACAACAACAAGCAGTGCAGTGATAAAAGCAATGAAGCAAATATTTGGTCGGCACGGCATTCCAGAGAATGTAGTGTCTGACAATGGTCCACAATTCGCAGGGGAGGAATATAACAAATTCGCAGAACAATACGGATTCAAAATCACGTTTTCGAGTCCGCACTTTCCACAAAGCAACGGGCAGGCCGAAAGGCATATCCAAACAGTAAAGAAAATGATAAAAAAGGCCATGACAGAGTCAAAAGACTACAACCTGTTCCTGCTAAACTACAGAAACACTCCGCTGGCAGACATAGACGCATCGCCAGCGCAAATGCTAATGAGTAGAAAGCTACGTTCGAAACTGCCAACAACAGCACAACAATTAAAACCCAAAGTAACTAGAGTAGCAAAACAACAAATCAGAAATGTACAAATGAAACAAAAACAACGCTACGACCGCCATGCAGGGAAGAATCACAACATCATACAGGCCGGACAATACGTGCGGTATCTAACCCACAAAGGGAAATGGGCCCAAGGGGTGATAGAAAAGGCGGGCGACAACGAGACAAGAAAATACGTAGTACGCAACAACAAAAATCATAACCTAGTACGAAACCGAAAACATATATTCCAGACAAAGGAAAATAATCAGAACATTGAACAACTCAACCCGCACACACAACACGGGTCCCAAACTGATAAAGCCAGTGAGAACGCGTCACAAAGCCCATACACAACGAGATACGGACGAAAAGTAAAACCGCCACAAAGGCTAGCGTATCAGTAGGTAATAAACATGTCACGCGTATCGGCAACGCGACAGCGACCCACATCTACGACGAGATGCACATGTGCGCAAATGAATGCACAAGGTCACACGGTTGGTACGTACAGACACAAAGTCAAACATTATTAGATACCAATATATACAATGTTATAAATGTGCATGCGCTAAATGTTAGAAATAAGTATAAGTATCCACGAAATGACACACGTCCAAAAAGACCATAGTGTAAGGTCAAAACTATATTAAAAAAAAAAAAAAAAATAAAAATTAACAAGCCGGTTTAGGGGCTACCTTCGGAAGGAAACAGGGCTGTGCTTGCATGCCAGCCACAACGCGGTAAGTCGTAAATGATGTAAGAAACATAAGGTCACAGAAATGAATGACGTCACGACTGAATGTTACTTGCAATCCTCGGAAGCCATACACAGGGAGAGGTTAAAATCATCGGTAGCTTACTGTGCTTTCATTACAATGCAAAATGTATAAAAGGGAGATGTAGTGTATGTACGACGCGAGCACCCGAAACCGAAACCCTGATCGGGCCGGCAGCGCCGTCTGCGCGGAACCCAAATAAAGCATTATGAAACTAGACGTCGTTGTGTAGAGTCGGTTCATGATCATTACACCGACCAGCCACTGCAGGGACAAATAGTTTTGCGCCTGTCTGGACATGTTCTTGCCGGTGTGAAACCTCTATTTGCTCCCCGAGAGAGTGCCGCTGGTAACTTGCAAAAGGCCACAGCACTTCAACACTTTTGCAGGCAGCTTTCATGAAATGTACAACCGCACAAAACGGAGAGCGACAGACAAGTAATGAAAGCAGTCTTTGTCGCATCGCGACCGACAGCATGATGATGACCCAGGCTTGTTTTCAATGCTGGCCAGTTGTAGTGGTGGTGTTATCTTACCACACAGTAGCTGCTGATAAGTTATTTGATTGCCTGCATTTCAGTAGCAGATTTTTTATTTATTTATTTTTATTTATTTTTTATTAAGGCTGTATTTATACTGTCCATAGCATATAAGCCCGGGTACCCAGGCTTGTTTTCAATGCTGGCCAGTTGTAGTGTTGGTGTTATCTTACCACACAGTGGCTGCTGATAAGGTATTTGATTGCCTGCATTTCAGTAGCAGATAGATAATTGGTTGGTATGGTTAGTAGCCTATGTTAGTTTTTTTGGATTTTCTTGGTATATATTTTTTTATTTTTCTACTCTTATTACTAGACTAGCCTACTCCTATTTACATATCATAGGCCTGTATGTAGCTGTGTGGTGTGTTATCTGGCTACTTTTGGCATGGTTACCTTCCATTGGGCATCCCGCTGGTGGGCCGTGACATATCACATGCCCCTTTGCAGTGTAGCTTACTGGGGGTTTCCTAGCCTTATTTTGCACAGATATTTTTTGTAAGTTTTTAGGTCAGGAATTTGTCGTTCCTTTACCGTTTGGGCATTCCACAACTTGGCAGCCATTTCCAGTGTGCTTCTCTCATGAGCTTTTATTCGGCTTCTGGTCTGCTTTAGTAGTGGTGCATTATTTGCTCTAGTAGCCCTTTGTGGTTTTGTTAGAAGTTTACTGTTTTGACTATAGCTATATGCTAATGTTTTCAAATGAATTATTCTCCTATTTTCTAGTAGTTTCACTTTGGTTCTTTTGTGTATGTCATAGGTTGGGTGCAGCTTGTCTACTCTTAGACAGATTTTTAGGGCTCTGTTCTGCAGTGTTTGCAGTTTTTTTTAGTAGTTCTTTTCTCGCACCCATGTAGTTTACATCTCCATAGTCAAAATAGGGGAGCACCATGACCTTGAAGATTTTTATTGACATTTCTTGTGTGATGTAGTCTCTTAGCTTTGCAAATAGCCACAGTTTGTGGTTTACTTTTTGTATAATTTTATTTATACATAGGTTGTAGTTTAGTTGGCTGTCCAACTCAAGGCCTAGGTATTTCTAATGGTCTACATTTTCTAGTGTTTGGTTTCCTAACTTACAGTGTAGTTTTCTTTCTGGCATTTGTTTATGTCAGAAGAGTACTGTTTTTGATTTGCTTGTGTTGATGGTTATTTTGTTGGACTCACACCACTCATCTAGTTTTAGTAGGAGTTTATTTAGTTTAGTTATTACCTCCTCCTCTGTGGTGCCATTTGCGTATATGACTGTGTCATCTGCATATAGTTGGAGGCATTCAGTTTGCAACCATTTTTCAAGGTCGTTTATATAGATTATAAAGAGTAGTGGCCCTAACACTGACCCTTGGGGTACACCACATGTGACAGGTTGGTTGTCTGATAGTGTATTGTTTATTTTTGTTTTCTGTTGCCTGTTGTTCAGGTAGCATCTTATCCAATCCATAGTGTTGGATTTTATGCCCATGGTTTTTAGTTTTTCCAGTAGTATTTTGTGGTCTACTGTGTCAAATGCTTTGCTGAAGTCAATGAAAGCGGCTCCAACTAATTGTTTTTGGTTCATTGATGCCATTATGTCATTTGTTAGGTTAGCTATTGTTTTTGATGTGGAGTGCAGTTTCCTGAAGCCCCCTTGTCTTTCGTTTAGTATATCATTTTTTTCCAGGTGTTCATTAATGTGTCTATGTAACACTTTTTCAATGAGCTTGCCTGGGGTTTGAAGAATTGATATTGGCCTGTAGTTTCCCATGTTTTGTTTGCCTCCACCCTTGTGAATGGGGGTGATGGTTGCCATTTTCCAGGCTGAGATAAAACGCCCCTGCTCAAAGGAGATGTTGAATAGGTCTACTATGGTGGCCGGGATGGCTTGGAGTGCCTCTTTCAGTATTTTGGTTGGTATTTCATCTATTCCACTTGGTTTATTCGTGTCTATGTCATTTATTAATTTTTTTACTTCTATCATATCTGTTTTGCAGGTGGGGATTTCGTTCTCCACAGTTCCTGATCTGTTTTCCCATCTTTTTTTGAATTTTTCTGACAGCTTTTGCCCTATTGTGGCAAAGTGTCTGTTCAGTTTGTTTGCTGCATCTTTGTCTGTGAGCATTGCCCCTTCGTTATCTTGGAAGTTTGTATGCTCTTCTTTGTTATTTTTTGGGAATAATAGGTTTACATTTTTCCAGAATTTGTTTGTGTTGCTTCCCCAGTCTTTGTCCTGCTTTATTATGTATTTCTTTTTTGCTGTTCTCACAGCTTTGAGACAGTTGTTTCTGGCGATGTGGTAGGCCAGTTTGTCTTCTATTGTTTCTGTGCGTTTTGCTTTATCACCCAGTTTACTTTTGGTTGTGATGAGTGTTAGCAGGTCTTTGTCTACCCAAGGGTCTTGGTTTTTTTGTACTTTTATTTTCTTCATGGGACACATCTCATCAATTGATTTTCTTATTTCTGTGATGATGTTGTCCCAATAGATATCAACATCATCTCTGTTTTGTGTGATGTTGTTTATGTTTTGGTGCAGATGATTTTTTAATGTATCTTCTGAGTAGTTTTTTAAGGACCTGCCCATTTTGTATTCATAGTGATTTGTGCTTTTAAGCTTTTTCCTGGTTACATATACTAGTTCGTGGTCGCTTATACCCCAGCTTCTAGTGCCCCATTTTGTGGCATGGTTTGAGTTGGTTAATATTAGGTCTATTGTTGAGCTATTGTTGCTTAGCCTTGTGTTTTCAGTGATGAGCTGCTGCAGGCCTAAGATCTTGATGGTGGTTTGCAGCATTAGTTTATTTTTGTCATTGCTGCTGTAATTCACATTGAAGTCCCCTAGCACAAAGATTTCTGCATTTGTTGATTTTTTTACAGTGTTTATGCTCTTTTCTAGTTCTTCAAGGAATACTTCAATTTCACCTGACGGTGGCCTATAGAGGCTCGCTATGGCTACATTTGCTTGCTTTTCAGTTATATAATTGGTTGGTATGGTTAGTAGCCTATGTTAGTTTTTTAGAATTTTCTTGGCATATATGTATTTTATTTTGTTCTACTCTTATTACTAGACTAGCCTACTCCTATTAACATATCATAGGCTTGTATGTAGCTGTTTGGTCTGTTATCTGGCTACTTTTGGCATAGCTACCTTCCATTGGGCATCCAGCTGGTGGGCCGTGACATATCACATGCCCCTTTCTAGTGCAGCTTAATGGGGGTTTCCTAGCCTTATTTTGCAGAGATATTTTTTGCAAGGTTTTACGTCAGGAATTTGTCGTTCCTTTACCGTTTGGGCATTCCACACCTTGGCAGCCATTTCCAGCGTGCTTCTCTCATGAGCTTTTATTTGGCTTCTAGTCTGCTTTAGTAGTGGCACATTATTTGCTCTAGTAGCCCTTTGTGGTTTTGTTAGGAATGCTTAGGAATACTTAGGACGCATGTCCCCATATTTGCAGGAGTGTGGGTTAAAATCCACCTCCAGGCATACTGTCCCTTGTATATATATATATATGCTGTATAAGAATTATACGAGTATCATCAATCAATCAATAGTTCCGTCCTCTAGTCAAGGGTTGGATGCAATGGTTCTCCACTTGTCCCGATGGTGTGCTGTTCTGATAGACTGTGAATAATTCAAGCCTGTCCACTGTGAAATATTTGTAGACCATGATGTTCTTGGTCTCCCTCTCCCTCTGCTGCCATTCACCTTCCCTTCCAACAATGTACGGGTATAATAACACGAAATACTATACTATCCTACCACCCACACACCAGTGATTAGGTGCTTGAACCTCACCTACTCATCTACTGCTCATGCCTCAGCTCTGACGGTGGCACCACCACTCACCTGCTCACTGTCCTACTCACTTGCCGCTGAGAATTTGTACTTTTTAGGCAAAGGGTGTTTTGTTCCTCTAGCCAGAGAAAATACACTTTAACCTACTATCACGTCTTCCTTGTTCATTTATGTAGGTAACTATTATATATATATATATATGTGTGTGTACCACCCTCAAGATAATGGTGCTGGGACCAAGATCAATTTGATTAATAGCGTAATTAGAACACACGTCTCCATATTTACAGGAGTGTGTGGGTTCGAATCCCTCTCTAGACACGGTGCACAGTATGTGTGTAACACCATCAAGAGACTGGCGCTGTGACCAGGATGCTGCAGTACAGGAAGCAAGGAGTCAGTGTTCAGCCCGCTACATGGCGCTGCCTCCAGTGTTGGTGTTCATGGCCCTCCCATGCATCCACCAATCATGACACTTACTGGGTGGCACTATATGGTTTGTGGCCATAAACCACATGGTTTATGGCCACAAACCATGTGGCCATAAACCATGGCCACATGGTTCGGAATTATATATTGGCAGAGAGCATTATTATTCTTGGGCGACGGAGTGGGGACAAAGTTATGTAATCTAAAAGCAATGGTGCCCCACTCACATTATGACATGATATAAGCTATGTGAAATATATGTTCATACATGATGCCTAAGATTAATGAAGAGATGTTCTCATATAAGAGACAGTTCATGCTTGGTGAAATGTTCTTCAATGCATTCATAAAGAATGCAATTGGAGAAAAAGGACATTTTTAATATATATATATTTGTAACTGTCTGCAACTACCTGTCCCTTCAGGACCTATGGCCAAACACACCAGCCATCCCACATTCCTTAGGGCCACACCCTGCAGGCTGGGTTGGGTGGCAACTCCCCCATATTAGGGCATTGCACTGACCAGTCTGTAGGGGGGGTGTCTGGTTGGCTGGCTGTGGGAGGTTCAGTCACCTGACCCCCTTGGCCTATCATGACCACACTAGTCTCAATCTAATTAATTATTCAAGAAACTTCTCCAGACACACTGGAGAGATCACTCTACTCCTGGCTCTTGAGTGAGGAAGACCTACTCTAGAGCAGGACCCCAGGCACTATGTCTGATGCTACCAAAATTCATCTATCCAAATTGAGCTGTGTGCAACAACCAGGACTCCGGTCCAATGGGCTGTAGGCACTGACTCCTAGATACAAGGGAGGTAATGAGACTCTGTGTGGGCAACAGGTAAGGGGTGAGGGTGAAAGGTCACTAGTAGGTTAACAGGAGTTGATGCCAATAAAGCACAACTTCTTCACTGTTAATCTTGTGTGACTTGTCTTCCCTTTCTTCCTTAGGAGTTTGTTGGTGAGTTTGAGTAAGGGTTGATTAAGGGAGGCATCACAGGTGAAATGAAGGCGAAGAGTTTTATAGTGTTATCTGGTCTTCATGGCGGCCGAAACCCAGTAATACTATAATATGGTGGCCGTTGATAAACACCGAGTGGACAGTTGCTATGGCGACTGACCTGTCAATCGGTAGCTCCACTGGTTTGATCTATTTGAATTGCAATTGTGTAAAACCATGGTTTATAGGCATTAGGCAGCATGCAATTTCTAACCCCCCAATAGCCTATGTATACTTCTGTGTGTGTGTTAAGGGGCGCCGGGGTGGGGGTGGGGTCGGTAGACTCTATTTCTAAGCACAGCTATTTGTATGCACTGAACATTAATAAATACATGCAATTCAATACAAGGATGAATAACCAACTACTTCTCGGGTACTCTTCCATGTACATTGGGACACATAACAGACACCAGTTGGCTCTGAAGGCAGAGAATCGAATGTGGGACCGCTACCATGGGGTCGTTTTATAATCCGACTTTGGCCTTTAACCTTCACAGACCACATTATCCACTAACACTCCCCCCCTCCCCCTCCCCCAAATACGCACCCATGGTGGAGACTGCCCTAACCAACTGCCCACTTCCCGACTTACGCGCCAGATTACTGGCAGAATTTCCGACATTTGATCGGTAGTTGCTGTTCTCCCGAGATCCCGCAACCATCCGCCCTCCCCTCCCCGTTCCACACTCACACTCACCCCCCCCCCCCCCCCCCCCCCCCCCCCCCACACAACGCGCCTACACCGACTAGATCTCGTGCGCTCTCGCGGTATCTTCCTAATGTCTGACGAGAAATATCGCGTGAGCTGAGAGCAGGACGACGCCGGAACATCTACCGCAACCCACACCCTCACACAAAGTCTGTCTGCGAGTGCGTGTGTGGGTGGTGTATGGGTGTGTGGGGGTGGGGGTGGAGCTGTAACAAGTGGCCGGCTGGGTACATCTTGTTGCGCAGCAAACATTTGAGATATTGACTGGTCGGCTCACCGCCCAAGCACCTTGTCAAACAGATCACGACGTCGTTTCGCACGGCGCCGGGAGGCAGACGGGAGACAGAGGGACAGGAAACCAGGGACAGGAAACTAGGGACAGGACACTAGGGACAGGACACTAGGGACATGAAACTAGAGACAGGACACTAGGGACAGGAAATTAGGGACAGGAAACTAGGGACAGGAAACTAGGGACAGGAAACTAGGGACAGAAAACTAGGGACAGAAAACTAGGGACAGGAAACTATGGACAGGAAACTATGGACAGGAAACTAGGGGCAGGAAACTAGGGACAGGAAACTAGGGACAGGAAACTAGGGACAGGAAACTAGGGACAGGAACTAGGGACAGGAAACTAGGGACAGGAAACTAGGGACTTGGACAGGTCGGCACCGATCTGCGAAATGTTAGTGATACTCTCCCGGCTTTGAACTCCGGCGGACTCCCCCTCCCCCTCCCATCCCCCTCCTCCTCCTCCCCCTCCGTCTCCCCTCCTCCGCACCAACCCCCTCCCCCTCGCCTTCCCCCTGCACCGATTCGTCGCGCAATGTAGCGCCAGTCTGAGCTGCGCCCGCTGACTTCCGGTCGAGAAGCGCCTCGTTAAGCAATAAGGGGAACCGGAAGTGGTCCTCTAAGCGGCGGCCCGGCGTCTGGGAGGGTGTGCCGGAAGGAATGACTTTCATGCTGCTGCAACAACAACAGCAACAATAGCAGCAACAACAGCAGAAACAATGGTAACAACAACAGCAACAACAGCAACAATAGTAGCAACAACGTTAACAACAACAGTAGCAACAACAGCAACACCATCAACAACAACAATCTGATATTATTGCAACTGATATTGTCATTTATGTACCAATAAATTGTAATGAACGGCCGGAAGACCAGTGCTCTGGCGCTCACAAAAGACATTATTCGCTGAATAAAATACATTTATTAAAAAAAACCACAATAGCAGCAAGAACAGCAGAAACGATGGTAACAACAACAGCAGCAACACCAGCAGAAACAATGGTAACAACAACAGCAGCAACAGCAGCAACAATGGCAGCAACAACAGCAACAACACCAACAATAGCAGCAACAACAGCAACAATAGCAGCAACAACAGTAACAACAACATCAACAAAAATGGCAACAACAACATCAACACCATCAACAATAGCAGCAACAACGGTAACAACAACGGCAACAACGGCAACAACCACATCAACAATATCAGCAACAACAGCAGAAACAATGATAACAACAACTGCACAACAACAGCAGAAACAATGGTAACAATAATAGCAGCAAGATTAGCAACAAAGGCAACAACAACAGCAACAACAGCAGAAAAAGCAACACCAGCAGAAACAACGGTAACAACAGCAGCAACATGAGCAACAATGGCAACAAGAACATCAACAGCAATATCAGAAACAATGGTAACACCAATGGCAACAACAGCAGCAACAACGACAACAACAACACTGGCTACAATAATGACAACAACTGCAACACCCGCAGTAATAACGGCAGCAACAGCAGCAACAACAGCAGCACCAATGACAACAACAGCAGCAACAATGGCAACAACAACAGCAACAATGATAACATCAGCAATAACGGCAACAACAGCAGCAACACCGGCAACAACAACGACAATGGCAACAACAGCAGCAACAATGACAACATCAGCAATAACGGCAACAACAGCACAAACAACGGCAACAACAATGGCAACAACATCAGCAACAATGACAACATCAACAATAAAGGCAACAACATCAACAACAGCAACAACAACAACAATGGCAACAACAACAACAATGACAACAACATCAGCAACAATGACAACAGCAGCAATAACGTCAACAATAGCAGCAACAACGGCAACAACAACAGCAATGGTAACAACAGCAGCAACAACAGCAGCAACACTGGCAGAAATGGAAGCAATGGCAACAACATACAAAACAGCAACAACATCCCATCCATGACATTACCATACAAATATACGACAGCACAACTAGTATCATCATTCAATCAATGACAGAACGGAACTAGTATCACCGTTCAATCAATAACAATAGCACAGGCAGTATCACCATCAAATCCATGACACAACACAACCCGTATACCTATTCACAGCTCAGGGCTACGTCCGATGTGAATGAATACACACCAGCAATCAGCTCAGTGCTACATCCGGTGTGAATGACTACACACCAGCAATCAGCTCAGTGCTACATCCGGTGTGAATGAATACACACCAGCAATCAGCTCAGTGCTACATCCGGTGTGAATGAATACACACCAACAATCAGCTCAGTGCTACATCCGGTATGAATGAATACGCACCAACAATCATCTCAGTGCTACGTCAGGTGGCTGAGACTTGCCGAACCGGAAGCGTCGTATGCCCGACACAGACGATCACTAAGTCTCGTGACGTCTCGCCGTCCACGAGACCTCACTCAAGTGAACAGACCGGAAGTCAAAACTCACAAGGCAACAGAAGGAGCATTTGAACGAGAACAAGGTCGCAGCCATATTTGTTAGATTTATACTTCTAGGTTTTTCCTCGCCGCCACGACCGATACAAGTCTAGTACAACGATTTGTGAAGTTGGGCGCCGGTTGGTGGCACCACCGGTGGTGTTTGACAAACATTCAAAGTATATATCTCGGTATGTACAAAATTCAGTTGCTTTATGAATGATATTGGCCTTTATATATCACATGTGACATATAAGAATTATACAACTATACAATTATAAAGGCCGTCCACAGTATAATGAGGCACCAGACACGTTCCCTCATTGGTCAACCCTGCCCCCGTCCCACCCAGCATGCACGGTGGTGGTCACGTGTGCAGGTGGCGCCCTCTATATATTCAAGTTAACCCCTCTCCCCGCACATCCGTACTTCCACTTTAACCCCTTCCCCGCGCATCAATACACATTGATGCCCATCTTTATTCCCAACATTGTGCCTTGACTAAATTTCTGACAATTTTACCTGAAGTTACTTCCTGAAACCTCACCAACTCTCGAACCTCTTAGTTCGATTTCAAATAAATTTAAAAAACAGCTATTGCGAGTGTACCTAACACAATTGAAATTATACTTCATTCAGCCTAAATTAGGCTTTTCTTGTGTTTAATATCTGCAGTCTATTTACATCCCAAGCTGTTGATTGGTTCTTTAGTTTGACACGTGATCATGTCACAGATTAAGCATCATCAGTGGAGTATGGTACACTCACATCTCCACGTGAAATTCCACATACTCAAGTAGACATGAGTAGGTGGATTGAATGTGGGAGCTGAGGTAGTCTAATGGTTAGGGCTATAATCCCGGAATGGCAGAAGTGTGGGTTCAAGTCCCAGTCTAGGCTCAATACTTCCCAATTGTAAAAACACCCTTGAGAACACTGGTGCAGTGACCAGGATACTGTGCAAACTGCATGCTGCATAACTATGTTTCTTTACACTCAGCCTGGGATTGAACCCAGGACCTAGAGGTTCTCCAGGCCAATGCTGACCTCAATCAGCCATCCCGTCCAGTGATCTCAAGTCTGGCTCTGTGCTAAGGGTGTGGGGTTCAATCTGCATGGAGACTTGTTGTGTGGTTGACCTGATTGATCTACATTTAGTGTTCCATTAAATAATATCCATCAAGTCGCTGGTTCTTAGCCCCATTGCCCGTTAAATAGCAGGGTTAAGTCGCCAGCAGTTTCCATGCCTCTATTGCCTGCTGAATCGGAGGCAATCTACTCCTGAACTGATGCAAGAACTTCAAACGTTCTATATAAACGCTACTCCTATTAATATATATTGAAGCAAAGGACAGCAAAGAAAAGAATTATAAAATATATTTCAAAGGGAATTTAACGGCTGTGTCTGAGCAATTTTGCAAAGTGTCGAAAGGGAACTGCCTAAAACCTGTTCGTATATATTGTGTTCAGTAGGGTATATGCACAGGCATGCCACTCAGCGCCGATGGCTCTGCAGCAGGTGTGCAGTAAGCCACAGCACTCGGGAAGCATCGATGGTGGCAATTTAACCGCCTCTTAATCTCCATCATTAGATTACGGCTTATAGCGCGCCACATTTAGCATTGACAGGTGAGCGAACAGAATGATGGCGCCCGGCACCAGGCTTTATCTTGGAACTATTTTATTGTTGGCATACCACGAGATCAGCCGCAATATATCAGCAGGCAAACATAAGGCAGATTTTGTGCAACAAACTATTCTCCAACTCAAACTATCTGAATATAATACTCTGGATAATGTAGCCATTATTGCGACATCAGTGAACACCATCCTTCTTGAGGAGGACGCCTACATCAGGACATCAAGTCATTTACTGCATCCCCACAGTAGGATGTTATCCAAACATCTACTTGACACAGATTACATCACTTTATTTAAAGTTGCATTGTCCGATAGTTATGTGTTTCTGTCACCTTTTGAGATACATATAGTAGGGTGATTATTATAATCTACGTCACTTTGGTTTGAAGTAACTTTCATTTTAAATGACTAAGTTTTGAGATATTTGATGTGCAAACATGTAAACATAATTTTGGCAAGCTTGCCAAAACTCTGACACCATAGGCTTCAGCAGAAACAGGTTCTATTAAACTGACTTAGTTTTCCTTTCTATGCAGCAACAAACACTTAATATGTGCACAGGTATCTAAGTTAGCTTAATATAGTTATCTCAAAGAAGGACACCAATTCAAAGTCATCATCTGACGCAAGTTTAATATTAATTAAATAGTGAATTAAGGGGGAGCATTATGACTGGGTTAACAGATCAGGCAATCCAGAACAATGTTTGATTGAGAGGAAAACCATCCTCACGTTCAGCAGGTCCTTCAGCAAATACCCGGCAGTGTTTGAGTAACCGAACACCCCCACCCCAGCCTCCAACCCTACTCCAACCCCCACAACCCCCCTCCCCCACCACCCAGCTCGCGCTCTGAGTTAAACAGCTAAAGCTGCATATTCCGATGAAAATATCGAATCTTCAAAACCAAAACAGTGATATGGATTTGAGTCTATACATCTAACTTAGATACTGGTGCATGTATTAAACATTTGTTGCCACATAGAAGGGAATACTGAGGCAATTTGATAGAACGTCTTACTGCAGAAGCCTATGCCTGAAGAGTTTCGGCGTGCTTATCAAATTGAATTTTGTACATTTGCACTTCAACTATCTCAGAAGTTAGACAATTAAAATTAAAAGTTACTTCAAAGTAAAGTAAGGTAGATTATAACGATCAACCTAATATGTTTATCTCAGAAAATGACAGAAACTGAAAACCATCGGACTATGCAGCTTTAATCGGGAGGCCACATTGTCGGGTCATTTACAGGGTGTCATGCTCGGCATGTGCCCCGCGCAAAGCATGACGGGAATGCAAACGCCGTAAGTGGCTAGAGGGAGGGAAGGAGGGGAGGTTGGGGGACCATCAAGAGCGGTGGGGTTGGGGGGGGCATCTCGGTTCAACCGAATCACAATGCGTCGCGCTCGTGTTTCGGAATAACACCACTTACGGTGCTAGAGCTGCGGCAACATGGTCACACACATGCGCATGCACCAAGTGGGAAAGTGGGAAGGAGGCACTCGAAGCGCTTGAGAAATAAGTAGGTCACGCTGCTCGTGGTTTTTCGTGGCAAAGATTGTGTTCAGTCATCGCGGAAAGAAGCGGATACTTGTACATCGTGGCACCGGACAGGAAGTGTCCTGTTCTGGCTTATGAAGACGTATAGTAGGCCGTGGTTTAGAACAGTGGTTATGGAGGTGGGGGATGTGAGTGACGATGTGGGTGTGGTGGTGCAGGTGTGGGTGTGGTGGTAGTAGGTGTGGGTGTGGTGGTAGTAGGTGTGGGTGTGGTGGTGGTAGGTGTGGGTGTATTGGTGGTAGGTGTGGGTGTGGTGATAGTAGTGTGGGTGTGGTGGTAATAGGTGTGGGTGTGGTGATGGTAGGTGCGGGTTTGTGTGTGGGTGTGGGTGTGGTGGTACTAGGTGTGGATGTGGTGGTGGTAGGCGGGGGTTTGGTGATGGTAGGTGTGGGTGTGGTGGTAGTAGGTGTGGGTGTGGTGATGGTAGTGTAGGTGTGGGTGTGGTGATGGTAGGTGTGGGTGTGGTGGTAGTAGGTGTGGGTGTGGTGGTAGTAGCTGTGGATGTGGTGGTAGTAGGTGTGGGTGTGGTGGTAGTAGGTGTGGGTGTGGTGGTAGTAGGTGTGGGTGGTGGTGGGTGGTGTGGTGTGTGTGTTGTGGGTGGTGGTGGTGTGGGTGGTGGTGTGGTGTGGTGGGTGGGGTGGTGTGGGTGGTGTGGTGTGGGTGGGTGGGGTGGTGTGGTGTGGGGTGTGGGTTGTGGTGGTGGTGGGTGTGGGGTGTGTTGTGGTGGGGGGGTGTGTGGTGGTGGGGTGGTGGTGTGGGTGTGTGGTGGGAGGGTGGTGTGTTGGTGGTGGTGGTGTGGGTGGGGTGGTAGTGGGTGTGTGGGTGGTGGGTGTGGTGGTGTAGGTGTGGGTGTGGGTGGTGGTGGGGTGTGGTGGTGGTGGGTGTGTGTGGTGGTGGTGGTGTGGGTGTGGTGGTGGTGTGGTGTGGGGTGTGGTGTGGTTGGTGGTGTGGTGTGGTGGTGTGTGTGTGGGTTGTGGTGGGTGTGGGGTGGTGGTAGTAGGTGTGGGTGTGGTGGTGGTAGGTGTGGGTGTGGTGGTGTAGGTGTGGTGTGGTGGTGTGGTGTGGGTGGTGTGGTGTGGGTGGTAGTAGGTGTGGATGTGGTGGTGTGGTGTGGATGTGGTGGTAGTAGGTGTGGGTGTGGTGGTGGCAGTGTGGGTGTGGCAGGATGGTTTGTGTGTGGGTGTGGTGATGGTAGGTGTGAGTGTGGTGGTAGTAGGTGTGGATGTGGTGGTAGTAGGTGTGGATGTGGTGGTAGTAGGTGTGGGTGTGGTGGTGGTAGTGTGGGTGTGGCGGGATGGTTTTGTGTGGGTGTGGTGATGGTAGGTGTGGGTGTGGTGATGGTAGGTGTGGATGTGGTGGGACTGATAGTAGTTGCTTTGACAGGTATGAGGAGGTAGATGTGGATGTGGTGGCGGTAGGTGTGGATGTGACAGGGTGGTGTGGGTGTGGCAGGATGGTTTCTGTGTGGGTTTGTGTGTGGTGGTAGTAGGTGTGCGTGTGGTGGTGGTAGGTGTGGGTGTCGCTGGGTGGTGTGGATGTGACAGGGTGGTGTGGGTGTGGCAGGATGGTTTGTGTGTGGGTTTGTGTGTGGTGGTGGTAGGTGTGGGTGTGGTGGTGGTAGGTGTGGATGTGGTGGTTGTAGGTGTGGGTGTGACACGGTGGTGTGGATGTGGCAGGATGGTTTGTGTGTGGGTTAGTGTGTGGTGGTATTAGGTGTGGGTGTGGTGGTGGTAGGTGTGGGTGTCGCTGGGTGGTGTGGGTGTGGCAGGGTGGTGTGGGTGTGGCAGGATGGTTTGTGTGTGGGTTTGTGTGTGGTGGTGGTAGGTGTGGGTGTGGTGCTGGTAGGTGTGGATGTGGTGGTGGTAGCTGTGGGAGGCATTAATGCAGGTGGTGTCCTGCTGTTTGGGTTCATTAATGCAGGCAGTGCCCTGCTGAGGGGATGTATTAATACAGGTGGCATCCTGCTGTGGGGATGTATTAATACAGGTGGCGTCCTGCTGTGGGGATGTATTAATACAGGTGGCGTCCTGCTGTGGGGATGTATTAATACAGGTGGCGTCCTGCTGTGGGGATGTATTAATACAGGTGGCGTCCTGCTGTGGGGATGTATTAATACAGGTGGCGTCCTGCTGTGGGGATGTATTAATACAGGTGGCGTCCTGCTGTGGGGATGTATTAATACAGGTGGCGTCCTGCTGTGGGGATGTATTAATACAGGTGGCGTCCTGCTGAGGGGATTATTAATACAGGTGGCGTCCTGCTGTGGGGATGTATTAATACAGGTGGCGTCCTGCTGTGGGGATGTATTAATACAGGTGGCGTCCTGCTGTGGGGATGTATTAATACAGGTGGTGTCCTGCTGTGGGGATGTATTAATACAGGTGGCGTCCTGCTGTGGGGATGTATTAATACAGGTGGCGTCCTGCTGTGGGGATGTATTAATACAGGTGGCGTCCTGCTGTGGGGATGTATTAATACAGGTGGCGTCCTGCTGTGGGGATGTATTAATACAGGTGGCGTCCTGCTGTGGGGATGTATTAATACAGGTGGTGTCCTGCTGTGGGGATGTATTAATACAGGTGGTGTCCTGCTGTGGGGATGTATTAATACAGGTGGCGTCCTGCTGTGGGGATGTATTAATACAGGTGGCGTCCTGCTGTGGGGATGTATTAATACAGGTGGCGTCCTGCTGTGGGGATGTATTAATACAGGTGGTGTCCTGCTGTGGGGATGTATTAATACAGGTGGCGTCCTGCTGTGGGGATGTATTAATACAGGTGGCGTCCTGCTGTGGGGATGCATTAATACAGGTGGCGTCCTGCTGTGGGGATGTATTAATACAGGTGGTGTCCTGCTGTGGGGATGTATTAATACAGGTGGCGTCCTGCTGTGGGGATGTATTAATACAGGTGGTGTCCTGCTGTGGGATGTATTAATACAGGTGGCGTCCTGCTGTGGGGATGTATTAATACAGGTGGCGTCCTGCTGTGGGGATGTATTAATACAGGTGGCGTCCTGCTGTGGGGATGTATTAATACAGGTGGCGTCCTGCTGTGGGGATGTATTAATACAGGTGGCGTCCTGCTGTGGGGATGTATTAATACAGGTGGCGTCCTGCTGTGGGGATGTATTAATACAGGTGGCGTCCTGCTGTGGGGATGTATTAATACAGTGGCGTCCTGCTGTGGGGATGTATTAATACAGGTGGCGTCCTGCTGTGGGGATGTATTAATACAGGTGGCGTCCTGCTGTGGGGATGTATTAATACAGGTGGCGTCCTGCTGTGGGGATGTATTAATACAGGTGGCGTCCTGCTGTGGGGATGTATTAATACAGGTGGCGTCCTGCTGTGGGGATGTATTAATACAGGTGGCGTCCTGCTGTGGGGATGTATTAATACAGGTGGCGTCCTGCTGTGGGGATGTATTAATACAGGTGGCGTCCTGCTGTGGGGATGTATTAATACAGGTGGCGTCCTGCTGTGGGGATGTATTAATACAGGTGGCGTCCTGCTGTGGGGATGTATTAATACAGGTGGCGTCCTGCTGTGGGGATGCATTAATACAGGTGGCGTCCTGCTGTGGGGATGTATTAATACAGGTGGCGTCCTGCTGTGGGGATGTATTAATACAGGTGGCGTCCTGCTGTGGGGATGTATTAATACAGGTGGCGTCCTGCTGTGGGGATGTATTAATACAGGTGGCGTCCTGCTGTGGGGATGTATTAATACAGGTGGCGTCCTGCTGTGGGGATGTATTAATACAGGTGGCGTCCTGCTGTGGGGATGTATTAATACAGGTGGCGTCCTGCTGTGGGGATGTATTAATACAGGTGGTGTCCTGCTGTGGGGATGTATTAATACAGGTGGCGTCCTGCTGTGGGGATGTATTAATACAGGTGGCGTCCTGCTGTGGGGATGTATTAATACAGGTGGTGTCCTGCTGTGGGGATGTATTAATACAGGTGGCGTCCTGCTGTGGGGATGTATTAATACAGGTGGCGTCCTGCTGTGGGGATGTATTAATACAGGTGGCGTCCTGCTGTGGGGATGTATTAATACAGGTGGCGTCCTGCTGTGGGGATGTATTAATACAGGTGGCGTCCTGCTGTGGGGATGTATTAATACAGGTGGCGTCCTGCTGTGGGGATGTATTAATACAGGTGGCGTCCTGCTGTGGGGATGTATTAATACAGGTGGCGTCCTGCTGTGGGGATGTATTAATACAGGTGGCGTCCTGCTGTGGGGATGTATTAATACAGGTGGCGTCCTGCTGTGGGGATGTATTAATACAGGTGGCGTCCTGCTGTGGGGATGTATTAATACAGGTGGCGTCCTGCTGTGGGGATGTATTAATACAGGTGGTGTCCTGCTGTGGGGATGTATTAATACAGGTGGCGTCCTGCTGTGGGGATGTATTAATACAGGTGGCGTCCTGCTGTGGGGATGTATTAATACAGGTGGCGTCCTGCTGTGGGGATGTATTAATACAGGTGGCGTCCTGCTGTGGGGATGTATTAATACAGGTGGCGTCCTGCTGTGGGGATGTATTAATACAGGTGGCGTCCTGCTGTGGGGATGTATTAATACAGGTGGCGTCCTGCTGTGGGGATGTATTAATACAGGTGGCGTCCTGCTGTGGGGATGTATTAATACAGGTGGCGTCCTGCTGTGGGGATGTATTAATACAGGTGGCGTCCTGCTGTGGGGATGTATTAATACAGGTGGCGTCCTGCTGTGGGGATGTATTAATACAGGTGGCGTCCTGCTGTGGGGATGTATTAATACAGGTGGCGTCCTGCTGTGGGGATGTATTAATACAGGTGGCGTCCTGCTGTGGGGATGTATTAATACAGGTGGCGTCCTGCTGTGGGGATGTATTAATACAGGTGGCGTCCTGCTGTGGGGATGTATTAATACAGGTGGCGTCCTGCTGTGGGGATGTATTAATACAGGTGGGTCCTGCTGTGGGGATGTATTAATACAGGTGGCGTCCTGCTGTGGGGATGTATTAATACAGGTGGCGTCCTGCTGTGGGGATGTATTAATACAGGTAGGGTCCTGCTGTGGGGATGTATTAATACAGGTGGTGTCCTGCTGTGGGGATGTATTAATACAGGTGGCGTCCTGCTGTGGGGATGTATTAATACAGGTGGCGTCCTGCTGTGGGGATGTATTAATACAGGTGGCGTCCTGCTGTGGGGATGTATTAATACAGGTGGCGTCCTGCTGTGGGGATGTATTAATACAGGTGGCGTCCTGCTGTGGGGATGTATTAATACAGGTGGCGTCCTGCTGTGGGGATGTATTAATACAGGTGGCGTCCTGCTGTGGGGATGTATTAATACAGGTGGCGTCCTGCTGTGGGGATGTATTAATACAGGTGGCGTCCTGCTGTGGGGATGTATTAATACAGGTGGCGTCCTGCTGTGGGGATGTATTAATACAGGTGGCGTCCTGCTGTGGGGATGTATTAATACAGGTGGCGTCCTGCTGTGGGGATGTATTAATACAGGTGGCGTCCTGCTGTGGGGATGTATTAATACAGGTGGCGTCCTGCTGTGGGGATGTATTAATACAGGTGGCGTCCTGCTGTGGGGATGTATTAATACAGGTGGCGTCCTGCTGTGGGGATGTATTAATACAGGTGGCGTCCTGCTGTGGGGATGTATTAATACAGGTGGCGTCCTGCTGTGGGGATGTATTAATACAGGTGGCGTCCTGCTGTGGGGATGTATTAATACAGGTGGCGTCCTGCTGTGGGGATGTATTAATACAGGTGGCGTCCTGCTGTGGGGATGTATTAATACAGGTGGCGTCCTGCTGTGGGGATGTATTAATACAGGTGGCGTCCTGCTGTGGGGATGTATTAATACAGGTGGCGTCCTGCTGTGGGGATGTATTAATACAGGTGGCGTCCTGCTGTGGGGATGTATTAATACAGGTGGCGTCCTGCTGTGGGGATGTATTAATACAGGTGGCGTCCTGCTGTGGGATGTATTAATACAGGTGGCGTCCTGCTGTGGGGATGTATTAATACAGGTGGCGTCCTGCTGTGGGGATGTATTAATACAGGTGGCGTCCTGCTGTGGGGATGTATTAATACAGGTGGCGTCCTGCTGTGGGGATGCATTAATACAGGTAGTGTCCTGCTGTGAGGATGCATTAATACAGGTGCGTCCTGCTGTGGGGATGTATTAATACAGGTGGCGTCCTGCTGTGGGGATGTATTAATACAGGTGGCGTCCTGCTGTGGGGATGTATTAATACAGGTGGCGTCCTGCTGTGGGGATGTATTAATACAGGTGGCGTCCTGCTGTGGGGATGTATTAATACAGGTGGCGTCCTGCTGTGGGGATGTATTAATACAGGTGGCGTCCTGCTGTGGGGATGTATTAATACAGGTGGCGTCCTGCTGTGGGGATGTATTAATACAGGTGGCGTCCTGCTGTGGGGATGTATTAATACAGGTGGTGTCCTGCTGTGGGGATGTATTAATACAGGTGGCGTCCTGCTGTGGGGATGTATTAATACAGGTGGCGTCCTGCTGTGGGGATGTATTAATACAGGTGGCGTCCTGCTGTGGGGATGTATTAATACAGGTGGCGTCCTGCTGTGGGGATGTATTAATACAGGTGGCGTCCTGCTGTGGGGATGTATTAATACAGGTGGTGTCCTGCTGTGGGGATGTATTAATACAGGTGGCGTCCTGCTGTGGGGATGTATTAATACAGGTGGCGTCCTGCTGTGGGGATGTATTAATACAGGTGGCGTCCTGCTGTGGGGATGTATTAATACAGGTGGCGTCCTGCTGTGGGGATGTATTAATACAGGTGGCGTCCTGCTGTGGGGATGTATTAATACAGGTGGCGTCCTGCTGTGGGGATGTATTAATACAGGTGGTGTCCTGCTGTGGGGATGTATTAATACAGGTGGCGTCCTGCTGTGGGGATGTATTAATACAGGTGGCGTCCTGCTGTGGGGATGTATTAATACAGGTGGCGTCCTGCTGTGGGGATGTATTAATACAGGTGGCGTCCTGCTGTGGGGATGTATTAATACAGGTGGCGTCCTGCTGTGGGGATGTATTAATACAGGTGGCGTCCTGCTGTGGGGATGTATTAATACAGGTGGCGTCCTGCTGTGGGGATGTATTAATACAGGTGGCGTCCTGCTGTGGGGATGTATTAATACAGGTGGCTTCCTGCTGTGGGGATGTATTAATACAGGTGGTGTCCTGCTGTGGGGATGTATTAATACAGGTGGCGTCCTGCTGTGGGGATGTATTAATACAGGTGGCGTCCTGCTGTGGGGATGTATTAATACAGGTGGCGTCCTGCTGTGGGGATGTATTAATACAGGTGGTGTCCTGCTGTGGGGATGTATTAATACAGGTGGCGTCCTGCTGTGGGGATGTATTAATACAGGTGGCGTCCTGCTGTGGGGATGTATTAATACAGGTGGCGTCCTGCTGTGGGGATGTATTAATACAGGTGGCGTCCTGCTGTGGGGATGTATTAATACAGGTGGCGTCCTGCTGTGGGGATGTATTAATACAGGTGGCGTCCTGCTGTGGGGATGTATTAATACAGGTGGCGTCCTGCTGTGGGGATGTATTAATACAGGTGGCGTCCTGCTGTGGGGATGTATTAATACAGGTGGCGTCCTGCTGTGGGGATGTATTAATACAGGTGGCGTCCTGCTGTGGGGATGTATTAATACAGGTGGCGTCCTGCTGTGGGGATGTATTAATACAGGTGGCGTCCTGCTGTGGGGATGTATTAATACAGGTGGCGTCCTGCTGTGGGGATGTATTAATACAGGTGGCGTCCTGCTGTGGGGATGTATTAATACAGGTGGCGTCCTGCTGTGGGGATGTATTAATACAGGTGGTGTCCTGCTGTGGGGATGTATTAATACAGGTG
Source organism: Branchipolynoe longqiensis (assembly GCA_030323885.1). Taxonomy (NCBI): domain Eukaryota; kingdom Metazoa; phylum Annelida; class Polychaeta; order Phyllodocida; family Polynoidae; genus Branchipolynoe; species Branchipolynoe longqiensis. The sequence continues at coordinate 103,980,878 of CM059191.1, read as the reverse complement.
GCGTCCTGCTGTGGGGATGTATTAATACAGGTGGCGTCCTGCTGTGGGGATGTATTAATACAGGTGGCGTCCTGCTGTGGGGATGTATTAATACAGGTGGTGTCCTGCTGTGGGGATGTATTAATACAGGTGGCGTCCTGCTGTGGGGATGTATTAATACAGGTGGCGTCCTGCTGTGGGGATGTATTAATACAGGTAGTGTCCTGCTGTGGGGATGTATTAATACAGGTAGTGTCCTGCTGTGGGGATGTATTAATACAGGTGGCGTCCTGCTGTGGGGATGTATTAATACAGGTGGCGTCCTGCTGTGGGGATGTATTAATACAGGTGGCGTCCTGCTGTGGGGATGTATTAATACAGGTGGCGTCCTGCTGTGGGGATGTATTAATACAGGTGGTGTCCTGCTGTGGGGATGTATTAATACAGGTGGCGTCCTGCTGTGGGGATGTATTAATACAGGTGGCGTCCTGCTGTGGGGATGTATTAATACAGGTAGTGTCCTGCTGTGGGGATGTATTAATACAGGTGGCGTCCTGCTGTGGGGATGTATTAATACAGGTGGTGTCCTGCTGTGGGGATGTATTAATACAGGTGGCGTCCTGCTGTGGGGATGTATTAATACAGGTGGCGTCCTGCTGTGGGGATGTATTAATACAGGTGGTGTCCTGCTGTGGGGATGTATTAATACAGGTGGCGTCCTGCTGTGGGGATGTATTAATACAGGTGGCGTCCTGCTGTGGGGATGTATTAATACAGGTGGCGTCCTGCTGTGGGGATGTATTAATACAGGTAGTGTCCTGCTGTGGGGATGTATTAATACAGGTGGTGTCCTGCTGTGGGGATGTATTAATACAGGTGGCGTCCTGCTGTGGGGATGTATTAATACAGGTGGCGTCCTGCTGTGGGGATGTATTAATACAGGTGGTGTCCTGCTGTGGGGATGTATTAATACAGGTGGCGTCCTGCTGTGGGGATGTATTAATACAGGTGGCGTCCTGCTGTGGGGATGTATTAATACAGGTGGTGTCCTGCTGTGGGGATGTATTAATACAGGTGGCGTCCTGCTGTGGGGATGTATTAATACAGGTGGCGTCCTGCTGTGGGGATGTATTAATACAGGTGGCGTCCTGCTGTGGGGATGTATTAATACAGGTGGCGTCCTGCTGTGGGGATGTATTAATACAGGTGGCGTCCTGCTGTGGGGATGTATTAATACAGGTGGCGTCCTGCTGTGGGGATGTATTAATACAGGTGGCGTCCTGCTGTGGGGATGTATTAATACAGGTGGCGTCCTGCTGTGGGGATGTATTAATACAGGTGGCGTCCTGCTGTGGGGATGTATTAATACAGGTGGCGTCCTGCTGTGGGGATGTATTAATACAGGTGGCGTCCTGCTGTGGGGATGTATTAATACAGGTGGCGTCCTGCTGTGGGGATGTATTAATACAGGTGGCGTCCTGCTGTGGGGATGTATTAATACAGGTGGTGTCCTGCTGTGGGGATGTATTAATACAGGTGGCGTCCTGCTGTGGGGATGTATTAATACAGGTGGCGTCCTGCTGTGGGGATGTATTAATACAGGTGGTGTCCTGCTGTGGGGATGTATTAATACAGGTGGCGTCCTGCTGTGGGGATGTATTAATACAGGTGGCGTCCTGCTGTGGGGATGTATTAATACAGGTGGCGTCCTGCTGTGGGGATGTATTAATACAGGTAGTGTCCTGCTGTGGGGATGTATTAATACAGGTGGCGTCCTGCTGTGGGGATGTATTAATACAGGTGGCGTCCTGCTGTGGGGATGTATTAATACAGGTGGCGTCCTGCTGTGGGGATGTATTAATACAGGTGGCGTCCTGCTGTGGGGATGTATTAATACAGGTAGTGTCCTGCTGTGGGGATGTATTAATACAGGTGGCGTCCTGCTGTGGGGATGTATTAATACAGGTGGTGTCCTGCTGTGGGGATGTATTAATACAGGTGGTGTCCTGCTGTGGGGATGTATTAATACAGGTGGCGTCCTGCTGTGGGGATGTATTAATACAGGTAGTGTCCTGCTGTGGGGATGTATTAATACAGGTGGCGTCCTGCTGTGGGGATGTATTAATACAGGTGGCGTCCTGCTGTGGGGATGTATTAATACAGGTGGTGTCCTGCTGTGGGGATGTATTAATACAGGTGGCGTCCTGCTGTGGGGATGTATTAATACAGGTGGCGTCCTGCTGTGGGGATGTATTAATACAGGTGGCGTCCTGCTGTGGGGATGTATTAATACAGGTGGCGTCCTGCTGTGGGGATGTATTAATACAGGTGGCGTCCTGCTGTGGGGATGTATTAATACAGGTGGCGTCCTGCTGTGGGGATGTATTAATACAGGTGGCGTCCTGCTGTGGGGATGTATTAATACAGGTGGCGTCCTGCTGTGGGGATGTATTAATACAGGTGGCGTCCTGCTGTGGGGATGTATTAATACAGGTGGCGTCCTGCTGTGGGGATGTATTAATACAGGTGGCGTCCTGCTGTGGGGATGTATTAATACAGGTGGCGTCCTGCTGTGGGGATGTATTAATACAGGTGGCGTCCTGCTGTGGGGATGTATTAATACAGGTGGCGTCCTGCTGTGGGGATGTATTAATACAGGTAGCGTCCTGCTGTGGGGATGTATTAATACAGGTGGCGTCCTGCTGTGGGGATGTATTAATACAGGTGGCGTCCTGCTGTGGGGATGTATTAATACAGGTAGTGTCCTGCTGTGGGGATGTATTAATACAGGTGGCGTCCTGCTGTGGGGATGTATTAATACAGGTGGCGTCCTGCTGTGGGGATGTATTAATACAGGTAGTGTCCTGCTGTGGGGATGTATTAATACAGGTGGCGTCCTGCTGTGGGGATGTATTAATACAGGTGGCGTCCTGCTGTGGGGATGTATTAATACAGGTAGTGTCCTGCTGTGGGGATGTATTAATACAGGTGGCGTCCTGCTGTGGGGATGTATTAATACAGGTGGCGTCCTGCTGTGGGGATGTATTAATACAGGTGGCGTCCTGCTGTGGGGATGTATTAATACAGGTGGTGTCCTGCTGTGGGGATGTATTAATACAGGTGGCGTCCTGCTGTGGGGATGTATTAATACAGGTAGCGTCCTGCTGTGGGGATGTATTAATACAGGTAGCGTCCTGCTGTGGGGATGTATTAATACAGGTGGCGTCCTGCTGTGGGGATGTATTAATACAGGTGGCGTCCTGCTGTGGGGATGTATTAATACAGGTAGTGTCCTGCTGTGGGGATGTATTAATACAGGTAGTTGATGGTTTTGAATTTCAGTATTCTTTCTGTGATAAATATGTTAGATCGATCACGAGTATCTACTTTACATTAGTTCAAAGTTCCTTTTATTATAATGGTAAACCTTTGAGATATGTTGAGTGCAAGCATGGAAAATTAGTTTTGGTAAGCTTGCCAAAACTCTGACACCATAGATTTTTGCAGTAACAGGTTCTATTAAATTGACGCAGTATTTCCTTCTACCCAGAAACAAATGCTTAATAAGTGCATCAGTATCTAAGTTAGATATGGAAAATCAAATCTAGATAATTGGTTTGGTTTTGAAAATTTGATATTTCATCGGACTATGCAGCTTTGATACAGGTGGCATCCTGCTGCAGGGCATATTAATGCAGGTGATGGTCTGGTGTGGGGATTTATTAATGTAAGTGGTATCCTGCTAGGGGGATGTCTTTATACCGGTGGTGTCCTGCTGATGGAGTGCATTGATGCAGGCGGTACCCCGCTGTGGTGCATACATGAACACAGGTGATGTCCTGCTGTTGGGATGCATCAATGCAGGATGTGTCCTGATGTGGGGATTTAGTAATGCATGAGACACCCCGATATGGCGATGCAAGTGATGTCCTGCTGTGGGGATGTATTAATGCAGGCAGTGCCCTGCTGTGGAGGGTACATTAACACAGGTGGTGTCCTGCTGTGGGGGGGGGGGTGCATTAATACAGGTGGCCTCCTGCAGGTGGCCCCTCCAGGCCGGACTCCTGCTGCGGAGGGTGAAGGCTGACTTGTAAATGACTGGGGTTGTCTGACACTGAGAGCGGAGAAACTAGACGTGCTGGTGGCAGCAGAGGCGCCAACCAACGCAGGCGGGGTGCCTGGTTATTGCAGCCTCGGAGTGAGGCGGCCATTTGCCGCCGTCCCACTGGTCACGTGCGCACTCGGCTGCGCACTACGTCTCACTGCGCCGGTCGTCTGCGCACGGGAACGCGCGGGGAATTCACGCGGGAATCTGCGTGTGTTTCCCGAGGTGAGGGGCTCAGTGCGACCAGACCTACAGACTTACGTACACCCAGACAGACCCACACACTTACACAGTGCCACACACTCACACACACTCCCACACACTCACACACATTCACACAGCTACATACCCACTCAAACACAGGATCACATACCTACAGACTTACGTACACTTAGACAGACCTACACACTCACACAATGCCAAACACTCACACACACACTCACACAGCTACCTACGCACTCAAACAAAGTATCACATACCTACAGACTTACGTACACTTAGACAGACCTACACACTCACACAGTGCCACACACTCCCACACACTCACACACTTTCACACAGCTACTTCCGCACTCAAACAAAGTTTCATATACATACAGACTCAAGTGCACATAGACAGAGATTACACTCACACAACCATCTAAACACTCATACACAGTACGACACCCCACCCGACACACTCTCACACACCTTCCGACACACTCACACACCGTGTCAGGCACCTACCCACACAGTGCCACACAGTACCACACACCTACCCACACACTCACACACAATCACACTCACGCAGCTACCGAAACACTCACACACAGTACCATGCTCACACAGTGCCACATACTTCCACATTCACACACAAACAATCCACACATAACACAGACATAAACCTGCTTGTGTTTACTGAGGTGAGCAGTTCACTCCACACACACCTCCCCACCTACGTACACATACACCCGCCCCACTCCACACAACCACAGTGACACACACTCCAACCCCACACCTACCCCCACACACACACTCCACACACACCTCCCCACCCACGTACACCCGCCCCACTCCACACAACCACAGTGACACACACTCCAACCCCACACCTACCCCCACACCCACACACACACCTCCCCACCCCGACACCCACCCCCACTCCACACACACCACACTCCCACACTCCACACCCCACACCTAACCCACACAAACCCACGACACACTCCACACACACCCCTCCCCCCACCCACGCACACCCGCCCCACTCCACACAACCCACGTGACACACACTCCAACCCCACACCTACCCACACACCACACCCACTCCACACACACCCCCCACCCACGACACCCGCCCCACTCCACACAACCACAGTGACACACACTCCAACCCCACCCCCCACCACCCCCACACACCCTCCCCACCCACTACACCCCCCACTCCACCCAACCACAGTGACACACACTCCAACCCCACACCTACCCCCACACCACACTCCACACACCTCCCCACCCACCTCGCACACCCGCCCCACTCCCCACACAACCACACCGACCCCCACCCCACCCCCACCACCCACCCCCACCCCCACCCCCCACCCCCCCCCACCCCCCCCCCACCCCCACCCACCCACCACCCCCCCCACACCCCCCCACACCCCCACCCCCCCCACCCCACACCCACCCCCCCCACACCCCCCACCCCCACCCCCCACCCCACCCCACCACCCCACCACCCCCCCCCCACCCCCACCCCCCCCCCACCACCCCCCCCCCACCCACCACCACCCCCCCACCCCCCACACCCCCCACCCCACCCCACCCCCACCCACCCCCCCACACCCCCACCCACACCCACCCCCACCCCCCCCCCCCCCCCACCCCAACACCCCCCCCACACCCCCCACCCCACACCCCCCCCCCACCCCACCCACCCCACACCCCCCCCCCCACCCCCCCCACCCCCCACCCCCACCCCACCCACCCCCCCCACCCCCCACACCACCCCACACCCCCCCCCCACCCCACCACCCCACCCCCCCACCCCCCCACACCCCCCCCACCCCCACCCCCCCCACCCACACCCCACCCCCCCACCCCACCACCCCCCCCCACCCACCCCCCCCCCACCCCCACCCCCACCCACCCCCACCCCCCCCCCACACCACACCCCACCCCCCCACCCCCCCACCCACACCCCCCACCACCCCCCCCCCACCCCACACCCCCCCCCCCCCCACCCACCCCCCACCACCCCCCCCACCCCACCACCCCCAACCCCCCACCCCCCACCACCCCCACCACCACCCCCCCCACCCCCACCACACCCCCCACCCCACCCCCCCCCCCACCCCCCCCCCCCCACACCCCCACCCCCCACACCCCCCCACCCCCCACCCCCACCCACCACCCCACCACCCCCCCCACCCCCACCCCCACCCCCCCCCCACCCCCACCACCCCCCACACCCACCCCCACCCCCCCACACCCCACACAACCCCCACCACACCCCCCCCCCTAGACATACACCCCCACCCACCAACCACACACCCACCCACCCCCACACCACCCCCCCACACCCCCACCACACCCCCACCACCCCCCACCCACCCACCCACCCTGCACACACCCCAACCCCACACCCCCACCCCCACACACCCCCCAACCCCCACACCACACCCCCCCACCCCACACCTAACACCCCCACACTACCCCCCCACACCACACCCCCCCCCCACGACACCCCCCCACCCCACACCCCACTGCCACCCACTCCACCCCCACACCCACCCCACACCCCCACACACCTCCCCACCCCGTACACCCCCCCCCCACACAACCACGGACACCCACTCCACCCCACTACCCCACACACCCACACTCCACCCCACTCCCCACCCCATCCCCCCCCACTCCCACCACCACCGTGACACACCCCAACCCCCCCTACCCACACACCCCCCCCTCCCCCCCCCCTCCCCACCCCCCCCCCCCACCACCCCCCACCCCAACCCACAGTGACACACACTCCAACCCCACACCTACCCCCACACAAACACACACACCTCCCCACCCACGTACACCCGCCCCACTCCACACAACCACAGTGACACACACTCCAACCCCACACCTACCCACACACACACACACTCCACACACACCTCCCCACCCACGTACACCCGCCCCACTCCACACAACCACAGTGACACACACTCCAACCCCACACCTACCCACACACACACACACTCCACACACACCTCCCCACCCACGTACACCCGCCCCACTCCACACAACCACAGTGACACACACTCCAACCCCACACCTACCCCCACACACACTCCACACACACCTCCCCACCCACGTACACCCGCCCCACTCCACACAACCACAGTGACACACACTCCAACCCCACACCTACCCACACACTCACACTCCACACACCTCCCCACCCACCTAGACATACACCTGCCCCACTCCACACTACCACAGTGACAAACACTCCGATCCCCACTGCTCCACACCTACCCACACACAAACAATCCACACACGCCTCAGGAACCTGACTTTGTTTACTAAGGTGACCAGATCACTGCACTCACGCCCACAAGCTCACGTACACCTAGACTTACACATACCCACACATTCAAACAGTACCACACACTTACACAGCTACTTGCCCACTTAAACACCAGACACCTACTCACACACTCACCCACAGGCAGTCCACGCACAACTCATGCAGAGTTATGTGTGGACTTTGTTTACTAAGGTGAGCAGCTCATTGCACTCATAGCTACAAACTCACGTACATACAAACACTCACATGCATGATGTATCAGGCCCACACTGACACCGAATTGTATGGGTTTATTGGTGCGAGAACTTGGAGGTGGGGTGGATAGGGGAACAGAAGAATGTGCAGATCGGGGACCAGGAAACTGCGTGGATGGGGAAGAGAAACTGTGAGGATGAAGGAACAGGAGAAGTTGTGTGGGGATGAGAATGGGAGGGTGTGTGTGTACGGACACCAGCGAAATATGTGTGTGGGTTGGGGAACAGGAGGGTGTGTGTGTTTGGGAGCAGGACAGTGGGTGTGGGTAGATGGGACAGGAGAGTATGTGTGCAGGGACACAGGGGAATGTGTGTGGTGAGGGGAACAGGAGAATGTGTGTGGTAAGGGGAACATGAGAGTGGATGAATCGGGGGACAAGAGAGTATGTGTGAGTTGGGGGATAGGAGAGTGTGTGCGGCTCGGGGAACAGGAGAGTGTGTGCGGCTCGGGGAACAGGAGAGTGTGTGTGTCGGGGAACAGACGAGAGTGTGTATTGGATGTTACCCCTACTCCTCCTGTGTGTGGTATATGTCTATATATATATGTGTGTATATATATTGATACAGACACTCATGGGATGGAATAGAGTAGACCATACATTATTCATACTCACATAATTACTGATGCAGGACCTTAGCAGCAGTTCCGGTTGGACCGGAAGTGCCTCTCTCTACTGAGACTGCGCGGTGAGCACCGCGGTCCAAGCACTCACAAAACTGGCACAAACACGAGAAAACAAGTATAACACCATCTAACCTCACACAAACTCAATAACAGCGCACCCTGGGGGCAGGTGTAAATGGTACATCCAAGCCTGCCTCCCAAAGCATGAACGCCACTACTAACTCCCACATCTACATTGCCGTTTTATGGCCAAAGGGGTGTAAATGGGGTGTTAGACCTCATGTTCTTGCTCATGGAAATTTGAACTCTCCATGTTCAAGGGGAAGTGTCGCTGTCATGGCTGACTGCCATTGGCAGGCATGCTATTCAACACCGATGCCTCCCTGCAAAACATGGATGTGCAGTAAGCCGAAGCACTCTCCAAGTGTGGGTGATAGCAATTTAATTGGCTCTTAATCTCCATCACCTGATTACGGATGAGAGCGCATCTCATTTAGTATTGATGGGTGAACGGATAAAATGACGGCGCACAGCGTGAGGCCTTATGTGTTTACTCCTTCTCCCTGCCAACATCTGCCGCTGCGCAATATGAAAAATGCAAAGCTCATAATGGACAGGTAGGTCTATAGTTTGCCTACTTCCAGGTTCAAGTAATAGCTTCACGGTGGCAATTATTAAGATGAATAATATCTGTGATATATCGGCGTTTCTTAGTTAACCCTTTCACTGCAGGTTCCTGGATCACGGACTGGTAATGGATGGTAGGGATATTGATCCACTCCCATGGGGGTTTTGTATTCTAATAACCTATCAGGACTGACATCGACTTGGAACACTTCACATTCAAGGTAGCTTTCCCATTGGGATAACGTGCCTGAGATATAATTAGCCGATATCCCACTCAGTCACGGTATTGTATTGTGGATTTGAACCTGCACTTCTTGCCATTCTCTGGCCAAAATGCTAACCATTAGCCTGTCCCTGGTGCAATCACACTATCCACACCCACATGTCTATGTGGCTCATTGCCTGAGAGGTCAGGGCAGACTGCTACAGCATCCTGGCATTGAACCAACACATCTTCGTCAATCAGTCCTGATATGACCTTAGATGTTGCCAGGAAGTAAAACTCGAACAAGCAACCAATCGTTCTTCTCGTTTTGTGTGTGGCTCTTCCCCTTCTCCCACACTCTCCCCCACCCTCCTCCCCTCATCCTCCAGTGGCCATTATCCACCTCTCCCGCCTCATACGTCCAGGCAGCTTCCGCGGATTGTCCTGCTCCGTACCTGCCCATTGTCAGCCCGCCGGTACCGGCTGCCTCTGCTCCGTGTCAGCCCGCCCATTGTCAGCCCGCCGGTACCAGCTGCCTCTGCTCCGTACCTGCCCATTGTCAGCCCGCCGGTACCGGCTGCCTCTGCTCCGTACCTGCCCATTGTCAGCCCGCCGGTACCGGCTGCCTCTGCTCCGTACCTGCCCATTGTCAGCCCGCCGGTACCAGCTGCCTCTGCTCCGTGTCAGCCCGCCCATTGTCAGCCCACCGGTACCGGCTGCCTCTGCTCCGTACCTGCCCATTGTCAGCCCACCGGTACCGGCTGCCTCTGCTCCGTACCTGCCCATTGTCAGCCCGCCGGTACCGGCTGCCTCTGCTCCGTACCTGCCCATTGTCAGCCCGCCGGTACCGGCTGCCTCTGCTCCGTACCTGCCCATTGTCAGCCCGCCGGTACCGGCTGCCTCTGCTCCGTACCTGCCCATTGTCAGCCCGCCGGTACCGGCTGCCTCTGCTCCGTATCTGCCTGGTGTCAGCCCGCCGGTACCGTCTGCCTCTGCTCCATGTCAGCCTGGTGTCAGCCCGCCGGTACCGGCTGCCTCTGCTCCGTACCTGCCCGTTGTCAGCCCGCCGGTACCAGCTGCCTCTGCTCCGTACCTGCCCGTTGTCAGCCCGCCGGTACCGGCTGCCTCTGCTCCGTACCTGCCCATTGTCAGCCCGCCGGTACCGGCTGCCTCTGCTCCTTGTCAGCCTGGTGTCAGCCCGCCGGTACCGGCTGCCTCTGCTCCGTACCTGCCCGTTGTCAGCCCGCCGGTACCGGCTGCCTCTGCTCCGTGCCTGCCCGGTGTCAGCCCGCCGGTACCCGGTGCCTCTGCTCCGTGCCTGCTCGGTGTCAGCGCGCCGGTAACCGTGCCTCTGCTCCGTGCCTGCTCGGTGTCAGCGCGCCGGTAACCGTGCCTCTGCTCCATGCCTGCTCGGTGTCAGCGCGCCGGTAACCGGTGCCTCTGCTCCCTACCAGGGCGTTGTCAGGCCTCCGGTACCGGCTGCCTCTGCTCCGTGCCTGCTCGGTGTCAGCGCGCCGGTACCCGGTGCCTCTGCTCCGTACCAGGGCGTTGTCAGGCCTCCGGTACCGGCTGCCTCTGCCACATGTCAGCTCGGTGACAGCCCGCCGGTACCGGCTGCCTCTGCCATGTGTCAGCCTGGTGTCAGACCGCCGGTACCGGCTGCCTCTGCCCAGTTCAGGCCCGGTGTCAGCCCGACGGTACCGGCTGCCTCTGTCCTGTGTTGCGCGGTGTCAGACCGCCGGTACCGGCTGCCCCTGTCCTGTGTTGGGCGGTGTCAGCCGGCCGGTACCGGCTTCCCCGTGCCTGCCCGATGTCAGCCGGCCGGTACCGGCTACCCCGTGCCTGCCCGTGTCAGCCCGCCGGTACAGGCTGCCCCTGACCCATTATAAAACATCTGGGAACCGGCCGTCTGGAACCCGCGTATTTCACAAACACTCCTCAGGTGGGGCTTTACAACTGACCGTCAGTCCTCACCTCCAGTATTACTCTCAACAACTCATTAAGAAAGAAAGGGAGACAAGTCACGCAAGATTGACAGTGAAGGGTTGCGCTTTATTTTCATCACATCCTGTTCACCTACTAGCGACCTATCACCCTGACTCCTCACCAGCTGTACACACACACATACTCCTGTCCAAGCTCATCCACAATCAGTGCCTACAGCCCATTGAACCTGAGTCCAATGGGTGCTAGACATAGCTCAGCCTCTTTGGAGTGTATATGCTCTAGTTGAAGTGTAGCGAGTGGAGTGGCCTCAAAGAGTGCCTAGTATGGGATGTGAATGGCAGCTATAAGGAACCCAGGTGACAGGACTCACCCAGCTCAGCCATTCAGACACCCTCTACAGCCTGGGTGGGTGACGCCCTAATAGGGGGCAGCTGTCACTCAACCCCAGCTGCAGGTGGTGTCCATAATGTATGCAGGATGGCTGGGTGTGCTTGACCATCAGCCCCGTGGTAACAGGTAGTTGCAGACCGTTACAATAAACATATATTAAAATGCTCTTCCCCTCCACTTACATTCTTTCTGGTGCATGGAGGGAACATTTCCATAATAATTACCTGTCTCTTATAGATGAACATCACATCACAATCTCGGTCACTATGCATTAATACATTTCCACATAGGCGCTTATGTCACAAAGCGAGTGGGACACCCATTGCTTCTCTGTTACATAATCATGGTCCCCACTCCGTCGCCCGAGAATAATAATGTTCTTTCCCAATATATAAATCTGAACCGAAAATCCGTATATTTTTACACCGTGTTGCGTGGTGTCAGCCGGCGGGTCAGGAACCGCTAACGGGATTAGCGCTGCCTGGCGCCGGCCCCGTGACGTGTGAGCTGCTCAGAGGCTGGGTGTGAGCTGGTTATAGGGCAGTGTGTGAGTGTGTTATAGAGCGGTGTATACAGGGTGGTGTCTAAGCTGCATACAGGGTGGTGTCTAAGCTGCATACAGGGTGGTGTGTAAGCTGTATACAGGGTGGTGTGTGAGCTATATACAGGGTGGTGTGTGAGCTGTATACAGGGTGGTGTGTGAGCTGTATACAGGGTGGTGTGTGAGCTGCATACAGGGTGGTGTGTGAGCTGTATACAGGGTGGTGTGTGAGCTGTATACAGGGTGGTGTGTGAGCTGTATACAGGGTGGTGTGTGAGCTGTATACAGGGTGGTGTGTGAGCTGTATACAGGGTGGTGTGTAAGCTGTATACAGGGTGGTGTGTAAGTTGTATACAGGGTGGTGTGTAAGGTGCATACAGGGTGGTGTGTAAGCTGTATACAGGGTGGTGTGTGAGCTGTATACAGGGTGGTGTGTAAGCTGTATACAGGGTGGTGTGTAAGCTGTATACAGGGTGGTGTGTAAGCTGTATACAGGGTGGTGTGTAAGCTGTATACAGGGTGGTGTGTAAGCTGTATACAGGGTGGTGTGTAAGCTGTATACAGGGTGGTGTGTGAGCTGTATACAGGGTGGTGTGTAAGCTGTATACAGGATGGTGTGTAAGCTGTATACAGGGTGGTGTGTAAGCTGTATACAGGGTGGTGTGTAAGCTGTATACAGGGTGGTGTGTAAGCTGTATACAGGCGTGGTGTGTAAGTGTTACAGGGTGGTGTGTAAGCTGTATACAGGGTGGTGTGTACGCTGTATACAGGGTGGTGTGTAAGCTGTAACAGGGTGGTGTGTAAGCTGTATACAGGGTGGTGTGTAAACTGTATACAGGGTGGTGTGTGAGCTGTATACAGGGTGGTGTGTAAGCTGTATACAGGGTGGTGTGTGAGCTGTATACAGGGTGGTGTGTAAGCTGTATGCAGGGTGGTGTGTGAGCTGTATACATGGTGGTGTCTGAACTGTTTACAGGGTGGTGTGTGAGCTGAGCAGAAGGGAATGTGTGACCTGCTCAGCTCTGTAGCCGAGTGTGTAGGCTGCACACATTGTCTGACCTGCTGTGGATGGTGTGTAGGCTGGTGTGTAGACTGCACACATTGTGCGACCTGTTCAGAGTGGTTTGTCGGCTGGTGTGTAGGCTGCACTCATTGTGTGACCTGTTCAGAGTGATGTGCAGGCTGGTATGTAGGCTGCACTAATTGTGTGACCTGTTCAGACTGGTGTGTAGGCTGCTGTGCAGGCTGAGCTCCTTGTGTGACCTGCTCAGGCTGGTGGTTAGGCTGGTGTGTAGACTGCACTCATTGTTTGACCTGCTCTGGATGGTGTGTAGGCTGGTGTGTAGGCTTCACACATTGTGTGACCTGCTCAGAGTGGTGTGTAGGCTGGTGTGAAGGCTGCACACATTGTCTGACCTGCTGAGAGTGGTGTGTAGGCTGCTGTGCAGGCTGCGCTCCTTCTGTGACCTGCTCAGGCTGGTGGTTAGGCTGGTGTGTAGACTGCACTCATTGTTTGACCTGCTCTGGATGGTGTGTAGGCTAGTGTGTAGGCTGCACTCATTGTGTGACCTGCTCAGCGTGGTGTGTGGGCTGGTGTGTAGGCTGCCCTCATTTTATGACCTGCTCAGAGTGGTGTGTAGGCTGGTATGTAGGCTGCGCTCCTTGTGAGACCTGTTCAGAGTGGTGTGTAGGCTGGTGTGTAGGCTGTACTCATTGTGTGACCTGTTCAGAGTGATGTGTAGGCTGGTATGTAGACTGCACACATTGTGTGACCTGTTCAGAGTGGTGTGTAGGCTGGTATGTAGACTGCACACATTGGGTGACCTATTCAGAGTGGTGTGTAGGCTGGTATGTAGGCTGCCCTCATTGTGTGACCTGCTCAGAGTGGTGTGTAGGCTGGTGTGTAGGCTGCACTCATTGTGTGACCTGTTCGGAGTTGTGTGTAGGCTGGTGTGTAGGCTGCACTTATTGTATGACCTGCTCTGGGTGGTTTGTAGCCTGGTGTGTAGACTGCACACATTGTGTGACCTGCTCTGGATGGTGTGTAGGCTGGTGTGCAGGCTGCACACATTGTCTGACCTGCTCAGAGTGGTATGTAGGCTGCTGTGTAGGCTGCGCTCCTTGTGTGACCTGCTCAGGCTGGTTTGTAGGCTGGTGTGTAGACTGCACTCATTGTTTGACCTGCTCTGGGTGGTGTGTAGGCTGGTCTGTGGGCTGCACTCAATGTGTGACCTGTTCAGAGTGGTGTGTAGGCTGGTGTGTAGGCTGCACACATTTTCTGACGTGCTCAGAGTGGTGTGTAGGCTGGTATGTAGGCTGCACTCATTGTATGAACTGTTCAGAGTGGTGTGTAGGCTGGTGTGTAGGCTGCACTCATTGTGTGACCTGTTCAGAGTGGTGTGTAGGCTGGTGTGTAGGCTGCACTCATTGTGTGACCTGCTCAGAGTGGTGTGTAGGCTGGTGTGTAGGCTGCACACATTCTGTTACCTGTTCAGAGTGGTGTGTAGGCTGATGTGTAGGCTGCACTCATTGTGTGACCTGTTCAGAGTGGTGTGTAAGCTGATGTGTAGACTGCACTCATTGTTTGACCTGCTCTGGATGGTGTGTAGGCTGGTGTGTAGGCTGCACTCATTGTGTGGCCTGTTCAGAGTGGTGTGTAGGCTGGTATGTAGGCTGCACTCATTGTGTGACCTGTTCAGAGTGGTGTGTAGGCTGGTATGTAGGCTGCACACATTGTGTCACCTGTTCAGAGTGGTGTGTAGGCTGGTATGTAGGCTGCACACATTGTGTGACCTGTTCAGCGTGGTGTGTAGGCTGGTATGTAGGCTGCACACATTGTGTGACCTGTTCAGAGTGGTGTGTAGGCTGGTATGTAGGCTGCACACATTGTGTGACCTGTTCAGAGTGGTGTGTAGGCTGGTATGTGAGGCTGCACACATTGTGTCACCTGTTCAGAGTGGTGTGTAGGCTGGTATGTAGACTGCACTCATTGTGTGACCTGTTCAGCGTGGTGTGTAGGCTGGTATGTAGGCTGCACACATTGTGTGACCTGTTCAGAGTGGTGTGTAGGCTGGTATGTAGGCTGCACACATTGTGTGACCTGTTCAGAGTGGTGTGTAGGCTGGTGTGTAGGCTGCACTCATTGTGTGACCTGTTCAGAGTGGTGTGTAGGCTGGTATGTAGGCTGCACACATTGTGTGACCTGTTCAGAGTGGTGTGTAGGCTGGTATGTAGACTGCACTCATTGTGTGACCTGCTCAGGGCGCGATGCCCGAACAGGACGCAACAAGGCGCCTGGTCCCAGCAGGTCCCACCTGAGTAACCCCTGACCAGACTGCTGGTCGTCCTGGAAGGGACGGCACAAACCTGGCCTCGTTCTGGGCCGAACTAACAATTGCAACATTGAAGTTAGCCCGCTACTCGACACTGACTGATAACTCAATAAAACCGTCACTGTTTGTGCTATGCTACTCTGCCAGGTTAATCGCAATACTCATCGCATGTGACTCAGCGGCAATGACCCGCTTCTTCTCCCGGGCGCGGTGGCTGAATGGGTAAAGCGCAGGTTTCCCATACGGGAGATCATGAGTTCGATTCACGGTCGAGTCAAACCAATTACTCACAAAATTGGTACTTCCTAGCCTGGCACTCATCATTATTAGGATAGGGCAAGGACTGTTCTAAAGCTTAGGGTCAGGAGAATGTGAACTGAGTGGGATATCTGGTCATTGCGCCGGCGGCCTGATTTCTCATTGAGGCAGCACTATAAAGGTGCCATGAGCGCGCACTGTCACAAGTCGGTACTCGTCCTGATATGACCGTAGATGTTGCCAGGATGTAAAACTCCAACAAGCAACCAACCAACCCTGCGCGTTGGACTCTACTTCCGGTGGATGGATGAGGGCATCTTCCATCCACCCGATTGGCCAGCAACCTTTTAGTTTCACACCTTTTCGGACGTTGACCATAGCTCCCCCCTCTCTCTTTACTTTGCAGTGAGCCAGTTGTAAAAATATAGGTCTTTCTGTCATGATAGGCGAGCTTGGAATCATTTCAATATCTCAGGCGATGAAGTTGGGGACCATTGTTATGTAATAGTGATGCAATGTGTGCCCACTCGCTGTGTGACATGGAAATAACTATGTGTAAATGTTATGACGCACACTGACCGGGATTGTGGTATGATGTCTGGATATTAAGATACGGTTACTAATTACAGGAATGTTCCCTCCATGTAGGTTGTAAGTGAGTCAGGGTGAGGGGTCACTAATAGGTGAACATTGATTGATTGATTGATTGGTGGTTGCTTTACGCCGTGTCGGCAGCATAGGCCATATTCACGGTGAGAAATGTTTGGTTTTTGTTCAAACCATCGCTTTTACATGTAAAAGCAAAAATCAATTATGTGCCAATAGGCACTCATTAAATTAGAAAGCTCACAATCATATATTTGTGGTCAAGGGAAACAAATTCCCATAGAAAAAGAAAAGTTTTATTAATAATTGATAGAATCTACATAGTAAACAATATGATGTGCTACAGTCCAACTGCCCTCAAAAAGGCTAAAATGTTATCCTGTTTTACCTTAGTAAAAAGGTCATGCATACTCTCTGCAGTGTTGAACTGTGGCGCAGGGCCAAAAAATCAACGCAACTTAGTAAAATGTGTTTGAGTGTCAGTGGGGACTGACACCCAATACATTCAGGGGGAGGTTCTCCCTTGAGCAGAAAAGTATGTGTAAGCCACGAGTGGCCAATACGGCAGCGGCTAAGGACCACTTGGTCCCGCCGACCTCCAGCATGAGTCTGTGGTGGCTTTCCCATGGATGGTTCAATTTCTTTAAGTTTATTAATGTTTTCATCCCACTCATGTTGCCATTTGGATTTTATGTGGGTGGCTATTAGTGGTTTCAGATCAGAGTGAGGGATCAGACACGGTTCAAGATCACACACAGTTCAGCACCTTCTTTGCAGCCCGATCAGCTCGTTCGTTTCCTTGTATGCCGGCATGGCCAGGCACCCAGCACAGGTGGATTTCATACCCATCCGTTGTCAGTTGGTTCATTTTATAAATGACCATTGCTAGAATAGGGTGATTTGTTTTCAGTCCAGCAACAGCCCGTAGGCAAGAGAACGAATGACTGTATATAACATAGTTAGAGTAGGATACCTCGATACACTCCAATGCGAGAAGGAGTGCTTGGGCTTCTGCAGTGAAAATCGAGCTCTGATCAGGCAAACGTACGCCAAATTTTTCCCGTCGGCAGACTGCAGCAGCAGCTACCCGGCTTTGGTCTTTTGAACCATCAGTGTATATGGTTTGATTGATTGATTGGTGGTTGCTTTACGCTGTGTCAGCAGCATAGGCCATATTCACGGCGAGAAATGTTTGTTTTTTGTTCAAACCATCGCTTTTACATGTAAAAGCAGACAATCAATTATGTGCCAATAGACACTAATTAAATTAGAAAGCTCACAATCATATATTTGTGGTCAAGGGAAACAAATTCCCATAGAAAAAGAAAGATTTCATTAATAATTGATAGAATCCATTTAGTAAACTATATAAGGTGGTACAGTCCAGCTGCCCTCAAAAAGGCTAAAATGTTTTCCTGTTTTACCTTAGTAAAAAAGTCATGCATACTGTCTCCAGTGTAGAACCATTGGCGCAGGGCCAAAAAATCAACGCAACTTAGTAAAATGTGTTTGAGTGTCAGTGGGGACTGACACCCAATACATTCAGCGGGAGGTTCCCCCTTGAGCAGAAAAGCATGTGTAAGCCACGAGTGGCCAACACGGCAGTGGCTAAGGACCACTTGGTCCTGCCGACCTCCCGCATGAGTCTGTGGTGGCTTTCCCACAGATGGTTCAATTTCTTTAAGTTTATTAATGTTTTCCTCCCACTCATGTTGCCATTTGGATTTTATGTGGGTGGCTATTAGTGGTTTCAGATCAGAGTGAGGGATCAGACACGGTTCAAGATCATAGTTCAGGGCCTTCTTCGCAGCCCGATCAGCTCGTTCGTTTCCTTGAATGCTGGCATGGCCAGGCACTCAGCACAGGTGGATATCATACCCATCCCTTGTCAGTTGGTTCATTTTATAAATGACTGTTGCTTTAATAGGGTGATTCGTTTTCAGTCCAGTAACAGCCAGGAGGTAAGAGAATGAATCACTGTATATAACATAGTTAGTGTGGTTGGATACCTCGATACACTCCAAAGCGAGAAGGAGTGCTCGGGCCTCTGCAGTGAAATTCGAGCTCTGATCGGGCAAACGTACACCAAATTTTTCCCTTCGGCAGACTGACGCAGCAGCTACCCGGCTTTGGTCTTTCGAACCATCAGTGTATATGGAGAGGTGGTCTGCAAACTGCCCTTGAATCTCTGCAGTCCTTGGTACTCGAGTGGATGTGTCCCAGATTTCCTCAGTTCTGTGAGTCGGAGGATAACGATGGCTTTCTCAACGACCGTGGGGTATGTTCTGGGACTTTGGCATCCTCCAACACATCCAAATCCACTCCCAAGGCCTCCAAATGAGGTTTCATTCGGAGCCTCAGTGGCCGGATGTAATTTGGCCTGGCTTCATACCTGGATTCATCATGTTGCTCGAATAGACAATTGTGTACAGGATTTAATGCATTAGTTTTTATCTTGACTACATATTGCATGGCCAGTTTGATTCTCCTGTTGGTAAGTGATGGTTCATTGGCTTCGAAATAAAGGCTCTGAACTGGTGAGGTGCGGAAGGCCCCAAGGGCCAGGCGCAGTCCCTGGTGGTGGATCATGTCTAGCAGCCCAATATATGATTTCCTTGCGGAACCGTATACTATGCTGCCGTAATCCACTCGTGAACGAACCAAGGTTCTGTACACAGAGAGCAGAACATTTCTGTCCGCTCCCCACTCTGAGCTGGACAGCACACTCAGAATACCCAGCGCTTTCAGGCATCTTGTTTTCAGGTACTTTATATGTGGCACAAAAGACAGTTTTGCATCGAGAATGAGGCCCAGAAATTTGGTTTTCTCAACGACTTTAATGGGATCCCCATCCAGGGTCAGCTCCGGTTCCACATGTATTCTACGCAGCAGGCAGAAGTGCATGCAGACTGTTTTGGTCTTGGAAAATTTGAAACCGTTCAGAACTGACCATCGATGGATCCCATTTATGCTTGGTTGTAGCTGTCTCTCTATGACATTCATGTTAGCACCACTGTAATATAAAACAAAGTCGTCCACGAAAAGACTACAGGAATATGGAGAGGTGGTATGCAAACTGGCCTTGAATCTCTGCATGCAGTCCTTGGTACTCGAGTGGATGTGTCCCAGACTTCCTCAGTTCTGTGAGTCGGAGGATAACCGATGGCTTTCTCAATGACCACGGGGATGTTCTGGGACTTTGGTATCCTCCAAGACGTCCAAATCCATGCCCAAGGCCTCCAAATGAGGTTTCATTCAGAGCCTCAGTGGCCAGATGTAATTCGGCCTGGCTTCATACCTGGATTTGTCATGTTGCTCGAATAGACAATTGTGTGCAGGATTCAATGCATTAGTTTTTATCTTGGCTACATATTGCATGGCCAGTTTGATTCTCCTGTTGTTAAGTGATGGTTCATTGGCTTCGATGTAGAGGCTCTGAACCGGTGAGGTGCGGAAGGCCCCAAGGGCCAGGTGCAGTCCCTGGTGGTGGATCGTGTCTAGCAGCCCAATATATGATTTCCTTGTGGAACCATATACTATGCTGCCGTAATCCACTCATGACCGAACCAAGGTTCTGTACACGGAGAGCAGAACATATCTGTCCCCTCCCCACTCTGAGCTGGACAGCACCCTCAGAATATCTAGCGCTTTCAGGGATCTTGTTTTCAGGTACTTTATATTTGGCACAAAAGACAGTTTTGCGTCGAGGAACAACAGTTGTAGCAATAAAGCTCAACCTTATCATTGTCAATCCTGCATGACTTGTCTCCCTTTCTTTCTTATGAGTTGTGTTTTGGTATTTAGTTGGGGGGGTGGGGGGGGGGGGGAGACTGGCAAACAGTTGCCAGGATCCTCCTGATAGTAGTGAGTATAAGTAGAATAACTGGAAGACGGCCAGAGAACACCAGTAAATTCTTCACAGTGATGCACACATTTTTTTCCGCCCACCCACCTTAGTACTGTGTTATTGTTTGTATCTAATTGTTCTTCCCGTGGTGCAGGGCCCGGGGGGCGACTGTCTCAACGAAACCTTTTATACCTCCACTTCCACTCCAATTTGTCTTTGCCGATTCAGCAATCATTTCACGGCCTGTGAAATTAATGAGTCATTTAAAGCGACATAGTCCGATGAAAACATCAAATCTTCAAAACGAAAACAATTATCTAGATTTAATTCTACATATCTAATTTATCTACTGGTGCACTTAGTAAACATTTGTCACCATATAGAAGGAAGCACTGAGGTTATTTAACAGAACCTGTTCCTGCAGAAGCCTATGGTGTCAGAGTATTAACATGCTTACCAACATTAATTTTGCATGGCTGCACTTCAAATATATAAGCCATTTAAAATAAAAGTTACTTCAAACTAAAGTAACGCATGTTATAACAATGAATCTAATATATCTATCTCAGAAAATGACAAACTCAAAACCATCGGACAATGCGATCTTAATGAAATAACATGAAATCTCCCATACTGAAGCAGCTGGTGTCCTTTAGACTGGTTTATACACGGTTCATATAACTGTTTTCTAGCTCAGTCTCTTTGATTCTCCATATTTCAGAAAATTACATAAACTCAAGACCATCGGACTATGCAACTTGAATGAAATAACATGAAATCTTCTATAATGAAGCAATACATTGAGAAACTAATGTCCACTATGCTGGTTCATATACGATGTTTGGTTCATGTTGGTGTTTACTTGCGCAGTCCCTTGGAGTCTTCATACCTCAATCAGCAGCCACATGTCTCATGATTCCTGATCGACAGTGGCTGCCTTTTATTAGCGCCCTTATCATTTATGTCATTTGATACTAGGGATGAAGAGCTTACAGCTGCGCACATTGCTTCCTTTATGACCATGCCAAGCTGTCCCCGAATTGGAACGGGTGCAGATCTCTCAGGCTCCACACTAACACAACAAGGATCGCGAAGAATGTTGATTTCTTTTTTTTTTTTGCAAACGAAGAAACGAAGGGAATATTCTTCCTGGAACGGGCCTCGAACCCAAGGATCTGCCATTTTTATACTGGTATCCTAAACCATTAGTCTATCTAAGCTTCCGCTGGAATCCTCGCACCTACACCTACCTGTGTATGTGGCATTTTCACCTGAGGAGGAGAGTGCACCTCACTGCACTCATCCCCCTAGAATTATAAGTCTCATACAATTGCAAATGTCAAGGTCGTTCAATGACTGTACATGCACAGGGAGGGATCAGCACTATCCAGTATACAACATCACAACATGCTGGTCACAGCACCAATGTCATATTGCAAATGAAGGGAAACATCAACACTAGAGTGGGACTGGAGCCCACACTGCTGCCATAACCAAGTCCTGTTGTCCGAAATCTGTCCCATCTCCTCAGCTCCAGTCGGGTGCAGTCTGGGTGGGTTCTTTTTGTGTGACGATGGAATTATGGGATGCGGAGTCTTCAGGTAATGGGGAATTGATTTGGGATATACTCAATCTCCATGGTTACCAAATGTTTACATTGGTGAGCCTAAGAAGCGTTTATATTAAATCAAGTTCTTTCACATTTAGAAATCGGTACTGTCGAAGAAGGCATCAGAATGGATTTGGGATTTAAATATATCGGGCGCAAGTGATAGTGTAGCGTCCAGGATAGAAGCGTGCCGGTGGTGGCGCCACCGGTCACGTGGTTGAATGGGAGCCATACATCAAGTAAGCTACGCCATCAGTAATAAGGTAGGAAATCAACATATAATCCCTGTCATGCCTTTATACTCGCATAATGCTTATACATCATATATATATATATATTTATAACAGGTGGCCTACATACATTAATAGGAGGAAGACATGATAGTGGGTTAGTGTTGCATTTCTCTGGCTAGAGGAACAAATGCCTCTTCCCTAAAAAAGAACAAAATTCAGCGGTACAGTGAATGAGGTTAAGCGACCGTTACAGCGAGGAGCAGGAGGTGGCGCCACTGTCAGAGCTGAGGTTGAGTCGATTGGCGCAGTAGATGACTAGCCCAGGTTCCAGCACCCGATGACTGAGGGGAGGAGGTGAGGAGCATTCCGGGCTATTATACTTGTATAATTCTTATACAACATATGTAGATGGTGTCCTGAACCCATGTTCAAGTCACGTGACTGCGTCTCTAAAACCTAGAAGCCTCTGGGGTGTCTCAGAAGAGCACCATCTTCACACACCGGAAGCTCATCCCTGAGGGAGGACGTTGACTAAATATAATTACCCACGCATGGCTAATGGCCCTGTCATATTACAACGCATCTCGCCAGTGCGCCGCCAATGTGTAAAATCACTCTTGTACGTCAAGAAGCACCAAACTTTTTGGCATGGGGGGCAAAGTTGGAGGTATACATACTGTATGGCCAACGTATGACCAACGTATGGCTAATGTACCTCCTGGCGAAAAATGTTTGAATTATGCTCACGGTACATTCACAGAATGCCGGTAAACGGTATATACATTATTCAATCACCAGAAATATGCATTATACATTACATACATCAAGACATGCTGGAAAAATGCTAAACGTATGTTAGATGTACATTAGACATACATTATCAATATATTGTCAGTATGTGGACTGTACGTTCCCATTGCCTTTAAAGTAGGTCAACATAGTGCAACATAGTGAACAACGTTTGACTAACATACGTCTAACGTACATCGACATACGCCTAATGCATACATAACGTTTGGTGCCTGGATTTGATCCTACATATCAAACTAGAACTGGATTGGTTAGAGCGCTGGCTTCCCATGCGAAAGGTCGGAAGTTCAAATACTAGCCGATGACTTACATAATTGATATTTGTTGCTGCCTAGTTTGGGCGCTCAGGATTATTAGGAATCGGGCAAGGACTGGTTAGCTCAGTGTCAGGATAATGTGACTGAGTGGGAATTGAAGTCACGGTGACAGTGGCATGGCATCCCAGTGGGGCAGCACTGTAAAGTTGCCATGGGTATGCACTGTCACAAATCGGTATCCTTCCTGATAGGACCTTGGATGTTCCTGGGAGTTGGAGTGTATCGAGATATCCAAACACACTAACTATGTTATATACAGTGATTCGTTCTCTTGCCTCCTGGCTGTTGCTGGACTGAAAACGAATCACCCTATTCTAGCAACGGTCATTTATAAAATGAACCAACTGACAACGGATGGGTATGACATCCACCTGTGCTGGGTGCCTGGCCATGTTTGGGCTGCGAAGAAGGCCCTGAACTGTGATCTTGAACCGTGTCTGATCCCTCACTCTGATCTGAAACCACTAATAGCCACCCACATAAAATCCAAATGGCAACATGAGTGGGATGAAAACATTAATAAACTTAAAGAAATTGAACCATCTGTGGGAAAGCCACCACAGACTCATGCGGGAGGTCGGCGGGACCAAGTGGTCCTTAGCCGCTGCCATATTGGCCACTCGTGGCTTACACATGCTTTTCTGCTCAAGGGGAACCTCCCCCTGAATGTATTGGGTGTCAGTCCCGCTGACACTCAAACACATTTTACTAAGTTGCATTGATTTTTTGGCACTGCGCCAACAGTTCTACACTGCAGACAGTATGCATGACCTTTTTACTAAAGTAAAACAAGAAAACATTTTAGCCTTTTTGAGGGCAGCTGGACTGTATCACCTCATATAGTTTACTAAATAGATTCTATCAATTATTAATAAAACTGTTCTTTTTCTATGGGAATTTATTTCCCTTGACCACAAATAAATGATTGTGAGCTTTCTAATTTAATGAGTGCCTATTGGCACATAATTGCTTGTCTGCTTTTACATGTAAAAGCGATGGTTTGAACAAAAAACAAACATTTCTCGCCGTGAATATGGCCTATGCTGCCGACACGGCATAAAAGCAACCAACAATCAATCAATCAATCAAGTTCCCAGGATGTAAGACCGTAACAAACATATACAACTTGGATTAAACATCGCCGCCCTCTGGCATTCCCGTGCAAGGTTGATACACTCGACAATGTAAAACCGAGGCTTAATATGGCGGGGTGCATGACCACATTAATTTAACATCATTTCCGCTTCAAACATCTGCAAAATTAATCTATGAAATAAATGTTACTTCAAAGCAAAGTTGATTATGAGGATGATGTTAATATATTGTCTATGCTCAACTTATGACAGAAGCTCAAAACCACCGGAGTATGCAACTTTAAATGGAAATCCAATTAAAGCTCATTCCCAGGCACCGCATCACTATCGACACTATGTAGACAATCGTCATTCGCAATATTTAACTACGCAGTTGTATTTAATGCCCGCTCTCTTGAAGATTTATACTGCCTATCATGGATAAGTCTGAATACACTTGTTTTCACCATTAGACAGTTTGTCGATAGAAAGCCTGACGCTACACTTTTAACGACCCAAGGGATTTTTAACCTCCCACACCACATAGACATGGTATGAGAGCAACTGGCCTTTGATAATCGCTGTACATTATACAGAGCAGTGGAAATCCAAATTGGCAGAGGTGGGGCCATGGGGAATCGAACCACCGACCTTCAGATTAGGAGTGTGACCTAGAAAAAAGTCAGACACTCTAACCGCTCCGCCACAGAGAACACCACGAAACACAACCGACAAACAAACAGCGCCGTTCTCGTCGCGGACCTGGGATCGAGTCCCCTGAGGGTAGTAAGCCCAGAACTCTCTGTGGTGCTATGGCCATATTTCACGGTAATCAGGTTTGGCCAAAACCATCTCGCAAGGCAGTGTGAAGGGGGCGGTGTGTGTGTGTGAGTGAGGAAAACAAGGCCGGTAAGATGAAGAGGTGGCAAGACATCAGGGAATGGACAGGCCTTGAGTGTGGCAAGTTCCAGAGGGTGGTGGAGAACAGAAAAAAATGGAGAAAACTGGTCGCTAAGTGATTGATGGTGCTCCAACAACCCTTGCGGTTAAGGGATTGATGATGATGGGAGACCGAGCAACTGGTCCAGCATGACCACCTCTGACAGGTCAGCAAGGCTTGCACCTATGTCGCGAAAAACCACAGGTCGCCATGCTCGTGACAATTGCTGTTTTTGAAGGTGTCTCGATGGAATTAAGCCTGTCAGACACCTAACAATGGAAGCATTCTCAATCCCAGCTGTCGAGAAACTTGTGAACCCAGACAAGTGTACTACTGCTCTTTAAGTGTAGTACTGTCTCTTTAAGTGCACTACTGCTCTTTAAGAGTACTACTGTCTCTTTAATCGGTTCACACAATATCGCAAATACAGTCAGTTTTATAAGGACTCACATTGGCGACAAACGCAAGTCTTGGGGCAGGTCTGGTTTAAGTTGCATAGTCAGATGGATTTGAGTTTCTGCCATTTTAAACAAAATCAATAAATATATTAGGTTGATCAGTGTAATCGACCTTAGTTCAGATTGAAGTAACTTTTATTATGAATGGTTAACTTTGAAGATATCTGAAATGAAAACATGCCAGATTCTTGTAGGTGTACATGTGGAAATGCAACCAGACACGATGGCCAAATGAGTTGAGAGTTTGTCTCCTGTTTTGGGAGATCGGGGGATCCAAACCCATGGGATCGTGGGTTGGAACCCTGGTCGACTCAAACCAATGACATACAAATTTATACTTGTCGCTTCCTAGCCTGGTGCTCGGCATTATTATGATAGGGCAAGGACTGGTTGACTCAGTGTCAGGATAATGTGACTGAGTGGGATATCAGGTCATGGTGTTGGTGGCCTGATCTCCCAGTGGGGCAGCACTATAAAGTTACCATGAGTGTGCACTGTCAGAAGTCGATACCCACCCTGATATGACCTTAAATGTTGCTAGGACGTAAAACAACAACAAACAAACATGTGGAAGTGTTGGATACCGTAAGCATCAGTAAGAGGATCTATTAATTCCACATTGTATGCGCTTCTCCTCGGCGAATAAAAGAAAACCTGTCTGAATACATTCAGTAAATAAAGGACATGTCATGGATGTATATATAGTAATCGGGCGGTTCGTCCACCACGTGACCGGAGGGCCCTAATGACGTCGTGGAAGTAATGTAAGGGAGTCAGCCCACTGAATAAACTAGTCACTGTCAAACACTCATCAAATTCGGACCTTCACTGATTTTACATGGTGTCAGATGTTATTTTACAGACATGCTTGTACTTTTATTGATATGCATCAGGACAGTACCATCATACAGTGTGGACAGACTGGTTTCAAATGGAACTCAGCCTACAGCTTCAACCATTCAACCTATTCACTCTCCCTATACAGTCAGACTTTCACCGACACCAAAAAAGATGCAAAACTCATGTGTTCCTCTTGTTTTACTGTAATATATGTTAAACCGTTAAAGCACGGCTTCATTTAGAAGTGACTTCCTAACACCCCCACCATTCGGATCTAATGTTTGTGTTCGATGGATTTCCCAAGAGCATTTTCCCTGCGAGTGTTTGGCCGAGAGCAAGCAAGCAAGCAAGCAAGCAAGCAAGCGAGCGAGCAAGCGAGCAAGCAAGCAAGCAAGCAAGCAAGCAAGCGAGCAAGCAAGCAAGCGAGCGAGCAAGCGAGCGAGCGAGCAATCGAGCGAGTGAGCAAGCAAGCGAGCAATCAAGCAAGCAATCAAGCAAGCAAGTGATCGAGCAAGCAATCAAGCAAGTGAGCGAGCAATCAAGCGAGCGAGCAAGCAATCAAGCGAGCGAGCAAGCCAGCAAGCAATCAAGCGAGCGAACGAGCGAGCAAGCAAGCAAGCGAGCAAGCAAGCGAGAAATCAACCAAACAATCAAGCAAGCGAGCAAGCAAACAATGAAGCAAGCGAGCGACCAAGCAAGCAAGCAAGCAAGCAAGCAAGCAAGCAAGCAAGCGAGTGAGCGAGCAAGCAAGCGAGCAAGCACTGTCAGTCGTGTTGTTTGTTATTTTTGTCTATTTTGTTATTTTTGTAGGTTTTTTTCCAGATAAAGGGTGATTAAGTAGACGTCTCCCGGTTTGACGGCGGCTGGCTGCTCCTAATTGCTTCGCGCTTTGATTCCGTGCTTACTGAGGCATGTCCGCAAATGCTGGCTCCAATTCAACATGGCCGCTTTCTTTGCATGTCGCTTCTTGTTCCTGTTTGCGCCGCGTGGGGGCGCTTTTGTGAGGGCGTCGGCACTAGGCGCCTTGGCTTATTGTTTGAGCCTCACACACTTTCTTTCTTTCTCCTCCTTTCTCTTTCTGTCTCTGATTCTTTCCCAGCTCTCTGTCTCTCGTTCACTCCGCGCTTAAAGGGATTCTAACATGATCAAAACAATGTTTACTTATTCGCAATTATTGTGATCAAATATGTACTAGCTATGATTTGCATAGCTGTAAACGATGTGGTCAGTACGCGTTATTTAGGGCCCGTCCATCGTGTGAGGGTTTCTGTCGATAAGTTGTGTTTATTGGTGTCATTCATCCCCTAATGTGTCGCTTCATAGCCAGGTGCTCGGCATTATTAGGATAGGACAAGGACTGGTTGGTTCAGTGTGAGGATAATGTGATTGAGTGGGATATCAGGTCATGGTGCTGGCGGCCTGGTCTTCCAGTGGGGCAGCACTATAAAGTCGTCGTGAGTGCGCACTGTCACAAGTCGGTACCCGTCCTGATATGACCTTAGATGTTGCTAGGACGTAAAACAACAACAAACAAACATCCCCTAATGTCTGTCCTCAGTGACGTAGGCTAAGGACTATCACACACCTCGGAAGTGGTCTAAATCCTATTATCACTTAATGTTGCATTGTCCGATGGTTTTGAGTTTCGATCATTACCTGAGATAAATATATTAGGTTGATCATTATAATCTACCTTACATAAACTTGAAGTAACTTTGATTTAAAATGGTTAAATTTGGAGAAATGTTAGGTATAAACATACAATATTATTTTTGGCAAACCTCAGCAATAACAGGTTCAATTAAAATGATTTAGTATTCCCTTATTCATAGCAATAAATATTTAAGAAGTGCACTAGTATCTATGTTGGATATGGAGGTTCAAATCTAGGTCAATGTTTTGCGTTCGAAAATTTTGAAAATTCCTGAGTAAATTGTCCACTCTTTTCTTCATCGGCTGAGACAGAGGTGAGGGTGTTGACCACCCATTCCACAGGTGAGCGCGAATCGGCTGAGACAGAGCTGAGGGTGTTGACTACACATTTCACTGGTCAGAATGAATCGGCTGAGACAGAGCTGAGGGTGTTGACTACACATTCCACCAGGCAGCATGAATCGGCTGAGACAGAGCTGAGGGTGTTGACTACACATTCCACCAGGCATCAAGAACAAAGCTAGAGAAAACGTAAAGGTATAGGGCCCCACCCAAGCACACAACTCCCCTGGTTAGGGTGAGGAGTATGCCTTGGAGAAAAGAAAAAGGGTAGAGTCTAGGAAAGAGAAATGAGGAGAGTTGAGTCAAAGGACCGTGTCTATTTGCTTAATGGTGACCAGCCGGCGAGCCAAAGACACGGACAGAGTAAGAGTAGAAAGTGAAATGCCGACAGGCTCCCCCTCCTGGAACTCTTTTCAGACATATCAAGGAGGAGCAAGGCCAGCGGAGAGGAGATAGAGAGAGGTGTGGACGAAGTGCAGTCCAGATAGCAAGTGATGTTGTGTGTATACTCAACCAGACTAGACTAATCTAAAAGAACCTGTAGATATTGACTCATCGTGAGCAGGCCCCTATTTATCAATGTCAAAGTGCATACAGAGGATGTCTGAGACTTGACTAAAGCTAAGATTCCTTAAACGCGGTATGCAGCATGCGAAAGCAAATGCGGCATGTGGCATGCAGCATGCGAATGGGTTGATTCCACCCACACGGCATGCAGCATGCAGCGATTTGGTTTGATCTTCACAGTAACAACTTTAATTATATTCGTATAAAGTGTGCTTCAAAGTACCATTTACAAAGCCCACTCATCTGCAAGTAGTTAGCTGGAAATCCACACTACATGAACATATCTAATTAACTCCAGTCCCAGCAGCATGCCACCCACCCTGACATAACACCTCCCTCACCCACACCCAGACCCAGACCCAGACCCACACACATAGTGTCAGGTTTCTCACAACTGTTTTCTCTGGCAAGCGCAACAGTATTCGCATTCGCATGCCGCACCGATCGGTCCATGGACTGATTCAGTTGCCGCATTCGCATTCGCATTCCGACGTATGAAAGCACCACTATTCACTTACATGCTTTTCGATTTTTTGCCGTATTCGCATTCGCATTTGCATGCCACATAAGGAATCTTAGCTTAAGCCATCACAAAATACCAAAACATGATATCACTGACTCAGTCTGATATTGTTTGCATTGGAATGGGCAAATCCGATAGAAGATTAGATATTACGATATAGAATGTGTTATTCACACGACTTAGTAATTAAATGGGACATAATAAATTATACTAATATTATCAATAAATGACATTCTAGTAGCTAAGTTATATACTGAGGATGTATATACTGTTATGGAGGATTTTCAGACAACAAACTGTGTTCTATAAATAGATCGAGATGAACTACATATATATGGTATGTATTAAGTTCATAGCTATATCAAATCGGACTGTGTGGAACTTACTAAATCTGCATAATCCGATTAAAAAATCTATTTGTCCAAACCAAAGCACTTAATTGCCTCCATTTGATCTTATATATCAAACTTAGATACTGATGCAGTCATTAAGCATTTAGTTTGAGTGTTTTTACTTTGAATATCGCCACCAAAGACATCCATTTAGAAGTAAACTAGAATGTATGGCAGAAACTTAAAACGATCCGATCATGTAAGTTTAAAGTTGCATAGTTCGATGAAAACATCAAATTGTCAAAAACCAAAACACTTATCTAGACTTAATTCTACGCATTCACCTTAGCCACTGGTGCAATTATTCACCAATTTATTTGCCTCATAGAAGGTCGTAATAAGTCAATTTAATAGAACATGTAACTACTTAAATCTGTTGTGGCAGAAGGTTTTCAAGTTTGCCAACATTAATTTGGCATATTTTGACGTAAACCATCTCCAAAATTAGCCATTTTAAATAAAAATTACTTCAAGCTAAACTCAAGTCTACCATAGTGATTAGCATAATATATTCATCTCAGAAAATGGCAGAAATCCAACAGCATCGGATTATGCAAGTTTAAGCTGCATACAAAATGGTGGCTACATAATCGAGACCGAATAAGAGACGACACAGACGCGAGGATTGTTGTAAAATAACGAAAGTAGCGTTTATTACAGATAAAATTGATTGACAACAAGTGAGGACGGTTTCGGCGACACACCGCTCTAGTAGCAGCGTCCCTCAGAAGACCGTTCTATATTTTCTCATATAGTATAATGATAATGACAAGCCCCAACAAGCGATCCGTGGCAACAGCCTCAGCCCCCCCCCCCTCCTCCCATCCTCACCCGGATGGGTCAGTTGAACTTGTGGCCATCCAACCGTGACCACCGCGCCCGAACGTCACGCGTCAGGACGCGGTGACGTCATCACTCAGTCCGCTCCTCTTAACCGAGTTGTGAGTCAAAACGAGGCGCACAGCGCGTGCGTGCAAGTTGTCCGGATGACGATGGCTTAGCCAATCAGAATGATTGTCACTGCCAAGCATCCGTTGAGGTCAGAATGGATCCCTTTAAAATTAAATTTGTTGTTAATTAAAAAAGATTTTAAATTAAAAAACTTACAAATACTATTAACATTTAATGAGGATAACGATGTTTATTGGTGCTAACACTCTGGGGGTGGGGGGGGGGTAGTCCACCTGAAGGTCAAGGACGACTGTGGAGGAGGTAGACATTAATGGCTGCCTTCAGGTACTGGAGGACACACACTGTGTGGTACACGTGTACAACCACCCACTCACCCACTGAGAGGGGTGGGGAGGAGAAGGAGAGGAGGAGGATGAGTGGGGTGAGGGGTCGCCAGGATCTCATAATTAATGGGAGTCGTAGAGGTGACGACGGGAGGAGACGAACACAACGTAGCAGAACACAGGAGCGGGCGAGAGAAGCAGCTGGAGGAGACCCAGGAGGAGCGTTATGTAACACGCCATGGAGAACATCAACTCAAACATACCCAAACAGCAACAGGTCAACTACAGTCGCGCGCACTCCCGGCGTGAACCCCACCTCCCAGCACCACGCGCACTTCCCCGCTCACAATCCTCCCTGCGCATGTATATGTACATCATCATCATCATCATATGGTCAGAATGTAATGGTGTGCATGAGTAGCAATATCAACAATATCTAACTGAAACTATGTACAGACTGCCGTGACACAGCGTTGTGGTAACTAGGATGCGTCAATTAACAACTTACCAGCGCCAGCTTTGCATGTTGGTTCCGTGTAGAGCGTCACCCGCCACCACCGGGGTGCTTTACTTATATATATATATATATATATATATATATATATATAATATATATACACACACACGGGCGCGGCGCGGGGTGATACACAAATGTCATGGCAGAACCAGCGGTATAAAGGCACCACCATACAGCAAGTGGAACCGGTCTCAGCAACCACGACCAGGTATGAAATTTCATTACCGAGACGAACGCCCCCCCCCCCCCCCACACACACACCCGCCTGAACGCCTCCATCCCCACACCTCCCATTGAATGTCAATTTCCCCAAACACCTGGAGAACCTACAGCAGCTCTTCCACATCTGGAACCCGGCTGGGATTACAGCTGGTAACGCAGCGACCTGCATCAATACAGGCAGCCTAATTTTATAATTTTTATTTGAGGAAAATCCTTTTTTTTTTTTGTTCTCTCTCTCAAATAATGGAGGGAGGCAAGGGGATTTTTCCTCAGGTAATTTTGTGTGTGTGTGTGTGTGGGAGGGGGGTATTTTTGTTGTGGGAGGAGGTGAGCAGTTTTAGTTGCAGCTTTGTTGTCCTATTATGTGTGACTGGTAGATTTGATCCAATTACCGGTGTGGGTAATAATATACCGTACATTTCGCGGCGGGCAGCGCCCCGCCACACGTTGACAATGACAGTCAACCAGCGCACTGATGTAGCCGGCTCCTCTATGTGTAATACTGCTTCTCAGAGTGGCCCCGGGGTCCGTCAGTCTGTTGACAGCCGCAGACTGACAGCGTGGTAGGCTGACAGTGTGGTGGACTGACAGTGTATTGGTCTGATTGTATTCTATATTGACAACATGGTATATTGGCAGTGTGGTGGACTGACAGTGAGTGCACTGGTATGATTATATTGTAGACTGACATTGTGGTAGACAAACAGTGTATTTGTCTGATTGCATTCTATATTGACAGTGTGGTGTACTGGCAGTGTGCCGGTCTGATTCTATTGTAGATTGACAGTGCGGTAGGCTGACAGTGTGATGGACTGATTAAATTGTAAATTGACAGTGTGGTAGGCTGACAATGAATCAGGCTGATTCTATTGTAAATTGACAATGTGGTAAACCGACAGTGTGGTGTACTGACAGTGCATTGGTCTGATTCTATTTTATATTGACAGTGTGGTAGACTGACAGTGTATTGGTCTGATTGCACTCTAGATTGACAGTGTGGTGTATTGACATTGTGTTGGTATGATTGTATTGTAATCTGACAGTGAATTAATCTGATTGTATTGTAAATTGACAGTGACACCAGTGCGGTGTACTGACAGCATGGTGAACTGACAGCATATTGGTCCAAGAGTCGGGTAGGTGGATATTGTTGTGGACTATCAATATGGTAGTCTGGCAGTGTGGTTAGTACATAGGCCTACACATGTGCAAGTTTGGTCCCCGTTCATTAGAGAAGTTAAGACAGCCAACGGACGTGACCTACTTACAGATGACGTCACAGAACTGCGTGGGTCTGCCCAGTGCATGCGGGTCGTTCATTCGGCACCTCGGAGTGTTGCTCTTTCACACACATATATATGGACAACAAACCTGACCTACATTTGCGACATTTCCAAAAAGGACGCTCGCGCATGCGCTGTCTCAACTCCTCTACTAAGGATCTGGCTTGCACATTGCGTGGTAATTTGTATTGATGCAAAATGGTTCAACTAAAAGCACTAACGTGGGAACTATGTGCAGTTGTAATTTGCATATTGTAGTTGGTTGGTTGTTGGAGTTTTATGTCCTGGCGACATCTAAGGTCATATCAGGACGGGGGCATATTGTAGTGTATTCACGCATGGCGATGAGGAGGAGGAACAGAGCCGCCGGTTAGTGGGTGGTAACAACAACAAAAAACCCCGAAAAAAACCAACAAAGTGGCGAATCTAACACCGTTTTAACTTGCCTTCTCACCATCCTTCGCCTGTTCCAGAACCGCACCCACGTGACCTTGACCCTGACGACCCAGGTCACGTGATCGTCAACGCAGAAGCTATTTCCGCCGACTTAATTTAATCAGCACACTTAATTAACTTAAAAAACCAGTCGGCGACTTTGCTGTTGCGTCGTCATGATTCGCTAGCCACAGTTTAAACATGACGTTTACATCGCACAAGAGTATTATTATTATCATTTAAAAAAATGTTATTATTTTTATTGTTGTTTATTTATTCACAGATTTATTCACTTTACAACAAACATATCGAATTGAACAAGATGTGTAGAGATACTTATTAGTCCACTGCGCGTCCGTCAGTGCGGTGGTCCTGCCTGGGCAGGTCGGTTTGGCGGCTGCGTGACACAGCTCTCTACACACAGCTGAGTCCTATGGCTAGTTGCAGGTGAAATACTGTCAGTTAGCGCCTATTTGCAGTGTCAGTATATACCTTCTACCCGTAGATGCAACAGGTTGCCTGCGCACAGAGTCGAAGTCTTGTGAGTGCCGGGCTGTGCCAGGACCTATAAGGTCGTTTACACAGGTCAGCAGAAACCGGAAGTACCGGTAGCTGTTTCCGGCGAGTCGGGTTGTGGTTGGTTACCCCAGTTATGCAATACACGCGCCGACAGAGGGGGGTTTTGGTGCTCCGCCTCTGATGACGATTAAGGATGCATTGAGCTGGTTTTACGTAGTGATTTGTCATAAGCAGTGACTATACGGCGACAGATATGTGAAATATACCTACAATGCGCTCGGGAACCATTCTAAAAAGTGACCACTTTGACCCAAGTCGTGTATGTACAAAACAAGTTCAGTAGACTGCAGTGTCCCTGCATTAGATAGCAATAGTTCAGATCTACAAGAGTTCAGTACAAAATGTACAGTTTCGAAATGATTGTACCGATAACCCACACTGCGTCCAACTTAGTCTCCTTTGAAGCAATGTACACATTTACCAATATACCGCGCCCCTCCCACGTCTCTGAGAGTGAGAGATAGAGAGAGCGCGTTGTGTGAACGAGTGCAGTCAGTTGGGAGGCTTAGAAATGTGCTCGATGGCATGACCATGCCTTGCA
Source organism: Branchipolynoe longqiensis (assembly GCA_030323885.1). Classification (NCBI taxonomy): domain Eukaryota; kingdom Metazoa; phylum Annelida; class Polychaeta; order Phyllodocida; family Polynoidae; genus Branchipolynoe; species Branchipolynoe longqiensis. The sequence goes on along the minus strand of CM059191.1, from coordinate 103,946,034 downwards.
AGTGTTCTCCTATGGCACGTCGGTGGTCATATTGCATATCAGCCACTGGCAGGCCCGGCCCCGCGTGCCACTCCGCGCATGCGCGCATACGTTACCCCGCCCGGAACCGCCCAGGATGCATAAACGGCGGCAGCTGCACACGTTTTCCAGTTTTGGTTGCGCGCGCATCACCATAGCACCAACGCAGCTGGTCTTTGGGTCCTGTCCGTCTGGACCACGTGACCAGCCAGTTGGTTTATGCACGCGGCCCTAGTCGTCAGTCCCAGCCATGTGGACTGTACGGCTGGCCGGTATATATATGTTAGCACGCTCACCCAGTCCGTCTGTCCTTACCATATAGACATGTGGCCAGGTGTCAGTTTCATACGCTCAGTCCCTGTCGTTGGGAGTGTATAACCAGCCCATAGGTAGTTTCCCACATTCAGTCAGTCCGATCCCTTCATGTGGACTATGACGAAGATGGCAGATTAACGCGCTAAGTCCTATTCCTAGCGACTGTACAACCAGCCAATAGGTAAGGTAGCGCGCTCAGTCATAGTCAGCTTGTCCTTTCCATGTAGACTATGTGCCCAAATGGCATGTTAACATGCTCAGCCATAGTCGCCTGTCCAGTCCGCGTGGACAAATGGCCTCACACGTCAGTTAACACACATTTGGCCATAGTCGTACTCATCCGTCTGACTTCACGGCTGGCCAGTTGGTTATGGCACTCAGCCATAGATAGTCACGTTGCGAGCTCCTTGAGCGTGGAACCCAACAGCTGCAATGGCGCATTCTCTTATATCCAATTCCATTTGCCAACATGTCACTTATATCAGTGGCTTCCTTAAAACGTCTCAATACGTACAGTTGCCGGTGCGTATGCGCCCTCAGCGGTAGCGGTGCGATCGGCGGGGGCTTGTGGGTTCAATGCCATAATGGCAGTCAGGGTTTGGGGGGGTTGGTATGGGTGGGGTCGGGGTGGTGGTGGTGGTGGTGGTGGTAGGGAACGGTGGGGACCAAGTGCTCATTGCGAGCCGGTGAGGTGTTGGGGTGGGGGCGGGAAGCCGGCCGGTGTTCGGTCCTTCCGCCGCCCGCCCCCGGTACGTAAGACACTGACATGTATAAAAGAAGACCACACAACAAACTAAAGAACAGTCGGCGCGCTATGCCTGCGTTAGTATCAGTAGTGTTAGTAGCACAGACGCTTCCTCCTTCCCTGCCCGGCGGGTGCCGACCATGGTTACGGATCCACTTCCGCCAGACGCATTCGGGCGTTGAGTGCACGCACGGCCATCACGGTCTAGTTCATTTAACCATTGTGGGGGTGGGGGGGGGGTGGAAGGGAATGGAAGGGGGGTGGGGGGTTTGGGGGGATTGGGAGGGATGGTGGAGCCGGAGGAGTCGGTCAGTCAATCAATCAATCAACCAAAGTCCGTCTTGTTGTTATTTTTGTATATGCTACACCGAGTATTCCGTCTAGATTTGACATGAGAAACACACACACTCCCAGGGCGCGCCGTGGCCCGTGGGCTGTGGCGCCCCCCAGCGGACGTGACGATGGTCTGGTGACAGCGAGGTCGCGACCTTGGCGCGCCGTCAGACCGTCAAGCGACAACAGCGACGCACAACAGAGATGGCGGCGGCCCGGGCCCCGCGCCGTGACGTCACCGATTGGCGTGTTCTACGTCATACTTGAGTGTGAGTATTGCCTTCCGAGTAGCTGTCCAAACTGATGACCTGTGACGGGGCTTGGTATGTGTACTGGAAGAGAGACGGACCGTGAGGCAGCGTGCACCCCCACACCCCCCACACACCCGCCGTCTACTGACGGGCACAAGCAGTGAATTCGCACTAAAACCAAAAACCCACCACCAGGAGCAGTACGCAACTCAGTAGAGCAGCAACCGAGCAGAACAAGAATCAAGCACCCACCCACCCCGATATCCCCGACCGACACAAGAGATCACAGCAAGATATATCAGCCAATTCTTTAACATTACACTCTACAATATATATATATATATGAGTCAGACTCACGGAAATAGGGTCAATTGAGGAAAGTTGTCAGCATCGAGCATTGGATGTCGACATCGAGCATTGGATGTCGAGCATTGACAGAGGTTTTGGAAAGTCTTTAAATTTATCCTGAATGTAAAGGTAGACAAAATACAACAACCTGATTTGTTTCTAGGATAATTTAATATGACACAAAGAAATGCACTACACTTTAAGAATTGCGATGCCGACATCTTAAATTGACCACCAATTGGCCCATTTTCGTGAGGCTGACTCATATATATATATATATATATATATATATATATATATATATATATATATATATATAATTGCATTAAATATCTTACAGTTATCATCATTACATTATTATTATAATTATTAATATGACAATTGTAAAAATTATTAACTTGTTTTTTGAATAGGTGTAATTAGATTATATTTTCAATTAGAATTTAATGCTCAGGTTACTTCTAGTGATATTAAGTGAACAATGGTTGCAAATGCGCCTGGTTTTAAACCATAAGAAGCCAGGTAGCAGCCGGGTACACAAAATGGCGGCATGCAGGATGCGATTCTATGTCTACAGATTGCTTCTAGGGAAGTGGAAACACCGCTCAGGGCGATCGGGTAGTTTTTTTGTTGGCGAAATAAAGGCAGAACAAAAGAGACCTATTAAAGATATATATATATCTACATATTATTTCTTTTGGTCATCCATGCAGTCCCTATAGCTATGCCAATTGATACACAGATCTTGTATTCTGTTCATGTAGTCGTAAACATTATGTGCTTCCGAGTTGTTGAAACATTTATATTTTGTATTTGTTGTTGTTCTTCTCATTTCAGATGAGTGTTCTTTTGTTGTGGTAGTGACAAAAAGAAAATCGCCTCCACACACAAAAAGAAACAGTAAAAGTGTTATTAAAATTAAAAGAACAACACAAATCGGTATCCTAGCAATGCAGGATTGTGAGAGATGCTCAGAAATGGATTTGGAGACAACAATTAATTTGTGCAATACAGGGAGGTTCACGGCTAAAAACAATACTGATATTAAAGGGGCTTGGGATGGACCGGGTGGCCAGTTATGTAATCTGACAAATACACTCCAAGCGCATATGTGCCCTGTTGATATAACCAAACATGTGTTAGGAAAATTACGACTACCATACAGTTGCCATTTTGCTTTTTCTATGGGTTTTGCAGTTGCCTGTTGTGTTTTTTTCTGGTTGAAAAATGGATGACGATCTCGACATTAGCTCAAAATGCAAATAAAAATACACTATGATACCGCTCAGAAACATGGATGCGCAAACTCGCCAGTACAGAACATGTATAATGTTGACGCGTCCTTTGTACCACATTGATTATATGGGTTATACGCATAATGCTGGAGCGCATTCATCCTTGTACAGAACTCTCCATCACAGTCCATACACAGTGCCTTTAAGGCAAAAACAAAATGGGCCGTGGCCCAGGGGGAAGGAGTGCTAGGATACTGGGCGGGAGATGATGCTTCCGCCGGAAATCTGCGCGCGCTGCGTGAGGAACGCGCGATCTCAACGGGCACTGAGCGGGTGGGGGTGGGGGGTGGAGGGGTGAGTGCAGGAGCGGGGTGTGGTGGAGGTGAAGGTGCTGATGGAGTGGGGTGGGGTGGAGTGGGGTCGAGTAGGGTGGAGTGGAGTGGGGTGGAGTAGGGTGGAGTAGGGTGGGGTAGGGTGGAGTAGGGTGGAGTAGGGTGGAGTAGGGTGGAGTGGGGTGGGGTGGGGTGGAGTGGGGTGGGGTGGGGTGGGGTGGAGTAGGGTGGAGTAGGGTGGAGTAGGGTGGTGTGGGGTGGAGTAGGGTGGAGTGGGGTGGAGTGGGGTAGAGTAGGGTGGAGTGGGGTGGAGTAGGGTGGAGTTGGGTGGTGTGGGGTGGAGTAGGGTGGAGTAGGGTGGAGTAGGGTGGAGTGGGGTGGAGTAGGGTGGAGTAGGGTGGAGTGGGGTGGAGTAAGGTGGAGTAGGGTGGAGTAGGGTGGAGTAGCGTGGAGTAGGGTAGAGTAGGGTGGAGTTGGGTGGAGTGGGGTGGAGTAAGGTGGAGTAGGGTGGAGTGGGGTGGAGTAGGGTGGAGTAGGGTGGAGTAGGGTGGAGTTGGGTGGAGTGGGGTGGAGTAAGGTGGAGTAGGGTTGAGTGGGGTGGAGTAACTGGAGTAGGGTGGAGTAGGGTGGATTGAGGTGGAGTAGGGTAGAGTAGGGTGGAGTGGGGTGGAGTATGGTGGAGTGGGGTGGAGTAGGGTGGAGTAGGGTGGAGTAGGGTGGAGTGGGGTGGAGTAGGATGGAGTAGGGTGGGTAGGGTGGAGTAGGGTGGAGTAGGGCGGGGTAGGGTGGAGTAGGGTGGAGGGGTGGAGTTGGGTGGAGTAGGGTGGAGTGGGGTGGAGTGGGGTGGAGTATGGTGGAGTGGGGTGGAGTGGGGTGGAGTAGGGTGGAGTGGGGTAGAGTAGGGTGGAGTAGGGTGGAGTAGGGTGGAGTAGGGTGGAGTGGAGTAGGGTGGAGTAGGGTGGAGTTGGGTGGAGTTGGGTGGAGTGGAGTAGGGTGGAGTAGGGTGGAGTAGGGCGGAGTGGGGTGGAGTAGGGTGGAGTAGGGTGGAGTAGGGTGGGGTAGGGTGGAGTAGGGTGGAGTAGGGTGGAGTTGGGTGGGGTGGAGTGGGGTGGAGTACGGTGGAGTTGGGTGGAGTGGAGTAGGGTGGAGTAGGATGGAGAGGGGTGGAGTAGGGTGGAGTAGGGTGGAGTAGGGTGGAGTAGGGTGGGGTAGGGTGGAGTAGGGTGGGGTAGGGTGGAGTGGTCTGAAGTAGGGTGGAGTTGGGTGGAGTTGGGTGGAGTGGAGTAGGGTGGAGTGGGGTGGAGTAGGATGGAGTTGGGTGGAGTTGGGTGAGGTGACTGGATACAGACCTAATACGGGGCCCAGGAGCATTAGCGTTGCGTATATTTGTTTTGCTTTGGGGGTTTCAGGTCCTAGGAACATCTAAGGTCATATCGAGAGGAGGTGGTGGTGGAATGCAGTGAGGTTGGAGTAGAGGAGTTGTTTGGATGGGTAGGTGTAATGTGAGGCTGTAAGGAGGTGTGTTGAAGTTGTGGGGTTGTTTGTGGGGGACTAAATGGTGGGGTGGAGGGAGAGAGAGGCAGGGCTCGGGGAGTGTGGAGGGGAAGGGGAGTGGGGGCGGGGCTGAGGGAGGGGCTGGGGGCGGGGCCGGGGGCGGGGCTCTGCACAATCATATGGACTGTGTCGGGAGTTGTGTGAACACAATTTTAAAAATGTGACTCATGCAGAAAGAGGCCATCTACATAATGACACTGGAAATGACTGTGTCAGAGGGACCATCTCAAAGTCTGGAGAGAGAAGGGTCGGTGGGGGTGGGGGTGTGGGGGTGACCCTACACGTCACCACCACCACACGAGGACGAGTGCTGACGGAACTCTCTACACATTCTGGACAAAGTAGCAAAGTACCAAACGGATAGATTGGTCGAACATTAAAAAAAGGAAACGATGCATTCAATTGGAACTTTCATTTAAAAAAAAAAGAAAAAAAAGGTTCTGTCTCTCGGGAACAAATACGAAAATTAGAATACTATGGATAGTAATAGTGAGTGATAGGAGCAGTACAATTGTGTGTGTATACATGTGTATACATATATGTGTGTGTAATGTGAGTGTACAGTTAGAAGAACGGACAAAAGACGAATGGTGGATGGTGGATGGGGAATCTACGACCACACTTAGGGAATCTAAGATCAGTTATATCTGTCAATAGGTACCCTTTATATGCCGCTGCGAGTGGCTCGTCAGACGAGACTAACAGCACTAGAGCGGGCTATGGGGACGGTAGACATAGATTTATGTACGGATAACTCAGGGGATCCTACCCCGCCATTCTCACGGTCGGACGCCTGCCCCGACCCTCTCATGGATGACAGACGGGCCTTGGAGCGCATCGCCGGGCCGAACGTAGCCTGCGGGCGGACGGGCACAAGTCAGTGGTGACGGGGTGACAGCGGGGGGAGGGCGGCGTGACAGCCGGCAGGGGCGCGGGAGTGGCGGTGGCGTGATTAGTGACAGCCATGGTGACAGTGAATGCAGGAGCAGGGCAAGAGTGGTGAAAGTGACAGCAGGAAGAGGGGAATGTAGTGACAGCAGTGGTGGCAGTGGCAGCAGGAAGAGGGGAAAAGCTGTGACAGCAGTGGTGACAGTGACTGCAGGAAGAGGGGAACGTAGTGACAGCAGTGGTGGCAGTGGCAGCAGGAAGAGGGGAAAAGCAGTGACAGCAGTGGTGACAGTGACAGCAGGAAGAGGGGAAAAGCCGTGACAGCAGTGGTGATAGGGATAGCAGGAGCAAGAGACAAACAGTGACAGTAGGCGAGAGTGACAGCAGGACAATCGGAAAGGCAGTGACAGCCATGGTGACAGTGACAATAGGAGTAGGAGACATGCAGTGACAGCAGTGGTGACAGTGACATAAGGAAGAGGGGAAACGCAGTGACAACAGTGGTGGCAGAAGTAAGGAGCAGGGGTTTGTGACAGTGAGACAGTGGGAACAGGTCAGTGCAATAGCAGCAGTGGTGACAGTGACAGCAGGAACAGGGTAAAAGCAAAGGGTAATGGCGGGAGTGGTGACAGTGAGTGGGAGCAATGGTAGCTGTAGCAGTGGTGACAATGAGAAGACAGCGACAGCAGTCGCGGTAGTGACAGCAGGAGCAGGGCAAGGACATTGACAGCAGTGGTGACAGTGATAGTGGGCTTGGGCAGGGACAGTAATTGAGGCGGTGCCAGCATTGGTGATGGTATTAAAGGATAAGGATAACCGTAGCAGTGAATAGGATACTGACAGTAGTAAGGACAGCGACAACATTAATAGCAATAGAAAGGGGATACAAAGACAGTGACAGTAGGGTGGCGATGACGCCAAGAATGGGTAAAGGCAGTGACAGAGGTGGTGACAGTCAAGACAGGAAGGAGAAATAGTAGTGACAGCTGTGTAGAACAGGTCAATGATAGTCACAGGAACGCGGGAAATTGTAGCGAGCAATGGAATGACAGATAGTAGAGGGATAGATGGTTAAGTGACGTCATGAAAGCGTGATAATTGGCCATTTTGAATGCGTTGTAATTGTTCACGTCAATCATATGCTAAAGACTAGTAGTATGCCAGCATTTACAGATATAGTTCTTTGGTGGTTGTATTTTGTATTAAACCTACATGGTTTATGATGCCCTAGAAATGCAGACAGATATGACCATTGCAACCATCTTTTCTAAAGTGTGATGCTCGAGAGAAGAGTAGAGGGGAGCATCATATTCTTAGCTATATAAATTATGTTGCCCCTATCATCCCTCATTATCATGCTTTCAATATGGTGGCCACATTTTTGGATTGCATGCTGGGAGAGCCTCAAACAGCCTCGCTTTGCCATGCTTATATATAAAATCCTTGATGGAATGCAGCTCGGTAAGGGGGAGCGCAGAGACAGAAGCAGTGAAAAGGGACTAGTTGTGACAGTGGTGCTGAGGGGAGGGTAGAACTGTGATGACAGCTGTGAAGTCGTTATACTACTGTCACAAACACAATGTGGCCTAGCTTCGTGGTAGTGACATTGCAGGCATATGCGCTACATTTGTGACACTGGCGAAACATGAGTTTATTGACAGTCGTAGAGAAGGAACTTCGCCATTGACATGGTTAGTGACAAAACAAGTGTCACACTGCTGACATCGTTGGGACAGAGGCCAGATTACGAAGATACTTGAATGCTGTGGTTCTTGACATCACCAGATAAGGCGTCAATTTGACATTAGCACAGATAGACCGGGTTAGTGACAGATTCAAGTAATATGCTATGTATTAGTGACAGTAGCAGAGAAAGTGTCATGTCAGTGACAATGGCAGGGCAAAGATCAGATTGCTGACAGTAGCAGAGAAGGTGTCACAGTAGTGACGGTGGCATAGCTCAGATCTGTGACAGCAGCAGAGCAGTGCGGCTAAATGTCACTAGCAAAGAGGGTGTCACACCAGTGACACTAGCAGAACAAACCTCAGATTGGTGACAGTAGCATAGAGGGTGTCATATTAGTGACAGTTCCTGGACCGAGTTCAAAATGGTGGGACAGTAGTAGAGAAGAGGGGGGGGGGGGCATGCTAGTGACATTGACAGATCAACGCGAAGAAGGGTGACATTAGCAAAGTGTTTCACATTAGTGACAGTAGCAGGGCAGAGCTTAGAAGGGTGACAGTAGCAGAGAGGGCATCACACTAGTGACAGTGACATGCCCAGACCAAGAAGAGTGACAGTAGCAGGGAGGGTGTCAGGCTAGTGACTGTGAAAGCACAGAGCTTAGAAGGGTGACACTAGCAGAGAGGGTGTCGCACTAGTGACAGTGACAGAGCAGGGCTCAGAATGGTGATAGTAGAAGAGACGCCATCACCCTACTGGCATTGGTAAAGCAGAAATCAGACGTGTGATAGTAGCAGAAAGGGTGTCACACTAGTGACGCTATTTGTTCTTATTTACAATCTGTGTATTAAGGAGATTTCTTTACTCACTATTACCGACTTGGCACCTAGGATTTATTCTTATATACACAATTTTACTGAAATGCATCATCAAAATTAGTATGATAAGAAAGGATTTACTTTTGGATCAATACACAACTTTATTTAAAGTTCAAATAATTATCTAATATGAGCACATCTTTTAATTTATGTGACAATGATGGTAGCAGAACAGCTACTGAGTGTTACAAGTATGACATGTATGATGTAGCATTAACCCATTGAAGACGCCACCTGCATTAATGTATCCCTCTATCAGGACACCACCTGCATTAGTACATCCCCACAACAGGACACCACCTGCATTGGTACATCCCCACAACAGGGCACCACCTGGAATAATGCATCCCCACCACATGACACCACCTGCATTAATGCATCCCCACAACAGGACACCACCTGCATTAATGCATCCCCACCACAGGACACCGCCTGCATTAATGCATCCCCACCGCAGGACACTGCCTGCATTAATGTATCCCCACCGCAGGACACTGCCTGCATTAATGTATCCCCACCGCAGGACACTGCCTGCATTAATGCATCCCCACCGCATGACACCACCTGCATTAATGCATCCCCACCGCAGGACACCGCCTGCATTAATGCATCCCCACCGCAGGACACTGCCTGCATTAATGTATCCGCTAGCAGGATGCTTTTTTCGCAGCATTCAAACTCTTAAAAATAACCAAAATATTAATTTTATTATTAATAAAAGGGACGAATTGTACTGACTTATAAAAGCCCACTGGAATCACGGGAAATATATAATTAAAGTACATTAAATGTGGGACAAGTGTGTAAATATTACAACATTGTGTCTTTGGGGCGTGTTCTGGAATAGCAAACAAGTGACGGCGTTAGTGCAGCTTTGAACCGATAGGTGGCGTCGTAAATGGGTTAAGTTGAAATTTAAGCATTAACCAAGTAGACACATACTTTTTGATAATATTGTTAGAAATGTAAAAGTTGTGGCTGATGAAGGTTTACTTACCTTTCTCCTCCGTGACTCTACTCTAGACTTATAGAGGAATTCTAAAAGTGACATAATCATCGACAAACCCAGGCCCCCAATGAGGATATAGAAAATCCCCGCCACGTTGCTCAAGGTGAGTGCACTTTGCGATGAGCCCTGAAAATAAAGGGAACATATGAGTGAGTGAGTAACTGGGGTCTGACGCCCTACCAGCAAGAAATGCCGCCACATTAATGTTGACAAACGCATCTGTTTTTATTTCAGCAGTTAATTACGTCAAACCAATCACTTTTCCCCCACAAATTAAAAAGGTGAAATAAATCTTTAAACAAATCGCATTTGTATTTCTTCCATAAATATAAGAACAGGTCATAATTCTCTCTCACTGTGTCTGTCTTCAATGGCAAGTAAATGGTCTATTGAATTTATTTAACTGCGCTTTGGTTGAATAAGATTAAGATGTTAAAATTGATGCAAAATGTGCAATCTTGCTTTGGTGTCAAATGACACTTATTTAAAATCGGTTAAAGTCCAAAATGGCTTCTTTTAAGAAATTCTAAAAAAAAACAAAAAAACCAGTTGGTTTGGTTTTATTTGTCAAAATAAGATGACATAAACTTGCTATACTATAAAATGTCTGCCCAAAACCAGGGCATATTCCAGTGAAAATATGATGGATGGCCAGCTGAAACTGACATCCTATAAATTGCAGGCGGGGGCTGGTTCTCCTCTTAAAGCTGCATAGTCCGATAAAAACATCAACTTTCCAAAACCGAAACAATTATCGAGATTTGATCTTACATATCTAACGTAGATCCTGATGCACTTGAGCATTTGTTGCCATATAGAAGGGTCAATTTATTTGAATCTTATTGCCGAAGCCTATGGTGTCAGAGTTTCGGCAAGCATGCCAACATTAAATTGGCATGCTTGCACTTCAAATATCTCCAAAGTTAGCCATTTAAAAATGGAAGTTACTTCAAACTAAAGACAGATAGATCATAACTATCAACCTAATATTTGCATCTCAGAAAATGACAGAAACTCAAAACCATCGGACTAAGCAACTTTAATGAATATGTTTGCTTGCCATGAATAACAGAGACATTGGTGGGTTTTTTTACCCACCCACCTTTTATCGCTATTTCTAGCATCGCTGCTGACATGTCTGATTAATGCCTGGTACACACCTACCATATACGATTCATGCACTAAAACTTGTGACTCGACCCGACCCGCTTAAAACTGAAAATGGGCCGATTCATTTTTCGAATCGCGAATCGCAATCGTAATCGGCCCGTTTTAGTCCTAAAACTGAGTTTTTAGTCACGAATCGCAATCGCTAGATGTGCGCGGGGAGCGCACACCAAGCGATTTTTGTGCGTGAAACGGGCAGTTTTAAATCGTATACGGTAGGTGGGTGCGCACAAACGGTAGGTGTGTACTAGGCATTAGAATACACACATCCATAGATTCTGAGTACACACGTCATACTTTATGGGTGTGACTGTGCAGATTTGCGAACTAGAAGATGGAGAAGAACATAAAGGCAGCGGCGGAGAAAGTAAAATCCGCACACACATCTCTCAAACTGTCCCAATTCATGAACCCTATTCTATTTAAAACCAACAAAGTGGGTCATGTGTCATTCACTGATTCGCCACCAGGGGTCCACCCAGAAGGCACGAGGTCATGGCGGAAGTATCACCATGTTAAACAAGTGGTCATGTTAAAGGTTTCATTCACTACTCAAAATAAAAAGTACATTTTTCAATTCAAAATTCCCATCTACGCATATAACTTATAAGGTATAACTGAATGAAAAACGAGGCAAAGATCAAATTGAAAACATTTGGATTAAAATGGACTCACTTTCTAAAACAATAATAAAATGTTAACCTCAAAAATAGAAACAAACTGCGCTATTGTGAATATTATTGAAAACCACCCATTATATATTGTAAATGTTATTGAAAATACCGCATTACATATTGTAAATATTAAATATTATCCCCATTATATATTGTAAATGTTATTGAAAATACCGCATTACATATTGTAAATATTAAATATTATCCCCATTATATATTGTAAATATTATTGAAAATCCCAATTATCCACTGTGAATATAATCAAAAATCCCCCATTCACTCAAAGTGGGACACTTTCTCATGAGTGAGACCAAACCAAAAAGTCCAGTCGCCATTCCCGACCAGGTGCCTCGCGTAGGTGCGACCCCTGTCCAAGTAGGTCAACTTATAAATATTTGTAGATATATATGGTGAGTATATGACTCGGTTTTCAACGGTATAAAATATGAAGGGAACACCACTATCTAAGGACAAACACAGGCCAAGTGCTACCACGGGGTCATAGAAAGGGCAGGCGGTGGTGTGGGGGCAGCTGGCAACTATTCATCAGAAATGCTCAGTTCTAGTGCTTTCTGAGAATACTTGCGCGGTGACGGGTGGGGGTTGCGGGTGGGGGTGGGGGATAATGGCTGGTGGGAGTGCGCAGCGACTATTTTCACTATTTTCCCCCACATTTCACTTTTTTGTTTGTTGGTAAAGTGTTTATTCATCTGAATATGACATTTTTCAGCGCCGGAGCATTCCCCCACATATTTAACTATTTCCCCCACATATTTAACTATTTCCCCCACATTTCACTATTCCCCCACATATTTAACTATTTCCCCCACATTTCACTATTTCCCCCCACATTTCACTATTCCCCCACATTTCACTATTTCGCCCACATTTGGCTATTTCCCCCACATTTGACTATCTCCCCCCACATTTCACTATCTCCCCCCACATTTCACTATTCTCCCACATTTGACTATTTCCCCCCACATTTGACTATCTCCCCCACATTTCACTATTCCCCCACATTACACTATTTCCCCCACATTTGACTATTTCCCCCACATTTGACTATCTCCCCCCACATTTAACTATCTCCCCCCACATTTCACTATCTCCCCCCACATTTAACTATCTCCCCCCACATTTCACTATCTCCCCCCACATTTAACTATCTCCCCCACATTTAACTATCTCCCCCCACATTTCACTATCTCCCCCCACATTTCACTATCTCCCCCCACATTTAACTATCTCCCCCACATTTAACTATCTCCCCCACATTTAACTATCTCCCCCCACATTTCACCATCTCCCCCCATATTTCACTATCTCCCCCCACATTTCACTATCTCCCCCCACATTTCACTATCTCCCCCCACATTTAACTATCTCCCCCCACATTTCACTATCTCTCCCCCCACATTTAGCCACCTCCCCCACATTTCACTATGCCCCACCTACCACTATTGTCAGACTTTCTCTACTCCATGCAGAATATATGTCACTGCATCAGCATTCTTGAAGACTGCTTACAGAATTCCGATAATCAGATTTCTCCATATAATTGTTTTTAAAACCCCTGTTTTTATTGTTATTATTATTATTGTTACTGTTATTATTACTACTACCAGAGAGCGTGTATATAAACAGATGAGAGGGACAACTCCCATACTAGAGCATGTAACAGCTGCCGACTGTGGCGCTCCAAGTGGTGGTTGTTGAACAGCTTAAGCATATGGGCAAACCTCAAGGCATTTTCAATGGCAGTGAGCAATCTTCATCCAGAAAAAGTGGAATATCTCTAAAACTACAACACCTAGAAACAAACTGATTGGAATACACATAGGAAACATGTTTACCAACGAGATTATATTAAATTGATATGGTTAGGCTTCTGGATTTCTATTAATCTTGAATAAAACTGACGTTTTTCACGACGCATACGGCAAACTCAAGGCATTGTCAATGGCCTTGAGCAGTCTTCGTACAGAAAAAGTGAAATATCTCTAAAACTACACCACATAGAAACAAACTGTTTGGAACACATATAGAAAACATGTTTACCAAAAGGATTATCTTAAATTGATAAGGTTAGGCTTCTGGATTTCTATTAATTTTGAATAAAAACAAATGTTTTGCACTGAGCGTACCGGCAAACTCAAGGCTTGTTCAACACTAACCGCCAGGAACGCCACTGTAGCCTGTGTTACCGTTTTTCGCGGGAGTTGTCCCTCTCATCTGTTTATATACACGCTCTCTGCTACTACTATTATGACATCAGTGTGATCATTGTTAGATGCACCAGTAGAGCTTTCACCAAGTCGACACCAAATTGCACCACATAAAATCTATCTGTCAAATTCCGCAGACAGAAATGATCATCAAAATTGTTTATCAAAAAGAGAGTACTGGATGGAAACTGCAAATAGATATAGAATGATGAAGAGTCCCCGCAAAGGCGGAATATACAAACTTCCAAGCGGACAAATCTTTATACAAAAGGTAATTGAATCTGATGTGGCTTTGCATTACCTCTCAGTACACAAAAAAGATGCGTGTGAGAATTGTGAAAACACGTGTGTTGTGATTAAAGAGCCTGTATGTCATCTGTGTAGATGTACATAGTAGGCTAAGTTATCATATACAGGTTAGGAAAAAACTTGAAAATTAAAAAAAAACCTAATATAGAAACTACTAACAACCAAAACCGCAAAGGTTGGCCCGAGAAAGATCAGGTAAAGACTCCTGAGTGCGGGACCAGACCAATCCAGTATCACAGCTGTCCAGCGTTGAAAACAAGCACCCTCACGGGAGCTTATATGTTATGGGCAGAATAAAAAACTTGTCACAAAAGAAATTAGAAAAAAATACATACTTTTCAGAGAAAACAATTTGACCCTTTGTAAACAGTGCCAATATCTGACCATGCTTACACACACAACACTGGAATGGCGTCGCAGAAGTTTAGCTAATTAAATCCATGTAAGGAAATCTAAATACAATACCCCCATGTGTCCTTATATAATCAAGCCGGGCGTTAACAAATATTATGTAGTTGGTTTTTTTTGTATGCTTTAAAAAAGAGTAATTTTTGTTTAAACCCGGAAAACTTCCCCCCAAAAATCTTTCCATTTCTCTGCAAATGTTTGTCATTTGCTTGAGCCCGATTTTGCGCGGCTGGTGCAAAGTGAAAGTAGACACAACCACAAAAAGCGGGAGGGTGGGGTTGGGGGTGGGGGTTGGGGTGGGGGTGGGGGCTGGGTGGCTGCTGCGTTTGCACTGGTCACTGTGTGGAGCTAGGAGGCTTCCAACCAACTGCACCAGTCGGGGCAGTTAGACACACTGTTCTGCTGTGAGTTTAGTACAAAATGCTTAGGGGGGTAAAAAAATGATGCAAAATACTAAAATACGGACCAACAATTCAAAGAAACTATACACATTGTACACATTGTACACATATATATATATAATATATCTAATATATATATATGGGGAGAATCATCTAATATTCGGCAGACAACATTCCCTACTAAGGCATAACAGTAAAAAAAAACACCCACATCTCCCAATAATAATGAGGACAGATTATAATCACAACATCTGTAAGTTTGATACACTTAATAAAACACCTTCTGTTTTCAATCCTTCAACACACTGCAAAATACAATATACTTTCGTCATAGCTATACCCTATGGCGAAAGTACCCTAGCTAGAGCACGGGTGCCAAACTCACCTTCTAAAGATCATGTTTGAATGAAAGAGGAGCCAAAATTATGTAGTACTCAAAGCAAATGAGACCCAAAGTCGTGCTATGTCTGAAGATTGTCAAGAGGATGTGTGTCGGGGAAAAGAATTGTTTAACAAAAAAATAGGGTGATTGGCAGAAAGGTGGCAGCGTTTTTTAATGAGGGGGGGGGGGCAAAGACAATTTATATTTATGGAGGGGTTTAGTAACATTAGGATAAGTTATTGGGTTATTTGATGGGAGAGGACCGGTTATTACACAAAGACAATTACTTTTTATTTATTAAAATTAAAAAAATTGTTATTAGGGATAACGAGGCGTGGGTGTTTAAAAAACGGAATAAAATGTCTCACAAGAATACAGTATATATTATATATATATATATTTCTCTCTTCACAAAGTGCAAACAATGGTAAAACACGTTTCCCCGCTTAACTAGCTCGGAAATTGTTAAAATACAAAATGTTTTACAAGAGCATGCAGTTAATTCAGTAAACTACGCTAAAAACGTCGGTCTCTCGCGGTCACGTGACACCGCGCCACCGAGACTGTCGGCGTTCCCTGCAGAGCTGTTTCCGGAATCGTAGCCAATAAAGGGGCAAACCGGAAGTACGTCACGGATCGGGGGGGGGGGTTCTGCGGGGCGGGGCGGTACTAAGTGGTACAAGAGGGACTGTGGGTACCACGTGGTACATCAGGGGGAGATTAGTTGTACCACGTGGTACATAAGAAGGAAACCGGGGGAACAAAGATAAAGAGGAGATTGGGGGTGGTACAAGGTGATAAATAAGGTGAAGATGGGGAGATTGGGGGTTGGTACAAGTGGTACATGATGGGAAGATTAGGCGGATTGGTACAATGTGATAAATAAGGGGAAGATGGGTAGACTGAGGGTTGGTGCAAGTGGTGCATGATGGGTAAATTGGGGGGATTGGCACAAGTGGTACATAAGGATGAGATTGATACAAGTGATACATAAGCGGGAGTTTGGGGGAATTGGTACAAGTGATACATGAGGGGGGGAGTGGACGGTTGGTACATGAGGTATATGAGGGGGACATTGGGGGGTTGGTACAAGTGGTACATGAGGGAGACATGAGGAGGAGGATATAGGGCGTTACTTGGAGGTACATGTGGGGGACATTGGGGGGTTGGTACAAGTGGTACATGAGGGAGACATGAGGAGGATGTAGGGTGTTACTTGGAGGTACATGTGGGGGACATTGGGGGTTGGTACAAGTGGTACATGAGGGAGACATGAGGAGGATATAGGGCATTACTTGGAGGTACATGTGGGGGACACTGGGGGTTGGTACAAGTGGTACATGAGGGGGACATGAGGAGGATATAGGGTGTTACTTGGAGGTAAATGTGGGGGATATTGGGGGGTTGGTACAAGTGGTACATGAGGGAGACATGAGGAGGATATAGGGTGTTACTTGGAGGTACATGTGGGGGACATTGGGGGTTGGTACAAGTGGTACATGAGGGAGACATGAGGAGGATATAGGGCATTACTTGGAGGTACATGTGGGGGACATTGGGGGGTTGGTACAAGTGGTACATGAGGGGGACATGAGGAGGATATAGGGTGTTACTTGGAGGTACATGTGGGGGACATTGGGGGGTTGGTACAAGTGGTACATGAGGGGGACATGAGGACGATATAGGGTGTTACTTGGAGGTACATGTGGGGGACATTGGGGGGTTGGTACAAGTGGTACATGAGGGGGACATGAGGACGATATAGGGTGTTAGTTGGAGGTACATGTGGGGGACATTGGGGGGTTGGTACAAGTGGTAGATGCGGGAGACATGAAGAGGATATAGGGTGTTACTTAGAGGTACATTGGGGGGACATTGGGGGGTTGGTACAAGTGGTACATGAGGGGGACATGAGGAGGAGGATATAGGGTGTTACGTAGAGGTACATGAGGGGGACATTGGGGGGTTGGTACAAGTGGTACATGAGGGGGACATGAGGAGGATACAGGGTGATACTTGGAGGTACATGTGGGGGACATAGGGGGGTTGGTACAAGTGGTACATGAGGGAGACATGAGGAGGATATAGGGCGTTACTTGGAAGTACATGTGGGGGACATTGGGGGGTTGGTACAAGTGGTACATGAGGGAGACATGAGGAGGATATAGAGTGTTACTTGGAGGTACATGTGGGGACATTGGGGGGTTGGTACAAGTGGTACATGAGGGAAACATGAGGAGGATATAGGGTGTTACTTGGAGGTACATGAGGGGGACATTGGGGGGTTGGTACAAGTGGTACATGAGGGAGACATGAGGAGGAGGATATAGGGCGTTACTTGGAGGGTACATGAGGGGGACATTGGGGGGTTGGTACAAGTGGTACATGAGGGAGACATGAGGACGATATAGGGCGTTACTTGGAGGTACATGTGGGGGACATTGGGGGGTTGGTACAAGTGGTACATGAGGGAGACATGAGGACGATATAGGGTCTTACTTGGAGGTACATGAGGGGACATTGGGGGGTTGGTACAAGTGGTACATGAGGGAGACATGAGGAGGATATAGGGTGTTACTTGGAGGTACATGTGGGGGACATTGGGGGGTTGGTACAAGTGGTACATGAGGGAGTCATGAGGAGGATACAGGGTGTTACTTGCAGGTACATGTGGGGGACATTGGGGGTTGGTACAAGTGGTACATGAGGGAGACATGAGGAGGATATAGGGTGTTACTTGGATGTACATGTGGGGGACATTGGGGGTTGGTACAAGTGGTACATGAGGGGGACATGAGGAGGATATAGGGTGATCCTTGGAGGTACATGTGGGGACATTGGGGGGTTGGTACAAGTGGTACATGAGGGAGACATGAGGAGGCTATAGGGCATTACTTGGAGGTACATGTGGGGGACATTGGGGGGTTGGTACAAGTGGTACATGAGGGAGACATGAGGAGGATATCGGGCGTTACTTGGAGGTACATGTGGGGGACATTGGGGGGTTGGTACAAGTGGTACATGAGGGAGACATGAGGAGGATACACGGTGGTACTTGGAGGTACATGTGGGGGACATTGGGGTGTTGGTACAAGTGGTACATGAGGGAGACATGAGGAGGATATAGGGTGTTACTTGGAGGTACATGTGGAGGACATTGGGGGGTTGGTACAAGTGGTACATGAGGGAGACATGAGGAGGAGGATATAGGGTGTTACTTGGAGGTACATGTGGGGGACATTGGGGGGTTGGTACAAGTGGTACATGCGGGAGACATGAGGAGGATGTAGGGTGTTACTTGGAGCTACATGTGGGGGATATTGGGGGGTTGGTACAAGTGGTACATGAGGGAGACATGAGGAGGAGGATATAGGGTGTTACTTGGAGGTACATGAGGGGGACATTGGGGGGTTGGTACAAGTGGTACATGAGGGAGACATGAGGAGGATATAGGGCATTACTTGGAGGTACATGTGGGGGATATTGGGGGGTTGGTACAAGTGGTACATGAGGGAGACATGAGGAGGATATAGGGTGTTACTTGGAGGTACATGAGGGGGACATTGGGGGCTTGGTACAAGTGGTACATGAGGGGGACATGAGGAGGATATAGGGTGTTACTTGGAGGTACATGTGGGGGACATTGGGGGGTTGGTACAAGTGGTACATGAGGGGGACATGAGGAGGATATAGGGCGTTACTTGGAGGTACATGAGGGGCACATTGGGAGTTGGTACAAGTGGTACATGAGGGAGACATGGAGGAGGATATAGGGTGTTACTTGGAGGTACATGTGGGGGACATTGGGGGTCGGTTCAAGTGGTACATGAGGGGACATGAGGAGAATATAGGGTGTTACTTGGAGGTACATTGGGGGACATTGGGAGGTTGGTACAAGTGGTACATGAGGGAGACATGAGGAGGATATAGGGTGTTACTTGGAGGTAGATGTGGGGGACATTGGGGGGTTGGTACAAGTGGTACATGAGGGGGACATGAGGAGAATATAGGGTGTTACTTGGAGGTACATGTGGGGCACATTGAGGGTTCGTACAAGTGGTACATGAGGGAGACATGAGGAGGATATAGGGTGTTACTTGGAGGTACATGAGGGGGACATTGGGGGGTTGGTACAAGTGGTACATGAGGGGGACATGAGGAGGAGATATAGGGCGTTACTTGGAGGTACATGAGGGGGACATTGGGGGGTTGGTACAAGTGGTACATGAGGGGGACATGAGGAGGATATAGGGCGTTACTTGGAGGTACATGTGGGGGACATTGGGGGGTTGGTACAAGTGGTACATGAGGGGGACATGAGGAGGATACAGGGTGTTACTTGGAGGTACATGAGGGGGACATTGGGGGATTGGTACAAGTGGTACATGAGGGAGACATGAGGAGAATATAGGGTGTTACTTGGAGGTACATGTGGGGCACATTGAGGGTTCGTACAAGTGGTAGATGAGGGAGACATGAGGAGGATATAGGGTGTTACTTAGAGGTACATGTGGGGGACATTGGGGGTTGGTACAAGTGGTACATGAGGGGGACATGAGGAGGATATAGGGTGTTACTTGGAGGTACATGTGGGGGACATTGGGGGTTGGTACAAGTGGTACATGAGGGAGACATGAGGAGGATATAAGGTGTTACTTGGAGGTACATGTGGGGGACATTGGGGGGTTGGTACAAGTGGTGCATGAGGGAGACATGAGGAGGAGGATACACGGTGGTACTTGGAGGTACATGTGGGGGACATTGGGGGGTTGGTACAAGTGGTACATGAGGGAGACATGAGGAGGATATAGGGCGTTACTTGGAGCTACACGTGGGGGACATTGGGGGCTTGGTACAAGTGGTACATGAGGGGGATATGAGGAGGAGGATATAGGGCGTTACTTGGAGGTACATGTGGGGGACATTGGGGGGTTGGTACAAGTGGTACATGAGGGAGACATGAGGAGGATGTAGGGCGTTACTTGGAGCTACATGTGGGGGACATTGGGGGCTTGGTACAAGTGGTACATGAGGGGGATATGAGGAGGAGGATATAGGGCGTTACTTGGAGGTACATGTGGGGGACATTGGGGGGTTGGTACAAGTGGTACATGAGGGAGACATGAGGAGGAGGATACAGGGCTTTACTTCGAGGGGGTGGGCGTTGGGGGAGGAAAAGGTCAGTATACTGCTACATCACGATTCATGATATTAAGTTATTCTAACAATAATCCTTCAAAACTGATTACTCGACTGATGCAGAATTCGTTGCTCTGATGCAATCATTACTACAGGGCTGGAAGGTTGATAAGACAACGTTAGTTATCATGAGCAAGCCTATACACAGACCATCATCTAGGCTTTAATTGTCTGTACTGCATTACATGCATCTATATCTCCGACACTTATTAATGTGCCCCCTATGAGGCTGGGGTTAGGTAGGTGTGTGTGTGGGTGTGTGATGGGGGTGTGATGAGAACTGCCAGAGTTTCAGGGGTCAGTTGTCATGTGTGAGTGTGACATGGGGGCTGAAAGCGCTGAACATGACTGTCGCATGTCAGTGGAGTGGCTTGCGTCATGACGTATACTGACGGACGCGGGCTATACTGCTGCCATGCCACATGTAGCGTTTCACTGGAGTGGCCTGCATCGTTATGTATGTTGACCAATACAGGCTACAGCGCTGACATGCCACATGATGCAAGTAGCATGTCAGTGGAGGAGCTTGCATCGTCATGTATACTGCACAATACAGGCTACTCCGCTGATATGCTAAATCGTGTGTGTAGCAGTTAATATACTGACCAACGTGGGCTACTTCATTGACAGACTACAGATATCAGCAGAGTAACCTGTGTCATGAAGTATGCAGACTGACGTAGGCTACTCTGTTGACGTCCTAACTGGTGTATGTAGCATATGCCTGCTGAGCAGTTTGCATCATCAGATATACTGACTGATACAGGCCACTCCACTGACATACTACATGATGTGTGTAGCATATCAGTGAATTAGCCTGCATCATGACATATACTGACCAATGCAGGTTACTCTGCTGACATGCCACATGGTTTGTGTAGCATGCTGCAGCTCTCCTCACTGTTCCATCACGTATCAATCACCAATCACCAATCTCAGAGTCTATATCACTCACAGCCAGATCAAACACCCAAATACTCTCAGACTAATCAGACCTTAAATTAAAAACTCCTTCGCTGGCTACTGCTTTCCTACAGTAACCAGCGACGTCACGATCGGACCGGAAGTCGGGGTTGGAGCGGAAGTACTCTCTGCAGGGATCGCGGAGAGCTCGTGAGCGCCTATACTACTGTCTGCACCCGCTCCCCCGATACTACTACCCCCCCAACTACTCTCTGACGTCATAAGGAAACCCTTCTCCAAACCGAATTTATAATTAAAGGGACAGGATATGGACTCGGTCAGCCAGTTTTGTACTTTAACAAATGTTCTCTCTGGCATATCCTTTGCACAATATCGCTGTTTATATAACCAAATCTATGTTGGGAGAGTGTAAAAAAACACTAAGGTAGCACCATCCAGTTTCTATTTTGGTTGTATGTTTTGCAGTTGCGTATCATATATTCTTTAGTTTCATTTATATGGATGGGGATCTCATTGTTAGCTCGGTAGTTAACTACACATAAACTATGATGCCTCTCAGAAATATGCACTTGCGGAAAAAGTTCAGTACAATGCTGAAACGCTATGTATACTCAGTGCTCGCTTTGTCCCACCAAAATGATATAAGTTATACACACAATGCGACAGAGCATTTGTTCGAGTACAGAATTGACCATCCTAGTCCACACCCAGAGGCTTTAAGGTATCTCGCACAGACTCCCCCAAACTAGAAGGCTCTCTAAGATAATGTGAACAAATGAAACACACAATTAATAACGCTTAATTAGTCTCTAAAAGTCCTCAGTTGCAGCCGAGTATTAATTAACCAGGCAGCGCTAACTACTCACTATAGTGGACAGAATGAAACCCAAACCCTAGATTCCATTATTCAAATTCAACTATTCTACAAAACCTATCAAAATCAACACGAGCTTTCGCTTTTCCTTTTAAGTTAATACAAATAAAAAACTCATATTTTTCTCTCTCTCCCTTTTTAAAGATTTTGGCAGCGAAATTTCTCGTTTATCATTTTGATTTTTGATTTTTTTTTTGCTTTGCCTTAAAACTACCGGGGATTACTCCCGGTGGTGCAATTTACATGCTATGGTGAAAGTATGCTCTTTGTAGAAGCAGGCACAAAACTCACCTTCTAAATCACACGTAAAACAAAGAAAGAAAAAGCCTTGTTAATAGGCAGTGTGCAGCAAAGACACAGCCTCAGCTCAAAGCCTCTGCTCGGAGATTGACCAAAAGGTGAGTCATTTAGGGACAGCGATGTCTACATAAGGGTTCTGGCAAATCGCCCTACAAATCACGTACATTATCAACATTGTTGCCATTACTACTGTCAATTTTAAATATGTCCAATCCGTTAAACTGGTGTATGGCAATAAAACACATCCACATGAGTGCAGATGCAGTAACCGATGTGATTGATACAAGTTGCATTAAATCCTGCTTTAAATAAAGTGAAAGTCTATAATGGTTGTTTACTGGTTAGTCTTAAGTAGATAGGCTCTCAAGGGAAATAACACTCATTTGTGGAAAGACTAAATAGGGCTTATAAGCACACTCATACCTCATTTATGGTAAACAATATAAGGTGTACAGACAGACAGTCCTCATTTCTAACAACATTATATAAGGCTTAGTATATAGACATTTCTTATTTATAGCACACTTATATAAGAAAGTCCTCATTTATAGCAAAATTATATAAGGCTTATATATAGACACACAGTCCTCATTTATGGTAAAGCTACACAAGGCCTATAGACACACACAGGCAGGCCAAGTTCCAGATAGAAGCTGCATTCTGATTGGTCCAAATGTTCCCACACTTAACCAGCCCGCATCTCTTTGTGTGAAGTAAAAAATAAATCCTTCTTTGATCAGCATCGATAAGATATATTGTGATTTTTAGTCACTGTTTTTTTCAGCGCATTTTGATCCCTCAGTTTGCAGATGACAGAAACATGTTACAAGCTTTAAACAAGAAGCAAGAAAACCTAAATTATTGCTAAAACAGAATTCAAGAGATTTAAATCAAATTGGATTAGTGCTACCTAGCGGTGAAAACAAGAGTTAACACACTTATCCGTTATGAACAGGGTAAATAAATTCATTATTACAAAACCCCACCAAAAAACCATGTGACAGCTACATGGCAGTGATTTAGTAGAGTGGTATTTATTTACACCCACCCCGCGTCCCGTCGACCTAGTTTCTTGACATGACGAGTGTGTGATGAAGCCATGTTTTTAATCATTCAGACATAATATCTCTCTCTAAGCTGAGCGGTTTTGAGTGTTAGGAACAGGACCCACCAAGACTGCCTACTTCATAATCTGGAACGAGGTTGAGTTAACAATATCTGGCAAAAGGAGGTTAGGGCTTCGATGGGCCACAGCCAGGAGTGAGTCAATCGTCTCTGTCTCGGCCAGGCGCCTCGTGCCAGCACAATCACATGACACAGAACCCAGACAAAAAAAATCATTTCAAAATCCACGAACGACACCGAACAAACCACACACTTGATGGCTCATTCCACAAAATTGTGTCCCAAACAAAAGTTCAAAGGATTAATATTGGCTACACAAAAAATAAAAAGGATGTAAAAGATATCAATTGCATTGATGTGTTATTGAACAAACAAACAAACAAACAGACACACAGACACACACACACAAGCAGACATACACACAAGCAGACCTACACACAAGCAGACATACACACAAGCAGACATACACACAAGCAGACATACACACAAGCAGACATACACAGACACACACTGATATTCACAAAAACACAAACAGGCCAGCTGCTACTTGTCCACCCTGTTCATTGTGTCAAAGTGAATATTTAAAATGTAAGAATTGCTGGTATACCTTAGTTTCTCCGTCCTGACCACACTCTCCTTTGTCATACCACCACTTCTTGTGTAGTTTCTGGAGTTCACCCTCTTCTCGTAATTGTAAGACCGCCAAACTAATCAGCTCTCTGCAAAACGGAAAGGAGGTTGTCAGCTGCCTGCTTGGCAGGATGGCTGTGTCGGACCAATGTAGTCGCCAAGTCCCATTAGGGCTGCCTCATGAAGGACCAGCAGGCACGCATAAGATTTATTTATGCAAACAATCTGAAAACGAGACACGCATAGCAGCTGGAAAAGAATGCGCAAAATTACCATGTTATCGATACTTACCACAGCACCATTTCACATAGTGTTAAACGCTATTAGACTAAACATTGGTGTTAAAAGCGTGGTATTTAAATACCCGATAGCCATAGCGTTTTCCATTGGGTGCCACCATTGCGGCTTTGGGAATCACCAAATCAACTACCGGTTATTTAACACAATAAATTCATATGAAATACTAGGTCGGTGGCTTCGTCAACTTGTGCTTCGGTTGGCTTCGGTGTGTAGCGATAAGCGTAACATTGATCTGTGCATATTACATAGTGCTGCCAACAAATGAGTGAACGCCCGCCTTGGCCTCGTTTTCGATCAAGCGCGGATAAGGTCTATCTATGACGGACCGGAATGAGGCTGACCAACATGAAAGGGTGCAGCGGGGGGAGGCTATGTGTGTGTGGGGGGGGGGAGTGTGGGTGTGTGGGTGCTGGTTCCGCCTCGTACAAATGTGGTTGGCAGTCTGGGTGGAATCGAATATCTGATGCGGTTATCTATGCCGTGCTGCAACTCTGAACATCGGGAGAGTCTGCACCACCCCCTCTCCCCTCCACACACACACTCACACACTCACACACACACTCTCCGAGCGGCAGTCAATACATCGATGGGGTGTCATGTGGAGATGTACCCCACATTGTACCCATGGCTGGAGTGTTATCTGGCACAGAACTAACGCACGCAAGGTTCCCGTCCTGATATCACCTTAGATGTTGCCAGGAGGTAAAACTCCAACAATAACGAATCAATGTTCAGCTTGCACTCACTCAGATTATTCACAGACCGCAGGGGGGACATCTGGTCTTTTAAATTAATTTAAAACAATTAATTTATAAAGGTATTGTCATGGGGGTGATGAAAATGGGTAATATTGCGCCTAGAGCGGGACTCGAACCCACATATCTTTGCATTCCGGGCCAGTATGCTAACCATTACACCACCTAGGCTCCCTGATATCAACACACTACCCATGCCTACCTGTCTATGTGGTTACTTGCCTGAGAGGTCAGTGTAGACTACTACACTATCAACATTTTTGTCACTGTTAAAACCTTTTAAAACTTCAAAAGAAAGTTTAATTTTTGCTCTGTTTCGAAACTGTATATAGTGAGGTTGTTGAAATAAACTTAATTGAATTGAATTGAATTTAGAGAAAATGCCGCCAGAATAATGTGACTTCGTGGGATACCAGGGTACGGTGAAGGCGGAATGGTATGGCGGTGAGGCAGCACTATTAAGTCGCCATAGAGCACAGTCAAAAGTCAACGCAATTGCTGAAGTGACCTTAGATGTTGCTTGGTCGTACCTACACAGACGACTCCCCCTCCCTCACAGGCCCCATAGAAATAATGCTCACTCATTGCAGCTTTATAGTGCTGCCAGAATGAAATACCACACCGCTGCCACAATTACACAATATCCTACTCAGTCAAACAATGCTAACGCAGAGCGAACCGGTCTGTGCTGTATCAGACCAACATTTCCCAACAAAACAAGAGGATATGTACAAGTGCCAATTTGAAAGAGTCTTTGGCTACCACTAGCGCAGTCTACGCAATGCAATTTCTCACCTGAAAAGATACTTTAATCCCTAGATGATGTCCACACTCTAACCACTAGTCCATGCGGTCTCGTCCCAAAAAGTGGCCTGGGGCAGACAGGACGGCATCACAGAGCAGATACTCTGACAACTAGTCCGTGCCGCCCCTCCCCATCAGGCAGCTCATAGCAGACACTCTAACCACTGGTCCATGCCGCCCCGCACCAGAAGGCAAACAAAGTTTGTTTTAATATACTACATCATGGTTCCAGCGGAGAAAACCAGCTGCCGCCATATAGGCTACTCTTTCCGATAAACACCAAGGGGTATTTTATATGCACTTTCCTACAGACAGGACAGCCCATACGACAGCCTTTGATGGACCAGTTGTGGGCCACTGGTTGGAACGGAAAATAGCCCAAACTGCAAATGTGTCCACTGAGCAGGATCAATAGGATGACCTTCAGAGGTGTACACGCTACCACCTGAGCTATGTCTCGCTCCCTCAGAAGTCAGACACTCTAACCAATAGTCCGCTCCGCCCTGTCCGGAAACGCAACACAATGCGGACACTCTAACCACTAGTCCATGCTGTCTTGTCCCAGAAGGCAGCATAATGCAGACACTCTAACCACTAATCCATGCCGTCATGTCCCAGAAGGCATACACTCTAACCGCTAGTCCATGCCGTCCTGTCCCATCAGGGGGCACAAAGCAGACACTCTAACCGCTAGTCCTTTCCATCCCATCCCATCAGGCAGCCCAGAGCAGACACTCTAACCGCTAGTCCATGCCGCCTCAGAATGTGACCTGGGTTCAGCTGCACGTGTGTCAAGGTCAGAGGTCAGAGGGCGGTAGGGACTGCGCCGCCATTTTGCCGTTTTCTAGGTTACGCCTCATTCACTTCGCCGCGTTATTTACTCAGGGGTCATGTCAGACATCACGTGATTAATCAGGCGACTGCGCAGTGCACGGCGTCTCGCTCGTCGCTGGAACGCAGCCTTCTGATTGGATGGAATCCTGATACCACGTGATTTACGACGCCGCCTCTGACGTCCGTAGTGAAAGTTGATTGGATTTCGTGCAGCCGAAATCGGTGAGACTCAGACGGAGGCTTGGCGGGAATTTTGAGAATGTCTGGAGCGGCGGTTATCTGCTAGTCTTAAAGGTCCACGAACACCACCAGTGCAGGTCTAGACAATCACATGTAGGTCAGGTTCAATGGCTGGAGAGGCGAGGTTGGAGGGCGGTTATCTGCTGGCCTTATAGGTCCACATAACACCACCAGTGCAGGACTAGCCAATCACATGCAGGTCAGGTTCAATGGCTGGAGAGGCAAGGTTGGAGGGCGGTTATCTGCTGGCCTTATCATCATCATGCTGTCGGTCGCGATGCGACAAAGACTGCTTTCATTACTTGAGTGCCGCTCTCCATTTAGCTCTCTGCTGTGAGAGTTGCGTCCATGAGTCGGTCTTAATGTCACATTTCATGAAAGCTGCCTGCAAAAGTGTTGAAGTGCTGCTGGCTTTTGCAAGTTACCAGCAGCACTCTCTCGGGGAGCAAATATAGGTTTCACACCGGCAAGAACATGTCAAGACAGGCACAAAACTATTTGTCCCTGCAGTGGCTGGTCGGGAGATGTTGGGAGTTCCGTACATCAACCGCCCTTAATGCTGCCACAGTGACATGGTTTTCTGTTTAGGGTTTGCTCCCTTAGCCTTTGGTTCTGTCAAGAACCTGTACCACAAGACAGTGGTTTACAACTCTGCAGGGCAGGGGCGCCAAACTCCCTGAGGTATTGCTATACCTGCAATACCTGCATACCTCTAGGTCCACATAACACCACCAGTGCAGGTCTAACCAATCACATGTAGGTCAGGTTCAACGTGTAATACACAAGTGGACACTTTGAGCTCTATACTGCAACTGCCTGTATTACTTAGCAGTCAGTCCGTCACATGACCACCTTATCAGCTGACTGACTGATTAACATACATTACACAAGGCGTTTGGGGTAATGCGAGATGTTGTTCTATAGCGCTGATGTAATGTCATTGATCCGGCACTATAAAGCTGCCACGAGTGCGCACTGTCACAAGTCAGTGCACACCCGAGGGGGGGAAATACCCTCACATAACACAAGCCTAGAACACACACTCACCTTCCTGAGTATCATATTTTCCCCAACAACTGTAGTCGTTCTGTGAACACAAAAGAACTCATCCAAGAACGTGTTAGGGTGGAGACACCAATTGCTGCAAATCTACAGCCTTGAGCATGGCACTCTTCTCTGCTCTGAACTGATTTCATTTCAATTTAATGCTGAGGGTGAGGAGTCTGGGTTGTGCGTAAGTATGGGAAAGGTTTTGGCCAGAATCAACCCTTAATGGGATACTCATGAAAGGAAGTCAGGTGTGGACGGGACGAATCCCTCCCTTGCAGAGATCAAACTAAACCGCAGAGATCAAACTAAGCCACAGAGATCAAACTAAACTGCATATATCAAACTAACCTGCACAGATCAAACTAAACCGCAGAGATCAAACTAAATCGCAGAGATCAAACTAAACTGCATAGATCAAACTAAACCACAGAGATCAAACTAAACCGCAGAGCTCAAGCTAAGCCACAGAGATCAAACTAAACCGCAGAGATCAAACTAAACCACAGAGATCAAACTAAACCTCAGAGATTAAACTAAACTGCAAAGATCAAACTAAACCGCGAGATCCAACTAAACCACAGAGATCCAACTAAACCACAGAGATCAAACTAAACTGCATATATCAAACTAAACCGCAGATCTCCAACTAAACCGCAAAGATCAAACTAAACGACCGAGATCAAACTAAACCGCAGAGATCAAACTAAACCGCAGACCTTAAACCAAACCACAGAGATCAAATTAAACCACAGAGCTCAAACTAAACTGCAGAGCTCAAACTAAACTGCAAAGATCAAACTAAACCGCAGAGATCAAACTAAACCGCAGCCCATGCCTACCTGTCTATGTGGTTACTTGCCTGAGAGGTCAGTGTAGACTACTACACTAAACCAAACTATTGCTCTTCAGCAGTAGTGCCTGGAGTATATCCAACCAGCGGGGTGCTCGAATGAGTTGAGCGTCCGTCTCCCGTTTTGGTAGATTGTGGGATTCGAACCCACGGGTTTGAACCCTGGTCGAATCAAACCAATGACTTAAAAATTGATACTTGTCACCTCCTACCCAGGCGCTCGGCATTATTAGGATAGGGTAAGAACTGGTTGGCTCAGTGTCAGGATAATGTGACTGAGTGGGATATCAGGTCATGGTGCTGGCGACCTGGTCTCCCAGTGGGGCAGCACTATAAATTCACCATGAGGGCGCACTGTCACAAGCTGCTTCTCGTCCTGATATGACCTTAGATGTTGCCTTGATGTAAAGCTCCAACAACCAACCTGGAGTGTATCCACTCAATGTGCTAGAGATGACTAGTTATTATGGTCTAGATTATAATAGTGCTGACTATTCTCCAGGGGGTGATTTATGGTCTAATATAGGCTGAGGGCTTCTGGGTCAAGCTGTAACTATTTAGGTCACGCTCATTGACCATCTCAATGAAATGAAATTACTTATACTTTGTAGAATTTGAAGGCTGGGGGCTTCTGGGTCAAGCTGTAACTATTTAGTTCACGCTCATTGACCATCTCAATGAAATGAAATTACTTATAGATTGTAGAATTTGAAGGCTGAGGGCTTCTGGGTCAAGCTGTAACTATTTAGGTCACGCTCATTGACCATCTCAATGGAATGAAATTACTTATAGTTTGTAGAATTTGAAGGCTGAGGGCTTCTGGGTCAAGCTGTAACTATTTAGGTCACGCTCATTGACCATCTCAATGGAATGAAATTACTTATAGATTGTAGAATTTGAAGGCTGAGGGCTTCTGGGTCAAGCTGTAACTATTTAGGTCACGCTCATTGACCATCTCAATGGAATGAAATTACTTATAGATTGTAGAATTTGAAGGCTGAGGGCTTCTGGGTCAAGCTGTAACTATTTAGGTCACGCTCATTGACCATCTCAATGGAATGAAATTACTTATAGTTTGTAGAATTTGAAGGCTGAGGGCTTCTGGGTCAAGCTGTAACTATTTAGGTCATGCTCATTGACCATCTCAATGAATTGAAATTACTTATAGATTGTAGAATTTGAAGGCTGAGGGCTTCTGGGTCAAGCTGTAACTATTTAGGTCATGCTCATTGACCATCTCAATGAATGAATACTTATAGTTGTAGAATTTGAAGGCTGGGGCTTCTGGTCAAGCTTAACTATTAGTCAGTCATTGACCATCTCAATGAAATGAAATTACTTATAGATTGTAGAATTTGAAGGCTGAGGGCTTCTGGGTCAAGCTGTAACTATTTAGGTCATGCTCATTGACCATCTCAATGAAATGAAATTACTTATACTTTGTAGAATTTGAAGGCTGGGTGCTTCTGGGTCAAGCTGTAACTATTTAGGTCACGCTCATTGACCATCTCAATGAAATAAAACTACTTATAGTTTGTAGAATTTGAAGGCTGGGGGCTTCTGGGTCAAGCTGTAACTATTTAGGTCACGCTCATTGACCATCTCAATGAAATGAAATTACTTATACTTTGTAGAATTTGAAGGCTGGGTGCTTCTGGGTCAAGCTGTAACTATTTAGGTCACGCTCATTGACCATCTCAATGAAATGAAATTACGTATAGTTTGTAGAATTTGAAGGCTGAGGGCGTCTGGGTCAAGCTGTAACTATTTAGGTCACGCTCATTGACCATCTCAATGAAATAAAACTACTTATTGTTTGCAGAATTTGAAGGCTGAGGGCTTCTGGGCCAAGCTGTAACTATTTAGGTCACGCTCATTGACCATCTCAATGAAATGAAATTACTTATAGTTTGTAGAATTTGAAGGCTGAGTGCTTCTGGGTCAAGCTGTAACTATTTAGGTCACGCTCATTGACCATCTCAATGAAATATAACTACTTATTGTTTGTAGAAGTTGAAATTAGTTCTCTCCAGGAGTAGTGGCTAAGTATGCATGTTCTAATCTAGCCTGAGGTTACCAGGGTTCAAATGGTGACTGTCTAATGGTGTTAGTCCAGGCTAATGGCCGACCTCTGTGAAAGGCATTGATGGAGTAATGTAAGCGAACACTAACACATACTGACACCACTGACGCATTAGCTTTGGTGCTTTGGTCCTCATCTAATTAGCTCAAACGCAGTCAGTCAGTGGTCTGAGACAGGGATGAAAGTGGTCTCCAGTAAAGAACACGGAAAGCAAGCCAAGATTATTACGCCAATGGCGAATCTCCGTGAAAACGCGGAGCTTCTCCCATCGACTTAGCGTTGTCAGGCAGTCGCGGAAAAATGTTGGAATTAAGTTTTCAATTCTCTTTGTTGTGATTACATTATTTTTATGTTCTAGCAACATCTAAGGTCATTTAAGAATAGATTCGAAATACCTGAGGGTTGTCATATACATGCTGCTTCCTGTGAATTTTGCTAAACGTTAATTGGTAAATTAAAAAAATCGTTGAAATCCGCGAAACCGCGAAATCCGCGAAACCGCATAGATCTTTCATCCTTATCCATAGATCCCGCTGAGAGATATTCCCCCAACGGAATTATCCTGAAGTTGGTGTAATTCAAAGTTGAAGCTATTTCCGGTGTTTTCATTATCACTGTCTACTTATATTTGTAGTTTGTGAACAAACAATGAAACAGGCCAAATTTATATCAGAACTGAGAGGTATCATGTTTTTAGAAACATGGTTCCGACTCTTTATTAAGATTTTTTTCATGACGTTTCAAGAACTTTTCAGTGATAAGCTGAAGAATGAAAGGTGATTGTAAACTATCATCCTGAAGTCAAACCCGTCATGTTAGGGTAACCCTTTGTAAACAACACGGAGATAAGGCAAAGAATCAAAGATGTTTGTTAACCACCATCTTGAAGTCAAAAGCCAAACCCGTCATGTTATGGTAACCCTTTGTAAACAACACCGAGATAAAGCAAAGAATCAAAGATGATTGTTAACCACCATCTTGAAGACAAAACCCAAACCTGTCATGTTATGGTAAGCCTCCACATGTGTGGGTTAATGTGAAGTCAAAACCCAAATGCGTCATGTTACGGTAACCCTTTGTAAACAACATGGAGATAAGGCAAAGAATCAAAGATGATTGTTAACCACCATCTTGAAGACAAAACCCAAACCTGTCATGTTATGGTAACCCTTTGTAAACAACACCGAGATAAAGCAAAGAATCAAAGATGATTGTTAACCACCATCTTGAAGACAAAACCCAAACCTGTCATGTTATGGTAACCGTTTGTAAACAACACGAAGATAAGGCAAAGAATGAAAGGTGATTGTAAAGACCCTCCTAAAGTCAAAATCAAAACCTGTCACGCTATGGCAACCCTTTATGAACAACATGGCGAAAAGGCGCAGAAGGACAGATGATTAAACGTTACCAACCTGAGGTCAAAACCCAAACCTGTCATGTTATGGTAACCCTTTGTAAACAAAACAGAGATAAGGCAAAGAATGAAAGATGATTGTTAACCACCATCCTGAAGTCAAAACCCGAACCCATCATGGTACGATAACCCTTTATGAACAACATGCTGATAAGGCGCAGAAGGAGAGATGATTAAATGTTACCAACCTGAGGTCAGATCCCAGAGGCGTTGCGATGCCATAACCTTTGGAGTCAAGATTGCCTCCCACCTTCATGGTGTTA
Source organism: Branchipolynoe longqiensis (assembly GCA_030323885.1). Taxonomy (NCBI): domain Eukaryota; kingdom Metazoa; phylum Annelida; class Polychaeta; order Phyllodocida; family Polynoidae; genus Branchipolynoe; species Branchipolynoe longqiensis. The sequence goes on along the minus strand of CM059191.1, from coordinate 103,913,227 downwards.
CAGGGCTTTCGCTGATTATAGTAGTCGTTCATCGTTGACTCCAACAGGAAGGCGTACTTGCCCTTGGAGTTTCGCACACGTTGTACGCCCTCCTCCGTAGTCTTGACGAACACAGAGGGTTCCGCAGACATCATGAATGCCCACATCCGTTCGTACACGGCGATCTTCGATGTCTGCAAGCGGAGGTCAGGGTCAGTGAGGGTCAGTGGGGTGTCAGTGAGGGTCAGTGGGGGTCAGAGAGGGTCAGTGGTGGACAGCGCAGGTCAGCGAGGGACAGTTGGGGTCAGTGAGGGCCAGCGAGGGTCAGTAGGGGTCAGAGAGGGTCAGTGGCGGACAGCGAGGGTCAGTTGGGGGTCAGAGAGGGTCAGCAAGGGTCAGTGACGGTCAGCGAGGGTCAGTGACGGTCAGTATGGGTCAGTTATGGCCAGTATGGGTCAGTGAGGTTCAGTATGGGTCAGAGAGTGTCAGTGGCAGACAGTGAAGGTCAGCGATGGTCAGTTGGGGTCAGTGACGGCCAGTAGGGGCCACCGAGGGTCAGTAGGGGTCAGAGAGGGTCAGTGGCGGACAGTGAAGGGCAGCGAGGGAGTTGGGGTCAGCGAGGGTCAGTAGGGGTCAGTGAGGGGCAGTATGGGTCAGAGAGGGTCAGTGACGTATAGCGAAGGTCATCAAGTGTCAGTTGGGGTCAGTGAGGGTCAGCAAGGGTAAGTATGGATCAGTGACGGCCAGTATGGGTCAGTGAGGGTCAGTATGGGTCAGAGAGTGCCAGTGGCGGACAGCAAAGGTCAGCGAGGGTCAGTTGCTGTCAGTGAGGGTCAGTAAGGGTCAGTGATGGCCAGTATGGGCCACCGAGGGTCAGTAGGGGTCAGAGGGTCATTGGCGGTCAGCGAAGGGCAGCGAGGGTCAGTAGGGGTCACTGACGGCCAGTATGGGTCAGTGAGGGTCAGTATGGGTCAGAGAGTGCCAGTGGCGGACAGCGAACGTCAGCGGGGGTCAGTTGCGGTCAGTGAGGGTCAGTAAGGGTCAGTGACGGCCAGTATGGGCCACCGAGGGTCAGTAGGGGTCAGAGGGTCAGTGGCAGTCAGCGAAGGGCAGCGAGGGTCAGTAGGGGTCACTGACGGCCAGTATGGGTCAGTGAGGGTCAGTATGGGTCAGAGAGGGTCAGCGAGGATCAGCGTACGTCAGCAGGGGTCAACGGGTCCAGTGAGGGTCAGCCTGGATTAGTGGGGTTCAGAGAGGGTCAGTTAGGGTCAATGAGGATCAGTGGGGGTCAGAGTGGGTTAGTGGGGTTCAGTGAGGGTCAGAGAGGGTTAGTGGGGGTCAGTGAGGGTCAATGAGGGTCAGTTGGGGTCAGAGAGGGTTAGTGGGGGTCAATGAGGGTTAGTGAGGGTCAGAGAGGGTGAGTGGGGGCCACTGAGGTTCAGTACGGTCAGAGGGGGTTAGAGGGAGGGGGGGTCAGTGAGGGTCAGCGAGGGTTAGTGGGGGTCAGTATGGGTCAGCGAGTCAGTAGTGGTCAACGGGGTCAGTGGGGACACTGGGGGACAGCGAGGATCAGTGGCGGACAGCGAGGGTCGGCGATGGTCAACAAGAGTCAATGAGAATCCACGAGAGTCAAGGTCAGTTAAAGCTGTATAGTCTGATAAAGCATCAAATTTTCAAAACAAAAAAATGTATCTAGATTTGATTATACATATCTAACTTAGATACTCATGCACTTATTCGGCATTTCTTGCCACACAGAATGGAATACTGAGTCAATTTATTCAAAACTGTTACTGCTAAAAGCCTATGGTGTCAGGATTTTGGCATGCTTGCCAAAACTAATTTGACATGTTTGCATTTCAAATATTTCAAAACATTTCAAATAAAAGTCACTTCAAACTTAAGAAATGTAGATCATGACAATCAATTGAATGGATTTATCTCAGAAAAATGACAAAAACTAAAAACCATCAGAGTATGCAACTTTAATGAGAGTCCAGCCGAGCGTACCCAGCTAGAAAGCAGGGCCCTTGTGTGACGTCATTGAGAGTCCCTTGATGACGTCACTGAGGACCACTTTTGGGTTACTAAGGATCCCAGTGTGACGTCATTGAAGGTTCCCTGGTTGACGTTAATGAGGTCCCTTTGGTGATGTCACTGAGTCAGTGAAGGACCTCATTGAGGGCCCTTGGGTGATGTCACTGAAGGTCCCTTGGGTGACGTCACTGAGAAACACTGAATGACGTCATTGAGGGCCCTTGAGTGACGACACTGAATGTCTATGGTGACGTCACTGAGAGTCCCTAACTGAGGGCCATGACGTCAGGGAAGGTCTCCCGGGTGACGTCACTGATACCCCCAGAATCACGTCTATTAGGGTCTGAGAGTGACGCTCTGAAGGGTTCCCGAGTGACGTCAGGGAGATTCCCATGATGACGTCATTAAGGGCCCTGGATGACGTCATGGAGGGTTCCCTGGGGGCCACAACCCTCCGATGGCTGCTAAGCACAGACACAACTAAGTAATACTGGGTCTTACACACCGGAACTACCAGGTCTTACAGACAGGAAGTATTGGGTCTTACACACAGGAAGTATGGTCTTACACACAGGAAGTATTGTGTCTTACACACGGGAACTATTGGGTCTTACACAAAGGAAGTATTGGGTCTTACATACAGGAACTATTGGGTCTTATACTTGGGAAGTATTGGGTCTTACACACAGGAAGTATTGTCTTACACACAAGAAGTATTGGGCTTTACACACAGGAAGTATTGGGTCTTACACACCGGAAGTATTGGGCCTTACAGACAGTAAGCATTGGGTCTTACAGACAGGAAGTACTGGGTCTTACACACAGGAAATATTGGATCTTATACACAGGAAGTATTGGATCTTATACACAGGAAGTATTGGATCTTACACACAGGAAATATTGGGTCATACACACAGGAAGTATTGGGTTTTACACACAGCAAGTGTTGGGTCTTACACACAGGAAGTATTGGGTCTTACACACAGGAAGTATTGTGTCTTACACACAGGAAGTATTGTGTCTTACACACAGGAAGTATTGGGTCTTACACACAGGAAGTAGTGGGTCTTACACACATAGAGTACTGGTCTTTCACACTGGAAATATTGGGTCTTACACACAGGAAGTATTGGGTCTTACGCATGGGAAGTATTGGGTCTTACACACCGGAAGCATACAAAAATATCTGTGCAAAATAAAACCAGGGAACCCCATCTAAACTGCTCCACAAGGGGGCATGTGATATGTCACAGCCCACCAGCTGGACAGCCCATGAGAGGCAACCCTGCAATAAACAAGCCAGATAACATGTAGTCCAAACATAACCCAATCACATATTACGTACAAGTCGATAATATGTAAATAGAGTGGGCTAGTCTAGAATTAAGTAGACAAAAAAGTGGAAAAATTTTCCCAAGAAAACCCCAAAGCAATAACATAGATTACTAATCGCAAAACATAACTTTAAAAAACACAGACCGATAACTGCCCAGCATTGAAAACAAGCTCGATCATCCAAACTTATATGCTATGGACAGCATAAACATCCCATAAAAAAAAACCCACAAAAAAACCCCACACAGGAAGTATTGTCTTACATACAGGAAGCACTTGGTCTTACACACAGGAAGCCCTTGGTCTTACACATAGCAAATACGTGGTCTTTTACACAAAACCTACTAGCTTCACATGCGGTCAGATTAGAAACAAGCATAATTACCCGGAAGAAATTTTTTGTAGATCCTGAATCTAAAGTGCCATACTGGATCTCGGTTTGCTTTGCGAGATCATCGGCAGACTCTATTGGAGTTAACATTCTCTCGACTGTCAAAAAGGCAGCCAGGTTGGCTGTGTAGGAAGAAATGATGATCAAAGTGAAGAACCACCACACGCTCCCAACGATGCGTCCGGACATTGATCTGAGGTCGGGCATCACATGTGGAGAAGCAAGGAACCACTTTTAAACATTGGGTATCGTGTGGGAAGAGTCTACGGCTTTCACGTCTAGAAGAAGAACAGGCTTCATTGGTTCTCTATTTAACAAAATAAAATCTACAATATTATTACATATATATTAATGTAATTGATAAACCTTTGATTTATTTTTCATTGAAGAAGATGGGATATCAATTAAGGGGTATAGGGTAGGGATATGAGGTTCGGATTTTGTTGGCGGTCACGGATTTTCTTTTTTTTATATTACATTTTCTCTTTTTTATATTACATTTTCTTTTTTTTTCAGGTGGGGAATTTCCTCTTTTTTTTTTTTTTTTAGAGGAAAGGGTGGAAATAAAAAAATGAAAAAAATAAAAAATAACAGAACATAGCTGTCAACTCTGTCTACCTGTCTACCTTACACCTCAAACAACCTATAGATGAGGTTATATCAACTATTGGCGTCGATTGGAGGTTGCATCCCTGTCTACATCCCCAGCAGGTGGATGTGGGGCCCCCCCCCCCTTTCCCTCCCAGAATGCATTTCGGCCAGAAGCGGACAACACGCGATGCCCGAGCGTGAGATTAAATTTCGTCGCGGTAAATTTGGTTAAGTCAATTAATTTATTTGTTGGTGGGGGTTGGGGGTAGAATTTGGGGGGATGTGTGTGTGTGTGTGGGTGGATGGGTGGGGACAGACGAACAGGACCTTTTTAATATAATTTTTGTAAAGTATAGGTGTCCACAACACAGAGATACTCCCATAGAAACAAGGGCCTTTATATGGTGTCGGGTGGGGGGTGGCTGAAGGGGGTGAGGTGGGGGCGAGGAATTGGGTCCGGTGTACCACAAGGCCCAGTGCCACAAAGAAAGGCTGATGGGTGATGATTTGTTAAGGCAACGAACACAAGAGACAGGCACGTCCCATGCACATAGCCATCCTGTGTGCACTTCAATGGATTGACAGAAGATGGAAAAAAGCTTGAGGGAAGTTTTGAGCGAATCCAGTCAAGTCATGAATAAATCTCAGCTTAAGAAGTTAATTCTTTTTTCTTATGTTGTTTTTTCTGTTTTTGTTGTTATTGATAAACCACTGAATCCAGTCATGCACATTCGACTTTTGTTCTTTATTGTTTTTGTATACTGAAGGCATAATAATGAGAATAATGAGCGAGAATCAACATCATCAGCATCAAGAGAGGAAGAGGGAAGAGGTGAGGATGGGTGGGAGAGGCTGCACAGCCAGAGTCGTGCCAGTGCTACCAGCTTCTATAGGAAAAACATACTAACGACTTTTGTGTCCCTATCTCCTCGAACAGACCAGCAGTCTGGGCGAACTCTCCACTCCTGTCTTCATCCAAACCCGCTAGGTGGCCAAAAGAGCACTGAGAAAACACAACCTAAAGTCCCTCACGTGCTTTTGTCAGACATGCAGCTATCCTGTGCAGTACAAGTGAGTGTTGTCCTTCTATGTCCCACATACTTTTGTGTTATATATATTTATAATAGATTACTGACCCCCTTTTTTGTTTCCCCTTTATTTGTTCTTTTCATTTCTTTATTAAATAGCGCTAACTTGCACTCTGTAGATGTAAAATTACTTATTATTAATTCTTTTTTTTAATGCATTCAACTGATATTTATCATCAGCCAAAAAATGGGGATGGGAGAAACGGCAAACTACTCGATGGGACTAGTAGTGTTTAACTCGGTGACGAAATCTCTAGAAACCTTTTTTTTCTTTCTTTAAATTTCTTTTTCTTTAACCCGCAGCAACATGGTGTCACATAAACACAAGTCTAAGCTTCGAACAGTGAACAACGGTGAAAAACTCCAACTCGGCAGCATACAAAATAATCATCAAAATATCAAAGTATTGTCGTATATGAATAGCCTACGGAAATGCTAGCAAATTGCAGTTAGGGAATTTGAGGGTCAAGGTGTCGGGTACAAAATTGTCTGTGGTAGGATATTTTTTAAATATTTATTCTAACAAGGGGGGAGGGGGGGGAGGTCGGGGACTCGCTACCTACAACTCCCATAATGGCAATAAAAGGAGTTGGCGTTTAGTTAGAAAGTCACAAAATACCCAAAAATATAAATAGATATGTATATATATGTATCGACATTTTGATGTTCGTTGTAATACCGGCAGGGGTTAAGCAAAAAGGGGGAGGCGGGGGGGGGCACCGAACGGAGGGGTGGTAAAATGGAGAGAAACAAAAGAAAATTGAGGTATACGTGTATATATGAGTGACCGTTTGTAGACAAAAGCAGGGAAATGATATGGATACCAAGACATCGGCTTGGCTATATATATATATATATATATGTATAGATATATATGTATATGCACGGACCTGCTCAGTCGGTACTTACTGGTGGTCCGACCGGTTGTGGAGCAAGGACCTCACATTTCAATAAATACACTTAATCAAAAGGGATAAAACGTAGACACTACCAACGTAACATGCTCAACACCGTAAAATGCTATGCACCAAGCTGTGATATTCCTACAAAAACTTGAAATGTGAAAATCCGCCCTGCATCCACGGTTAGTACGCATTTTGTGTGGTCTCACATCAAATAGCAACGGAAAAAACACGAGACTGCCAGATATATGAGTGTATATGGGGGAGAGTAAGGGTGGTGGGTGGGGGCTTTAGTTGGATGGTCGTAGCCAGATGGGAGCGGCGCGGTAAAAATATATGTACATACAAAATATTATATATATATATAGGATATATTTGTTTACATCCGCCCTACAGAGTGCAAGTGAGCCAGTTGTGTGCACGTATCGCTTAAGAACATAGAGCAACAGTGTGGAGGGAGGGGCAGGCTGAGCAGAGCAGGTTTTTTTCAATCTTTTTGTCTATTTTTAATTTCTTTTAAATAATTTTCTTTTATTTCTAAAAAAGAAAAAAAATATTATAATTTTGTTTTTCCATTTCGTTTCGAATCAACCGGTAGACATAGTGGAAGGCGTTGGAGGTTAGGACAGAGAGGAGAGAAAAAAAGTGGTGGTAGGGGAGTTAGGATATCTAGATCTAGTGATTGTAATTGGGTTTTTAAAAGTAAGTATATCTATTATATATATATCTGTATGTGGTGAAGATCAAAATATGTTATATATTGAAATGATTTATTTTTTTCCAAATAATTTTGTTTTCTCGAAAATAGTCAGAATTTGTTTTAAAATTAATTAAATTCCGTCTATAGTTTAAAGGTGGTAGATGTATATATGCTGTTAATCTTGTCGTGCTTTCAATGTTCCCTCGTGCGTTTGCAGAGAAGAGAAGCTGGCATGTAAAGAAGAAAAATGCAAAGTGCAGGTTTTGGTGCAAAGAACCCGAACCCAGTCAGAGCAAAAAAAAGCATAGCAAATAAAAAAAAAATTAAGGCGAAATAGGCTCCTCGGCAAATTTAACCTCCTCTTCTTTATTTGTACTAATCATTCTTTTTCTTTAAAATGTGTGTGCTTAGGCTTCGTCATTATCATCTTACTCATCATCATCATCATCATGATGCAGATATGGACTTTGACCATTCTTGCATATATCAGATTGAAAACTACAACAAAATTGACCAAAAAGAAATTCTTTTAAAAGAATCTATGAATTAAAAAAAAAAAAATAGAATGATTTTTTTCCTCCTTTCAAATGTTAAAATTCTCGACATGCTTAGATGGTGCCTGGTGTTTTTGTTGGACCTCGTCGAGATGAGGGCTGCCAGGCCACCTGCTTACTCAGGCTTTAACGGCGCGATGCTATGGGATTAAGATACATGGCATTTACCCGTCACAAATTTTACATCATCAGCGTTATCATCATCAGCAGTATCATCATCATCAGCATCACTAGCATCATTATCATCATCAAATATATACAATGGGGTGTTCAGGAAGGTTATACTTAGATACCTTACGTTGTGAAGATAGATATGTGGTACCAAACTCCAGCGACATGCAATAATAAATTTGCATCCACATAAATTCAAAGTTACCTTCTCCATCGGGCTGTCAACTAGCTTTCCAGTTCGACAGAGTCACTCGCCGTTTTCACGATAAGCCTGAAATTCTTTGAAAACCGAAGCTAGGCACTTTAAAGTTATTTGGTTAATTTTACACTTCGGTTGTTTAACCCTCCAAAAATATATATCTAAATTTAAAAAGAGTTAAACAATATATATTTTTGTTCACTAGTCTGACAATCCCAAGAACATTTTTGTTTCATTGAGGTTGCAATGTACACATGGATGCAGTATTAATTTCACTTTGTCTTTCTTTGTTTTTCTTCTTGTTCTTCCGTTGATGCTCTGTATATACTCATCATCATCATCACCATAATCATCATTGTCATCATCATCATGCACATGTGGTTTTTGATTTTCCTGGGGCAGGATTTGAAACAAGCACAATATGTGCACATCATACCTAAGCAATTTGAGGTCCATTATGATGAAATTCATGGGATTTTCTTTCATTAGCCTGATGCTGCAACATTCTTTGTACAATTTCTTTCTCTTGCAAAGAAGATACTTTCTTAATTATATCAAAGGAGTATTTCTTTTTTTCTAAATTGTTTATATATTTTCTTTTGTTCTCTATTTTTTTTTCTTGTGTGTTATTAAATAATAGATCTCTATATATAGATACGGCCAAATGTGAGCGAGAGTGGAGGCTAGGAGGGTATTAAAAAGCAAACTACTACACTAAGAGAAGATTGAACAGAAATAAATAAATAACCAACACAGAATTGAAAAGTGGGAACTCAAGTGGGTGCCGTCAACTCAAAAAGGAAGGAAGGAAGGAGAGATTCAGTGGTAAAGACGTCAAATGATGCTGGTCTTTTTTCCCCCATCTTAGTAGCAAGTTGCCTCCCATAACCGGTATCATATCAGATAGATATTTGAGAGAGACTTGGCAGGGTTTGGGCGACTTCTGATACACAGTCTTGCTACATTGTTTGTGAATTTAAACGGAAGAGAGGTTTGGAACATGCAGGTGACCGAAAATGCGTACGATTATGGACATTTGATATATATATATATGTATATACAGGTTCACACCAACCTTGGGGAAATATCACATCCTTGCTGCATAAAAGCACCCAGTGAAAACCAAAGACTATTTAATATAGTAAAATCATTGGTAAAAGTTGGGCCGTTCACGCTGTCCTCAATCTGCCACTCGTAAGGACTGAATCGGCTAACGAGGAACAGGACGATACTGACTCCAAGGTAGGCAAATATAATACACATCCAGATCTCGGACGACAACGGGTCCATGAAGCTGAACACGCCCGGTTTCTGCTTCTCGGGTTTCTTTATCATAATGCTGATGCCCAGACTCATGAAGGGCTTGGAGAAATCGATGACTCGCTCGCGCATTGAGCTGATGGTGAGTGGTGCCATCGCTAGGTCAGCTTCCTGAAAGCAGCCAGCAAGAGGCACACAGGTCAGCGGGGGCGGGGTCAGGGGTCAGGGGTCAGGGGGACCACCAGGGGACAGTGGGGCACACCAGGTGGGTGGCGATAGGAGCAAACTCCCACCCCACTTACTGCTTACGTCACACGGTTATTACTTAACATTGCCCCCCTCTCGAGCAATGGTCCGGGGTATGTAAGGGTGGGCGCGAGCTGCTGGCAGTGTGTTCATTGGGTACTGACGAACCCCGGGACCCCCCCCCCCCTCCCCACCTCCCCCCAGCGGGAAAACAGCGCATATCCAGGGAAGTGTGTGTATTGGAACATGTACCAATACACGTGTAGGTGAGAAGCTCACAGTATCCTTAGATAATTGGGTTGGTGTGACAATTGATCCACTTTAATAGTACTTGTACCAATACATGTGTTGGTTAGTGTGACAATTGATCCACTTTATTAGTACTTGTACCAATACATGTATTGGTAAGTGTGACAATTGATCCACTTTATTAGTACTTCTACCAATACATGTGTTGGTTAGTGTGACAATTGATCCACTTTATTAGTACTTGTACCAATACATGTGTTGGTTAGTGTGACAATTGATCCACTTTATTAGTACTTGTACCAATACATGTGTTGGTTAGTGTGACATGATCACTTATTAGTAATTGTACCAATACATGCGTTTGATGTTAGTGTGACAATTGATCCACTTTATTTGTACATGTGTTGTACATGATATATGTGTTGGTTAGTGTGACAATTAATCCACTTTATTAGTACTTGTACCAATACATGTGTCGGCTTAGGGTGACGATCCCTCCACTTTTTAAGTACTTGTACCAATACATGTGTGGGTGAGTTTCAGACAGTACCCTCGCCGTATTGGTACATGTACCAATGCATGTGTAGGTAAGTGTCACACTGTAGCCTCACATTATTAGCACCTATACAAATACATGTGTGAGTAAGTTTCGTACTGTAGTCTCACATCATTTGGTACCTGTGCCAATATATATGTGGGTGAATTCCACACAGTACATCCATGTTATTGGTACCTGTAGCAATACATGGACTGGTAAGTGTCACACTGTGCCCTGACCAAATTGGTATCTGTACCAATACATGCATGAGTTAATGTCACACTGTACCCTCACCGTATTGGTACCTGTACCAATGCATGTGCGAGTGAGTGTCATACTGTACTTTCACGTTATTGGTACATGTGCGAATATATATGTGGGTGAGTGCCACACAGTACCCTCACCGTATTGGTACATGTACCAATACATGTGCAGGTAAGTGCCACACTGTTATCCCACCGCATTGGTACCTGTACCAATACATCGGTGAGTCAGTGACAAGCAATTCCCTACAGATTGACACTCTGCAACTGCTTTTGTTCGAATCTAAGTCACACCAACCCAAATCATGACGTCACTTGTTAATAAAGAGTGTGACAAGCCTAAAGCAGGCCTCTGTTGAGTGATATTTGCCCTTATGTTCCCTTGCCCAGGTCGCTGAGCCTACACCCACCCCTACATGACGGACCAATGACAGAGAAGGGAATGTTGCAGGACTTATGTTTGAAGAGCTCACCTCTGCCTTATACACAGTGCACTGGTCTCACACCTTAACCCCCCTCCCCTCCCCCTCACCCAGCAAGTCTACGTCACAAGTCTACGTCGCCACGTCACACACCCGCACCTACTCACGTCTCGCGAGGAACTCCCGTACTTACATGTCACAGTTGATAATCCGATGTGGTCACGGGAAATCCCGGCAAAAATCTCTACAAAAATGCTCAAATCCAGGGCATGCAATGTTAAAAAGGCATTACGGAGTGGTCGCCAGGCCTGGCACCGTCTCGGAGACGGCCATATTTTAGTGTGTTTTTATATTAAAATAGGGCCTGAAAAAGTTCGGATGAAAAATGTTTAAGAGTAAATATATTTATATAGAATCAAAATCTATCAAAAATTGTCCAAAAATCAAAACCCAAAGTTTCTATCTACCGTTAACAAAGTGTATACACATATTATTATCGACAGACATGACCCTACATATGTGTAGGAATATGCATTTGTCGTAAGTGATTGGCGGAGTGATTTCAGATGGGCTGTGAGAAGGCCCAATTGAAATCACTCCACCCGAACACGCTGACTATTACCTACATCTATGCGCATATGTAAAGTCATGTATTTTCGGGTTTTATTGCGCTTGCCAGTAAGTACTGAGTTTATATTATTACGTACTAACTACATTCTGTACGGCACTAGTGCCATTCAACAGGGCAGAAAACACGGCAGTATCAAAGGAACACGTGTGTACGGATGCGGGGAGGGATTAGGGGGTCGTAATAGTGCTGCAGCAGAGACGTGCCATGTGGCAGAGGCGACCCGATTAGCACCGATTAGCTGTGTGAGCGGGGAGGAAGGAGCGAGCATGCACGCAGGTGTGACTGGTGGGTGTGATGGGTGTGATGGGTGTGAACTCTTGTACCTGAAGTGTGTGTGCACTGGACCTGGCGTTTGTACTGAGTGTGAACTGTTCTACCTGGTGTGTGTACTGATTGTGCCCTGTTGCCCCTTGTGTGTATCTATCTATTGTACCTGGTGTGTGTACTGAGTGTGAACTGTTCTACCTGGTGGGTGTACTGATTGTGCCCTGCTGTACCTTGTGTGTATCTAACTATTGTACCTGGTGTGTGTACTGAGTGTGAACTGTTCTACCTGGTGTGTGTACTGATTGTGCCCTGTTGCACCTTGTGTGTATCTATCTATTGTACCTGGTGTGTGTACTGAGTGTGAACTGTTCTACCTGGTGTGTGTACTGATTGTGCCCTGTTGCACCTTGTGTGTATCTATCTATTGTACCTGGTGTGTCTATCTATTGTACCTGGTGTATCTATCTATTGTACCTGGTGTGTCTATCTATTGTACTTGGTATGTATATCTGTTGTACCTGGTATGTCTATCTATTGTACCTGGTGTGTCTCTATCTATTGTACCTGGTGTGTCTATCTATTGCACCTGGTGTGACTATCTATTGTACCTGGTGTGTCTATCTATTGTACCTGGTGTGTCTATCTATTGTACCTGGTGTGTTTATCTATTGTACCTGGTGTCTCTATCTATTGTACCTGGTGTGTATATCTATTGTACCTGGTGTGTCTATCTATTGCACCTGGTGTGACTATCTATTGTACCCGGTGTGTCTATCTATTGTACCTGGTGTGTCTATCTATTGTACCTGGTGTGTCTATCTATTGTACCTGGTGTATCTATCTATTGTACCTGGTGTGTCTATCTATTGTACTTGGTATGTCTATCTGTTGTACCTAGTATGTCTATCTATTGTACCTGGTGTGTGTCTATCTATTGTACCTGGTGTGTCTATCTATTGCACCTGGTGTGACTATCTATTGTACCTGGTGTGTCTATCTATTGTACCTGGTGTGTCTATATAGTGTACCTGGTGTGTCTATCTATTGTACCTGGTGTGTCTATCTATTGGACCTGGTGTGTATATCTATTGTACCTGGTGTGTCTATCTATTGTACCTGGTGTGTCTATCTATTGTACCTGGTGTATCTATCTATTGTACCTGGTGTGTCTATCTATTGTACTTGGTATGTCTATCTGTTGTACCCGGTATGTCTATCTATTGTACCTGGTGTGTGTCTATGTATTGTACCTGGTGTGTCTATCTATTGCACCCGGTGTGACTATCTATTGTACCTGGTGTGTCTATCTATTGTACCTGGTGTGTCTATCTATTGTACCTGGTGTGTCTATATATTGTACCTGGTGCGTCTATCTATTGTACCTGGTGTGTGTATCTATTGTACCTGGTGTGTCTATCCATTGCACCTGGTGTGACTATCTATTGTACCCGGTGTGTCTATCTATTGTACCTGGTGTGTCTATCTATTGTACCTGGTGTGTATATCTCTTGTACTTGGTGTGTCTATCTATTGTAGCTGGTGTGTCTATCTATTGTACTTGGTGTGTCTATCTATTGTACCTGGTGTGTCTATCTATTGTATCTGGTGTATCTATCTATTGTACCTGGTGTGTCTATCTATTGTACTTGGTATGTCTATCTGTTGTACCTGGTATGTCTATCTATTGTACCTGGTGTGTGTCTATCTATTGTACCTGGTGTGTCTATCTATTGCACCTGGTGTGACTATCTATTGTACCTGGTGTGTCTATCTATTGTACCTGGTGTGTCTATCTATTGTACCTGGTGTGTCTATCTATTGTACCTGGTGTGTCTATCTATTGTACCTGGTGTGTCTATCTATTGTACCTGGTGTGTCTATCTATTGTAGCTGGTGTGTCTATCTATTGTACCTGGTGTATCTATCTATTGTACCTGGTGTGTCTATCTATTGTACTTGGTATGTCTATCTGTTGTACCTGGTATGTCTATCTATTGTAGCTGGTGTGTGTCTATGTATTGTACCTGGTGTGTCTATCTATTGCACCTGGTGTGACTATCTATTGTACCTGGTGTGTCTATCTATTGTACCTGGTGTGTCTATCTATTGTACCTGGTGTGTCTATATATTGTACCTGGTGTGTCTATCTATTGTACCTGGTGTGTCTATCCATTGCACCTGGTGTGACTATCTATTGTACCTGGTGTGTCTATCTATTGTACCTGATGTGTCTATCTATTGTATCTGGTGTGTCTATCTATTGTACTTGGTGTGTCTATCTATTGTAGCTGGTGTGTCTATCTATTGTACTTGGTGTGTCTATCTATTGTACCTGGTGTGCCTATCTATTGTATCTGGTGTCTATCTATTGTGCCTGGTGTGTCTATCTATTGTGCCTGGCGTGTCTGTCTATTGTACCTGGTGTGGCTATCTATTGTACCTGACATGGCTCTCTATTGTACCTGGCATGACTATCTATTGTACCCGGTGTGTCTATCTATTGTACCCGGTGTGTCAACTGGGTGTGCACTGTTGTGCCTGGTGTCTACTGGGTGTGCACTGTTGTGCCTGGTGTCTACTGGGTGTGCACTGTTGTGCGTGGTGTGTCTACTTGGTGTGTACTGTTGTGCTTGATGTCTACTGGGTGTGCACTGTTGTGCCTGGTGTGTACTGGGTGTGAACTGTTGTGTTTGGTGTGTGTATCTACTGTACCTGGTCTTATCTATTGTAATCAGTGTGTGTACTGGGTGTGAACTGTTGTGTGTGGTGTGTGTATCTGTTGTACCTGGTTTTATCTATTGTAATCAGTGTGTGTACTGGGTGTGCACTGTTGTGCCTGGTGTCTACTGGGTGTGCACTGTTGTGCGTGGTGTGTCTACTTGGTGTGTACTGTTGTGCTTGCTCTCTACTGGGTGTGCACTGTTGTGCCTGGTGTGTACTGGGTGTGAACTGTTGTGTTTGGTGTGTGTATCTGTTGTACCTGGTTTTATCTATTGTAATCAGTGTGTGTACTGGGTGTGCACTGTTGTGCGTGGTGTGTATATCTATTGTGTCTGGTTTCATCTATTGTAATCAGTGTGTGTACTGGGTGTGCCCTGTTGTTGGTTCCGGTGTGATTTCTGACAGACTTCCCGATTATAAACAGTACTTTGCTTGTGTGTGAATGGTCGAGGCGCTGTATGATCTGTGAAGCCGGTGTACCACTAGATGGACATACATGTGTTGTGTGAATAAGAAGATGACTTGACAAAAGTGTTTCAAGTAAGTCAACCCACCACACCATGCCATAGCCACTGGCTACATAAAGCAGCGCAACTACCACTCACCGTGAGACCTCTGCGACAAGACACGGCCCAAGTTTGAGAATATTCACCTTAGCCACATCCAACTACATCCAACTCCATTATTACTGTTCAAATATCGGATCAAAAGTTCTCCGCTTACAGGGTACATACACATGTGAAGATATGGAATTCAAGGCTATTTTAAGGCTTTTCAAGGCTGTTTTGGATAGAAATTCAAGAGTATTTTAAATTGGATTTCAGGAAAAAATAATAATGGCAAATGGCGATTTCGGACTAATTTAGATCAGTGTGGACAATTTAATTTTCAAGACTAATAACCCAAAATAGGTTAAATTCAATGCTTTTCAAGGCCTTGAAATGGGCCGAATGAAGTCCAAGAATGTTCAAGACTTTCCAGGCCCCATACGGACCATGCACTGAAAGAATCCACCTAGATTTCACAGATTTTCCAGTTGGCAGCCACCGGCGATATTCTAGTACTAGTACTAGTACTAATACAGATAATGCTGCTATGAGCATTCCTATTGGCTAAACATGTTTGCATTACATTTGATTTGATGGGAATTACGCGTTCCCCCGTCCCACGCCTCGCCGCGCATTGGACTCCACTTTGGGTGGATGGACGCGACCATTCTCCTTCCACCTGATTGGCCAGCGGGCTTTCACACCATTTCTTAGCACTTCTCAGCAAGTTGGCGACACACACACTTTTCCACCCACTACCCTACTTCTTGTTGGTTCTCCTTATAGGGCGCGGCCCGGGTCCTTATTGTCTCGTTGCAATAACAACTTTGATTCCCTACACCTCCTCTCTGTGTCAGTCCTTATCCGAATTAGGTCACACCGGGCTTATTTTATCCAAACATTAAGCAGCTTATGGCAAAGATCTCACGGTGACATAATAAAAGAATAATATAAAAAGGTTATAATAGTTAATCTATATTTATATATGTATACATTTCCAGGTTGAGCCTGTGTAGTACCAGAGGTTGAAACCCGATGGCGCTAGTGTTGTCAATAGGTGGCGCTGGTGGCATTCATGTAAGGACAAGTGTACGTGGGACAGTAGGATATATATATATATATATATATATATATATACAAGCTTTGGTTATATAGAGATAAGTCATAATTCAAGTAGCAAACTGTAGTGTTTATATTCGCATAACAGTTTATATAACCCGATATATATCTATAAATATATATATCTATACATCATATATATGCATAATACATACGCATATATATTATATATACATTAAGTATACGTATATATATATATACTTATATAGATGTATATATATATGATGCACATGCATAATTATGCCAGTATAAATGTACCAAAAGATCTATTTCCCGACACGAGTGATGTATTCAGGGTAGGCGGGTACCGGGCGCAGCCGGGGGTGGCGCCACCAGTCGCGAGATGGAGGAGGCAGTACAGTATGTATTGTAATAATAACAAATAATTAGCACATAATAATAATTAAGAGGGGTTAATTCCCTTCCACACCTTTATACTCGCATAATGCGTTATACATCACATATATTATCATTCTACATGGTTATCAACCAAACACTACCGGTGGCGCCCACACCCAGCATCCAGCCTCACTACCGGCTGGGCTAAGTCTAAACAACCAAACAACTACCAAATCGCAGCAGCGGGAGGAATACTAACTACACCCCCCTACTGCAATACCCCAACAAACACACCACACAAACACACCAGCGCCACCGTGCGTGCACCTGACTGAAACCGTGGCTAATACCCCCATCACACCATACTAGTTCTCACTAAATTCTTGAAAATGTTGCTGAACGGGATTAAACTGTGCGCGAACGGAATGGATGTAGTAGCAACTTGTTAGGGTCTTTTTACGAACGGAATTGACGAGCTAGAATGGTATGGTGCTCCAGAACTTTGAGTGTGGCCAAATTGTTTTTGCGGCCACCTTCTACCCCAACCACAGCCCATTTAAGAACGGGGTCAGACAATTTGAGAACTACTTTGGTGTGATGGGGTGTAAGAGGACCAACCGATCACTGACTACTGCTACTGCTACTATGTGCTAGCCGCCTGGCGCCCCCCGCGCCCCCTAGCGGGGCGGGCGGGCAGTGCGCGCACCACGTACCCGCCGCGTCAGTTCGCCGACCATGCCGTTCCACGTGCCGTCCGCCATTTTCTCCCCGTACTTGCCGTCCTTTACCAGGCGTAAAGCACAATCGAAGCCGACTATTGTGGCGAGTTTGTGTGCCACGTCGGCGGCGTACCCCTCGTACCGGTCATTACCGATGAGCGGCGTCCCGTCGTCAGGTTCCTTCTTCAACATCAGATACGGCGCCGACTGCGCAGGTGCGTGACGTCATGGCAAGGTACGTCACGGCCGGGCGGAGTGGAGGGTGAGGGGGTGAGATGGTGAGGTAGTGGTTGGGGGGGGGGGATGAGAAGTCATTGGTGAGTGAGGTTAAATAGAAGTCATTGGTGAGTGAGGTAATTGTGACAGTAGATAGAGAAGTCATTGGTGAGTGAGGTAATTGTGACAGCAGAAATAGAAGTAATTGATGTGGTAATTGTGACAACAGTGTGGTAATTGTGACAACAGAGTGAGAAGTCATTGGTGAGTGTGCTAATTGTGATATCAGAGTGAGAAGTCATTGGTGAGTGTGGAAATTGTGACAGCAGAGTGAGAAGTCATTGGTAAGTGTGGTAATTGTGACAACAGAGTGAGAAGTCATTGTTGAGTGAGGTAATTGTGACAGCAGAGTGAGACGTCATTGTTGAGAGAGGTAATTGTGACAACAGAGTGAGAAGTCATTGGTGAGCGTGGTAATTGTGATAGCAGAGTGAGAAATCATTGGTGAGTGTGGAAATTGTGACAACAGAGTGAGAAGTCATTGGTGAGTGTGGTAATTGTGACAACAGAGTGAGAAGTCATTGGTGAGTGAGGTAATTGTGACAACATAGTGAGAAGTCATTGGTGCGTGTGGTAATTGTGACAGCAGAGTGAGAAGTTATTGGTGAGTGACGTAATTGTGACAGCAGATAAAGAAGTTATTGGTGAATGTGGTAATTGTGACAGCAGAGTGAGAAGTTATTGGTCAGTGACGTAATTGTGACAGCAGATAAAGAAGTTATTGGTGAATGTGGTAATTGTGACAGCAACTAGAGAAGTCTTGGGCAAGGTAATTATGACAACAGATAGGAGTTAGTGGGCAATGTGGTAATTGTGACAGCAAATAGAGAAGTCATTGATGAGTGGGGTAATTGTGACAGCTGATAAAGAAGTTGTTGGTGAATGTGGTAATTGTGAAAGCAACTAGAGAAGTCTTGGGTGAGATCATTATGACAACAGAGAGGAGTTAGTGAGGAATGTGGTAATTGTGACAGCAAATAGAGAAGTCATTGATGAGTGGGGTAATTGTGACAGCTGATAAAGAAGTTGTTGGTGAATGTGGCAATTGTGACAGCAACTAGAGAAGTCTTGGGTGAGATCATTATGACAACAGAGAGGAGTTAGTGAGGAATGTGGTAATTGTGACATCAAATAGAGAAGTCATTGATGAGTGGGGTAATTGTGACAGCTGATAAAGAAGTTATTGGTGAATGTGGTAATTGTGACAGCAACTAGAGAAGTCTTGGGCGAGGTAATTATGACAACAAATAGGAGTTAGTGGGCAATGTGGTAACTGTGACAGCAAATAGAGAAGTCATTGATGAGTGGTGTAATTGTGACAGCTGATAAAGAAGTTGTTGGTGAATGTCGTAATTGTGACAGCATGGCGTTGGTGGGTGAGGTAATTGTGACAGCAGAGTGAGAAGTTATCGGTGAGTGGTACGTGTCACTACCTAGCCTGGCGCCCGGCATTAATGGGATAGGACAAGAACTAATTAGCACAGTATCAGGATAATGTGACTGTGTGAGACAGCAGGTCATTGTGCTGACAGCCTGGTGTCACAGTGGGGCAGAACTGTAAATCCACCAGGAGTGTGCACTGTCACAAGTCAGTACCCGTTCTGAGATAACCTTAGATGTTGCTAGGATGCAAACAACAAACAATACAAAACCGTGCTAAACGCAGAATGTGGTTGCTATAGCAACCTAGTGGCTGTCTAGGTAGCACACTGGTAGTGACCTATGCATTTCATTCTATTGTTTCCTTGAAGATTTATACTGCGTATCAAGGATAAGTTTGAAAAGTCTTGTTTTCACCATTAGACAGTTGGTCAATAGAGAACCTTAGCCTACACTTTCACAGACCCACATGACTTTTAACCTCCCACACCATTTAGATGTGGTATAAGAGCAACTGGCCTTTGATGATGCTGTAAGTTATGGACAACGATGGAAATCCTAATTGGCATATATATACAAAAAAATAAAAACAATAAAAAGATAGCGAGGAAAAGAGCAGCGAAAAATACAAGGAAATGTGACTACTCACAGAGCTTTGAGAGAGATTCATGAACTGGATTTAAGCCTTTGCTCATAAGGCCTGCACTCTATGACACGACACAGCGTCTGTATTAGGAACAGGCAGCGTTCGCCACGGAACGCCAGCCTCGTTCTGGTGGACCCACACACTCACTGACTCAGGCTGCATTTAAAGTTGCCTGGTCCGATCGTTTTGAGTTCCCGTCAATTTTCTGAGATAATTATATTGAATTGATTGTTATAATCTACATTACTTTAATTTGAAGTAACTTTCATTTTAAATGGCTAACTTTTGAGATATTTAAAGTCTAAACATGTCAAATTAGTTTTGGCAAGCACACCAAAACTCTGACACTATGGGTTTCTGCAGGAACACGTACTATTAAATTGGCTCAGTATTCATTCCTTTCTATGTGGCATCAGATGCTTAAAAAGTGCATCAGTATTGTAGTGGTCTGCACTGACCTCTCAGGCAAGTAACCACATAGACAGGTAGGCGTGGGGAGTGTATTGATATCAGGGAGCCTAGGTGGTGTAATGGTTAGCACACTGGCCCGGAATGCAAAGAGATGTGGGTTCGTGTCCCGCTCTAGGCACAATATTTCCCATTTTCATCACCCCCACAACACTGGTTGCCGTGACCAGGATCCTGTACAAGCTTTGCGCTGTATGGTTGTTGAACCTACCCTGTGTATGTATGTGTTAGTGCATTGCCTGTATGTATGTAATTGTAAGCATTACAAGACTTACAATTCCAGGGGGACGAGTGTAGTGGTCTGCATTGACCTCTCAGGAGAGTAACCACATAGACAGGTAGGCGTGGGGAGTGTATTGATATCAGGGAGCCTAGGTGGTGTAATGGTTAGCACACTGGCCCGGAATGCAAAGAGATGTGGGTTCGAGTCCCGCTCTAGGCACAATATTTCCCATTTTCATCACCCCCACGACAGTATCTAACGTAGATACGTAAAATCAAATCTAGATAATTGTTTTTGTTTTTGAAAATTTGATGCTTTGATCGGACCATGCAACTTTAAGTTTCCCTGAAAGGAAACCCAAACCCATCTGGTCTCTTGAGGAAGATGGGTGGAGGGGGGGGGGGTCAACTAAGGTTTCACTGACACATTTTTGTTGTTGTTTTTTTTGTTGAAGTTTTATACTGCCTATATAGGCTTGTTTTCACCATTAGACAGTTTGTCGATAGAAAGCCCGAGCCTACACTTTTACCGACCCAAGAGATTTTAAACTTCCCACACCACATAGACCTGGTATGAGAGCAACTGGCCTTTGATGACGCTGTAAGTTATACACAGCGATGGAAATCCAAATTGGCAGAGATGGGGGCACGGGGAACACTGCCCGGATCTTGTAGTAACCCCATTGTTGTCACCGTTATTTCTTTTAGTACAACCCACTCAAAAGGTCAGAGTTTCTGGCAATGACTCCTGGGGGACAGAGGGGAGTGGGGATTGTGGAATGGACCAGGGGCCATGGAGTACATTGGGGCAGTCAGGAGGCAACACACGGGTCGGGCACAGACAAGGTGGGCCCCTTGGGAACCGCGCAGGTCAAAGGTCACCGGTACAATCATAACATCCGTCATGGTTATGCCCGCAGATGTTGCTGGCACGTACAACCCCAATCAACCACCAGTCAACCAAGTGCTGTTAGAGTCATAATCCAAGGGCACGTGAGGGAAAGGGGCACTTCAGATTCCTCCACAGTGTCTTATTCACGGTTTGTCTATTAATTATAGTTCTTCTATGAAATATCCATTATTAATGTTTGTGCACGTGTGTGTGTGTGTGTGTGAGGGGGGGGGGGTACTGATGAGGTTAAACAATTACTTATCTAGTACTGACTTGATAGGTTATAGGCATGTATTGAGAAGTCTACAACACCTCATATTCCTAGGTCACTTGTCAACATACTATAGATGACCTTGTTTAGTCTTACTACACTCATATCCTAGCAGTAAACTGAGGCTTCATTAGATTTAGTAAGCCTGTCTTACAATATTTACAACACCTCATATTCCTAGGTCACTTGTCAACATACTGAGGTTAGTCTATTACTTATTAAGTAATGACTTCTTAGATTATAAGCCTGTCTTGCGATATTTACAACACCTCATATTCCTAGGTCACTTGTCAACATACTAAGGTTTATCTATTACTTATTAAGTAATGGCTTCTTAGATTATAAGCCTGTCTTACGATATTTACAACACCTCATATTCCTAGGTCACTTGTCAACATACTAAGGTTTATCTATTACTTATCAAGTAATGTCTTGTTAGATTATAAGCCTGTCTTGCGATGTCTACAACACCTCATATTCCTAGGTCACTTGTCAATGTACTAAGGTTTATCTGTTACTTATCAAGTACTGTCTTGTTAGATTATAAGCCTGTCTTGCGATGTCTACAACACCTCGTATTCCTAGGTCACCAATCAAAGTACTGATGAGGTTCAACTATTATTTATCCAGTACTAACTTGATAGCTTATAAGCCTGTATTGGGATGACTACAGCACCTCGTATTCCCAGGTCACCCGTCCAAATACTAATGAGGTTCAACTAGTACTTATCCAGTACTAACTTGATAGCTTATAAGCCTGTATTGGGATGACTACATCACCTCGTATTCCTAGGTCACCCGCCCAAATACTAATGAGGTTCAACTAGTACTTATCCAGTACTAACTTGATAGCTTATAAGCCTGTATTGGGATGACTACATCACCTCGTATTCCTAGGTCACCCGTCCAAATACTAATGAGGTTCAACTAGTACTTATCCAGTACTAACTTGTTAAGTTATAAGCCTGTATTGGGATGACTACAGCACCTCGTATTCCTAGGTCACCCGTCCAAATACTAATGAGGTTCAACTAGTACTTATCCAGTACTAACTTGTTAAGTTATAAGCCTGTATTGGGATGACTACAGCACCTCGTATTCCTAGGTCACCCGTCCAAATACTAATGAGGTTCAACTAGTACTTATCCAGTACTAACTTGATAGCTTATAAGCCTGTATTGGGATGACTACAGCACCTCGTATTCCTAGGTCACGCGTCCAAATACTAATGAGGTTCAACTAGTACTTATCCAGTACTAACTTGATAGCTTATAAACCTGTATTGGGATGACTACAGCACCTCGTATCCCTAGGTCACCCGTCCAAATACTAATGAGGTTCAACTAGTACTTATCCAGTACTAACTTGCTAAGTTATAAGCCTGTATTGGGATGTCTACAGCACCTCGTATTCCCAGGTGGTCACCTGTCCGTGTACTGACAAGGCTCAACATTGCTTTACTGCATTGATCAGACATAGACGAACTGGTGTTTCCACCATCACATTGACATGCCTCAGAAAATAAGGGCTGTGCGAGTCAGTAAGGTATTAAGGATTAGAATGCAATACCGGAAGTGATGGTTCCTTGTGCGGCAGACTGGGCACGTGACCACGTAACCACGTGATCAGGCCGGCTGCTATTGTCGCGCGTCTGCGCACACAGCGCAGCTTTCAATGCGCGCTTTTACGGCACTGGCCGCTCGAGACGGTTTATGGCAGTCGCGAACTCCTGCACTGCCCTAAGCTCGAGCACCGAGCACACTGCGGGGTGTACGTGGGGAGGGGGGGGGGGGGGGGGGGGGGCTGTGAAGAGGCGGCTGTACGCCGGTGTTATTACACACATACCTGGGCCATAAAGGCAGCCATAACTCACACGGTGCAGGGGCAGAATTTGTACTGGGGGCGGGGCTGGGGGGGGGGGCGGGCGGGGGGGGATAGGGGTGGGGGGAGGTGGAGTGTGTGGAAGGGGGAAGGGGGTGGTGGAGTGGGGGGGTGGTGGCCGTCTGGCGGAAGTAGAGACGCAGCAACACGGCCCGGTGTCGCAGTTTGAGCGCCCGGTCAGTTTCCATGGCCCGTATAGACTCAAACTCAAGGCATTGTCAATGGTCGTGAGCAATCTTCGTACAGAAAATACAGCAAAAGTGAAATATCTCTAAAACTACACCACCTATTAACACATCGCTTGGTACACATATAGCAAACATCTTTACCAAAAACATTATATTAAATTGAGATGGTTAGGGTTCTCGATTTCTCTTAATTATGAATAAGACTCTATTACATTTATAAGGTTAGGGTTCTTGATTTGTATTCATTTTGAATAAAACTAACGTTTTGCACTGCGCGTACCGTCAAACTCAAGGCATCTTCCAATGGATCGACTAGCAGTCTTCATACAGAAAATACAGGAAACGTGATATATCTCCAAAACCACACCACCTAGAAACAAATCGCTTCGTACACTTGTAGAAACATCTTTACCAAAAACATTATATTAAATTCATAAGGTTAGTGACGATGATGTTAGATTTTGATGCATGCACATGAAACTGACCGGGCGCTGAAACTGACCGGGTGCTGAAACTGCGACACCGGCTTGTCATCACCGAGGGCTTTTGTTGTGAACCATCACTCACTCACTCACTCACTCACTCAGGCACCAAACCCAAAGTCATCCAACTACACTCACCACCCCGTCACTCACCCACCACCGCACACTCACCGACCCACCCGTCATTCACCCATTCACTCACTGACAGACCTACTCACCCCACCTCATTCACTCACTCAGTCACTCACTCACTCACTCATCCAGTCACTCACTCACCCACTCACTGACACACCCACTTATCCACTCACTCATTCCCTGACATACCCACTCATCCCCCATTCACTCACGGACACACCCACTCATCCCACAACACCCGACTCACTCACTCAGTGAATTACCTAGCCACGCCCCCACACTTACTTACACACCACTCACACCCAACCCCACACTCCCTAACACACACACTCACTCACTCACCCAGTAGATTACCTAACCACACCCCCTCACTCACTTACACACCCTCACACCCAACCCCACACTCCCTAACACACTCACTCAATCACTCAGTGAATTACCTAACCACACCCCCACACTCACTTACACACCACTCACACCCAACCCCACACTCCCTAACACACTCACTCAATCACTCAGTGAATTACCTAACCACGCCCCCACACTCACTTACACACCACTCACACCCAACCCCACACTCCCTAACACACACACTCACTCACTCACTCACTCACTCACTCACTCACCCAATGAATTACCTAACCATGCCCCCCACACTCACTTACACACCACTCACACCCAACCCCACACTCCCTAACACACTCACTCACTCACTCACTCACTCACTCAGTGAATTACCTAACCACACCCCCACACTCACTTACACACCACTCACACCCAACCCCACACTCCCTAACACACTCACTCACTCACTCACTCACCCAATGAATTACCTAACCATGCCCCCACACTCACTTACACACCACTCACACCCAACCCCACACTCCCTAACACACACACTCACTCACTCACTCAGTGAATTACCTAACCACACCCCCACACTCACTTACACACCACTCACACCCAACCCCACACTCCCTAACACACACACTCACTCACTCACTCACTCACCCAGTGAATTACCTAACCATGCCCCCCTCACTCACTTACACACCACTCACACCCAACCCCACACTCCCTAACACACACACTCACTCACTCACTCACTCACTCAGTGAATTACCTAACCACGCCCCCACACTCACTTACACACCACTCACACCCAACCCCACACTCCCTAACACACTCACTCACTCACTCAGTGAATTACCTAACCACACCCCACACTCACTTACACACCACTCACACCCAACCCCACACTCCCTAACACACTCACTCACTCACTCACTCAGTGAATTACCTAACCATCCCCCACACTCACTTACACACCACTCACACCCAACCCCACACTCCCTAACACACTCAGTCAATCACTCAGTGAATTACCTAACCACCCCCCACACTCACTTACACACCACTCACACCCAACC
This sequence comes from Branchipolynoe longqiensis, assembly GCA_030323885.1. Lineage (NCBI taxonomy): Eukaryota > Metazoa > Annelida > Polychaeta > Phyllodocida > Polynoidae > Branchipolynoe > Branchipolynoe longqiensis. Next base: position 103,887,687 of record CM059191.1, on the reverse strand, counting down.
CCACACTCCCTAACACACACACTCACTCACTCACTCACTCAGTGAATTACCTAACCATGCCCCCCACACTCACTTACACACCACTCACACCCAACCCCACACTCCCTAACACACACACTCACTCACTCACTCACTCAGTGAATTACCCAACCCCAACCCCCACACTCACTTACACACCACTCACACCCAACCCCACACTCCCTAACACACTCACTCACTCATCCAGTGAATCACCTAACCACACCCCCCACACACTCACTTACATACCACTCACACCCAACCCCACACTCCCTAACACACACACTCACTCACTCACTCACTCACTCAGTGAATTACCTAACCATGGCCCCCTCACTCACTTACACACCACTCACAGCCAACCCCACACTCCCGAACACACTCACTCACTCACTCACTCGCCCAGTCACTCGTCCACTCAAGTCACTTTCCCACTCACCCACCAAACCCAACCTCCACCCACTCATTAGCCCACCACTCACCCACACCCACTCACTCACCCACTCAGACAGCTGAATTAACCATGTCCTTGTAACTGCTGATCAATACTGAACGCCCTATGCAACGCAACGTGACCTAATTAGAGAATATTCAAATTCCGCTGAGAGATCTGCATCACTATTGGTCTAGACAGTGGCAACACACACGAGGACCAGTGTAGCACCTCATCCCTTGGCAGTAGGGCTTAACACTGACTTCATATACACGCTGCTAATGCTATGCTAGTTAAAGATGCATAGTCCGATGAAAACATAAAATTGTCAAAACCAAAAACAATTATCTAGATTTGATTCTACATATATAACTTAGATGCTGGTGCACTTATTAAGCAATTGTTGTCACATATAAGGGGACACTGAGTCAATTAATAGAACCTGTTACTGCAGAAGCCTGTGGTGATAGGGTTTTGGCATGCTTGCCAACATTAATTTAGCATGTTTCCATTTCAAATATCTCAAAAGTTAGCGATTTAAAATAAAAGTTACTCCAAACTAAAGTAAGGTAGATTATAATGAACAACATAACGTGTTTATCTCATCACACTCTGACACTATAGGCTTCAGCAGTAACAGGTTCTATTAAATTGCCTCGGTATGGCCTTCTATGCGGCAAAAAATACTGAATAAGTGCATCAGTATCTTAAGTTAGATATGTAGAATCAATTCTAGATAATTGTTTTGGTTTTGAAAATTGTATGCTTCTTCCGACAATGCAGCTTCAACAAAATGCAAAATTCTGGAAATTTTCCAGGTAGTATCTACAATGTCTGTTATTCCAACAAACCTTAGGATCAATCACACTCTGTGCTCCTGGAGGGTGGAGGTGTGGGGGGGGGAGTGCTCACCTGTCGGGCAAGGTCAATTAGCTTCACTCAAAGGTCATGCAAAACGTCACTCAATGAGTGAATGTTGACCCAAGGCATGTCAGGTAGGGATTAGCCAGAGGTCACAGAGAGGTCAGACAGAGGTCACTTACCAGGATTGACGTTACTATTCGCGTTCTGTTTTCTGTAGGTTCCTGTGATGGTTCTTCTTTGCGGGCTTCACGTAGGATAGAGACGCCTGTCTCCATACTCCAGGTCCCGACCTGCGGAAAGCAAGGCACTAGTTACTACGGAGAAGGGAATGTATTCTTTCTTGAAGATTTAACCTGCCGATCATAGATAAGTCTGAATAGACTTGATTTCACCATTAGAAAGTTGGTCGATAGAAAACCTAAGCATACGGATTTACCGACCCAAGCGTATTTTTAACCTTCCACACCACATAGACGTGGAATGTGAGCAACTGGCCTTTGATGATGCTGTAAGTTATACACAGCGATGGAAATCTAAATTGCCAGAGGTGATGGCATGGGGAATAAAATCACCGACCGTCAGATTAGGAGTATGACCTAGAAAAAGTCAGACACTCTAACAACTCCACCACAGAGAACACCACTTCTTCAGAGTGACGCATCAGTCAGCCAGCCCTACTGGCAGTTATTTACACAAATCATTTTAATGATGAATAAGGATTTGATTGATTGGTGGTTGCTTTACGCCGTGTCGGCAGCATAGGCCATATTCACGGCGAGGAATGATGAATAAACTAGGGAATGAGAATGTGATTGCCGATGAAATAAGATGTACATTGATACATATTGATTGATGATGGCGCGGTGGAAGTTAGTCGCCTGGCTGAGTGTCCCGAGTGTAAGTACACGTTGACGGTTAGTTTCATCGGGTAGATTCTGATGTTATGATAGATGGGGTACATGTAGAAACATGCATATAAATTAGATAGCTGTGGAGGGTTTAGAGTCAGACAGTGCATGTGCAATTGTTAGTTGGGTGCATATAGGGCAGGCAGAAGGAGAGAGAGAGTCCTGATGCTGATGGAGTTGGTGGAAGGGGGAGCCTGAGCCAGGCCTAGAGCAGGTTAGGGTGGTTCTCATCAATCTGTGTTGTACTACATTAGTTGATTAAGCTGGGTAAATTTCAACCACAAACAAATGTTCTTCTTCATTCCACTGCTCCTTGCCCTATCATAGTAATGCTGAACACCAGGCTAGGTAGCAACTAGATTACATTTTCAAGTCACTAATTTGCGGCCGGAATACTAACACGCGACAGGTTTGGGAGTCGACCTATTTCCAATTAAATAACAGCATATCGCAGTGGGTTCCAATTACCAAACAGCGATGATGTACAAATAAACCTTGACAGACACTGCTTATTCCTCTAGATCAGTGAGACTGGATGGCAAAATGAGTTGAGCGTCTGTGTCAGGTGTGGACAAATCCCAATGTAATCTTCCGAGGACATTCAAGGTTGGCCCAAAATTATTGTCTGGTCTGCAGTAACCATGAGACATTATTTCAAAATGATACCAAATGTCACCTTTCAAAAAACATATGAAATGACAGGATGTATACTTTTTTGGACAAAATAAAGATCAATCTTAGAAACATTGACATCCATACTTTTTAATGACTTATAATACATTTTGTATAATTGTAGGACTTTTCAGTACTTAATTTTTGCATTTTCGAAAGTTAGTACTTTTTAGGTTTTCTATGACCAGTACGAACCCTGTCTTTGTCAAAAGGTATTTGAAGGTGACTGATATCCCTGCCAGATGAAGGTACCAGCACCTCGGGCAGTCGCCGGCAACTCAGAGGCGCCACATTAGTGTTAAATTAAACAACAATTATACTTGTAAGGGCGGTGAAGTGCAGCTTGCCCAGACTGCATAGGGCCGGTTATGAGGGGTGTAAAAAGCATGCAGTCCCAGATGTTACTGTCGTGGGGGTGATGAAAATGGGAAATATTGCGCCTAGAGCGGGGGTCAAACCAACATCTCTTTGCATTCTGGGCCAGTGTGCTAACCATTACACCACCTAGGCTCTGTGATATCAACACACTACCCACGCATACCTGTCTATGTAGCTCCTTGCCTGAGAGGTCAGTGCAGACCACTACACTCATCCTCCTGGAATTGTAAGTCTTTTAATGCTTACAATTACATACATACAGGCAATGCAACGCACTTACATACACAGGATAGGTTCAACAACTATACAGCGCATAACTTGTACAGGATCCTTGTCATGCCACCAGTGTCATGGGTGGGTGATGAAAATGGGAAATAGTGTGCCTAGAGCGGGACTCGAACCCACATCTCTTTGCATTCCGGGCCAGTGTGCTAACCATTACACCACCTAGGCTCCCTGATATCAACACACTACCCATGCCTACCTGTCTATGCGGCTCCTTGCCTGAGAGGTCAGTACAGACTACTACACTACTTACACTTACAGACAGGATACAATATCAGTAACGTGGAAATGTTAGGCTTGGACTGAATATTGCAAGCAATGCCTGCAGAACCACTATGCCGCGGTGGGGATGTTAGATGATATTCAGCCGCTCACCCCTTGGTGGCAGTGGCGAGAACTAATGTTGCGAGAACTACTGTAGTGCCCTAATAAATGAGAGACAATGTAAGGGTGAGTGTGTGAGAGTTCTGCCGGAACCAGAAGAGATGTGTACAGAGATGTGGGCTAGGGAACCAGCCGAGGAGGACAGGACTATGTTAGTAATGACACTAAAGTCAACATGTGATGAATAGTAGCCAGCATCATTTGTTTATACACACATAAATTAGACATATATATTATATATTTAAAAGAATTGACAACATATTATATTACACGATACACATAATACACGTTATAGGATATATACATATATAGGTTCCGGCTACAAATGACAAAGGAACAAACAAGATAGTAATGGATTGGCAACTTTTTATATCAGCATATCGACCAATGGCTCGGGAACCCCGTACCGTAAAAGGAAAATTATGAAGAGTGGGACGAGTCAAACGCCCAGCAGCTGCTTATATAGGCCAGCGCAGGACCGCAGCACATGAAGCAGCCCAGCTCCGCAGCACAAGGAGCAGCAGTATATAGAACATGAACATTCAAGAACCGATCAAATAGCAATAATCAATATTAAAATAAGAAACAAAGTGTATTTTCCGCTGCCTATAGATGTATAACGTTTTATACGTTCTATAGGTTCCGGCTACAAATGACAAAGGAAGAAACAAGATAATAATGGATTGGCAACTTTATATATCAGCATATCGACCAATGGCTCGGGAACCCCAAAGACACTACAGAGTGTCCCCCAAAACATTAGCATCTTGTTGATTATCTGCCAGCAGGACAGCAACCCTAATATCGTTGATTATCCTAACAGAAATAGGCGTCTTCAAATATGCAAAAATTGAATCACTCGACCAATCACCCCGGACCCTCAACTCCTCCAGGGAGGCACCACATAAGGCTAAATACATACATCCCCCCCGACGGAGCGAATGCGACGAGAACCCTGATGGATCTAGGCCAGCCCTCATGGCAAACAGTTTCAACATCCCCTGATAAATTTCATACGTCATTGCCGACGACCGAAGGTCTACCTCCGGTATCCTGAAGGCTGGTTCAGAGTTACTAGCGGGAAGCTCAGAAAAATGACGTTTGGTCCAGTAGACTGCACACAATGTTGTGTCATGACAAATAGCTACTGGTATCTCTAATATGCGTTGAGCAAATTGTATTGTCTTCGAACGCTTAACTCGTATGATCATCCCCCATCCAAAAAATCGAAAATCCTCCCTCTTCAAGACTGAGTCAGATAATGTCACCTGGCATTTTCGTAACAATGCTCTAAAACTACAAAGCACTGCAGTGCGCCATGCCGTGTGCCCCGCACTGTTATTTAAATTATAAAACATACTGCGCAGCATACAAGGCAGAATCGGCTCCGCCCGATGTCGCATATCACCCTTGGCATGCCTAATGCCCTTCAATATCGTCTGTATTATAAACTCTTTATAGTCAATTACCGCTGACCCGTTCTGCCGCAAGAAGTAATTTAACCCACTCAGGTAGATAACAATAGACGTATACTTCAATGTTCTAGCCAGCCAAGTGGCATATAGCGCGACCTGGTCAGCGGGGCAGGGCAGAGGAGAAAAAATACCAGCAAACTCATCAATAAACTCGAAATACTTTTTCATCTGAACATCCCTAGCCTTAATCGAATTGGGCGCGTAGAATTTCCGCTGAAAAGCTTTCTGTTCTTCTTTTAATTTCCGGAGGTCTGAAAAAATAGAAGATCCTAATCAAAAACCAAACTACAACACATCCGATATGTCCTATCTACCTCACGTATCCTCACCTTGGCATCATGCTCATTCCAGCGACTCAACGCATCACAAAATACATTCTCCCCACTCGGTATATGCACAGCCGATAGGGTAAAATTATACTGAACCGATAGCCAAAACAGACGACGGATGTAATACATTACTCCCGCTGACTTAGATCTACCCGTACAAATAGCCGTTTGAACGGTGGTGTTATCCGTTATTACTAGGACCTGACTATTTCTCCATCTATCTGCCCAAGCTGAAGCAGCAGCATAAACTCCCCACATCTCCTTCACATTTATGTGTGCTCTGGACGAACAGCTATCAACAAGGAAATAATGGTGGCCCACCTCCCTCTCCAAGTCACGCTCTGCTCTCTTTTCGAACGTCCCGATTATCCAATCTTCCTGATAGATTGCTCCAAACCCCCATAACGACGCATCGGTGTAAACTGATTGCACTGCAGCAAATTGACCAAGTATTGCAGCTGTTCCGTTGAATCTACCTGCAAAATCTAGCCACCATTTGATGTCCTCCCTGAACCCGCTGCTCAACCGAGCCTTATAGTGGGCAGATCGTAGTTTCGCAATCATGTCGTAAATTCGACGAGTGAAAGTTCTGCCCCCCCGAACTACTTTCGCACAATGACCCAACAAACCCCCCAAACGTTCTAACTCCTTCCTAGATGCTCTCTTACGATCAACAAATCTATCTAGTGTCCTAATCAACTTTACCAATTTATCGGCCGGGAGACACATTTCCATCCTGATCGTATCGATCATAATCCCCAAAAACCTAATATTAGTTGAAGGCGTCACCAACTTCGGGAAACTTATGAAAAACCCTAACCTCCGCAACAGACATAGGACAGTGAACTGATCTCTACACGCCTCAGCTAGCGAAGAAGCGATGACACAAAAATCATCCAAATAATTCACTACTCGTCCAGCACCCTCACGTAATGCGCACCTAACAATGAAGTCTGACAGCTTCGAGAATATATATGGGCTTGATGACAGCCCCATACACAACCGATTATCCTCAAAATAGGTATAATCGTTGTCCCCATCAAAACACCACTTAATACCCTGTCGCTTCCTGTCTCGCTGATGAATGGGAACCGCCCTATACGCATCCTTTATATCTAAAATGGCAAGGTGGTCCCCTTGATGCATCAAGTCCACGACATCATCAACTCCATTATAATTAAATGTTACACAGCAGCCGTCAGTACATTCATTCACCGACCCACTGTCGGGTTTACTGCAATCTACCACGCACCGTCCACTGCCCCCATCCTTGGGTACCACAAACACGTCGTGAACACACGTAGGCTTATCTACAACTACCGTAATGGCACCAGACTCAACTTCGGCTAATAATTTCTTACTAATTATAGCTCTATCTTTCTTAGATTTACTCCTCCTACCTGCTGGCTCATAGGCCAGATCACAGGAGCTGTTTACTACAGAGAATCCAAACACTACTCCGTTCAATAAAAATCTCCAATCCGGATCAGTGTCCCCCCGCAGAAACAATTCTGAAAAAAAAAGGCAAGGTTTTAATTGCGAAACACGGCCAGCTATCATGTGAACACAAGAACAAACACAATTCACACAATCAAGTTTAACGTTAAACGTACATGAAGGGCCTCCACGCTCCTGATACAAAGTCACCTCCCAACCACCACCAACAACAATGTCAGTTACTATCAGTAATTCATTATTTGAATCCGACAAATTAATCCAATTATGCAAACATATTTCGTTAGTAAACAAATAACTAACAGTCTCGGAAAGTCCATCGAGGCCAACACCAAAGTCACTTGCGCGATCACTATCAACCGACGACTCCTTAGGAATGCCAACACCGCCCAGCACCCCTTCACTTCCCAACAATTCGGCAATCACATCCACGTCATATGCCGGGACATCACAGCTTGTGGAATCAATTACATCACACGCACAATTTATACCATCAACACCACCAATATCCTTATTGGCGCCCGCTGGGCAGACACCGGCTGTGACGACCCAATTATCAGGCCCATTTGTCACACTTGAGTCGACCGGTTCCAAAGACCCAGCTGATCCAGGCACCGCCGGCAGTCGCGCCGGCTGAGCATTGGCGCCCTCTGGTGCTACTTGACAAATTCCTTTCCGATGTCGTCAGTCTTTACATTTCTGCCGGCGATGACCTTTAGAACCGCACTTAGCACAAAAATGACCAAAAATGCAATCTTCCTCCGTCTTCAAACAGCCCGCATCACTATTCCATCTAAAACATACCCGATTCTCATTAACATGCTTAGCTGTACTGACACGTTTCCCCGTATAGTCCCCTCGCTGTGATTTCTTAAATTTCATGCTTTGCGGTCCATAATAAGATACACTCGTGCCAGTATTTGCCTTTCCAAACGCAGAGAAGCTGGATAACTCCGCGTGTTTCCGAATTGCTCTGTCATACTCAATATGTGCGACATCCGTAAAATCATTAGTCATGGCTCGCAAACTGATAAAGCCAATATGCTCAAGAAGAGCCTGGTGGTCTGCAACCGTCATACACTCTATATTTAATGCCCATTTGGCAGTGGCGTGAATAAGCTCATGCGGGTTCAAATTTCGCACCTTTTTTACCGCAAAAGTGAACTTTCTCAACGACCACTTACCCTTGCGCCGCCTAGACGAACTGCCACTCCGAGAGCTTGAACTTGCGTGCCGGTGGCACCTCCTCCCACGAGACCGCCTACGCGAGCGGCCATAGGCGGAATGGACGACTCTGCCATCCACGCCCACCCGCACTTCCTCAGCTCCAGCCTTGAATTCCTCATTGTCCACATCTCGCACTGACGCCTGCGCTCGTCCCTCCTCAATTAACTCGTCCCCTTTACGCAGTCGCTCCCGCTTTTCCTCCAGCCTTCTCACGCGCTTCTTCAACTCCATAGCTTCTATATCTCTCATGGCATTGCGCTCGCGCTCCTCCAGCCCCATGGCCGATAGTTCCGACACAAGCGCCCCAGCCCCACCCTCCTCGTCCTTCACCGCCTTAGAAGCCATTTTCCGACCTGTTGTCTGCCTGGTCATCCTCCCTTGGCGCACCCCCTCCTTATCCTTATTATTACTAGCACACCTCTCCGCCTCACGTGTGCTGTGTGTTACACCACAGTCAAAACAGAAAGGCATAGCCACCCAACCGATAACTGAACGGGCGAACCAAGTTGAACGCAACCATGCGGACTAACAGGCGGACCAACAGGCACAGCAGATACACCGCACTGCACTGCACCGAACTGCACCGAAGGAAAAATATGAAGAGTGGGACGAGTCAAACGCCCAGCAGCTGCTTATATAGGCCAGCGCAGGACCGCAGCACATGAAGCAGCACAGCTCCGCAGCACAAGGAGCAGCAGTATATAGAACATGAACATTCAACAACCGATCAAATAGCAATAATCAATATTAAAATAAGAAACAAAGTGTATTTTCCGCTGCCTATAGATGTATAACGTTTTATACGTTCTATAATCTAGTACATATTATTATATATAATAGTATATACATTAAAAATGGTTATTATATATACATATATATTAATTAAATATGCATATATAAAAATTATATATACACATGTAAATGAATCATAAATATTTTGAAATTATATATATGGTATATATTAAATATATATACGATAAATATGGTTATAGGATATATGGCCAATATGATCTATATGAAATATTATATATATGATAGTGATACATTATATATATATATCATATATATATTATATACATCATGAATCATAAATGATAGATTCCTGTGCGCGAGTGACAGTTTTCGCGGCACTGGTAGCGGTGGCGGGTGGTGGCGCCACCTGTCCCACCATGAAAAGGGGTCACCCATTAAAGTAGTACACAACATATGGGTGATCAATATCGGGAATCTTCCCTTATGCCCCTTTATACTCGCATAACTCTTATACATCACATATGATATATATATATATATATATGAATGTAATACCATACATAATACCGAATATATGGTATATATAAGGTCTATTATTATTTGAAGTATAAGTGTTATACGAATATAAAGGTGTGGAGGAATAGTTAATTGTTTCCCGATTACATTAAATTGTTATTATTATTATTACTTGTTACCCGATTTGTTATATTATTATTATTATTGTATTTCGCCAAATCCCGATCCCATCCGTTCCGCTCATGTTACTGCGTTCCAAGTGGACGGTGACGGCGCAATCCGCGACACGGGTGATTAGGCCGCCGGTGAGCGCCTGCAGTCCTTGTTGAAAATTCTAATAAACAACAATTTAATGACACCGCTACTAACTAGTCTAGTACAAGTAGTTGCATGTTTCAATGGCGTGTGCCTCCAAGCTGTTACAGACTGCGCATGACAGGAAGTCGTCGTGTGAGGACCACCAGAGGCGGGCGGGCATGTGTTACTAAATGAAGACTCACTTTTTTCGGTTCTTTGTCCAGACTCAGTTCGAGAACATCCAATGTATATGCCGTTCTCATTCCGTGCTCATCAAATGCCACGTGACCCGTTACGCCCTGGAAGGAGACCTGCAACACACGGGATAGGGACACTCAGGAACCAGCAAGGCATCAACTATAAACCACATCTCAGGTACCAGCCATAACGCAGGAGTCATTCATAACTCAGGTACCAGAAAGGCATCAACTATAAACCACATCTCAGGTACCAGCCATAACGCAGGAGTCAGTCATAACTCAGGAACCAGCAAGGCATCAACTACAAACAACATCTCAGGTACCAGCCATAGCGCAGGAGTCAGTCATAATTCAGGTACCAGCAAGGAATCAACTATAAACCACATGTCAGGTACCAGCCATAACGCAGGAGTCAGTCATAACTCAGGAACCAGCAAGGCATCAACTATAAACCACATCTCAGGTACCAGCCATAACGCAGGAGTCAGTCATAACTCAGGTACCAGCAAGGCATCAACTATAAACCACATCTCAGGAACCAGCCATAAACGCAGGAGTCAGTCATAACTCAGGTACCAGCAAGGCATCAACTATAAACCACATCTCAGGTACCAGCCATAATGCAGGAGTCAGTCATAACTCAGGAACCAGCAAGGCATAAGATATAAACCACATCTCAGGTACCAGCCATAACGCAGGAGTCAGTCATAACTCAGGTACCAGCAAGGCATAAAATATATACCACATGTCAGGTACCAGCCATAATGCAGGAGTCAGTCATAACTCAGGTACTAGGCATCAGTCAGAGTACCAGCCATAACTCCGGTACTCGGCATCACTCAGAGCACCAGCCATAACTCAGGTACTAGACATCACTCAGAGTATTAATAATAACTCAACAGACTATACATAATGATAACACGACTGAGTGAGATATTATACATGACACCAGTGCTGCCATCTCTTCACTAGAGTATCCACTCAGTCACCGAAGGATAAATAACATGCACTTCCACGAGTTGATACCCCCCACCCACCCCCACCCACGTATAGTTATGCCCCCAGGTGTTGCTAGGACGTATAACCCCAGCACCAGACGTACCTTGGCGCTCCTGAAGTTGCGCATAATGGCGGGTCCGTGCTTCCAGGGTATGGCTGGGTCACTCTTACAGTTGATGCCCCTCGTGCCGTTGTTGTAGACTTGGCCTCTCCTGAAGGTGTTCCTGAAGACGTCTGGGTCCTTCTTGAGCATGTTGTTGATGCCTTTGACGATCACACTCACCGCGTCCATCGTCAGGGCAGCTTCCAACTGCAAGCAATGGATTTTGTTTTTCAGCGCCAAGGGATTGCTCTTCAGGTTATTTACATTACATTCTACTTGTTTGTTTGTTGTTGTTTTATGTCCTAGCAACATCTAAGGTCATATCAGGATGGGTTCCGACTTGTGACAGCATGCGCTCATGGTGATTTTATAGTGCTGCCCCACTGGCAAATCAGGCCACCAGCACCATGACCCAATATCCCACTCAGTCACATTATCCTGACACTGAGCTAACCAGCCCTTGCCCTATCCTAATAATTCCGAGCACCAGGCTAGGAAGCGACATGTATCAATTTTTAAGTCATTGGTTTGACTCGACCGGGAAACGAACTCGCAAACTCCCGATCTTCCGCACGCGAGGCCTGTGCTCTACCGATTCGGCCACCAGGCCCGGTAAACTCAAAATAACAATAACCATTGGACTGTGTATGTTTAATTTTTAAACATAGCTTTTACTGACTTAATTTGATGTTTCTATAAGTTAATATGAGCGAAACCAAAATGGGGGTAGGGGGGGAGAAATGGACGGCAAAAGTACCACGTTCTAACACCAGGGGTTTAACGCTATGTATAAAGGCGCTGACATCGCTGCCAGTGCAAAGGTTCTACATATATGGCTTTCCCTCCACACCACGGCTGCCCGTTGAGCCTCGTTTCCAGTTTGATCACGTGACCGCGGCCTGCACTCACCCTTATTTTGCGGTCTGTACCGGCCCCCTTCCAGTAGTTGGGGTTGAGCCGGGACCACTCCCTCTGGACTTGTTTCACTAAATCATTGTCGGGGTCTACCAACCGGAAGCCGGTTATGTTCACCCCGCCATGCTTGAAGTCTTCCAGATCTAATTCATCCATGCTCTGCGGAAGATAAACGTGAAGGAAAACAGGTGAATTGTGGGTAAAATATGGCGAAAGTAGGAGGATATGTCAATGACGCAAGGCGCAGGCCCACTACTACGGGTGTCTACTTCAGGACATACAGTCAACCTTTGTTCATCCATGCTACTTCCTTATGTACATACAGTCAACCCTTGTTAATTCAGGCTGCTTCCTTAGATCCATACCGTCAACTCTACTTCCTAATGTACATACAGTCAACCCCTTTTAATCCAGGCTACTTCCTGATGTACATACAGTCAACCCTTGTTAATTCAGGTTCCTTCCTTACATACATGCAGTCAACTCTACTTCCTAATGTACATACAGTCAACCCCTTTTAATCCTGGGGCCATATGCACCAATCGGAGTTAGGGCCTTAACCGCGGTTTGGGTAGCTCCACACAGCTAAAGGTGGAAAATCTGTATGCACCAACCGGTGCCAGCGCTAGCCGCCGACCGTAGCCTAGGCTAAGCTACCCCACTTTCAAATCAGGTTTAACTGCTAGCCGGGGCGGTTAGTGTGTTTGTATGGGTGTAAATCTATTCAATGCCATCATATTTAACAGAGTTACATAGTGAAATAGTGAAATTTTATTAAATTAACCCTAAAATCGAAGCGAGATTAACGCTGCTGCCGCAAAGGCGGCGATATTAATATTTTCGAATCGACGAATGTAAAGTAAACAAATCGCCACCACCGCAGCGATGTCGATATCCATACTGTCCAATGTCAACTAAAAATGGCTGCCGCCCCCGCCGCTGCTGCCGAATCGATGGCAATATATTACACCCAAATCTATTCAATGCTGTCATATTTAACAGAATTACATATGCAATAAGTGAAATCTTATCAATTTAACCCTAAATTCGAACCAATATTAACGGCGCCGCCGCATTGGCAGCTTTATTCATATCGTCGACTGGAGGGAATTCCCAAATCTATAAATAAACTCACGGTCAGCTACCCGCCCCGGCTAAAACATTGGTGCATACCACTTTACCTTTTTCGCGGACCCCCCTCTACCCAGTGCTAGCTGACCGGAGCTAGCGCCTAGCTCCGGTTAAGCCTAGCACGGCCCCAGGCTACTTCCTTATGTACATACAGTCAACCCTTGTTAATTCAGGTTCCTTCCTTACATAATACAGTCAACTCTACTTCCTAATGTACATACAGTCAACCCCTTTTAATCCAGGCTACTTCCTTATGTACATACAGTCAACCCTTCTTAATCCAGGCTACTTCCTTATGTACATGCAGTCAACCCATCATAATCCAGGGTACATCCTTATGTACATACAGTCAACCCTTCTTAATCCAGGCTACTTCCTTATGTACATGCAGTCAACCCATCATAATCCAGGGTACATCCTTATGTACATACAGTCAACCCTTCTTAATCCAGGCTACTTCCTTATGTACATACAGTCAATCCTTCTTAATCCAGGCTACTTCCTTATGTACATACAGTCAACCCTTCTTAATCCAGGCTACTTCCTTATGTACATACAGTCAACCCTTCTTAATCCAGGCTACTTCCTTATGTACATGCAGTCAACCCATCATAATCCAGGGTACATCCTTATGTACATACAGTCAACCCTTCTTAATCCAGGCTACTTCCTTATGTACATACAGTCAACCCTTCTTAATCCAGGATACTTCCTTATATACATACAGACAACCCATCTTAATCCAGGCTACTTCCTTATGTACATACAGTCAACCCTTCTTAATCCAGGCTACTTCCTTATGTACATACAGACAACCCTTCTTAATCCAGGCTATTTCCTTATGTACATACAGTCAACCCTTCTTAATCCAGGCTACTTCCTTATGTACATACAGTCAACCCTTCTTAATCCAGGCTATTTCCTTATATACATACAGTCAACCCATCTTAATCCAGGATACTTCCTTATGTACATGCAGTCAACCCATCATAATCCAGGGTACATCCTTATGTACATACAGTCAACCCTTCTTAATCCAGGCTACTTCCTTATGTACATACAGTCAACCCTTCTTAATCCAGGCTACTTCCTTATGTACATATAGACAACCCTTCTTAATCCAGGCTATTTCCTTATGTACATACAGTCAACCCTTCTTAATCCAGGCTACTTCCTTATGTACATACAGTCAACCCTTCTTAATCCAGGCTATTTCCTTATGTACATACAGACAACCCATCTTAATCCAGGCTACATCCTTATGTACATACAGTCAACCCTTCTTAATCCAGGATACTTCCTTATATACATACAGTCAACCCTTCTTAATCCAGGCTACTTCCTTATGTACATACAGACAACCCATCTTAATCCAGGCTACTTCCTTATGTACATACAGTCAACCCATCTTAATCCAGGCTACTTCCTTATATACATACAGACAACCCATCTTAATCCAGGGTATTTCCTTATGTACATACAGTCAATCCTTCTTAATCCAGGCTACTTCCTTATGTACATACAGTCAACCCTTCTTAATCCAGGCTACATCCTTATGTACATACAGACAACCCATCTTAATCCAGGCTACTTCCTTATGTACATGCAGTCAACCCTTCTTAATCCAGGATACTTCCTTATGTACATACAGTCAATCCTTCTTAATCCAGGCTACTTGCTTATATACATACAGTCAACCCTTCTTAATCCAGGATACTTCCTTATATACATACAGACAACCCATCTTAATCCAGGCTACATCCTTATGTACATACAGTCAACCCTTCTTAATCCAGGCTACTTCCTTATATACATACAGTCAACCCTTCTTAATCCAGGCTACTTCCTTATATACATACAGTCAACCCTTCTTAATCCAGGCTACTTCCTTATATACATACAGTCAACCCTTCTTAATCCAGGCTACTTCCTTATATACATACAGTCAACCCTTCTTAATCCAGGCTACTTCCTTATATACATACAGACAACCCATCTTAATCCAGGCTACATCCTTATGTACATACAGTCAACCCTTCTTAATCCAGGATACTTCCTTATATACATACAGTCAACCCTTCTTAATCCAGGCTACTTCCTTATATACATACAGTCAACCCTTCTTAATCCAGGCTACTTCCTTATGTACATACAGTCAACCCTTCTTAATCCAGGATACTTCCTTATATACATGCAGACAACCCATCTTAATCCAGGCTACTTCCTTATGTACATACAGTCAATCCTTCTTAATCCAGGCTACTTCCTTATGTACATACAGTCAATCCTTCTTAATCCAGGCTACTTCCTTATGTACATGCAGTCAACCCTTCTTAATCCAGGCTACTTCCTTATGTACATACAGTCAATCCTTCTTAATCCAGGATACTTCCTTATGTACATACAGACAACCCATCTTAATCCAGGCTACATCCTTATGTACATACAGTCAACCCTTCTTAATCCAGGCTACTTCCTTATGTACATACAGTCAATCCTTCTTAATCCAGGCTACTTCCTTATGTACACACAGTCAACCCTTCTTAATCCAGGCTACTTACTATGCATAGAATCAACCTTTGTTGATCAAAGCCACTTTGCTATGTGGATACAGTCGATCCTTGTTAGTCCACAATACTTTGCTATCAGAACCCAAGACTTTCGGATTACCCATGTTTAAGATTACGGGTGGGATGAAATGAAGCAGGGTAATCTGTTACATGGATATTTTGGTCGGAGAGCGAGATTTCAGGTTAATATGGGTTAGATTAATGAGATATTACTGTACATGTGCTGCATGGTTAAATACAACTCAATTCAATTCAGTTCATCGGACAAATGTGAATAACGATTCTAATGTGAACTTGTGCAGAACCATCACTGTCTCCCAACAACAAGTAAGTAGAATGAGAAGTTGGATCATGTCTACTTGTGCCAGACACAGACAGATACACGCAGACACACACACAAACATACACCCACAGACACCCACCCCTCACAGACACACACGCAATGTATCTGCACAAACAAAGTCCAAATGCAAACACAGTCGTACAGGGACAGACACAGACAGACAGGCACGCACTTCCCAACACAGTCACACACACACGCAGAACCATCACTGTCTCCCAACAACAAGTAAGTAGAATGAGAAGTTGGATCATGTCTACTTGTGCCAGACACAGACAGATACACGCAGACACACACACAAACATACACCCACAGACACCCACCCCTCACAGACACACACGCAATGTATCTGCACAAACAAAGTCCAAATGCAAACACAGTCGTACAGGGACAGACACAGACAGACAGGCACGCACTTCCCAACACAGTCACACACACACGCATGCACCCCCCCCCCCCCCCCACCCACCCGCCAGTGGCGCGCTGAGACTTATGGGAAGGCTCCTCCTGCCTCCCCACCTCCATTTAAGCCCTTTAAACGGCAATAACAGCGGCCATATTGTCGCACCCACCGACTGTGCCCTGATTAGGCGTGATCACCCCAGGGGTTGTGAGGAGGGAGGGGCGGTGAGTGTGGGGGGGAGGGGGCTGGGGGGGGGAGCACCACCGCGCCCACCGCCGCGCCCACCACCGCGCCCACCATCGCCCCTCCACCTGGTGGTAGCCGCGAGCACCACGCCCAGCGCCCACTTAGCTGCTACGGCGTCCGTCTGCGTGTCTGGGCGGGGGGGGGGGGGGGGGGAACCCGGCGTGCTAGTTCATTTGTTGTTGTTTTACGTCCTAGCAACATCTAAGGTCATATCAGGACGGCCCGGCGTGCTAGTTAAGGCTGCAGAGTCTGATGACAGCATCAAGTGTTTGAAACCTTATCACTTTTTATAGTTGTCCCTGTTTCCTTTTGTACATTTTTGTTTGTTTTTTGGTACATTAGTTGTTTAAGCAGGGCAAATTTCAATCGCAGACGATTGGTCTTCTCCATTCCACTGCTCCTTGCCCTATCCTAATAATGTCGAGCGCCAGGCTAGGAAGCAACAAGTATACATTTTTAAGTCATTGGTTTGGTTCGACCAGGGTTTGAACCTACGACCCCACGATCTACCAATACGGGAGACGGACGCTCTAACTCATACGGCCATTAGCTGATTAAGCAGTGTAAATCTCAATCGCAGATAATTGATCTTCCCCATTCCATCGCTCCTTTTCCTATCCTAGTATTGCCGGACGTCAGGCTAGGTAGCGACAAGTATACATTTTAAATTAATTAATTTGACTCAATCGGGGCTCGAACCCGGGGGTTATTTGAAATTTACAGATTAAATGTCGTTAAATTACCCATCTAAAATTCAAGTTTCTTCAAACTAAAGTAAAGTAGATCTCATAAATCAACCTAATATATTTATCTATTAATTAGGGAAGAAACCTTAAACGATCGGAGTTGGCTACTTTATTTAATGCTTCATGTCGGGACATGTCGGGCAGACACGTACTCGGATACTAGGGTACTTGGGTAATTGGGTTACTTGAGTAATTGGGTACTTGGGTAATTGGCTACTCGGATACTTGGGTACTCGGATACTGGGGTATTCGGGTACTTGGGTACTCGGATACTGGGCTACTTGGGTAATTGAGTACTTGGGTACTCGGGTACTCTGGTACTTGGGTACTCGGGAAATTGGGTATTTGGGTACTTGGGTACGTGGGTAGTCGGGTAATTGGGTACTTGGTGACTCTGACCAGCAGCCAATGGTCGACCACTTAACTTCCTCATGGGTATAGAATGCGACACACCTCCTCCAGGGTGGGAGTGATGCAGGAGGAGGAGGAGGAGGGCAGGGGTGGCGGGAGAGGACAGAGAGTGTAGGAAGGAGCAGGCATTCAGAGAGGTGAAGAAAATGGGTGGAGGGGGGGGGGGGAGGGGAGAGGGAGGGGAGAGGGAGGGAAGACGGATGGGAGAGGGAGGGACAGGGAGGGAAGAGGGGGAGAGAGGGAGGTGAGAGGGATGGGAGAGGGGGAGAGGGAGGGGAGAGGGATAGGAGAGGGAGGGGAGAGGGAGGGAGGACGGATGGGAGAGGGAGGGACAGGGAGGGAAGAGGGGGAGAGGGAGGTGAGAGGGATGGGAGAGGGGGGGGAGGGAGGTGAGGGAGGTGAGAGGAATGGGAGTGGAGGGGAGAGGGAGGGAAGACGGATGGGAGAGGGAGGGCCGAGGGAGGGGAGAGGGAGAGAAGAGGGATTGGAGAGAGAGGGAAGAAGGATCGGAGAAGGATGGGAGAGGGAGGGAACAGGGATGGGAGAGGGAGAGGAGAGGGGAGAGGTAGTGGAAGGGGAGGAGAGGGAGGGAAGAAGGAGTGGAGAGGGAGGAGAGAGGGAGGTAAGAGGGAAGAGGGAGTGGAAGGGGAGAGTGAGGGGAAAGGGAGAGGAAGGGGAGAGGGAGGGGAGAGGGAGGGGAGAGGGAGGGGAGAGGGAGGGGAGAGGGAGGGGAGAGGGAGGGGAGAGGGAGGGGAGAGGGAGGGGAAAGGGAGGAATATGAGGACAGAGCTGGGAAGTGAATGCGAGGTAAATAATGAGATGAAGATGGAGTGGGAAGGCCCGGGAGGTGGAAGGGTTGGAAGGGCAGGGTTCACCCTTGCGTATGCGTACAGGTCAAGAGCACTAACAAGTGGGCCTTTAATAAACGATTGTCTGCTTCACACAGATGGCCTACACGAAAGTTAGCCACCTGTATACAAGCAGGAAGCCTAACTCGGGTGAGCAGCCTGCATCGCAGTGGATGCAGGCTGTATAACAATCAGTCTGGGGACGAGCAGGGCAACTCAATGAAGACAGCGGGAGGCATGCCATCATACAAGTCACAAACAAGCATACAAACCGCATGTACACAGCAGCATGCATGCAAGCCAGCAGCATGCAAACATGCAATCACACGAGTGACATTCAGGAATGCAAACTGTATATATACAAGGAAGTTTGCTCTCGACTTGTGCCAAGTATATAAACTGCATATATAAGCAAGCCTGCATGCAAACATACAATCAACATACAATAATATAAACTGCATATACAAGGTAGTTTGGTGTCAAGCATACAAGCTGCATACAAACATACAATCAACATATAATAATACAAACTACATATACAAGGCAGTTTGCTGTCAAGCATACAAGCTGCATACAAGCATGCAATCAACATACAATAATACTAACTTCATATACAGGGTAGTTTGTTGTGAAGCATACAGGCTACATACAAGCATAGAAACTGTATATACAAGCCACCGTATATGCAATAATACAAGCTGCACTCAAGGATATGAACAAGATATACAAAGCACTCTGCATGCACATACACAAGTTGCATACAAGCTGCATACACATTGTCTTACAAGGCTGCATGCATGCAAGCATACAAGCTGCATACAAGCTACATAAAGCTACAACATACAAGCTACATACAAGCTGCATACAAGCTGCATACATGCTACATACAAGATGCATACAAGCTACATACAAGTTGCATACAAGCTACATACAAGCTGCATACAAGCTACATAAAAGCTGCATATACGCTACACACCAGCTGCACACAAGCTATATACAAGCTGCATACAAGCTACATATACGGTGCATATAAGCTACATACAAGCAGCATACAAGCTATACACGAGCTACACACGAACTGCATACAAGCTACATACAAGCTGCATACATCTACATAAAGCTGCATACAAGCAACATAAAGCTGCATACAAGCTGCATACAAACTACATAAATCTGCATACAAGCTGCATACAAGCTGCATACAAGCTGCATACAAACTGCATACAAGCTGCATACAAGCTACATACAATCTGCATACAATCTGCATACAATCTGCATACACGATGCATACACGCTACATACAAGCTACATACAAGCTGCATACAAGCTGCATACAAGCTACATACATGCTGCATACAATCTTCATACAAGCTGCATACACCCTACATACAAGCTACAAACAAGCTACTTACAAGCTGCATACAAGCTGCATACAAGCTGCATACAAGCTGCATAAAGCTGCATACAAGCTGCATGCAAGCTGCATGCAAGCTGCATACAAGCTGCATACAAGCTGCATACAATCTGCATACAAGCTGCATACAAGCTGCATACAAGCTGCATACATGCTACATATAAGCTGCAGACATACCGCATACACAAGGTAGCCTGCATACAAGCTACATACAAGCTGCATACCGCCTACACAAGGCAACCTGCATACAAGCAGACACGACATACAGACGCTGCATATCTGCAAACTGCCTGCACACACAACCTGCATCCCGACAGGCAGCCTACATCAAGTCAGACGACCTGCATATGATCACCAGGCAACGTGCCTCAGGCAGGCCTCCCCGCTCGTTTCAGTTCCCTCCTTTAGCCACTCGGGATATTTGTGAGACGCACTGTTTTTTTAACTGTTGCTGTCGCCGCGTGGCAGAGTGGCTGCTTGTGATATTAAATGTGTGTACGTGAGTGTGTACGTGAGTGTGTACGTGGGGGGGGGGGGAGTAGAAACCTGGGGGGCTGCCTAGCAACACAGCCCCAGCCTGCTTTGTAAGTTGTGCTGGTTGTTGGAGTTTTACGTCCTGGCAACATCCAGGGTCATATCAGGATGGATACAGACTTGTGACAGTGTGCACTAATGGCGACTTTACAGTGCTGTCCCACTGGGAGACCAGGCCACCAGCACCATGACCCGATACCCCACTCAGGCACATTGTCCTGACACTGAGCCAACCAGTCCTTGCCCTATCCTATTAATGGCGAGAACCAGGCTAGGAAGCGACAAGTATCAATTTTAAAGTCATTGGTTTGACTCGACCGGGAACCGAACTCGGGATCTTTCGCAAGCGAGGCCCACACTCTGCCGATTAGACCAGCGCGCCCGGTGTCTTGTAAGAACACTTCCATCTCATGTCCCCTTCTTCAGGATAGCACCGCAGCAACAGGCATCCAGACCCAGACCGAGGGTCCACATCGTGAGAAGGTGTGTGTGTGGGGGGGGGGGGGGGAGGGATGAGGAGGGGGGAGACGGGGGGGGGGGTGCAAGGTAGGGGGAAGAGCAGTCGTCGTAGCTTTAAAGGCGTCACATTTGTGAAACTGAATTAGCGCGAGGTTTGGCCGCTAAAAGCTTTTTAATGGAATTAGATTCGATGTAGTGAATCCGGGTAAGGTAGCCGCTCATGCGCAGTGGCAGGAGGACCAGAGAGTGTGCGCGGGGGATTGAGGTGAGGTGTGAGGTGAGGTGGGGGGTGAAGTGAGGAGAGGTGTGAGGTGGGGTGTGAGGTGGAGTGAGGTGAGGTGTGAGGTGGGGTGTATGGTGAGGTGGGGTGTGAAGTGAGGTGGGGTGAGGTGTGAGTGAGGTGGGGTGAGGTGTGAGGTGGAGTGAGGTGAGGTGTGAGGTGAGGTGTGAAGTGAGGTGGGGTGTGAGGTGAGGTGGGGTTGAAGTGAGGTGGGATGTGAGGTGGGGGGTGAGGTGAGGTGAGGTGGGGTGTGAGGTGAGGTGGGTGTGATTGATTGATTGATTGATTGGTGGTTGCTTTACGCCGTGTCGGCAGCAAAGGCCATATTCACGGCGAGAAATTTTTGTTTTTTGTTCAGACCATCGCTTTTACATGTAAAAGCAGACAATCAATTATGTGCCAATAGACACTCATTAAATTAGAAAGCTCACAATCATATATTTGTGGCCAAGGGAACAAATTCCTATAGAAAAAGAAAAGTTTTATTGATAATTGATAGAGTCTATTTAGTAAACTATATGAGGTGGTACAGTCCAGCTGCCCTCAAAAAGCATCAAATGTTTTCCTGTTTTACCTTAGCAAAAAGGTCATGCATACTGTCTGCAGTCAGAGAGCTTGTATATAGATGAGAGGGACAACTCCCGCGAAAATCGGTAACACAGGCTGCAGTGGTGCCTCTCGCGGTTATTGTTGAACAAGCCTTGCGTTTGCCGGTATGCGCAGTGCAAAACATTAGTTTTATTCAAAATTAATAGGAATCCAGAACCCTAACCTCATGAATTTAATATAATGTTTTTGGTAAAGATGTTTTCTATATGTGTACCAAGCGATTTGTTTCTAGGTGGTGTGGTTTTAGAGATATTTCACTTTCTCTGTATGAAGATTGCACACGACCATTGACAATGCCTTGAGGCAAACTCAATGCATTGTCAATGGCAGCGAGGAATCTTCATACAGTAAAAGTGACATATCTCTAAAATCACACCACCTAGAAACAAATCACTTGGTACACATACAGAAAATATCTTTACCAAAAACATTATATTAAATTGAGATGGTTAGGGTTCTCGATTTCTCTTAATTATGAATAAAACTAACGTTTTGCACTGCGCGTACTGGCAAACTCAAGGCATTGTCAATGGTTGTGAGCAATCTTCATACAGAAAAATTGTAATATCTCTAAAACCACAACACCTAGAAACAAACTGATTGGAATACACATAGAAAACATGTTTACCAACAAGATTACATTAAATTGATATGGTTAGGGTTCTGGATTTCTATTAATTTGGAATAAAACTGACGTTTTCCCGGTACGCGTACAGCTGTGTCATAAACTGTTCAACAACCACCACTTGGAGCGCCACAGTCGACAGCTGTTACACGGGCTAGTATGGCAGTTGTCCCTCTCATCTATATACACGCTCTCTGCTGCAGTGTAGAACTGTTGGCGTAGGGCCAAAAAATCAACGCAACTTAGTCAAATGTGTTTGAGTGTCAGCAGGGACTGACACCCAATACATTCAAGGGGAGGTTCCGCCTTGAGCAGAAAAGGATGTGTAAGCCACTAGTGGCCAATACGGCAGCGGCTAAGGACACTTGGTCCCGCCGACCTCCCGCATGAGTCTGTGGTGGCTTTCCCACAGATGGTTCAATTTCTACAACCTACATACAAGCTACATGGGGTGCGAAGTGAGGTGGCATGTGAGCTGAGGTGTGAGGTGAGGTGTGAGGTGGGGTGAGGTGTGAGGTGGGGTGTCAGGTGAGGTGTGAGGTGGGGTGAGGTGAGGTGGGGTGTGAAGTGAGGTGGGGTGTGAAGTTAGGTGGGGTGTGAGGTGAGGTGGTGAGGTGGGGTGTAAGGTGAGGTGGGGTGTGAGGTGTGAGATGAGGTGGCATGTGAGGTGAAGTGGGGTATGATGTGAGGTGGGGTGTGATGTGAGGTGGGGTGTGAGGTGAGATGGGGTGTGAGGTGAGGTGGCATGTGAGGTGAGGTGTGAGGTGAGGTGGGGTGTGAGGTGGGGTGTGAGGTGAGGTGTGAGGTGAGGTGTGATGTGAGGTGGGGTGTGAGGTTAGGTGAGGTGAGGTGGGGTGTGAGGTGAGGTGAGGTGGGGTGTGAGGTGAGGTGAGGTGGGGTGTGAGGTGAGGTAGGGGAGAGGAGTCCGGATCCTGCGCGTTCTCGAGTGCACACTCGACTCGACTCTGGCACCAGCCTCCCCAGTTTGGGCTCAGGGAAGGCGCTTCGCGAGGCATTGTGGGATCGATCTAGGTGCTCACTGAGAGCAGTCAGCAAAGCAGTTAACAATGTTCGCGGGATGATGCTTTAAAAAAAGGGAGGAAGGGTGTTAAAAGAAGGACAAAGTGGAAGTATACTCGCCCAGATGTACGAGGACCGCAAACCCCTTAATAGGGCGATACTGATAGAGAAGAGTTCAGGCGCAAATCCCCGTAAATGCCAATCCAAAAATGTAGTTTATATAAAAGAGTTGTACCTGAAAATAATTTAAATTCTCACTAATTCCACCTTTTAAAAAAAATTATCAAATGATTATGGAGCAATAAACAAAAACGTAGGAATATGAAAAAAAAGTAAAGATTTTGAAGATTTGATTCCAATGTTTATTTCAATAATTGGATTAGCGTTAATAGGTTTTGCGCCTGAAGTCTTCGCTTGTTAAATGAGAGCAGTTTTCAAAGCTTAGGATTTGTTGTATCAGGAAAAGCTGAACATTCAATTAACATTAAGAGTGCAATACAAAAGGAGGCGTGGTTTGCCTGTTTGGGTTTTACGCTCTAGCAATATGTATGGTGATATCAGGGCGGACACAAAGAGGTGATTAGGAGAGTAAGGCCAGGGTTGTCATCAGACGGGAAGGGGGGAGCATTCTATGCATTGCTACAAATACCAGAATATACATGCTGATAATATAAATATTTGTGTATTCAGTAAATGGTCCATATGTGCGACCATACATTTTAGATGAGTTTATGTTATACAACAAAGGGGAGGACAAGACTACTTACCAAGCCACCGAGTAAATAATGGTAGTTGGCTCTGTTCATTCCTACATTTTGTATCTGAAATTACAAAATGGACTCACATCAAGTCACACAAGTGTAACGGAGCTGGGTAAGGACTACAATGTTTAGTTCTGTATTCCAACAAAATACTTCCAGTATTGTGTTTATATTAATAATAACAACAATAATACTAACAATAATAATATTAATAATTATATTAATAGTGGTATTAATAATGTTATTGTCATGGGGGTGATGAAAACGGGAAATAGTGCGCCTAGAGCGGGACTCGAACCCACATCTCTTTGCATCCCAGGCCAGTGTGCTAACCATTAAACCACCTAGGCTCCCTGATATTAATACTGATATTAATAATGATATTAATAATGATATTAATAATGATATTAATAGTGATATTAATAATGATATTAATAATGATATTAATAATGATACTAATAATGATATGTATAATGATATTAATAATGGTATTAATAATGATATTAATATTGATATTAATACTGATATTAATACTGATAGTAATAATGATATTAATAATGATATTAATAATGATATTAATAATGATATTAAGAATGATATTAATAATGCTATTAATAATGCTATTAATAATGCTATTAATAATGCTATTAATAATGATATTAATAATGATATTAATAATGATATTAATAATAATGATATTAATAATAATGATATTAATAATAATGATATTAATAATAATGATATTAATAACATTGATATTAATAATAATGATATTAATAATAATGATATTAATAATAATAATGATATTAATAATAATGTAAATTCAATAAAGCAATCTCATTATCAAGGGCAATTTTAAAGTTCTGCACTAGAAAACCATGATATGACATTTTTATAACGCTTAAACTAGTTTTAGGAGTGAGAAATGTCATTCATCAGAGAAATCTACATTAAACAGCTTTTGCAAGAGATGCCGCTTTTAGTTTACATCCTCAGGCAATCTAGTCCAAGAAATGGGACCTATTTGATAAAGTCAGAAATGGCTGAATGACAATATGATTTGAGTCTAGGAACAGGAACATGGGATAGCTGACTGGATAATGTGAGAGTTTTCGGTAACTGTCTGAGGGGTAAATTGCACAGATATTACAGGCCGATTCATCTAGGTAGATCAAAGTAAACACCAGCTGCATACTGTGTTCTAATTGGGCAGTGGAGTATCAGTATTTACATGTGTCTGTTAAGTAGTACACTGGATTTGCATTTGACAGGGGTATATTAATCAAAGACACAGTTAAAAGAAGACGTAACAAAGAATCACAAGCAACTTCAAAACCTACAACAAAGAAAACTAACATTACATAGTGAAATTATCATCACAAAAGTGACACCAACACAATCATTTTTTTAAAGAAATTTGTGACGAATTTATTTACCCTGCTCATAACGGATAAGTGTGTTAATACTTGTTTTCACCGCTGGGCAGCACTAGTGCAATTTGGTTCAGGTCTTTGGAATTTAGTTTTAGAACTAAGCTGTGTGTATGAGAAAAATCTCCAGTAAATGTCTTCTCTCTACAGTAGGCTTTAATGATCATGCTTCCAATCACCAGTAAGCTACTGGTAAATTGCTCCATTAAATTTAATGTTCTGACTCCCTAAATTTCATCCCTTCTAGACACTTAAATTGCATAATCCGATGGCTTTGGGTTTCTGCTATTAATTTCCGAGATTTAAATTTTTTATTTTTTATTGATGAGGTATTTACTCTGCCCATAAGATATAAGCTCTCGTCAGGGTGCTTGTTTTCAACGCTGGACAGCTGTGGTGCTGTCTTGATCTGTTCCTTTGCCCAGGAGTGTTTACCTGTGTCTGCTCAGGTCAGCCTTCTGCAATTTTGGTTGTTAGTAATAGCCTATGTTAGTTTTTTTTGGTAATTTTCCAGTGTTTTCCAGATAAAGATAGGAGTAAAAGAAAAGGAGCACTATCTTTCAACTTCGGATATATTGGAAGTGAAAATATGAAAAATAAATCTTGCTGCACATCAAATGCTGGACATAATATGCCTCAGCTGTGGCAGCTTCTAGGAGGAAGTTGACTTAATATTCGCTCTATGAAGTAACTAAATGCATAATGAGTGCATTAGTTGATCGTTGGAGTTTTACGTGCTGGCAACATCTATGGTCATATCACATGCGTTGGATGTGTAGGATGAAAACTATTTAAGTGTAATAGTTTTTAAAAGTGTATGCTTTCATCGGATTATGCAGCTTTAAGAACAACTATAGCCCACTGGCCCATACATTGGTATTATTAAAGCCGCACAGTCCGGTAGTGTTGAATGTCTGGCATTTTCTTACATAAATATATTAGGTTGATTGTTATAATCTACCTAACTTTAGCTTGAAGTAACTTTTATTCTAAATTGCTAACTTCTGAGATATTTGAAATGCAAACAGGCAAAATTAATTTTGGCAAGCATCCCAAAACTCTGACACCATCGGCTTGTGCAGTAACAGGCTCTATTAAATTGCCTCAGTATTCTCTTCTATATCACGACAAATGTTCGATATATACACCAGCATATATGGTAGACAACTAGAATCAAATCTAAATAATTGTTTGGGTTTTGAAAATGTGATGTTCTCATCGGACTGTGCAGCTTTAATATTGATAATTCTGCTACCCGACACCTGAAAATGCTTCAACCCGTGTGCATCGCCATGAAGCTGCTCCAATCAATAATGAGCAGGAAGTAAAACCACAAAGGGCAACTAGAGCAAATAATGCACCACTACTAAAGCAGACCAGAAGCCAAATAAAGGCTCACGAGAGAAGCACGCTGGAAATGGCTGCCAAGATGTGGAATGCCCAAACAGTAAAGGAACAACAAATTCCTGACCTAAAAACATACAAAAAATATCTGTGCAAAATAAGGCTAGGAAACCCCCACTAAGCTGCACTGCAAAGGGGCAGGTGATATGTCACGGCCCACCAGCGAGACGCCCAATGGAAGGTAACCATGCCAAAAGCAGCCAGATAGCACACCACACAGCTACGTACAAGCCTATGATATGTAAATAGGAGTAGGCTAGTCTAGTAATAAGAGTAGAAAAAATAAAACACATAAATGCCAAGAAAATCCAAAAAAATTAACATAGACTACTAACCAGACCAACCAACTATCTACCTGCTACTGAAATACAGGCAATCAAATACCTTATCAGCAGCTATTGTGTGATAAGATAACACCAACACTACAGCTGGCCAGCATTGAAAACAAGCCTGAATACCCAGGCTTATATGCTATGGACAGTATAAATACAGCCTCAATAAAAACAAAACAAACAAAAAACGTGTTTTGTGGCGTTTTTCGTCGCTGTTGCTGTGTCTGTATCAGCCTTCACATGGGGGCCTTAATTACTGGTGTTAATTTAGATGTGTTTAAAAATCAGCCGAAAAGCGGTCATGTTTTTTCGCCCATGATGCAATGCCGGGGGCGATCAGGATTCCCAAAGTTAGCTAATTAGCGTCTTGTCTGTCGGCCCCAGCTAGAGCCCACCCAGATTCCACTTTCACTTCAACCAGAAGACACTTTTTGTGTGTCATCCCCCAACTGCCACCTTTTACAATTTTAACTTGACAGCGGCGACGACAGGGCCAGATCTGTGTTGACAGCCACCTCCTAATGGTCTCTCTCTCTTTTCTTTTTCATTTCGTTACAGACAGGGGGGTAGTTCTTTTTACTACTTCCTGGTTGACGTGACAAATTTAGACTATCGTGTTAAGCAAGCAATTCAAATGTGAACAAAATTAGAAAAATGGAGAGAAAAAACACTCGATTAAACTCTGATGGTTCGTGTTAAACCCGCCTGAGGGCGCCACCTGATCTGAACACTAATTTTAGATCCACAAATAGAATCATTGTCACGCTCAGCAAACGACTCACCGCCATCAATCTGTTCAAACTCAACAACAACAACAAAAATATACTAAAATGGTTGAGCTTCCGCAGAAACTGCTTCTGATGTTTCTGCCTCAAATATCAGAAGACATTTGTAATGGTCGTCGGGAATAGTGGCATTTTCAAACCACTTTCGGGAGTCAGTTCGAAAAATATCACGCCGACCTTGAGATTGGTGACATCCACTTCAAACTAGATGTCATGCAACTGGCCCTGGGAAGTCAGAGTAATACACGATTTCCGCGACTAGTACAGCATCTGGTGATAGGCAACAACACTTGTGTTGTGGGTCGACAGTGTGTCACTGTGTTGTTTTACACTGATAATCAAACTTTTCAATTAATCAATCAATCAATAGGATACAGCTATAATTATCAAAAATGATTAAAAAATGGTAAGTATGTTTTCGCTATAGATCCACATTTGTGCCGAAAAGACTGTCAGTTGCTCAATATGAAGCCATTGTTAACAGAGCCTCAATTGCCTCTCCACAGACTCTGTGACCCACAAGTCCAGTCTGGATTATGCTCTGCACATGCATCAGAGAAAGTCAAATTACTACAAAAAAACTAAACAAAGAAACTACCCAGATGACACGCACAGCATTTAAACAATATCCAAACATGCATAAAGAA
This sequence comes from Branchipolynoe longqiensis, assembly GCA_030323885.1. NCBI lineage: Eukaryota > Metazoa > Annelida > Polychaeta > Phyllodocida > Polynoidae > Branchipolynoe > Branchipolynoe longqiensis. Next base: position 103,858,481 of record CM059191.1, on the reverse strand, counting down.
TCTTTTCTAGCAGACGACGGCTACTGACCTGTCGTAGGACTAGCTCCAACGAGCGTTCTGTTGACAAATCGATGACGATGAATTTGTCACCACTCGGCATGCGACTGTCGAGTTGTCGTAAAAGTGCATAGCAGTGATCCACGTGTAATATTCGAAGCACATCTATTTCCATCTTTAGTTCCTCTGTATTTACAACATCATATAAGAGTTCTAATCGAGATAAACCTGCAAAATACAAAACAGGAGAAACGACATTAGCACGACATGCCGTTAAATGACAGCCACAGTCCACAAGGGGCGTGGCACATAAAGGGAAGATGGACGCAGTTGTCATGACAATGTTTTCATAACTCTCTTAGCGTCAATTCGGAAAGAATGGTGCGTCAAGTGAATGAAACGATAGGAATCAGTCTGGAAGTTTAGTTTTAGGAAATGTCTCTAATATGAATAAGCAATGCTTAGGCCCGACCCCCGCTAAATGCTCAGAGAATTATTTATTTATTTATTTATTTATCGACACGAGTATATTATTACCAAATCGCTGTCGTCCACCCTGCTTTCTGCCTAGCGAAGTTCGGCGAGCTATTTCCGTTTCCGTTTGCTGGATTTTGGTTCAACACAAGTATACAAATGGCGGCCCCCATAGTGCTGTTTCCGTTTCCGGTTGCTGGATTTTGGTGAATCAATTTTCCACCTTATGAGTGTGGTTATTGTTTTTGTATATATACACGTGTTACTCCTTAGCCTCCCCCCTGGGTGAGTCGGTATAATAATGATTGTAGACATATTTCATATAACGCCAGGTCGCTCACGTCCCGTGAAACTAAGTTTAATAATCCTAGTCCTAGTCGCTATTTATATAGCACATAATCCCCTTTGCAATATACACATGCATAGCAGACTGTTTATATATCCAGTAATTATATATTTATGCATATAACACGGTATATATACACATATATGAACTTAAATAAATTGCAAGTGCCCACGATCAGAGATGTAAGAGGGGGGGGTGACCCTCGGAGATGGAAGAGCGCTCACACGCGCCCATATATATATATATATATATATATATATATATATATATACCGTGAATGTGGGAAGAGCACTCACACATGCCCATATATATATATACCGTGAAAGGGGAAAGAGCGCTCACACAGGCCCATATATATATATATATATATATACCGTGAATGTGGAAAGAGCGCTCACACACGCCCATATATATATATATATATATATATATATATATATATATATATATATATACCGTGAATGTGGGCGGAGCGCTCTTCCATCTATGAGGGTCACCCCCCCTTTTCCTCCTTTGATTGTAGGAACTTGCAATTTATTTAAATACGTATACAAATACATACATCAACACATATATAAATATATAAATACATATATAAATAACACATAACTACATATGTAAATTCAATCATAAATACATATATAAATACATAGAATGGTACAGGCATGAGGCAGAGCCAGTGTAGCAGAACAGGCCAGGTGGCAGCACCAGGCCAGGCAGAAAGCTTGACCAGGCCCTTGAGTAGTTGAGTGTCATTAGTTACATAGTGTCATTTTGGTGTCAACCAAAGGCACACTTCATGGGTAATCAGTTTACGGATAATTATACTAGTATAATGGCTTAGCCAGCACATAAATATACAAATAAATATGTGAGGTATGAACTACTTATGCAAATATTATTCATATATATATAATCTTCCTGCTTGGTATTATTGTTTGTATGTGTGCACTGTTATATACATATATAATTACTATATATATGTGTGTTTGGAAGGGTGCTAACTAGCAGTGCTATTTAACAAAATATAACATGATTTATTTGAATTCTCTTACTCATAGCACCACTAGCCACTTAATGGCTCCTAAGTACGGCCATATATGTACGATACAAACTGACGGCTGTGGCAATGATTAGTAACACCTAAGCTTGTCTGCACAGCAGTCGTGCGTGTCGGTGTGTGTATGCATGCCTTTAACACACACGCTACACGCAGCGACATGACGCTGTTGACGCGCCCTGTGTACAAGATGGCGTCCTGTTATTTCGGTTTCACTGCGGTCTGCGTGCAATGGACACTATTGATGGCTGACAGTATCAATGGGCGCCGAGTTGACGGATACCGGATGTGGAATATTGACTGGGTAGCCAGCGGCGCAGCCTGGGTGGAGAGGAGGGTGGGAGGTGGGGGTGAGGGGTGAGGAGGAAGGTGGGGGGGAGGCAGGAGGACGGGGAGTCAAGACTAGAATACACTGGCCGACAGACTAAGCATAAGTAGGATATGTGTGTACGTCTTTAACACGACAATCAAGCATTCATAAATAGGTGAAATAATTTAAATATCGAAAACACCCATATAGGCCTATATTCATACCTTTAAATTAATTATCGCTGGATAAGAAATCTCATCTTAGTCTATGTTTAGATTATATTAATAATAATTGTTCTATTTGTGCTCTATTGGGGTGTTTGTGCTATATTGTTCTATGTGTGCTATATCAGTGTGTTTGTGCTCTAGTGTTCTATTTGTGTTCTATTGGTTTGTTTGTACTATATTGTTCTATTTGTGTTTTATCGGTGTGTTTGTGCTCTATTGTTTTATTTGTGCTCTATTGGTTTGTTTGTGCTATATTGTTCTATTTGTGCTATATCAGTGGGTTTGTGCTATATTGTTCTATGTGTGCTCTATGGTTTGTTTGTGCTATATTGTTCTATTTGTGCTATATCGGTGTGTTTGGCTATATTGTTTTATTTGTGCTCTATTGGTTTGTTTGTGCTATATTGTTTTATTTGTGCTCTATCGGTGTGTTTGTTCTATAGTGTTCTATTTGTGCTTTATTGGTTTGTTTGTGCTATATTGTTCTATTTGTGCTATATCGGTGTGTTTGTACTATATTGTTGTATTTGTGCTATATTGGTGTGTTTGTGCTATATTGTTTTATTTGTGCTCTATCGGTGTGTTTGTTCTATAGTGTTATATTTGTGCTATATCGGTGTGTTTGTGCTATATTGTTCTAAACATTGACTTTCCGTCATTTTTAAGCGATGCCAAAATGTTATTTTTATGCATATGTCCCATATACCTATAAGTATACAAACTTCGTTCTGGCCTTCAAAACAGCCTCTTAAGCCCGGGTAACATACACATTAGTGAACATAGTTGAACATAGTTAGAATAACGTGGGTGAAACGTGCTGTCACTATGTTAAAATACGTTAAGGTACGGCAGGTTTTAGTTGATGACCCACCTAACGGTACAAATAAATACGTTATGTTATGAATCCTGGTACGTGATGGTACGGATCCCGGTACATCCAACTACATTCAACTATGTTCAACTACGTTACCCTCCACTATGTTTAACTACGTTCAACTTCGTCCACTGACGGCTATGTGACCATGGCAGAATGGCCAAGGTATTGTGTGGGTCAAAGTACGCTAGGGTACACTAGAGTACGCTAGAGTATGCTAGAGTACATTAAGAAATATGCTAGAATATACTAGAGTATGCTAGAGTATGCTAGAGTATGCTAGAGAATGCTAGAGTATGCTAGAGTATGCTAGAGTATGCTAGACTACGCTAGAGTATGCTAGAGTACGTTATCATCACGGAGGCTACGTCTGCCTCAAACGTAGTGCTCTTTTGAACATGTCCAAAGCTTAAATCGGAACTCACGGCCCACATACGTTATTATCACGTTATCATCACGGAGAAGTATGGATGCCGGTACGTTGCACTATGCTGAACTATGCTGAACTACGTTCAACTATGTTAGCCTCCGCTACTTTCAACTACGTTCACTAACGTGTATGTGACCGGGTCTTCAGTCTTACACGAGCTTGGAAGTTGGAGACACAGCGTCGAGCCACGTGACCAACGCCCCTAATTATCGCCTGATTTAATACATCCTCCTCATTCTGATCCATAATGGTCCACACACATACAAGGTCCACCACATATATGGTCCAATTTGGTCCATAATGGTCCACGCACATACACTGCCCACCACATATATTGTCCAATTTGGTCCATAATGGTCCACCTACGTACAAGGTCCACCACATATATTGTCCAATTTGGTCCATAGTGGTCCACCCACATACAAGGTTCACCACATATATGGTCCAATTTGGTCCATAATGGTCCACCCACATATATGGTCCACCACATATATGGCCCAATTTCGTCCATAATGGTGCACCCACATACAAAGTCCATCACATGAACGGTCCACTATAGTTCCCACATGTGTCTGGTCCACCCACATACAAGGTCCACCTCAAATATGGTCCAAATTGGTCCATAATGGTCCAACCACATACAAGGTCCATCACATGCATGGTCCACTTTAGTCCTCCCACGTCTGCTCCACCTCATATATGGTCCACCTCATATATGGTCCACCTCATATATGGTCCAGTACATTCCTCCCATGTGTCTGGTCCACCCACAAACATGGTCCACCTCAAATATGGTCCACTATAGTCCTCCCACGTGTCCACCCACACACTCCCCCCACCCATGTCCCCGGTCCGCCCTCAGCTCTGTCCGCCACCAATTCCCACCTTGTGGCAGGTCTGGATTCAGTTACCACGTGACGCAGTCCGGGGTCACAGGTCATATTGGCTGTCACGCCGGTTCTGTGACGGTGCCGCCCCCTCCCGGGACGCGCTGCTCCCACGTGATCAGCCCACGCCTCCCGGGCGGCCAGCCCCCCGTCTCGTCACAGCTCCTCTCACAGTGGGAGCACACCCCGCGACATTCCCGTCATCAAAGTTACAGTCCGACGTACACTATGTAACATTCCTGACCTGAAAGTTACAGACCGGCGTATACTATGCAACATTCCCGACCCGAAAACCGCGCGCCCGGCGCACACCACACGACATTCCCGACATCAAACTTACAAATGGACGTACAGTATACCACATTCTTGACCTCACACCTGGTGCCTGGCGCACACCCCGCCGCATTACCGACCTCACACATCGTGCCCAGCGCACACCCCACGACATTCCACAAACTCCGCAAATTTTCAACAAAAGGCTGTTACAAAATGCCGATGACACTTGCCCATTCAATAGTACCAGTAGAAGGGTTATACCCGACATCTATAGTCAGAAGGAACAAGAGTCGGTGGCATTAGCGTAAAGAACAGTCTGATCTTAATAAAGCAACGGAGATTATTCAAAGAATTCTATGTGAACCATACAAATAAACTGAAAATATAACTTCTCAAATGACACCACTGATGAAGCTTTCTAAAACATAGACGATAATAACACAGTGTTTAACGTGTGTTAATATGTGGAGGAAATGGTGAAAATATACAGTTAGGAAATGTCGGTTCCATTTCTACAACCATTAGCGTGTCGCCCAACATGGACGCGTAAACAAAACCACGTATGTGAGGTCACGTGATGATCTTTAATACATAGCGCACTGGTCCCCCGCCCTCCCACACATACACATGTAGCCCGATGGAAGAGCGGAGTATGGGTACCCGACTCTAACCGAGTTCTGCTGAATAATTTCTGGCCCTCGGGGTGCCTCCTGGTGCCTCGGGGTGCCTCCTGGTGCCTAGGAGTGCTTCAGCCTGCCTCTGGCAACACGATTTATGTGGTAGGTTAGGCGGGGGGCGATGGAGTCTCTCCTGTGTTTGTCATCGCTGCTATAGCTGAATCTAGGGTCTATTTATAGATATTATTTGAGCTTTGATATCAACTAAGCGGGACAGGACAGAAGGTGATTTGGATTTAGTGGCTTGGTGGGTTTATTTTGCTGGTTCTAAATGTAAACATATTGATTTATAGTTTCGCTAAGGAAATATTTCGGTTCGGAACAGGTGTTGTTCCTATGGTTTCCAGACGGGCAGGCCGACCTATTGCCTTACTTGCCTAAATGCTTTTTATGTCCAGGCCGCTCGAGGGGTTGCAGCCACATATATATATATATATATATATATATATATATATATATATTATATATATAGTATATATTGATATTTGTATACAATTCCATATCATATATATGTAACATAGAAATTCATGATAATATAGCTTAATATATATAATATATATACATTTTAAGATATTTTGTATTCACAATTTCCCTACATTATTCCACAAACATAAACTATTCTGTAAACAATAGAAATTTCAAGAACGGTGTAACCATTAATAGTTGTCTTTCCACTGCCCGTTATAAACAATATATATATATAATGTATATACATGTGTAATGTATATATATAATGTATATATATAATATATATCCCTAGGGAACATCAGATTGATTGGGGTTTTGTGTCCTCGGAATATCTTAGGGTATCACCTTGTGGCAATGCAACTCATGGCGGTTTTCATAACACCCCCCCCCCCCACACACACACACCGTGACATACCGATCGCATTGTCAGCATGGTACAATAGACGCTTTCCATGACGAACCTGCCTTCTGTCGTCACCGGCAATAATCAATATTGTGAGTAGCAGCACATTGTGTAGCGTGCGCTTTGGAAAAAGGTCTTAAGCCCCAGTCACACATACCCGGACGAGCCCCGGATTTTTAGCCGGACCACCCCCGGACCACTCCCCTGGACCACCCCGGACCGCCCCAGATAAAATCGCTATATTTGGTCGTTTTTGTCTCGCTGTCACACCTACCTGGATGAGCCATGTTCCACAGCCACGGATTAGTCCCGGATCAGCCACGGATCGGCCCTGGACAACCCCCGGACGACCCCCGGACAACCCCCGGAGTATAAAATGACCCGGACTGCCCCGGACGAGACACGGACGACCGCCAGACAACCCGGATGAGTCACGGATCACACATGGATGATGCCGGTTAACCACGGATTGCAATATTCCCCGGATCGCCCCGGATCACCCCAGATGTTTTAAACATTTTAAAACATCCGGGACCGACCCCGGATGAGGCCGGACCAGCCACGGAGCACCAAGGATCACCAAAGACCAGCCACGGTTGAGCCACGGATCACGCCGGATCGCCACGGACCACGCCGGACCACGGTCCGGGGCTCGTCCGGCCCCTGATCCGGGTAGGTGTGACTGGGGCTTAACAGACGATATCCACCACCAATCTGCCCCCTGGTGGCAGCGGAAAGAAGTAATCTTGTTTGTAGTAGAAACCCACTGCGCATGCTCCGTGGAAAAGGTCTACATCCGGCCGTCACATTATCCTGACGCCAATCCCGCGAGTGCTTACTTGTTCTATCCTGGCAATGCCCTTCGCCAGGTGAGCAGCGTCTCACTGAGTGGAAGCCCTCATGACCAGTGAACAAGACCGCGTGTAAATAGCGACTACACCACAGACGCCGTAACCAGCGTCCTGTTTACACTCGCGCTATAAATAGTCGCGACTGCTACCACACACACACCACCCGCACCGGCTATATACACAAGCTGGTATCAATAAGAAGCTCGTGTAAATAAATTCGTATTGACAAGAGCGCGCTACTAATAATGCCCTGTCCATACGATCTTGTGTAAATAGCTTTGCCGACGACGACCTTCACCTTTCGTGTTGCTGATTGCTGAGCAATCGGGTGCGCAATCAGTGACGGCGCGGCGGAAGCCGTCTAGCAAGATGGCGGTGGTCGATACGGACCCGTTCTTCCGGAAGGAGGGCCCGGGGACCAGACTGTCCAGTGTTTGCCCAGGGCTTTGTGTACAGCCTCGTGTCCACTTTACATACCCGAAAGGCATCATCAGCCCACCCGGACAACCCACCCCAAACCATCTCACCCTCTGTTCTGTCCATAATTGTCACCTTCCTCAGTCCCACATCACGTCCACATCACTCCCACCCCTCCCACCCCGTGTCCCGTCTTATCGCATTCCTACCTTAATCCCACTCCTCCCCAACCCCCACCGCCTTCCATCACTTGCACCCACCAACCCTCCCCTCTCCTCCCCACTCAACACTCTCCCCATTCCGTAACTCCCACCCCACCTCACCCTCTCCCCCTTCGGTAACTGTACCCCGCCCCTACTCCACCCCTCTCCCCCTACCATAACTCCTCCACACCGCCCCCGCCCCGCCCCGCCCCGCCCCGCCCCCGCCCCGCCCCGCCCCGCCCGCCCCGCCCCGCCCCGCCCCGCCCCACCCCACCCTCTCCCCCTTCGGTAACTGCGTCCTGATATGACCTTAGATGTTGCCGGGTTGCAAAACTCCAACAACCAACCAACCTTCGGTAACTTTGACCCACCCCATATTTCCCCCCTTACTATAATCCCCCCCGCCCCCGCCCCCTCCCCGGCCGCCCCCCGTACACGAGCCGTCAATCCGGCACTCGTTTCCGGATCCCCCTCAGTCAGATAGGAGCTCGGCGGTCCGGATAATGCCGCGTTATTCTCACCCTCCGTCCCCCCACCACCACGTGATCACGCGGGACGAGCGCTGGGTCAATATGCGCATGCGCGGCCGAGCTGCTCGGGGTAGTTCCGGTCTGCTGGGAAAACTCGACCGGACGCTTGGTTACCCGGCGTGCTGTATTGACTTAAAATCCCCTAGCTTCCTTCATTCTCTTTGTGCGTGTGTGTGCGCGTGTGTGTGCGTGTGCGTGTGCGTGTGCGTGTGCGTGCGCAGGCCTATGTGCCGATTGCACTGGTTGGAATAGGCGAGGTAGTTTGAGTTATGGGTTGTGGATTGTGGGTTGGCGGGGTGTGGAGTGTGGGGCGTGGAGTGTGCGGTGCGTGGTGTGGAGTGTATTGTGTGGGGTTTGGTGTGTGGGGTTAGAGGTGTGCACTGTGAGTTGTGGGGTGTGGAGTGTGGAATGTGGAATGTGGGGTTTGTGGGGTGCGGTTTGTGGGTTGTGGGTTGTGTATTGTGGGTGTGGGATGTGGGGTGTGGAGTGTGGCGTACGGGGGTGTGGGGTGCGGGGGTGCGGTGTGTGGGGTGTGCTGGGGTGCGGGTGCGGTGGTGAGTGGTGCGGGGTGCGGGGGTGCGGGGTGCGGGGTGCGGGGTGCGGGGTGCGGGGTGCGGGGTGCGGGGTGCGCGGTGCGGGGTGCGGGGTGCGGGGTGCGGGGTGCGGGGTGCGGGGTGCGGGGTGCGGGGTATGCGGTGTCAGTTGCCGGGTGCGGGGTTTCGGGTGTGGGGTGTGGAGTTTGGCGTACGGGGGTGGGGGGTGCGGGGTGCAGGGTGCGGGGTGCGGGGTGCGGGGTGCGGGGTGCGGGGTGCGGGGTGCGGGGTGCGGGGTGCGGGGTGCGGGGTGCGGGGTGCGGGGTGCGGGGTGTGGGGTGCGGGGTGCGGGGTGCGGGGTGCGGGGTGCGGGGTGCGGGGTGTGCGGTGTCAGGTGCGGGTGCGGGGTGCGAGGTGTGGGGTGCGGGGTGTGGCCTGTGGGATGTTTAGTGTGAGGTGTGACTTGTAGGGTGTGCGGTATGCAGAGTGTAGTGTGCAGATTGCAAAGTGTAGTGTGCATAGTGCAGAGTGTAGTGGGTAGTTTGCAGAGTGCAGTGTGTAGTGTGCAGAGTGCAGTGTGTAGTGTGCATAGTGCAGTGTGCATAGTGCAGTGTGCATAGTGCAGAGTGCATAGTGCATAGTGCAGAGTGCAGTGAACAGTGTGCATTATGCAGAGTGTGCAGTGTGCAGTACGCAGAGTCTTCACGCAGTCGGGCCTCACACACCCATCCTTCACACAGTCGGGCATCACACACCAACACTTCACACAGTCGGGCATCACACACCCAGCATACACACAATCTCGCATCACACACCCAGCATACACACAGTCGGGTATCACACAACCAGCCTTCACACAGTCGGGCATCACACAGTCAGCCTTCACACCGTCGGGCATCACACAGTCAGCCTTCACACAGCCGGGCATCACACAACCAGCCTTCACACAGTCGGGCATCACATAACCAGCCTTCACACAGTCGGGCATCACACAGCCAGCATTCACACAGTCAGGCATCACACAGTTAGCCTTCACACAGTCGGGCATCACACAGCCAGCCTTTACACAGTCGGGCATCACACAGTGAGTGTTCACACAGTCGGGCATCACACAGCCAGCCTTCACACAGTCGGGTAATCACACAGCCAGCCTTCACACAGTCGGGCATCACACAGTCAGTTTTCACATAGTCGGGCATCACACAGTCAGCCTTCACACAGCCGGGCATCACACAACCAGCCTTCACACAGTCGGGCATCACACAACCAGCCTTCACACAGTCGGGCATCACACAGTGAGTGTTCACACAGTCGGGCATCACACAGCCAGCCTTCACACAGTCGGGCATCACACAGTGAGTGTTCACACAGTCGGGCATCACACAACCAGCCTTCACACAGTCGGGCATCACACAGCCAGCCTTCACACAGTCGGGCATCACACAGTCAGTCTTCACATAGTCGGGCATTACACAGCCAACCATCACACATTCGGGCCTCACACAGCCAGCTTCCCTGCATCCTCAGCATCTCACTTAGAGGCTGTTCGTATGAACTAAGTATGGTATGATCGCTTTGTGTGTATATCCAGTGTCGTTTAGGTAGCACAATGTAAAAATCAAATACATACAATAAAGTTCGGACAAGTGTCTAGGTCACCACTGATTTCTTTACATATCTATATATGAATTTTGGAAGTGAGCAGAGTGATAGTTGGCCAACGGCGTAGAGGAGGCGGGGGAGGAGAGAATGCCCGCTCCGCTGTAAATAAAATGGAAGTTAAGGTGGTTAGAAAGAAACATTAATGTGCTGGCGTTATTTATGTTCACATAATAAATTATATAGTACATATATATATAGATGTTATATATATATTATATATACATATGCGCGTACAGGAATAATGTATTGTTCTTCGGTGGCAGCAAGTAAATCTCAGCTGCGAAGGGCCGGCATATAAACCGTCCAGACCGTTCCACTAGACATGCATTCATGACGTATCCCCATGCTGCTCAAGCTATCTCCCATTTACAAACCTAACTAAAGGCATCTATTCCATCCGTAGGTAATAAGTAATAGCCAGGGCCATTATAATATATGTATATAACTCCATTTTATATCATACATATATTATATACTGACCAGGCGGGATGGCTGAATGAGGTGAGCGTCCATCTCCCGTTTTGGTACATCGTGCTATTCGAACCCACGGGTTTGAACCCTGGTTAAGTCAAACCAGTGACGTTCAAAATTGATACCTGTCGCTTCATAGCCAGCCGCTCAGCATTACTAGGATAGGGCAAGGATGGGTTAGCTCAGTCTCAGGATAGTGTGAGTGAGTGGGATATCAGGTCATAATGCCGGCAGCCTGGTCTCTTAGTGGGGCAGCACTTTGAAATCGTCGTGATCGTATACTGTCACAAGTCTTGAAATGACGGTATATGTTGCTAGGATATAACACCCAAACAAAACAAGCAAACAATCATTTGTCAGGATCACAGCACTGGCTGTCCAAGAAGTCCATTCCAAATATCCTTTAATTGAATCCGGTGATAAGAACTGCTTCTTTCCCACACCCCCACCCACACACACCCACACACTCCCTCCATTTGAGTTCATTGGAGGGACAAGTCTACTTCCGGTGTGGTCGGTGCATGCGCAGGAACGTGTCGGAATCAGTGCTATTGGCGCAGCTTGAAGTAGCGAGCATCTGGTCTTGTGTTCCCACATTCTTGGCAAAGTTCTTCAATCGAACGCTGCGCGCCCGATACTTCCGGTCGAGTTACTTCCTGTTGGCGGCTCATGGATCGCTCATTTGCGCATGCGCGTGTATTCCCACAGGTTAAGTTGCTCACTTGGCACCCTTGTCTGCTCACCCGCTTCCACCTGCACACACTCAGCATCCCTCCACCCGCACCCGGCAGGCTCCCGGGAGGAGTGGGAGACGGGGAGCAGGCGGACGGTAAGAGCAGGGGAGGAATGGGGGACGGACGGAGGAGGGAAGAGGGGAGGGAGATGAAGGGAAAGGGAGAGGGAGATGGACGGATAGGGTTGGATGGAAGGGAGAAATAGGGAAGGGGAGGGAGATGGAGGGAACGATTGGAGGGAGGGCAGAAAGAGGGAAGGGGAGAGAGATGGAGGGAACGGTTGGAGGGAGGTCAGAAAGAGGGAAGGGGAGGAAGATGGAGGGAAGGAAGGAGAGAAGGATGGAGGAGATGGGAATTGCGAGGAGGAAAAGATGGATGAACAGCAGAAGATTGATTGATTGGTTGATTGATTGGTGGTTTCGTTACGCCGTGTCGGGAGCATAGGCTATATTCACGACGGAAGAAGAATGGGGAAAGGGAAAGGGAGGAATGACGAGGGAAGGGAGGAGTAAGGAGGCCGGGGAGAAGAGAGAAGGGGAGGGAAGGAGGAGAGGAGGGCATGGAGGAGGAGAGGAGGGCGGGGAGGAGAGAGACTGGGAGGGGAGGAGGAGAGGAGGGCGGGGAGAACAGAGACATGGCGGGGGAGGAGGAGAGGAGGGCGTGGGGGAGGAGAGGAGGGCGGGGAGGAGAGAGACAGGGAGGGGTGGAGGAGAGGAGGGCGGGGAGGAGAGAGAAGGGGGGAGGAGGAGAGGAGGGCGTGGAGGAGGAGAGGAGGGCGGGGAGGGGGAGGAGGAGAGGAGGGCGGGGAGGAGGAGAGGAGGGCGGGGAGGGGGAGGAGGAGCGGAGGGCGGGGAGAAGGGAGAAGGGGGAGGCAAGGAGTAGAATTCGAATTGGCAGGCGAGTATGGTTGGGCAGGCGATGTGGCAGGGTAGCTTAGCAGTGCGAACTGCTGCAGTTTATTTACGATCCACTTGCCGGGACACGCGTTCCATTCACCGCCGAAAGGGGGACGTCAGCCAGACAGCGTGCTAACGGCTTTATGACGTCATTCGGCGTTAGACTGGCGCGTCGTCATTCCGAGCACGCGCAGTGCAGGCTTCTGCAAACAGCCGCCATGTTGTGGGGCTTTTCCCACCCGACAACTGTCCGCCTTCCATGACAATCCCGCGCACATGACGCGATTCATATATATTGGAGCGAGTGGCACAGGCGTGAGGCAGAACCAGGCGAGGAGGAAGAAGCCAGGTGGCAGCACCAGGCGAGGCAGAAGGCCTGACGAGTCGATGATTAGTCGATGTCATTAATTGGTGTCGAAGCAGGTTGATATGAACTGAGGGCACCATCATAGGTAATCGGTTACCAGATAATTATACTCTTATGTAGCATAGTATGCAGGTATTGCAGGTATAGCAATATCTCAGGGAGTTTGACGCCTCTGCCCTGCAGAGTTGTAAACCACTGCCTTGTGGTACAGGTTCTTGACAGAACCGAAGGCTAAGGGAGCAAACCCTAAACAGAAAACCATGTCAGTGTGGCAGCATTAAGGGTGGTTGATGTATGGAACTCCCAACATCTCCCGACCAGCCACTGCAGGGACAAATAGTTTTGCGCCTGTCTTGACATGTTCTTGCTGGTGTGAAACCTCTATTTTCTCCCCTAGAGAGTGCCGCTGCTAACTTGCAAAAGCCAGCAGCACTTCAACACTTTTGCAGGCAGCTTTCATGAAATGCTGAGAGACATAAAGATCGACTCATGGATGCAACTCTCACAGCAGAGAGCTAAATGGAGAGCGGCAGTCAAGTAATGAAAGCAGTCTTTGTCGCATCGCGACCAACAGCATGATAATGATGATGTAGCATATATATATGGATAGTGATAAACCGTTTATTGTGTGTAATAAGATCTCTAGCGGTCCTTCCACCCCCCTATCCTGTTGGGGTGGGGGGCGGGTACCAGCCTGCTCTCGCCCCCCCCCCATCGCAGCATTTTTTCATATATATATATACATATATATATATATATATATGGATAGTGATAAGCCCCTTATCGCCTGTAATAAGCTCTGTTGTGCCTCCTTTCCTACCCCCTCTCCCGATTGGGGGGGGGGTACCGGCATGCACCGCTCCACCTCGTGCTTGACACTCCACTCGCTCGGAAATTTTTATAAATAAGTGATGCAGACATGTGAAGTGTTGTCTGCTGACTGACTAACAGTGCACCGCCCAGTCATGACATAGATGTGTGAAGTGTCGTCTGCCCTCCTCAGTCAGACCGCGCTTCACAATCAGGTCTCAAATGAACATGTCTGACATGAAGGCGGGCGCAAAACAACGCTATTCACCACAGTGTTCGGTTTGTGCAGCCTGTACAGTTAGACTTGCCAATATGACAGTGTTCGGTGTGTGCAGCCTGTACAGCTAGGTCTGCCAATATGGCAATGTTCGGTTTGTGCAGCTTGTACAGCTAGACCTGCCAATATGACAGTGTTTGGTTTGGGCAGCCTGTACAGCTAGGTCTGCCAATATGGCAGTGTTCAGTTTGTGCAGCCTGTACAGCTAGACCTGCCAATATGACAGTGTTCGGTGTGTGCAGCCTGTACAGCTAGGTCTGCCAATATGGCAATGTTCGGTTTGTGCAGCCTCTACAGCTAGACCTGCCAATATGACAGTGTTCGGTTTGTGCAGCCTGTACAGCTAGGTCTGCCAATATGGCAGTGTTCGGTTTGTGCAGCCTGTACAGCTAGACCTGCCAATATGACAGTGTTCGGTTTGTGCAGCTTGTACAGCTAGACCTGCCAATATGAGAGTGTTTGGTGTGTGCAGCTTGTACAGCTAGGTCTGCCAATATGACAGTGTTTGGTGTGTGATGCGTGCACAGCTAGGTCTGCCAATATGACAGTGTTCGGTTTGTGATGTTTTGACTCATAGATCTGCCAATATGGCGGTGTTCGGTTTGTGCTGTTCATATTGTGGAGTCCGCTAGTTCCCAGTGTGCATAGCCCTCACAGTGCCACTCCATTGGTGTCCACGGGCGTAATCGATTAATCGACTCTGGTCACCCGAGCCACTTTTTGGCGCATGCGCACATCCTGCAGACTCGGGTCGAATAATCGAATACGCTTCTCCACGCTTGGGTGACAAAAATGGTGGCCCTTTTATTTGTTTTTTAATAGCCGATATAATTACAGCTAAATATGATTTAACTATTTTTATGATGGCATAGTTTAGTGATATTTCCATTTCATTAATCTATGTTATTACCAAAAAAGAATATGTATGACTGGTACCGGTGGCTGTTATCCTGCAGGACGGTACCAGCACAAATGTGACATCATCGCTCCTTGCAAACCCCAGTCAAGAGGTGGGTTACTGGGGTCTGGTTGTTTTGCACACGGCACGTGTATTTGTCGACTCCACTCATGGTGTTCTATTTGAAATTCTGACAACTCGGGTGACCCGAGTCGCCCGGGTCATGTTAATCGATTACGGCCCACATGTAATACCGGTGCACCTCGCTGACACCTCGCTGGTGTCCGTTGCCATGGAGGTGGCGTCGAACAGTTGGTAACCCGAGTGTGACTTCAAAGCAGGCTCGTTGACGAGGCTGTCTGACAGGCGCCGGGACGGGCTGCCTAATTTACCTCGACACGAGACGAGCGCCGATGCAGGCACACAGTGTGTGGGTGTATGTGTGTAGGGGGGAGTTGCAATCACACCCACAATCACGCCACTAGGGGGTGTGGAAACACGTGTAGGCCACGCGCATGCGCACTCAAGTGTGGATGTAGGACGAGTGGCTTCCTACACACTAGCACACATGGCCACTCACATACAGACACAGCGACAGACACTAACACGCTCTGACACTCACACACACTTCCAACACACACTAACACACCATTACAGCCTCATACGCAGACATAATCACACACACACTCGTACACCCTCACATACAGACACAGCGACAGACACTAACACGATTTGACACTCACACACACTTCCAACACACACTAACACACTATTACAGCCTCACACGCAGACACAATCACACACACACACTCTTACACCCTCATATACAGACACAGCAACAGACACTAACACACTCTTACATCCTCACATGCAGACACAATCACACACAGACTCTTACACCCTCACATACAGACACATAAAAAGACACTAACACACTCTTACATCCTCACACGCAGACACAATCACACACACACTCGTACACCCTCACATACAGACACATCAAAAGACACTAACACACTCTTACATCCTCACACGCAGACACAATCACACACACACATGCTTACACCCTCACTTACAGACACATCAACACACACACACACACTCTTACACCCTCACACGCAGACACAATCACACACACACTCATACACCCTCACATACAGACACATCAACATACACTAACACTCTTACACCCTCACACACAGACACAATCACACACACACTCGTACATCCTCACATACAGACACATCAACAGACACTAACATACTCTTACACCCTCACACGCAGACACAATCACACACACACTCGTACACCCTCACATACAGACACATCAACAGACACTAACACACTCTTACACCCTCACACGCAGACACAATCACACACACACTCGTACACCCTCACATACAGACACATCAACATACACTAACACTCTTACATCCTCACACACAGACACAATCACACACACACACGCTTACACCCTCACTTACAGACACATCAACAGACAATCACACTCTTACACCCTCACACGCAGACACAATCACACACACACACTCATACACCCTCACATACAGACACATCGACAGACACTAACACACTCTTACACCCTCACACGCAGACACAATCACACACACACACTCGTACACCCTCACATACAGACACATCAACAGACACTAACACACTCTTACACCCTCACACGCAGACACAATCACACACACACACTCGTACATCCTCACATACAGACACATCAACAGACACTAACATACTCTTACACCCTCACATGCAGACACAATCACACACACACTCGTACACCCTCACATACAGACACATCAACACACACACACTCTTACACCCTCACACGCAGACACAATCACACACTCGTACACCCTCACATACAGACACATCAACATACACTAACACTCTTACATCCTCACACACAGACACAATCACACACACACACACGCTTACACCCTCACTTACAGACACATCAACACACACACACACTCTTACACCCTCACACGCAGACACAATCACACACACACACTCATACACCCTCACATACAAACACATCAACAGACACTAACACACTCTTACACCCTCACACGCAGACACAATCACACACACACACTCGTACACCCTCACATACAGACACATCGACAGACACTAACATACTCTTACACCCACACACACTCCCAGCACACACTAACACACTCTTCCACCCTCACACATAGACACAACAACAGACACTAACACACTCTGACACTCACTCACACTTCCAACATACACTAACACACTTTCACACCATCACACATACACACACACTCATACATACTGACATACAGACACACTGACACTCGTTCAAATCACACATTCACGCTGATAACACACACAGACACCCATATACACCGTGTACAATTCCACAAAAACACAAACATATTGTCATGGGGGTGATGAAAATTGGAAATATTGCGCCTAGAGCGGGACTCGAACCCACATCTCTTTGCATTCCGTGCCAGAGTGCTAACCATTACACCTCCTAGGCTCCCTGATATCAACACACTACCCATGCCTACCTGTCTATGTGGTCGCTTGCCTGAAAGGTCAGTGCACACTACTACAATATACACAGATGCACACTGACAGTGATACATGCACTTCCACATATACCCCTAATACAGCGTCAGATTAAGTCCCTCTAATGTCTATATAATTACCATGCACATATACTTTCCATTTATTTCCATTATTTGCTTAAATTTGAAGTACATTTTGCTATCAAAAGTAAGAGTTATTATAAATGCTCTTTTATATTTGAAGTGAAAACATGCCAAAGTAATATTGGTATGCATCTATAAAGGTTCTGACACCATGGGGTTCAGTTATAATGGGTTCTATTAAATTGTCTTAGCATTTCTGTCCATACAGCAACAAATGCTTAATAATACTCCAGTCACACGAAGCCTGCATTCGCTTACGATCGATTCGTGATGTCAAAACGTCCCCATTGCGCCCTCCTTACGCCCTCCTTAAGTGCTGGCGCAGCGAGGATGCCAACCTCCCGGCGTCCATTTCGGAAATCTTGGACGCAAGGAGGTTGCAGCTGCTGCACCTGCAACCTCCTTGTGTTTTGTTCTGGCAGCGCCATTCAAAACTGGTTGGTGCCCTGGTGCCGACCTGGCATTGACCTCTTGGTTGGTGAGTTGCCGGTGACCTGGCACCAATCTCGCGCCGATCTGGCGCAGACCTGGTGGCGCCAACACATGCGATGCCACACTCACCATGTGGTCGGTGCCAGGGCGCCGACTCGGCACCGCCCTTTCCACAACCCGGCGCCGCCCTGGACCCAACCTGGTGTTGCCCTGGCACCAGCCTGGTGCTGATCCAGTGCCGCCCTCATGCTGACCCAGTGCCACCCTCATGCCGCCCTCATGCTGCCTCATGCCGCCCTTGTGCTGCCCTCGTGCTGCCCTCATGCCACCCTCGTGCCCCCCTCATGCCAATCTGGCGCCGATTTGGCGCCGACCTGGCACCAACCTGGCACTGACCTGGCACCGCCCTGGTGCCTCCCTGGCACCAACCACGTATTTGAATCAATGTATCGAGTGGGATGCTGGGAGGTTGGCATCCTTTTGGCCGTAAGGACGTTGGCGGCGAACGCTGGCTCTCGTGTGAGTGGGGTATTAGTGAACCAGTATTTAAATTGGATATGTAGAAAATGTAGGTAAGTTTGTTTTTAAAATTGTTGAAACTTGATGCTTTCATCGGACTATGCAGCTTTAATAACACACACAAAAGTCCCACGCCATGGGGCCATACAGCTTGTGGTGGTGGGCAGAGCACTGGTATCGATGGGGACCAGGAATGCTGGATCCCTATTGTTAGGGCCAAGAATGCTTGTTTCCCATTGGGGGAAAGGGGTGGGGGTGATACGCTACAATGTACCCATGTAACCATATAAATAAAAAACCAGAGGGATTGACTCTCTCTTCTTCTTTACACTTTATACTCTTCCTTTCTCTTTGTCTATATTGATTTTACCATAGCCTGCCTACACAAGCACAGATTCGAGCATTGGACTCTACGCACTGATCTGACCATAGATGTTGCTAGAACATAAAACAACAACAAACAAACGCTTGACTGTGAAATTGGTTGGTGTATGCCCAGAGCCTCAGTTCTGTTCCGCAACTCGCGGAAATCGTCTTGTGTATGCATTGCCTTATGTTCTTCGCTAACGGTGATACAAAGCACTCGGAGACAATCGTCGTAATTAGCCTGCGACGCTTTGGGGTTGTGTCATACAGTCGTTATCTCAGGAGGTCTTATGCCGGAACCAATGCTAATGAAACTTACATACCGTACTGGACAAGTCTGTTCGCAATAAGAATCGCAAACATCCCGCGTATTTCTTATGCACATTCATATTTCTGATCACCCCGTGATGAATATGGCCATAGCTGCCCGCATTGCGTAAAACATTCAAGTCGCTCACTATTTCCGATCGCTACCCGTTTGAGGTTAAGTTGATCTGCACTGGAATAGTCAATCAACGGTAGAATGGTCATCTATTCAAACACAATTCACTCAAAGAAACAACTGACATACCCAGAACAAGCAGAACCCAAACTAGACGGCTATATCCTCTCTCTCATTCTCCCAGCAGAGGAGAATGAGAGAGAACCTCCCCCTGAATGTATTGGGTGTCAGTCCCCACTGACATTCAAACACATTTTACTAAGTTGCATTGATTTTTTGGCCCTGCGCCAACGGTTCTACACTGCAGACAGTATGCATGACCTTTTTAGTAAGGTAAAACAGGAAAACATTTTAGCCTTTTTGAGGGCAGCTGCACTGTACCACCTTATATAGTTTACTAAATGGATTCTATCAATTATTAATAAAACTTTTCTTTTTCTATGGGAATTTGTTTCCCTTGACCACAAATATATGATTGTGAGCTTTCTAATTTAATTAGTGTCTATTGGCACATAATTGATTGTCTGCTTTTACATGTAAAAGCGATGGTTTGAACAAAAAACAAACATTTCTCGCCGTGAATATGGCCTATGCTGCCGACACGGCGTAAAGCAACCACCAATCAATCAATCAAACCCAGCAGAGGTGCTGTGGTGTGAGCAATGGTGTTATCCACAGATCTGTCGGGTCAGAGTAGTCCATATTCACAGCCTTTAATTAACTGAAGAACTTTCTTCCTCTCACCCTCTATTTAATCTCCACAATAGAATCCAGATCATTAACAAAGCATGCATTGAGGGCAGCCTTGGCTAGCATTGGTCCGAACCCAGTCCATATTTACCTCCTTTAATGTTCATGTCAACACCGGGCACGGTGGCCGAATTGGTAGAGCACAGGCCACGCGTGCGGAAGATTGGGAGTTCGCGAGTTCGGTTCCCGGTCAAGTCAAACCAATAACTTAAAAATGTGTACTTGTCGCTTCCTAGCCTGGTGCTCGGCTGGTTAGCTCGGCATCAGGATAATGTGATGGAGTGGGATATCGGGTCATGGTGCAGGCGGCCTGATTTCCCAGTGTGGCAGCACTATAAAATCGCCATGAGTGCATAGTGTCACAAGTCGGTACCCGTCCTGATATGAGCTCAGATGTTTCTAGGGCGTAAAACAACAAACAACAAACATGTTCATGTCAATCGGAGCCTCGTTGTGGGTGTGAAGCAGTATCCGCAAGGTGGCGCTCCCCCCCCACCCACACAGACCTCCCGCTCACCATCAAGCACTCAGGCACTCTTCCACTGAGCTCGGCTGAGAATAGAACGCCACCTGGTGAGATATCACCGCTCTCAACTATAAATTACATCAAGATCACTGATGGGCGATAATTAGACCATTCTCCATTCGCCGGCAGCCGGGCCCGCGCGTGTGTACCTACATTCCTCCCGCCTGTGGAAGTTTTCACGTTGAGTGATGATTTAGGCACGGCCTAAGATCACACCTAGAGTGGCGGCCTACCAAAAAGGGCCCCCCCCCCCCGTCTAACACTCTCCTCCCACACAGAAGCCCCCTTCATCATACACCCCCATTTCCCCCCTCTCCCACGGTCACTCCCCCCTACATGCATCCTCAAAGCCGCGGGAGGGGCACTTTAAATAAGAATGCATCGACCACTTCCGTTTATTGATGGAAGCAGCAACCAACAGCAAAGTAAAAGTCAGTTGAAGCAGAACCCAGTTGCCAGTCAAATCATTTCAGATAGTAAACCGTGCATTAAAACAGGAAACATCGATCTATTTTCTTTTTTTAGGAGGGGGAGGGGTCTTTTGTTCAGAAGTAGATCATCTTATTTTGAATGTTATCTAATATTGTCAGGTGGTGTGTTAGTAAAACTACCACACATGTCACCGACGCCTGTTTTGTGGTTACAAACTCTTTGGATGGCTTTGTGCAGCTGACAATCATCAGGTCACGTGGTCGGGGTCCTGGTATGTTCCTAGGGGTCTCCTGCTGTGCTCTCACATTAGGGACTGTCCTTATACAGACTCACTGTGTGCATACATAGTCACAATGTGTGCATAGAACCCATAGATATTGAGTGAACCACACTACTGTTGAATCTTGTAACTAAGTAAACAATTATACTTATAATTCCTGTAACTGAGTAAATGCCATTACTACTAAATCCTGTAGCCCTGTAACTCACATTACAGCTAGGTCATGTAACTAAGTAAATGCCATGACTATTAAATCCTGTAGCCTAGTAACTCACGTTACAGCTAAGTCATGTAACTAAGTAAATGCCATGACTACCAACTCCTGTAACTAAGTAAATCATGCTACTACTAAATCTTGTCCTGTAATCAAGTAACTCATCCGATTCCTAAGACCTGACGGGATGGCCGAAATATTTGAGCGTCCGTCTCCCGTTTTGAAAGATCGTGGGATTCGAACACATGGGTTCGAACCCTGGTCGAGTCAACCCAATGACTTATAACATTGATACTTGTCGCTTCCTAGGCTGCCGCTCAGCATTAACTATCATAGTCAGACATGTACACGCCAACATCATTCACACACACCAACATCATACAGGCGCAAACCGACATCATAGTCAGACATGTACACGCGAACATCATTCACACAAACCAACATCACACAGGCACAAACCAACATCGTAGTCAGACATGTACATGCCGACATCATTCACACACACCAACATCATACAGGGACAAACCGACATCATAGTCACACATGTACACACGGACATCATTCACACACACCAACATCATACATGCACAAACCGACATCATGGCCATACATGTACATGCAGACATTATTCACACACACCAATATCATACAGGCACAAACTGACATCATAGTCAGACATGTACATGCGGACATCGTTCACACACACACCGAC
This sequence comes from Branchipolynoe longqiensis, assembly GCA_030323885.1. NCBI lineage: Eukaryota > Metazoa > Annelida > Polychaeta > Phyllodocida > Polynoidae > Branchipolynoe > Branchipolynoe longqiensis. The sequence continues at coordinate 103,836,019 of CM059191.1, read as the reverse complement.
ATCATAGTCAGACATGTACACATGGACATCATGCATGCGCACACCGACATCATACATGTACAGACCGACATCATAGTTGTGCAGACACACAGGGAGGTCACACACGTTCGTCCTGTCCGATTCCTCGGCCCCGTGTCTGCACGTGCGTATACAGACATGCACATGCGTGAAAGTATGTGCACGTCTGTATAGCCTGTCTATTGCACACTGATTGAGCTGTTTGTGCTGATCAGGAATCGGTGCAAATCGTGTATAATCGGCTCAGTTAGAACTGAGCGTGGAGGTGGTGTGTCCCGAGTCGAATTGAACACGTCTCCGCCTCCTCCTCCAGCACCTCCGTCCTCCCTCCCTCTATCCTCCCCCCTCCCCTCCTCCCCCCTGCCTCTCCCCTTCCCCCTCTTCCTGCTCCCTACAGGAGGACATTAATCGAGCCTCCATCAGGGTGTAGCACTCTAACTAAGCCTGTAGTAACACTGACGCCTCATCAGGGGGCGGTGTAATCCCCGCCACCCCCTCCCCCTCTTCCTACCCCTTCCCCTCCAACCCCCTCCCCATCCCCATCCACTCCGTCCCCACTCCCCTCCACCACCCTCCCCTCTATCCCCCTCCACCTCACCCACCCTCCATCCCCCGTGAGGCGGCGTGCCGGGTAGGGCAGCACTGTGACCATTGTCTCGGCTTCTTCACTCAGCGCGGATTACGGAGGAGACCAGAACTAATACTCATCCTGCACTACCCTCTGCAGCGCCTCGCAGCGGTGACCTTGTGACTGTAGTGGTGACCTTGTGACTGTGCTCATGTAGCACTGACATTGTGAGTGTGCTCATGCAGCAGTGACCTTGAGATGGTTCTCATGTAGCTGTGACCTTGTGACTGTTCTTGTGCAGTGGTGACATTGTGACTGTCCGTGTGGAGTGGTGACCTTGTGACTGTGCTCATGTAGCAGTGACATTGTGAGTGTGCTCATGCAGTGGTGACCTTGAGATGGTTCTCATGTAGCTGTGACCTTGTGACTGTCCTTGTGCAGTGGTGACATTGTGACTGTCCGTGTGGAGTGGTGACCTTGTGACTGTGCTCATGTAGCAGTGACCTTGAGATGGTGCTAATGTAGTAGTGTAAGATGGTGCTCATGTAGTGGGGACCTTGAGACGGTGCTCGTGTAACGGTGACCTTGTGACTGTGCTTGTGTAGTGGTGACCTTGTGACTGCGTCCATGTAGCAGTGACCTTATGAGTGTGCCTATGTAGTGGTGACCTTATAACTGCACTAGTCTGGCGGTGACCTAGTTGCTATGCCCGTGTAGTCCTGCCATTGTTGGTCTGACCTTGAAGCTGTATAAATATGTCAGCAGGCAGCATGTGGTGTGGTGCCATTGTCATATATATGTCAGCAGGCAGCATGTGGTGTGGTGCCATTGTCATATATATGTCAGCAGGCAGCAAGTCGCGCCCTGCTATATAGCCATACACGGTGAGCCATCAGCAGGCAGCAAGTCGCGCCCTGCTATATAGCCATCGGCAGGCAGCATGTCGCGCCCTGCTCTATAGCCATAAGCAGGCAGCATGTCGTGCCCTACTATATTGTTCTCAGCAGGCAGCATGTTGGGCTGTGCTGTTCTGCATTGCCCTCAGCAGGCAGCATGTCGTGCGGTCGACCAGGCAGCTGTACCGCAGCCACGTGGAGGCGTGTGCGGACTGTGGGAATTAACACATGAGGCCTATCGACTCCCTGTCATGTCAGGGCACCGCCCTCACCGCCCGCACCGCCCTCACCGGCCTCACCGCCCGCACCGCCCGCACGGCCCGCACGCCCGCACCGCCCGCACCGCCCTCACCGCCCGCACCGTCCGCACCGCCCTAACTGCCCGCACCACCCTCACCGCCCGTACCGCCCGCACCGAACTCACCGCCCGCACCGCCCTCACTGCCCGCACCGCCCTCACCGCCCGCACCGAACTCACCGCCCGCACCGCCCTCACTGCCCTCACCGCCCTCACCGCCTGCACCGCCCGCACCGCCCTCAACGCCCTCACCGCCCTCACCGCCCTCACCGCCCGCACCGCCCGCACCGCCCGCACCGCCCTCACCGCCCTCACCGCCCGCACCGCCCGCACCGCCCGCACCGCCCTCACCGCCCGCACCGCCTGCACCGCCCTCACCGCCCTCACTGCCCGCACCGCACTCACCACCCGCACCGCCCTCACCGCCCGCACCGCCCGCACCGCCCGCACCGCCCTCACCTCCCTCACCGCCCACATCGCCCTCACCGCCCACATCGCCCTCACTGCCCGCACTGCCCACACCGCCCTCACCTCCAGCACCGCTCTCAACGCCCTCACCGCCCCCACCGCCCCCACCGCCCGCACTGCCTGCACCTCCCGCACCGCCTGCATTGCCCTCACACGCCCGCCCGCCCACCGCCCTCACCGCCCTCACCGCCCACATTTCCCTCACTGCCCGCACCGCCCACACCGCCCTCAGCTCCAGCACCGCCCTCACCGCCTGCACTGCCCTCACCGCCCTCACCGCCCCCACCGCCCGCACCGCCTGCACCGCCCGCACCGCCCTCACAGCTCTCACCGCCCGCCCACCGCCCCCACCGCCCGCCCACCGCCCGCACACCACGCACCGCCTAACCGCCCGCACCGCCTGCACCGCCCGTACCGCCCTCACCGCCCGCATCGCCCTCACCGCCCTCACAGCCCTCACCGCCCTCACCGCCCGCACCGCCCCCACCACCCCCAACGCCCGCACGGCAACACTGTCACACCGCCCGCACCGCCAAACTGTCACACCGCCCCCACCGCCCGCACCGTCACACTGTCAAACCACCACGCTGTGACACTATCACACCATCACGCCACCACACTGTCACATCGCCACACCACCACACTGCCACACCACCACACTGTCACACCGCCACACTGTCAGTGTCACACCACCACACTGTCAGTGTCACACTGCCTCACTGTCAGTGTCACACCGCGTCACTGTCAGTGTCACACCCCCACACTGTCAGTGTCACACCGCCACACTGTCAGTGTCACACCGCCTCACTGTCAGTGTCACACCCCCACACTGTCAGTGTCACACCGCCACACTCACCGCGCCAGGTGCTCTCCGGTCATGCAGACATGGACCACCCCACTGCACCGAAAAGGACCACCGTCACCACAGCACCGCATCCCCACCCCCACCTCAACCCAAACCCCCACCCCCTCACTCCAACCCCCACCCCCACACGGTACCTCTGTCGCCGGTCTCCCTTTACCCCGTCGTGCTTGAACATAGACCCTCCCCCTCCCCTCCCTCTCCACCCTACCCCGCCGTACGTGAATATACACCCTCCCTCTCCCCCCCTCCTACCCCACAGTATTTGAAAATAGACCCCCTCCCCTCCCACTCCCCCTCCCCCTCCCCCTAACCCAACATGTTTGAATATAGACCTTCCCCCTCCCCATCCCTCCCCCTATCCCACCATGTTTGGATATAGACCCTCCCCCCTCCCCTCCCCCTCCCCCCATCACGCTGTGCTTGAATATAGACCATCCCCCTCCAATACCCCCTTCTTCCCGCCTATCCCATCATGTTTGAATATAGAGCCCCCCCCTCCCCTCCACCCTCCCTTCCCCGTCCCTTCCCCCTTCCTCGCCCCTATCTCCCCATGTTTGGATATAGCCCCTCCCCCTCCCCTGCGCCCTCCTCCCCCCAATCACGATGTGCTTGAATATAGACCCTGCCCCCTCCAGTACCCACTTTTCCCCCGCTATCCCACCATGTTTGGATATAGACCCTCCCCCTTCCCCTGCCCCCTTCCTTCCCCCACCCCCGCCCCCAATCACGCTGTGCTTGAATATAGACCCCCCCCCCCCCTCCACTACCCCCCTTTTCCCCCGCTATCCCACCATGTTTGAATATAGACCCTCCCGCCTCCCCTCCACCCTCCACCCTCCCTTCTCCCTTCCTCCACCCTATCCTGCCCTGCTTGAATAGATATCCCCCCCCCCCCCCTTCCTCCCCTCACCCTGGCCCTCTGGCGGCGCCCGTGGCTGTGCACAGAGGCACATGCTCGGACAGATGTTGAAGGACCAGGGCGGTAAGGATGAGGAGCTGATCATCCCAGGAGTGTTGACATGTCAAACAAAGCCATCCCTCGGGCCCCCTGCCCACCCGGCTCTCCGGCCCTCTCACCCCGCCCCACCCGCCGCGCTCTCTACCGACACGCCCGCCAACTGCCGTCGCCCCTTATCCCCTCTGTATGCTATTACACGCACTTCCGCCGGCTTGTCGCCAACTTCCGGTCGCGGCCGCCTCCTAGCGGGGTGTGAAGTGTGCAGTAGTACCGGGGCACAGACGGTGTGAGTGCACTGCAGAACCAGTGTAGTGTGGAGTAGCAATGGGGTCACATACAGTCACTGCAGAACGCGGACCCGAACCAGTGTAGTGTGTAGTGTGAGTACAACACAGAACCAGTGTAGTGTGCAGTGACACACACAGTAACTGCTGAACCAGTGTAGTGTGGAGTAGCACAATGAGTGTGAGTACAACACAGAACCAGTGTAGTGTGGAGTAGCACAGGGGTAAGATAGAATCACTGCTGAATGCAGACCAGAACTAGTGTAGTGTGCAGTGTGAGTACAACACAGAACCAGTGTAGTGTGCAGTGACACACACAGTAACTGCTGAACCAGTGTAGTATGGAGTAGCACAATGAGTGTGAGTACAACACAGAACCAGTGTAGTGTGGAGTAGCACAGGGGTCAGATAGAATCACTGCTGAATTCAGGCCATAACCAGTGTAGTGTGCAGTGTGAGTACAACACAGAACCAGTGTAGTGTGCAGTGTGAGTACAACACAGAACCAGTGTAGTGTGCACTGTGAGTACAACACAGAACCAGTGTTGTGTGCAGTGTGAGTACCACACATAACCACTGTAGTGTGCAGTGTGAGTACAACACATAACTATTGTAGAGTGCAGTGTGAGTACAACACAGAACCATTGTAGTGTGCAGTGTGAGTACAACACAGAACCAGTGTAGTGTGCAGTGTGAGTACAACACAGAACCAGTGTAGTGTGCAGTGTGAGTACAACACAGAACCAGTGTAGTGTGCAGTGTGAGTACCACACATAACCAGTGTAGTGTGCAGTGTGAGTACAACACAGAACCAGTGTAGTGTGCAGTGTGAGTACAACACAGAACCAGGGTAGTGTGCAGTGTGAGTACAACACATAACCAGTGTAGTGTGCAGTGACACAGTAACTGGTGAACCAGTGTAGTGTGGAGTAGCACAGTGAGTGTTAGTACACATCAGACCCAGTGTAGTGTGCAGTGACACAGTAACTGCTGAACCAGTGTAGTATGGAGTAGCACAGTGAGTGTGATACAACACAGAACCAGTGTAGGGTAGAGTAACAATAATTCATCAAGTGTCAGGTTTGTTTGTCCACGCTCATTGGGGATTCTTTTTTTTGAGTGGCGGGTGGGTGGGTAAATAAACAAGGATAACGTAGAAGTGGAGTAGCAGGACGCCACTCTTTGTTTGTGGGACTCGCACGTGGTTTCCTGAGATTAGCGCATGCTGTTTAGGATTACTCCACGCATGACAAACCTAATGCCTGGTACACACCTACCGTTTGTGCGCACACACCTCCCGTATATGATCGAAAACTGCCCGTTTCGCCCACAAAAATCGCTTGGTGTGCGCTCCCTGCGCACACCTAGCGATTGCGATTCGCATATAAAACTCAGTTTTTAGGGCTAAAAGCGGCCGATTACGATTGCGATTCGCGATTCGAAAAACGAATCGGCCCGTTTTCAGTTTTAAGCGGGTCTGGTCGAGTCGCGAGTTTTAGTGCGCGAATCCTATACGGGTGGTGTGTACTAGGCATTAGTGAGCAAGCACACTGGGCCGGCTGTAATGAGGTGTCGGGTGTCATGCAGTGTATGCTTGGCATTAGTTGTGGGACGCGGTGAGCTGCCATGTAAGGCGTGTCCGTGTTGTATACTCAGCTTGAACAACCCTCCGCCCACCCTGCCCCCTCCCTCCTCCCGCCACCCACCCTGTCCCCACCCCGCCACCACCCACACACACCCTCTCCCCTCCCGCCACCCCCACCCCCTGCTAGAGGTGCCACCTGGCGGCACGCCATCCGGGCATTCCACCGGAGCCGAGCAGCTCCGACCGGCACTAATTTCAAAGCCCAGCTCTAACAGCCCCGACTGCCCGTCTACCCGACTACCCTACTGCCCGTCTACCCGACTACTCTACTGCCCGTCTACCCGACTACCCTACTGCCCGTCTACCCGACTACCCTACTGCCCGACTACCCGACTACCCTACTGCCCGACTACCCGACTACCCTACTGCCCGACTACCCGACTACCCTACTGCCCGACTACCCGACTACCCGACTACCCAACAGGATAGTCGGCTTTCCCATGGTCGAGTCAAACCAATGACTTAAACATGTATAGTTGTTGCTTCCTATCCTGGCGCTCGGGATTAATAGGATAGGGCAAGGACTGGTTGACTAGCTCATGGTGCTGGTGGCCTGGTCTCCCAGTGGGGAAACACTATAAAGTCGCCACGAGTGCACGCTGTCACAAGGCGGTACCCGTCCTGCTATGACCATAAATGTTGCTAGGACGTAAAACAAACAAACAGTCGGCTGCCAACTGCTTAGTGCTCAATTCTGACGAACATGAAACAGCCAGTCAGCGGGGACTGTCTCACACCGCAGGCAACACCTACTGATTACGGCGATAAAGCTGGGTATTGCACCTGAAGAAACTGATCGGGTGGTGATGTAAAAATGTAATATGAGCCGACACATTCACGCGGGAGTAGCTTCCATGGTATCACTTGTCGGGTTCCTGGAACATATGCCTTCATTCGTCCCTACTAGCTAGGCGCTCAATATTCTCCCAACAGAGTCGTCTGTCTAAATTAAACAAGCGGCCCCACGTACGCAGGTAAACCAGCCTCGCCCAGCATTAGTGCGTTGTTGGCCACAATAAGAATCGCGCTCTTACTTATGCTCAGGTCACATACACGTTAGTGGACGTAGTTGAACGTAGGTGAACGTAGTGGAGGCTAACGTGGGTCAAACATGTAAGTATGTTAAACTACGTTGAAATACGTTAAGGTACAACAGGTTTTGGTATGGATAAATACGTTACGGTACAGATAAATATGTTACGGTACGGATGCCTGTATGTTCAATTACATTCAACTACGTTAGCCTTCACTATGTTCACCTACGTCCACTAACGGGTATGTGACTAGGGCTTCGTCCAAGTACGCTAGAGTATGCTAGATTATGCTAGAGTATGCTAGAGTATGCTAGGGTATGCTAGAGTATGCTAGAGTATGCTAGACTATGCTAGAGTATGCTAGAGTATGCTAGAGTACACTAGAGTACGCTAGAGTACGTTGGCATCACCGATGCAAATTCAGCCTCCTACATAGCCCTCTTTTGAACATCTCCAAAGATCGGAAATCACGGCCCACCCACATTATTACCAAGGAGAAGTACGGATACTGGTACATTCGACTACGTTCTACTACCTTCGACTACGTTAGCCTCCACAACGTAAACTACGTCCACGAACGTGTATGTGACTGGGGCATAACAGTCTAAGTAGGGCATAAGACAACACTCTTCACATTCCCCTACCTCTCTATAGCCTCCCACCCAAACACCTACCTATGCACTAGCCGGCTCCGGGGCGCAGGCCCAGCCGCGCTAACCACCCCCACCCCACCTCCACCCTTTCCCCCACCCCATCTCACATCCCACCTCACTCCTTCTCCACCTCCTGCTAGACGACAAGCAATAAATAACATCGTACAATCACGCGGCTGCCCCCCGCCCCTCCCTCAGCGGATCAGGTACGGGGCCAGCAATACTTCCCGCCAGGGGGCGCGGGTCTCATCCGAACCCTCACCATGTGAGTCTCACACCGACTGAATAGCGGCGCTCCCTCGCCCCCCCCTCCCCCCCGCCAACACACGCCCCTCCCCCGTGCCCTGGGCCGTCCGTCCCCGGCCGCACGCGTCCTCGGACCCCGGGTCGCCGCCTTGGCGATGTAGAGCTATTTGCTCTGATTCAAAATCCACGAGCTGCTCGCTTAGCAGCGCTGCTGCCGCTGCTGCACGCCCGACCGACTCAACCGGGCGCCGAGCGGCTCGGGCCGGGAGGCTGTGTGGCTGCGCCGCGCTGAACCACCACGGGGAGGGCTGGTGTCTCCGCCCGGGAGCAGCTCAGAGCAGCTCAGAGGAGTTCATGGTGGGCCGCTACAGCGCGCTGCATCGTGGTATGGGGTGCTCCGCGCCCTGGGAGTGAGCGAAGCGGAGGGGAGTATTGGATGAGCAGCTCAGAGCAGCTCTGAGCTGCTTTGATATGGCCAGAACTGAGACTAGCACTTCAAATATCTCAAGCGATTTAAAATGAAAGTCACTTCAAGCGAAAGTAAGTTACATTATAACGACCAACCTAATGTATTTATCTCAGAAAATATCAGAAACTCAAACCATCGGACTATGCAGCTTTAACAAAGGCACTACCGCCTAAATATACGTTTCGAAGCTTATTGTATCGACATCGGGGTCAGTTATGCCTAAGTCAATACTCACTCGACGATAAGTCGTTCCTCGTGGTTGGATGTTGGAGTTTTACGTCCTTGCAACCTCTAAGGTCATATCAGGAAGGGTACCGATTTGTGACAACGCACACTCATGGTGACTTTATAGTGCTGCCACACTAGGAAATCAGACCGCCAGCACCATGAGCCGATATCCCACTCAATCACATTATCCTGACACTGAGCTAACAAGTTCTTGCCCTATCCTGTTAATGTTGAGCACCAGGCTAAGAAGCAACAAGAATACCTTTCATAACTCATCGGTTTAGACTTGACCGGGGAACCAAACTCCCGATCTCCCTCACGCGAGGCCGCGTTCTACCGATTCGACCACTGCGCCAGGTTCCTACCTTAAAGCCCATATCGGCCAATAACCAGTTATTGCGATGCTCTTGCCGGCGCGCGCCACTAGATGGCGCCACTAGAGCTGCTCTGAGCTACTCGGCCCCGCAATCGTTCACGCATCGGAAACCTACACTCGAAAACAATTTACTCGGCCTGCAGGATGAGGCCCCCTCGCTGTAATACCGCCGTCCGTATTAAGGCGGCGGTGGCGCCCCCTGGTGGGGGCGCCCCCTGGTGGGGGCCTCTCCGCAACTGACTGAGGGCGCCCTCATCGCGCCACAATTGCTTCCTTCGCTTCAGCGCTTCCGGAATTTCTCACGAGAGTCCTTGCGAGAGTTCCTACAGCCATGAAGGAGGAGGAGGTGGGTGGGGGTGGGTGGTGGAGGTGGGTGGGGGATGGGTGGTGGAGGTGGGTGGGGGATGGGGGTGGTGGGGGTGGGAGTGTCTGGGGGATGGGGGATGGGCGAAGCTGCTGGCGTTTAAGTTGGCGCTGTGGATTGTGGGACTTAGCGGCTTACAGTGAACGGCGTAGTTTCCAGGCGCACGCGCAATCTGTGGGTTGGGTTCGGGTTGGAGTGGGGTGGTGGTGGGATTGGGGGCAGGAGGGAATTGGGAGGGAGGGTAGGGAAGGGTGGGTGAGGGGTGGGTGAGGGTGAAGGGAGGAAGGGTAGGGTAAAGGGAAGATAATAATGGGGAAAGATAATAATGGGGGAATAGAGTTAAGAGGGTAAGCGAGGAGAGGGACAGTGAGACAGGGGGAGCATGTAGGGTAGAGGGTGAAGACATGGAAGGTGAGGAGGAAGGAGGGAGGAGGCAGGACACTAACTACTCACACTAACTCACACAGATACTCACACACTCACACACTCACACACACATTCACTCACGCACACACGTCCGTAAGCACACACGTACGTAAGCACACACGTGGGTAAGCACACATATTCTCACAACAGAGCGATTTCGACATAGTGGAGAATCACGTACAGTCTCTGTGTTTTTTTGTGCGACCAGCGTCATGTAATGCATCTTCTATCTCCAGCTTATTTAACCTTCCAAATTACCGGAAGTCCCGGGAAAGTACATGCATCAAAGCGCAACCCAATCGGGCCACTTCCGGTCTGTGCGAGTCAGATGTGTTCGTATATATATAAACAAACGCTCTCAATCTCACCTCTCCAAATAAAACAGTGCAGCATTTATCTACAAACATAAAATATACCAAGCGGAGCCTAACCATCCGCTGTTCCAGCTAGACTATTGTCTACATATAATGCAGAAGGGATTACGGGGATATTATGGGAACAAATCTATTGTCGATTGGGTGCATGCGGTGTAGAAAGGTCTAGAAGGATGTGGTGGCTGTTGTTAGAGCAGCCTGGTGGGCAGGTGGGGTGCAGTGAGGTAGGAAGCAAGCCTGTTTGCGATGTCACATAAGCACCACCGGCTGGTTACTTGGCCAGGATTTGACTTAATAAAGAATCAAGGGGTGTAGGAGCCAGTCAGAGCTGAGACTCTCCTCCATGACATTAAATACTATTACGTTGTGGTTTCTGAGTGGTGTTAATAATACTATTGTATAATCATTCAAGCACATCTTCACTATCTGTCCTTCCTCCTTCCGCCTCCCGCCTCTCGTCTCTCGCCTCCCGCCTCCCGCCTCTCGGCTCTCTCCTCCCGCCTGCCTCCTCCCGTCTCCCGCCTCTCGGCTCTCACCTCCCGCCTGCCTCCTCTCACCTCCCGCCTCCCACCTTCCTCCTCCCGCCTTCCGCCTCCCACCTTCCTCCTCCCGCCTCCTGCCTCCCGCCTCCCACCTTCCCCCTCCCACCTCCAGCCTCCCGCCTCCCGCCTTCTCCCTCCCCTCCCACCAAGCCCCCAAAGGTCCACACATCACTCTCCCCTCGTCTCTCCCTGCCATGCCAAGCTCTCCCTTACCATTGGCCTCCTTTTTCTTGCCGCTTTCTATTCCTCCCACCCTCCCCCTTCCCCTGCCCCCTCCCTTCCACATCCCCCCTTCCCTGTCTCCCCCTCCCTCTCCCCCAGGTAAGCTTTACGTGTAAAGGCCCGTTTATAGTTTTGACAGTGTGTGATGCCATCAACTTTTTGCCGGTTAGCACTGTGTTACACCGCAAAATGGTGGATAGTTCAACATAGTTGAACTCTGGTCAACGCTTGCACCCTATTGCGCCATCTAATGCCGATGTAAAGTCTAAATGGGAGCGTTGGCTTGTGCCGTGTTGCACCGTCTAACGCCATCTAGTGCTGTGTTGCGCCATCAAAAGTGTAAACGGGCCTTAAGGCGCGAGTGTTGCATTTCGCATTCTGCATCGGGCTGGAATCCGAGTCGCTCATCCCAAGGTCACCGGGGTGTCACTTACCCGAGCAATAAACGCACCCTACCGGCATTACTTAGAGTTACACCAACCGTCGCCATGGCGCTGTGTCGCTATAGCAACCGAACCTGGCAGCAGGTCGTTATTGTCGGATAGCCATAGCTGAATTTCTCCCCAAAGACTACGCTTCCTTACTTTTAAGGAAATGTGTTTTTATATTTTATTTCCTTTTATTGTTAAAGTAAATCAAGTATAAAATATTTGCTTCTCGGTACTGTAGTAGTCTGCACTGGCCTCTCAGGCAAGGCATTACACACAGGTAGGAATAGGTATAACGATAGCATCACGCAGCCTAGGTGATGTAATGATTAGCACCCTAACCCTAGTCCGGGAATGGCAAGAAACCTAGGTTCGAATCCTGCACTAAGCGCAATATTTCCCATGTGCATCACCCCAGTATTATAATCATCAAATTATTTACTTATTGAACAAAGACTTGTGACGCTGACAACAAACACCATTCAATAAATAAACTATATTTAGTAAAACAAAGAACGGCTGAGGTGGTCAGCTGCAGAGGGGTTGGTTTGTGTGTCTTGTGATAGAGAGCCACCGTTCTGTTTATGGCTGGGATCATGCGCACAACCCGTTTCCGGTTGGACCGAGACGCCACCTGCAGGACAATCAGGGAACTGAGGGATCCCTGGTGATAAACCTGCTTACATGAGTGAGTTGCGTGAGAATCAAGGAAAGCTATCAGGTCCATCCATCATCATAAACTGTAGTCTTGGCAGCGGAGTATAAAAGGCACTTTAGTGCGCTGGTATTATTCTCTCAAATTTTATGTAAAACTCCACTGACTACAAATTTCACCAACTTAAAATTTAAAATAAAAGTTCTAGAGGTAATTTTCTAAGAACAAAGGCTGAGAGGTCGTCTGATGTAGCCTGTGTGCACTCACGACTGTCGTTCAAGACCTAAGTCTTAACAATCGTTCAAATGACCTAACACCGTGTCCTCACAAAGTCACAGCATAAACTGGGTATCCCTACTAACACTAGTACATCGGGTAGGTATATACCAAAATGTTGCAAACGTGGCACGAAAAAGACTAATATAACTAAAGCTAGCCGCTACCAGCTAAGATGACAAGGCAACTCCCAAATTGAGACTATTGCTCTTCAGTGATTAAAGCAAGACGTGATGCGACTTACTCATTATGGACAGGGTAAATAAGGCATTACAAAATGTACACTTGTCGCTATCTAGCCTGACACTCCCTTTGGAGAAGAGAATTGATTTCAAGGTGCTGCTTCTTGTATATCGTGCCTTGCATGATCAGGCTCCAGAATATATGAGAGATATGCTCCATGAGATAACAAATGTTTGAACACTGCGCTCCACAATCTCCAGCCAGTTAGCAGTTCCTCGGAGCAGACTCAAAGGCTTTGGGGATCATGCTTTTAGTATTGCTGCCCCGAGACTGTGGAATGCTCTGCCATGATATATCACTGATTGTAAATCTGTTGGTGCTTTTAAAAAAGATGTTAAGACACATTTGTTTAAATCTGCTTTTAACTAGGTGAAATTTATTTTCCTGTATATTTGTTTGTTATGTAAAGTGCCTGAGAACACCTTGCTGGATCGCGCGCTATATAAATGTTTCATTATTATTTATTATTATTATTATTATTACGAGGATAGGGCAATAACTGGTTTGCACAATATGAGGATAATATGACTGAGTAGGATAGTGGCTCATGGTGCCGATGGCCTGGTGTCCCAATAGGGTAGCACTATAAACTCGCCATGAGTGTGAGCTGTCGCAAGTCGGTACCCATCCTGATATGACCTTAGATGTTACTAGAATGTAAACCTCAAGCTTCAAGAAGTGCATTCGCCCTAAGATAAAATCATCTTTCTCGGTAATCTCTTGGGCAGGAATTTAACGCCTGTCCCAATATTTCCTGGACGCCCTGCAGGGACCCCGTGACCTTTGACCTGTGCGCAGCTTGACCCCCTGACCTTCGTGGTGTGTTGATAGTAGGCTACCTTCGCCGCGTGACCTTGTGATGACTCTTTCCAGAAGGCAACTGGGTATTCATAGAGGCTCACCATTACCGTTCATCTTCCATGCTGTGGCTATCAATAACGAAGTGCTGCGCGTGCGCAGAGCGCAGTGGGAGACGGAGCAGGCCGGCGTGTGGGTCAGGGTACTGGAGGAAACGTCACAGACAGACACCAAAGCAGATAAACCCACATTCAGGTGGATTTTGAAGTTGTATGATTCAATAAGGTTGGTTGGTTGGAATGTTACGTCCTGGCAACATCTAAGGTTATATCAGGATGGGTACCGACTTGTGACAGTGCGCAGTCATGGTGACTTTATAGTGCTGCCCCACTGGGTGACCAGGCCACCAGCACCATGACCCGATATCCCACTCAGTCACATTATCCTGACACTAAGCTAACCAGTCCTTGCCCTATCCTATTAATGCCGAGCGCCAAGCTAGGAAGCAACAAGTATTAATTTTGTAAGTCATTGGTTTGACTCAACAGGAATCGAACTCCCGATTATCTGCACGCGAGGCCCACGCTCTACCGATTCGGCCATGATTCGATAAGGAACGACTCGACCAGGAAGTCAGATGACAGAAAAGCTTATTACACAATCGAGTGGACAGACGCCTCCAGGCCAACTCTAAAGATACAATTTGTAGTATGGGTGGGTGGGTGGGTGGAAAAGTAAGTTTTCATGTTGCTGGCTCGCTGAAACGTGCCAATTTCTGACACTGGCTGGCTTATAGCTGGCAATGTGGGGTGAGAAAGCCTGCCACTGTGAATATGGTTGAACAGAGAGGACGACCCACATCCACCCATGAGTCGTTCAGGCGTGGCAGCGGAGAGGAGGGTGAGTCGTTCCCATCAAAGCAAGCACAAAGTCAACAGTGTGACTAATCCGATGAAAGCGTCATATTTTCAAAACCAATGCATCCGCTTAGATTTGATCCCGTACATCATGCTCTACGTCTGGTCACACATTCTTAATTTCTCTTGGAGTTTGCTTTGTAGGAATATTACAACTGACTAGCTCCAACATAGATAAATGATTCACCCGGTACTCGCAGTACACGGGTGAATACCAACCCTATATAAAAGCGGTCGAAAAAGCGGGTTACGGAATTGAGAGTCTAATTTCACAATCTAAGAAGCAACAATTATTCTTTACATATGTTTTATTGATAGCCCGCTACCTTTGAGGCAAAATATAATATAATATCTAGTTTAATAAGATTTAAAAGTGAAATCGACGGCGTTCTGCAGCCGCCATCTTGTCTTTTTGCATTCTCTCCCATTTCACCAACTCTGTGCCGATATAAGTAACCATTTGACACTGGTGCCAGGCATTCTTGTTCCATACTAACGCTATTTTTGCCTGTATTTATATAAGGCCGGTCTTCACCCATGTACTACAAGTACCGGGTGAATCTTTTATCTAGCTCCAACATAGCAATGGTGTATTGCACTTAGTTTCAACTGGAGTGCACAGTAAAGTCATTTTGATTGCTCACACAATAACTATTTCTGAAATTAATCAATTATCCTGACGTTACTCTAATGCAAAGTAGAGTTGGATATAATTGTCATCGTGAAGTTGGTGTTTAACTAACGTGTAATTTCTTTTAAACCGATCGATTATGCAACATTAACACATAATAGGGAACCCATAAGATAACCAACATTGTTTATTGCATCATAACCATATTGATATATTTGCCATCATATCTTTATTATGGAGACCTTTCAATTCTAGAAGCCGACCACGGTTTATTTTACTATGATCTCATTTGTCTATCAATTATTTACTTGGAGCAAAGCTTAGGATATATAATGTTTATTTGTGGATTTATGTGATATTTACATGAATGAATAGAGGTTGCAACATCAGGACCCTCTCCGCTCCATTCCCTGCCCCACCGACTTCTGGCAACACGCCCACTGCTAACCCGCTCAACCACTAATACTCCACCAACACCTGCTTCACTTCCCTCCGGGAACTTAAATCATAACCAACCATGCACCGCGTTAACTACCGACCATGCAGCTGACCACCGCTCGATTACCACCAGTCGCGAATATATAAACCACATCATTACACAAAGTGGTCTAAAGCAAACGAAGCATTTGTTACAATCCCCAACACTTCCACCTCCACCACTACTGCCATTCGGAAAGAATAACGTTAGAGAATTCTCATCACTTATGGCCAGAAGAGCACCACTTCAGTGCTCACAGATGATGTACTATAACCAATAAAATGCTTAAAAAAAAACCCTAAGTGTAGTATTGATTTGATTAGAGCCTGTTGGCGGCCCTGGGTAGTAGAGGTAAAATGCCACTAGTGATGTTAGATATGACTGATGGAGCTGCTCGTACCGGAAGCTAACGGTCTCGCTTGGTCCCGACGATGTAATGAATATGCGAATGCGGCTACATCATGCACGGCCTGTGTTCAGGCAGCACTAACAGGCCCCGCTAAGTGCCTTCGTCAGGGCACCTTTTGCTTACACTACTCACAGTGAGACGGTGCATTACCCCACAACAATACTACGGTTGTGTTTTCAACCTAGGTTCAAAACACTACTGTAGTGTTTTCAACTTAGTTAAAAGTAGGTTCAAAACACTACTGTGGCCATGCTCAAAACACTATCCTTAAGTTCAAAACACTCCCTTTAAGTTCAAACACTACTCTCATGGCAGCACTATGAAGTCACCATGAGTGTACACTGTCACAAGTCAGTACCGGTCCTGAGATGACCATAGATGTTGCTAGGATGTAAAACAACAACAAAAATCAATATAATGCGCAGCACCATCAGCGTAGTCTAATATGTGGTGCAGTTGTTGCAACACCATCAGCGTATACTAATACATGGTGCATATGCCGCAGTGCTATCAGGGTATACTACATACCTGGGTATACTACGTACATGCATCCTGATATGACCTTAGATGTTCCCAGGACATAAAACTCCCAACAGCCAAACCAAATAGTACATGCTTCAAACGCGACAGCATGGTCAGCATACCAATATGGACCAGTACGTTACACTTTGCGGCATTGCACTTACAGCCCCCACTGCCATGTTATGATAGGGATTTGAACTTGGGTAGTGTTTTGGATGTATGTAGGGGTAGTGTATTGAACTTAACAGTAGTGTCTTCAACGTAAGTTGAAAACACTACCGTAGTGTTTTGAACTTAGGTTGAAAATACTACCATAGTGTTTTCAACGGGGTAGTGCTTTGAACGTCCTACACCGGCTATAGACGCACTGTGAGTAGTACATGCAAACTGTACCATGACGCGGGGCATCAGCAGAAGCCACAGAACCTTATTTTGAACTTTTTCTGTAGCTGTGACTACTAATAGTTATAACCAGACTGGATGGCCAAATGAGTTAGAGTGTCCGTCTCCCGCGCTGGTAGATCTTGGGGTCGTGGGTTCGAACCCTGGTCGAGTCAAACCAATGACTTAAAAATTGATATTTGTCGCTTCCTAGCCAGGCGCTCAGCATTATTAGGACAGGGCAAGGACTGGTGTGCTCAGTGTCAGGATAATGTGACGGAGTGGGATACCAGGTCATGGTTGGGATGGCCGAATGAGTTAGAGCGTCCGTCTCCCGTGCTGGTAGATCGTGGGGTCGTGGGTTCGAGTCCCGGTCGAGTCAAACCAATGACTTTAAAATTGATAATTGTCGCTTCCTAGCCAGGCGCTCGGCATTATTAGGATAGGGCAAGGACTGGTGTGCTCAGTGTCAGGATAATGTGACTGAGTGGGATACCAGGTCATGGTGCCGGCGGCCTGGTTTCCCAGTGGGATAGCACTATAAAGTTGCCATGAGTGCGCACTGTCACAAGTCGGTACCCGTCCTGATATGACCTTAGATGTTGCCAAGACGTAAAACAACAACAAACAAAACCAGGTCATTGTGCCGGCGGCCTGGTTTCCCAGTGGGAAAGCACTATAAAGTCGCCATGAGTGCGCACTGTCACAAGTCGGTACCCGTCCTGATATGACCTTAGATGTTGCTAGGACATAAAACAACAACAAATAACCAAAACTAATAGTTATTATATGCCTTCATCAGACTCCCCTTTTCCTACACTACTCACAAGGAGAAGGAGAACTGGTGTTAAACCGGTTTCTGTAGCCTTGAGTAGTAGTATATATGCAAACTTCACTATGACGCGGGGCACCAGCGGAAGCATTAAAGAGCAGCAGAACTGATGTCAAACCGGTTTCTGTAGCTGTGAGTAGTAGTATATATGCAAACTGCACCATGACGCGGGGCACCAGCGGAAGCATTATAGAGCAGCAGAACTGGTGTTAAACAGGTTTCTGTAGCCGTGAGTAGTAGTATATATGCAAACTGCAACATGACGCGGGGCACCAGCGGAAGGATTAAAGAGCAGCAGAACTGGTGTTAAGCCGGTTTCTGTAGCTGTGAGTAGTAGTATATAAGCAAACTGCACCATGACGCGGGGCACCAGGGGAAGCAGTAAAGAGCAGCAGAACTGGTTTTGAACTGATTTCCATAGCTGTGAGTAGTACATACAAACTGCACCTTGATGAGAGGGAACCCGGTAAAGCATTAAAGAGCCGCAGAGCTGGTTTTAAGCTGGTTTCTATAGCTGTTAGTAATACATGCAAAGTGCAGAAGCCTTAAAGAGCTGCAGCAATGGTTTTTAACTGATTTCTGTAGTTGGGAGTAGTACATGCCTTCATCAGAGTACCTTTTACCTACACCACTCACAGCCAGCTGGCTACACCCATAGTGTGAGTAGTACATGCAAACTGGGCACCAGGAGAATCCTTAAAGACCTGCGGAGCAGGTTTTAAACTGATTTCTGTAGCTACGACTAGTACTACATGCAACTTGTACCATGACGTGGGGCAGCAGGATAAGGCTTAAAGAGGTACAGGCTGGTTTTGAAACTATTTTCTGTGGATGTGAGTAGTACATGCAAACTGTACCATGACGCGGGGAACCAGGAAAGCATTAAAGAGCTGCAGAACTAGTTTTGAACTGTTGATGGTAGTACATGCGGATATTGAATGTAATGCTCAGATCGCATGCGCAATGAACCGGAAACTGCTATGGACTATATCATTCATGACTGGTTCTTGCTTGGGGTCCATGACATCTGCTTTGAACAGAACCTTGCATGTTATCTCGGTGGTTCTTTCCACTGATCATTGTTAGTTAGTAGGCCAACTGACTAGAGTGACGCCATGAGATCCAAGCCTTGCATTATGCGAGATATATCAAATCCCTACTTTGCATAGATTCAAATATAACTTTCCTCCACAAGCCTTCTTTGCCAGGTAGCACTAATATTATTAATGTATTCCATAATAACGATATCGAAGACAGCATTGGAGCGAGTCATTCATTCTGGTTGGACCCGGTTACAGTTTATAACAAGCAAAATTCGGTGAGTAATTGGGCTGATGTAGGGTGGTGGCACCACCTGGTGGGAGGAGTGGGCAAACAGATGGGAGCCTGCTTTGTAGCAGACCACTACATCCCCAGGTTGCTCCCTGACACCATTTTGACGCTAAATAGCAGTTAGATATCATATGAGTTGCAAAGAACATAGATCAGAACAATTAAAAGCAATGGAGATAACAATTTACGCGCAATTACAGGTCAATTACCTAATTAATAATAAGCATAATATGAATAACCAATGCTATGCTGTGTTCGATTTGAAATTCTAATAACTCGGGTGACCCGAATCGCAGTCGTGATCATCTAATACGGTCGTCGTTTCCGCGGAATAGACTATTAATATTGCATTTGTGCATCCCTGTTTATGCCAGATTGTTCTTTATTTCTATTAATTTTGAATAAAATCAAAGTTTTGCACTGTGTGTATCGGTAAATTCAATGACATTTGTTTTGCTCTCGACTATATTATTAACCAATCGCTGTCATCAAACCTCTTTGCTGCATCACAAAGTTCGATGATCTATTTCCGTTTCCGTTTGCTGGATTTGGGTTATTATGAGATTCAACATAAGTATACAAATGGCGGAGTCCATATAGGGCTATTTCCGTTTCCGTTTGCTGTATTTTGGTAATTTCATTTTCCACCTCATTGAGTATGAGCATTGTTTATGTATATATAAACACGCATTAGTCCTTAGCCTCCCCCCTGAGTGGGTCGATATAATTAGATTGATACATTCCATTATTAATAACAGTGAATATGTAACGTGCCGACACCAGGCCCTGCAGGGCTCGGGGTCGCGGCCCCAGCCCCCTCCCCCTCTAATAGACCCGGCCCATAATGCCTCTCTCCACGACGGCTCCCATCAGGCACCGCGCAACTGTCCAAACCAAGTAGTGCAGGGAAAGTGTGCTGTGGCGCTGGCTCTAATGGCTACAGGTCATTTGTAGGCTGGGCGCCCCTGCCACCGGGTGACGGCCCGCACCGCCTGCCGGGCGGGGCGCCTGGTCTCCCGGCCACACATTTATAGGACCCCGCCATCGCAGACTGCCTTGTCAGCCAAGCCGGCCGAGGCAGCCCGGCGAGATTGCCTGATTGCCTGCCTGATTGCCTGATTGGTTGTTTTATGTCCTAGGCACATCTACGGTGATATGAGGTCAGGTGTTGAATTGGCGGCAATCCAGGAGACATGATGGTTTCAGAGTGCCGCCCCAAATAGTATATGTATCTATTACCGCTGGTGCAATGGTACAATATCTGACTCAGTCACGATATTCTGGCTGAAAGTGAGCCAACCAGGCATTGTGGGATTTGAGTTATGCCGAAGTATAGCTGAGGTAGTGATGATTATGGCTTAATCAGTGTTTGGTTTGACTCGGCCGGAGATCGATCCCTGGAGAGTTCTGCAATGATTTCATGGTGCAATTCGGATGTGTGTTCCAGCCATATTTCCTGAAGGAGCAGGAACCTTATGCAAAGCTGATCTGAACTAAGCATCTGATTGTCTTGCAGTAACAACTAATCACAGGATCACCACGTGACCCCCCAATGCTCCCCCACCCTCCCACATCCCCTCCTCCTACCTCCTCTCACCTCCTCTCGCCTCCTCTCCCCTCCTCTCCGCTCCTCTCCCCTCATCTCCCCTCCTCTTTTCTCCACTCCTACCCGCTCCTCTACCCTCCTCTCTTCTCCCCTCCTCTCCCCTCCTCTCTTCTCGCCTCCTCACCCTCCTCTCCCCTCCTCTCTCCTCTCATTTCCTCTCCCCTCCTCTCCCCTCCTCTCCCCTCCTCTCCCCTCCTCTCCCCTCCTCTCCCCTCCCCCCCCCTCCTCTCCCCTCCTCTCCCCTTCCCTCCTTTCCACTCCTCTCCGCTCCCTCTCATCCTCCTCTCCTCTCCACTGCTCTCCCCACCTCTCCCCTTCTCCTCCTCTCTCCTCCTCTCCCGTCCTCTCCCCTCCCCTCCCCTCCTCTCTTCTTCCCTCCTCTCCCCCTCCTCTACCCCCCTCTCTTCTCCCTTCCTCTCCCCTCCGCTACCCTCCTCTCTTCTCCCCTCCTCTCCCCTCCCCTCCTCTCCTCCTCCCCTCTTCTCCCCTCGTCTCTCCTCCTCTCCCCACCTCCCCCCTTCTCTTTCCTCCTCTATTCTCCTCTCCACTCCTCTACCCTCCTCTCTTCTTCTCCCCTCCTCTCCCCTCCTCTCGCGTCCCTCTCTTCTCTCCTCTCCTCGCCCCTCCTTTTCCCTCCTCTCCCCCACTTCCCCGCACCTCTCTCATTCTCTCCGCTCCTCTCCTCTCCCCTCCTCCCCCTCCTCTTCCCCCCTCCTCCCCTCCTCTCCCATCCTCTCCCCTCTTCTGCTGCTCTCCTGCTCCGCTCGTCACCCCACCTCCCCTGCGTGTCCCACATCCCCATCCTCCCCTCTGTTCACCACCCCACCCCCCCCCCCCCCCCCCACCCCGCCCCCCCCCCCCCCCCACCACCCTACCACAACCAGCCGGGCAGAGTGACTGGCATCAAAGCACTCGTGATTACCGGTCACAAAGTGTGGCAAAGCACCGAATTAGGGCACGGCTACTCTGCCTGCGGTCGCGCCCCCTCGCGGCGACCACTGGCGGCGTGTGCGTGTGTGGTAGGTCTGTGTGGTCTGTGTGTGTGTGGAATGACCACTAAGAAGACTAGACGATTTATAAGAAAAGTGTCTTCATACAGATTACACAAAAATCGCAAACTGAAAGTCTGTTCTATGTGTGCTATCAGGCTTCCCATGCGCAAGGTCGGGAGTTCGAATCCTAGCCGAGTTAAGGCAATTACTTATAAAATTGATACGTTTCGCTACCTAGCCTGCCACTCGGCATTAATGGGATAATGCAAGGGTTGGTTTGGACAGTATCAGAATAATGTTTCTATGTAAAGTATCGGGTCATGGTTCCAGCGGCCTGGTCTCCCAGTGGGGCAGCACTATAAAATCACCATCAGTGTGTGCTGTCACCAGTCGGTGACCATCCTGATATGACCTTAGATGTTGCTATGACGCAAAACTACAACAACCTAATTATTATGAGGCATAAATGAATATTTATGCAAATATTATGAGGAAATGCTAATGGTAGTGGTTAGGGTAACATGTTGCTATGGTCAAAAACCCTATTATACTAAGACTGCTCACTCAGCCTGTATTGTGTAATCAAAATGATCAAACCCACCACTTGCTGTGCTGGCTGTTCTCTTGGTTAAACAGTTGCTATATTATATGTATAAATGTATATATGAATGTGAAAGATGTGTGATGATGGCAATGATGATGGTGATGATGATGTGTATTTGTTCATAGCAATTTCATATTGATGTGTATTCATACTTACCTATATCATGTATAATATAATTGTATGCGTTTACATGTGAAACACCAACCAGCAGCCTGGCTGATCAAACCTACCACAAGGTGGCACTGCACAATTTACATCACCATGGGAGAGATAGGGAGTGAGCCATCTTAGTATTATAGGGTCTTTGCTATGGTGTGCTTTATGGTTCTATCTGTTGTTCGATCAGTCTGGTGTTCAGGTTGTTGGTACCAAAGAGGGTGCAGTAGACCTGGGGTGCAGGCAGCTGACCAGGGCGGGTCAGGAGTAAATCGGTTCGCGTGCAGATTAATAATATCTGCCATAAGTTGACTTCTCGCAGCAGTTTTACGGTGCCACCTTAAAGCGGCATAGTCCGATGAAGCATCACATTTTCAAAACGAAGCCAATTATCTGGAATTGATTCTACATATCTAACGTAGATACTGATGCCATTATTAAGCATTTGTTGCTACATATAAGGGAATACTGAGGTCATTTAATAGAACCTGTTAATGCTAAATCCTATGGTGTCAAGTGTTTTTGGATGCTCATCAAAACTAATTTGACATGATTGCAAAAAAGAAACCTAGCCGTTTAAAATAAACAGTACATTAAACTAAAGTAAGGTAGATTATAGCAATCAGTTTAATATATTTATCTCAGAAAAATGACAGAAACTCAAAACCATCGGACTATGCAGCTTTAAATAAAAGGCTCTTTCGGTTTAGACTAGACTGGCGGTAACCATGGCGCCATTTCCCAGGGGACCTTTTAACAAAGTAGTGACATTTAATAAAATACTGACATTTGTGGCTGAGATTAGTCAGATGTGGGGAGATGGAGAAATGTCAGGGACCGAATAAATGGCGGCTCTCGGAGGGTCACAGGTCCTGACGGTCAGAGGCGCCCCCCTGGTGTGTGGTTTGTACACCAGGGGGCGCCAGGCTCCACAATGCACACTGTGCCCGCAGGTGGCGCCGTACCACGAACACGTGGGTGAAGGCAGTCAGCAGTGGACGTCAACACGGCGTGTGGGTGGGTGGTGTAGGGGCGTAGGCGGTGATGGTGGTTTAGGGGGTGTTGGGGGTGTTGTGTTGTCGGGAGGGGTGTTGGTGCAGGGAACGGTGGTGGTGTGGTGGTGTAGATGGTGTAGGTGTGTAGGGGTAGAGGTGTGGTGGTGTAGGGAGCGGTGGTGGTGTAGGGTTGTGGTGGCGTAGGTGGTGGTACAGTTGTGGTGGTGCAGGGAGCGGTGGTGGTGAGGAGGTGTGGTGGTGTAGGTGGTGGTGGGGCAGGTGTGGTGAGGGCGTGTGTGGCAGTTTTCCTGTTATGTGCTTTGAAGCAATCCTCCCCTGAGCGAGCCACACCACACTCCTACAGCACAGGACATGTATGCACACAGGAAACTACCACATTCCCCATCCACACCCCACTATGCACACCTGTCAACATTCCCCATCCACACCCCAGTATGCACCCCTGTCAACATTCCCCATCCACACCCCCATCAACACCCCAGTATGCACCCCTGTCAATATTCCCATCCACGCCCCAATCCACAACCCAGTATGCACCCCTGTCAATATTCCCCATCCACACCCCAATCCACACCCCAGTATGCACCCCTGTCAACATCCCCCATCCACACCCCAATCCACAACCCAGTATGCACCCCTGTCAACATTCCCCATCCACACCCCAATCCACAACCATGTCCACACCCCGTCCACCATGATCGCCCCCCGCTCCCCGCCGCCCGCCGTCCGCCGCCCAAGGCGCGGATCCCGGTAGCGGTCTCTGGCGGGAGCTGGACGCCTACAGCGATGTCATACACGCGGTGACAAGATGGCCGACTCCTGGATGAATGCTGCTGGTCCCCTAATCCCCATACACACCCTCCCACTCTCCTTCCCGCCAGGGTCGCATCCAGCAGGCCTGATTCACGCCTCATTGAAAACGAGGCTTGTATAACAGTCACGTTTATTGCACTATGCAATATGTATGTATAACAGGTTGTGAGCCGGGGATCGCTAATCGTCACCTGCATGAATCAACCGAAGCACATTTAGCGAATACTGAAATTGTATCAAATTGACACGCATTGTCTTAAACAACCTGATGGGTTTTGCCAACTCATTCCATCCAAAATGAGATATTCTTTAAACACTATCAGCGCTACCTAATGGCAATCTTGCATCTAAGTACCACGCGTTAACACCAGGGGTTTAATGCGTTGTAAAATGGTGTGGCTATCGGGTATTTGCGCAGAGATTTTTACTCTGACTTCCCAGCTTTACTCATATACATAACATGATTCCATAGGCCAAAGTGGTCAAAGAGACATTATTACTATCAACCTAAAAGACCAACGCGGCTAGAGATTTAAAGTTACTGTTCCACGCCCCGTTCAAGGTCTGCTCTATAACCATGTAAATGTCACTTGACAACATCAGACCTGATCTACAAAGGATACTTGGCCATAACTGAGGCCCTCGTTGTTCCTAACAGAGAACACCCCCCCCCCCCCTCCTCCGCCAATGCAGTCCCCCTGGCTGGTAATGCAGTCATCTATTCTAGAACCGTCAATTGTCTGGTCCTGGTCTGATGCTAAGGGGTCAGATATAATGTATGTGCTACGGGGTCCCAAATAATATGTGTACTAAGGGACCAGATATAATATATATGCAAAGGGGACCAAGGTAATATATGTGCTAAGGGGTCCCAGGAAATATATATGGTGATGGGCCAGATATAATATATGTGCTGGGGTCCAGATATAACATATACAGTTATGTGGTAAGGGGCTTTCCATAATGTATGTGGTAAGGGGCCCCAGATAATATATACGATAAGGAGCTGAAGATAATATAGCTGCTAAAGAGGCCCAGATGAGGTGAAGGGATTTAGATAAAATACTAATATGGGGCCCCAGATAATATATGTGCTAAGGGGCTACATATAATATATGTGGTAAAAGGCCCCATATAACACGTGGTAAAGGGTCACATATATACTATATGTGGCTAAGCGGCAAATTGTGGCAAATGCCAATCAAGGCAGGCTTAGGGTGTCTATACTTGAATTACCCCCCAATTACAATGTGCATGGCTTAATGTTTATTGTGAGAAAGAACCACTATATATGTGATGTATAAGAATTATGCAAGTATAAAGGTGCATAAGGGAATGTTCCCTAATATTATCACCTATATGTTCTGTTCTACTTCATGTGTCACCCCCTTCACCGTTGGGACAGGTGGCGCCACCACTGCCCAACCCTACTACTGCCACTGGAAATATTATACTCATCTACGAAGGGCATTCCCCACATGCTGTATACTCACCAACTCTCATAGACTGAACCGCCTTCATTGGTCTCACCAATTTCTCCCAGCACCCCTTATCTTCCGTAGACTCGCCATTATCACGTGACCCTTATTAGCCTATGTGATGGACTGCCCAATTCTGTGAGACTACCCCACATTCCGTAACCCCCATTTACCCTAAGCACGCACCAAACACGCAAATCTTCACCCCACCCCGACACCTCAATCTTCACCCTCTGCCCCCCCCCCCTCCCCCTCACTCCGCCCTCCCTCACTCCGCCCTCCCTCACTCACACCCACACCCCACTCTTCCCTCCACACAACCATCCCACATCTCATTCAGACCCATCCACGCCCACACCCACACCCACACTCCACACCCACACCCCTCACCAACCCCTCACCCCGTAACCCCCGTTTCCGGCTTCCCCCTTTCCCACCCCCGGCCTGCCCCACCCCTCCCCGGCTGCGGTCCTGTGGTGTGTGCCTGCGTGCGGTTGGTGGTTGGGGCGGGGCGGGGGGGGGCGGGGCGGGGCGGGACGGGACGGGGCGGGGGGCAGGCTCCCGGGCAGGGCGCCCCCTGGTGGTGGCGGGAGGCGGCCCATCCATAATCCAGTGTGTTTCCGGGGGAGCGGCCTGCCCTCTGCGTCCCCTCGCCGCCCGCCAGTCCTGATTACATTCCAGCACAGGGCGGCCCCTCAAAGCGGGGCGGCCCCTCAATGCAGGGCAGCCCCTCAACCAACACAGGGCGGCCCCTCAACCAACACAGGGCGGAATCTAAACCAACACAGGTCGGACCCTCAACCAACACAGGGCGGACCCTCAACATGGGGAGGCCCCCTCAACTCAGGGTGGCACCTCTACACCGGTCGGTCCCTCAATACAGGGCAACCCCTCAATACAGGTATCCCCTCAACATTGGCTGACCCCTCAATTCAGGGAGGCCCCTCTACACAGGACGGCTCCTCAATACAGAGAGGCCCCTCAACACAGGGCGGTCCCTCAACACAGTGTGGCCCCTAAACAAGTGAGGCTTCCATAGCTGAAGCCTTTTTCACAACGAAGGCCTTTTTGATATAATCAAGAACTTCCTTAGAGCGGAGGGCTTTTTCCTAACGGAGGGCTATCTCATAGTGAAGGGCTTCTCCACAGTAGGGCATTGCTCCACATAACAGCCAGCCTCCTCCAGTACAGAGGACGGCCGCCCCCCCCCCCGCCCCCATCCCCACCTCAGCCTCCTCCATCAGCCAGAAGCCAGGTCCAGATACACACGAACACAAGGCTTTCCTTAGACTCTCTTCAGCCACAATCGTGTCATTCCTTTAAAACCAACGCCACATAATAAACCCACGAGCGCAAACACCGCCCCAAATTAGTCCAGCCGACCATTTCAGACATGCACTGTACATTTAGGTTTTAGACATACAGTCAACCCTCATCAATCCGTGCTACTTGGATCTCAGCAACCCAATTTCAGAGTAGTGAGACTGTCTGATAAATCATTTTTAATGCCACAGGGATAAAGCATGTGGTGTGATTTTGCTCGGTGGATGTTTTTGTCAGGGAGCTACATTTCCGGATTAAATGGGGTCGGACTCATGCAAGCTGACTGGATTTCTTCTCGTTTTCTCAGTAATCGGGTAATCTGGCTCCAGCTTTATGCGAAAATTAACAGCACTTATCAAATGATTTTGCTACTAGAGTGGATCGTTTTATTACAGCATTAGTGCATGTTTTGGTTGGAAATATCCAGTTGAATCATTAAAGTAAAGTTTGTTTTATTTAACGACGCTTCTAGAGCACATTGATTTTTATCATCGGCGATTGGATGTCAAACATGATCATTCTGACATATTTCTTTGGAGGAAACCTGCTGCCACCATATATGCTCCTACTTCCGATAAGCAGCAAGGGTTCTTTTATATGCACTTTCCCACATACAGGACAGCACATACCACAACCTTTGATGAACCAGTTGTGGACCACTGGTTGGAACGGAAGATAGCCCAAACTGTATATGGGTCCACTGAGCAGGATCGATAGGATGACCCACACCTTCACAGGTGGACACTCTACCGCCTGAGCTACGTCCGGCTCCTGTGTTGAATTATTAATGTCATTCCTTAGTTTATTGCCGTTCAACTAATTGTTCCACGGTCCAATTAACCAACCATCGCACACCCCCACCACACACTCACACACTCACACACTCACAGACCCACACCACCACTGACGTCATACCCAAAGGCAAGGTGCCATATGCAGGAACACACACACCAAGCACCAAGGTCATCAATTAACACAGCTGCAGCATTGATATGGGCCGTCGGCGCGTTTCTTTTGTTTCCTGCAGCTGAAGACACAAAAAGAGGCCGACATTGCCACTTCCTTAGAACAGTTTAGTCTGATTGCGAAACAAAATCCATACCACAACCACTTCGAGTCGCAGCGAGGGGAAAAAAAGCCTCCTTCACCCACAGGCTGCTTAGCAACTAGACGCCAATAAGGCACGTTCAGCGCTGTCACTGTGTGACTGTCACTGTGTGGCTGTGACAGCGTGCTGTGACTGCGTGGCTGTGACTGCCTGGCTGTCAGTGTGTGCCTGTCACTGTGTGGATGTCACTGTGTGGTTGTGACTGCGTGGCTGTCACTGTATGGCTGTGACTGCGTGGCTGTGACTGCGTGGCTGTGACTGCGTGGCTGTCAGTGTGTGCCTGTCACTGTGTGGATGTCACTGTGTGGCTGTCACTGTGTGGATATGATGGTGTGGCTGTCACTGGGTGTCTGTCACTGTGTGTCTGTCACTGTGTGTCTGTCACTGTGTGGATGTGATGGTGTGGCTGTCACGGTGTGGCTGTCACTGTGTGGCCGTCATTGTGTGGCTGTCACTGTATAGATGTCACTGCGTGGATGTCACTGCGTGGCTGTTACTGGGTGGCTGTCACTGGGTGGCTGTCACTGCGTGGCTGTCACTGTGTGGCTTTGACTGTGGCTGTGTGACTGTCACTGTGTTGCTGTCACTGTGTGGCTGTCACTGTGTGGCTGTCACTGTGTGGCTTTTACTGTGGCTGTGTGGTTGTGACTGTGCGGGTGGGTGTTTGTGACAATGTGGCTTTGACTATCACTGTGTGACTGTGACTGTGGCTGTGGGTGCGGTTGTGTGGTGTTGACTGTGGTTATGTAGCTGTGACTGTGTGATTTGGACTGAGTGGCTGTGTGTCGGCTGTGTGACTTTGACTGTCACTGTGTGGCTGTCACTGTATGGCTGTGGATGCAGCTGTGTGACTTAGACTGTGGGTGTGCGGTTGTGACTGTGTGGTTGTGTGTCGATTACGTGACTTTGACTGTCACTGTACGGCCCTGAGTGTTTGTGACTGTCTGTATGTCACTGTGTGGCTGTGTCTCGGCTGTGTGGTTTTCACTGTGACTGTGACTTTGACTGTGACTGTGTGACTGTGAGCGTATGTGACTGTGTGGCCGTGACTGTGTGGCTGTAACTCTGTGGCTGTGAGTGTGCTTGGGTGTCAGTGATTGTATGGCTTTGACTGT
Organism: Branchipolynoe longqiensis; assembly: GCA_030323885.1. Classification (NCBI taxonomy): domain Eukaryota; kingdom Metazoa; phylum Annelida; class Polychaeta; order Phyllodocida; family Polynoidae; genus Branchipolynoe; species Branchipolynoe longqiensis. The sequence continues at coordinate 103,806,972 of CM059191.1, read as the reverse complement.
GACTGTGTAGTTATACGCGACACTGCCTGTTGTGGTGATTGTGATGATGTTTGTGACTGTGACTGTGACAGCGACTGCGCCTTGCTGTGTCTGTAGCGCTGTGTCTGACAGTGCCTGTGGCGGTTATGGCGACGCTATATGTGACTGTGCATGTGGCTGTGACTGTCATAGTGACACTGTATGTGACAGTGTCTGGGGTGGTGTTTGAGATGCTATATGTGATTGTGCCTATGGTTGTGACAGTACCACCGTATGTGACTGTGGTTGTGACTGTGACACTGAATATGACTGCCTGTCACTATCCAGATGACTGTGACTATAGATGGGACTGTTACTGCCATTCTGATTATGGAACTGCCTCTAACCATTTGGCTGTGACTGTGCCAATGACTGTGACTGTGATTATGATTATGACCGTGACACATTATGACTGTGACTGTTGCAGTGACTGTGCCTGCCAGTATACTCTTCTGACGGCCTCCATCCCCCCTTTTTCCACATCTCTACGCTAATAGCCCTCTCCAATATAAGCCCTGACAATATCAGCCTCACACATAACTCCGCAGTCCCCCTGTGCTATTCCCCCTGGCAGACACAGCCCCCACCCCCACCCCCACCCCACCCCTCGATATCACAGGGGTGAGTCACATGATCACACACAGCCGTCTCAGCCAATCAAATCGCGGAAGTGCAAACCGGTTTAATAGGTTATACCCGCGTCTTGTAAACCACGCATGTCGTACTGCCCATGCGCACGCGCATGCGCATGCGTGTTTCTCTGTGTAAACCTCATAGAGGCAAATCCAACTCCAGCACTTGGCGCACTGAGTACACTTAATTTCAAGATTAATTTAAGAACAAAAAGATCCTTTGCTGGGAATGTCAAATTGTTGATCAAGCTTTCCGCAGTTGAATCTAGACGGACACAAACTAGGCCGCCCCTCCCCTCCCGTCCCCTTCCCTTCCCTCTCCTGTTCTCCGTCCCCCTCCCCTCCCCTCTCTCCCCTCTCCCTCTCGCCTCATCTCTCCTTCCCTCTCCACTCTACTCCCCTCCCCTCCCGACCCCTTCCCTTCCCTCTCCTGCTCTCAGTCCCCCTCCCCTCCCCTCTCTCCTCCCCTCTCCTTCCATCTCCACTCCCCTCCCCTCCCATCCCCTCCCTCCCCACTCCTCCCCTCTCCGGTCAAACCTCCCCTCCCCACCCCTCTCCCATCCCCTCCCCTCTCATCCCCTCCCCCCTAACCCTCCCCACCCTCTAACCCTCCCCTCGCCTCTCCCCTCCCCACTCCCTCCCCCGCCCCTCTGCCCTCCCCCTCCCCTCCCCTTCCCTCCCCTCCACGCCTCCCTTCCCTTTGATGCGCACAAGGGTAAGCCCACCAGCCTTGGCGAGGATTACGCGAGACAAATGTAAATAGGGGAATGATCTAATACCACGAATGATCAGGCAAACTGATAAAACATGCTAATAAAATACAGCAAGCCAAATATTGATTCTCAGAAGTCCAATCCCCCCGCCCGTCTCCGGGTGGGTGGGGTGGGGTGGGTTTGGGTGGGCTCGGGCTGGTTGGGGCGCGCTGAGGCGGGCTGTGGCGGGTTTCGGCGGGCTGGGGCAGGTTGGGCCGCTTTGGGGCAGGTTGGGGCGGGCTGGGGCAGGTTGGGGCGGGTTGAGGCGCGCTGAGGCGGGCTGTGACGGGTTTGGGCGGGCTGGGGCAGGTTGGGCTGCGTTGGGGCGGGTTGGGGCGGATTGGGCCGGATGATTTGGGTTTAGCGAGTTTGGGCGGGTTTGGGTGGATTTGAGCGGGCGGGGCAGGGTGGTGCGGGGCAGGGCGGGCGGGGCGGGGCGGGGGGCGGGGGCGAGGCGGTGGTGCAGGGTGGTGCGGGGCGGTACGGGGTGGTGTGGGGCGGGGCGAGGCGGTGCGGGGCAGTACGGGGCGGTGTGAGGCGGGCGAGGCGGTGCGGGTGGTGCGGGGCGGGGCGAGGCGGGGTGGTGTGGTGCGGGGTGGTACGGGGTGGTGTGGGGCGGGGCGAGGCGGTCCGGGGTGGTACGGGGCGGTGTGGGGCGGGCGAGGCGGTGCGGGGTAGTGCGGGGCGGTGTGGGGCGGGGCGAGGCGGTGTGGGGTGGTGCGGGGTAGTGCGGGGCGGTGTGGGGCGGGGCGAGGCGGTGCGGGGTGGTGCGGGGAAGTGCGGGGCGGTGTGGGGCGGGGCGAGGCGGTGTGGGGTGGTGCGGGGCGGTACGGGGCGGTGTGGGGCGGGGCGAGGCGGTGCGGGGTGGTGCGGGGTAGTGCGGGGCGGGGTGGTGTGGGGTGGTGCGGGGCGGGGCGAGGCGGGGTGGTGTGGTGCGGGGCGAAGCGGGGCGGGGCGGGGCGGGGTCGGGCGGGGCGGGCCGCACGAGACGCCCGATAATATATGCGTATGCACGGCTGAAGATAGATAGACAGAGAGTGGGGGGAAAGGGGCCAGGGAAGGGTGAATAGTCAGAGGAAGGCGGGGGCGGGGGGTGTATGGGAGGCAGGAGAGGCAGGGGTCGAGGTGACATGGGGGGTTGTGATTGAGAGGGGTAGAGCGGAGAAGGAAGGGGTCATGGGGAGGGATGGGGAGGGTGGCGAGGCAGAGTGAGGGGAGGCAGGGGTGGAACAGGGATGTCCCGGGCCCCTCTTCCGTCGTTGCTCACTGGAGCAGCCGGGCGTTCCAGGAGTAGACACGGTAGGGCTGCCCTGGAGGAATGTGAGCCATGTGGGCAGGGTGAGTGGGGGAGGGTGATGTGGTGGTGTGGTGGTGTGGTGGTGTGGTGATGTGGTGGTGTGGTGGTGTGGTGGTGTGGTGGTGTGGTGGTGTGGGGGGTTGTGGTGTTGTGGTGTTGTGGTGTTGTGGTGTTGTGGTGTTGTGGTGTTGTGGTGTTGTGGTGGTGTGGTGTTGTGGTGTTGTGGTGTTGTGGTGTTGTGGTGTTGTGGTGTTGTGGTGTTGTGGTGTTGTGGTGTTGTGGTGTTGTGGTGTTGTGGTGTTGTGGTGTTGTGGTGTTGTGGTGTTGTGGTGTTGTGGTGTTGTGGTGTTGTGGGTGTTGTGGTGTGGGGTGTGGGGGTGGTGGTGGTGTGGTGGTGTGGTGGTGTGGTGGTGTGGTGGTGTGGTGGTGTGGTGGTGTGGTGGTGTGGCGGTTTGGTGGTGTGGTGGTGTGGTGGTGTGATGGTGTGGCGGTGTGGTGGTGTTGTGGTGTGGTGGTGTGGTGATGTGGTGGTGTGGTGGTGTGGTGATGTGGTGGATTTGTGATGTGGTAATGTGGTGGTGTGGCAGTGTGGCGGTGTGGTGGTGTGGTGGTGTGGTGGTGTGGTGGTGTGGTGGTGTGGTGGTGTGGTGGTGTGGTGGTGTGGTGGTGTGGTGGTGTGGTGGTGTGGTGGTGTGGTGGTGTGGTCTCTGTTGTAGTGGTGGACGCGCTGAGTGATGCGGAATTTGCTTCAAATTGCTAGCTGTGCCAATTCAGGGCGCTTAACAAAATAAAGAAATGAATAGAAAAAGATGATTTAATCTCAGTTAAATTGAAATGGCGCTCTTTGTTGTGCTCAATACCAGCTCTGAACTTTCCGCGTGTGCCGTGGTTATAGGGGTCACCACCAGGCTACCGGGTTAGACGGGTCGCTGACCTGGTCTGTCAGCCTGGTCTCGTGAGTGGAGGGGGTGGGGGTGGGGGGTGGGGGGGTAAATATATGCTTCACGGAAGGTGTATGCATTTGTTAGAAGGGGATTTGTTTATTTCTTGGGGTCTTATGTCCAAGCAACATCTAATGTCATATCAGGACAGGTAATGATTTGCTACAGTGCACACCCACGGTGACTTCATAGTGCTACCGTAACGGGGAGACCAGGTTACCAGCACTATAACCTAATTTCCCACTCAGTAACATTATCCCGATACTGGGCTAACCAGTCCTTGTCCTATCCTAGTCATGCCCAGCCCCAGGCTACATAGCAACAAGTATCAATTTCATAAGTCATTGGTTTATCTCGACCGCATTTTCAATCTAGCAAACCTTCCACATGGGAATCCTCCAGTGGCCATCCTTGTATATATATATGTGTATATACACATATCTGGACATTATATATGTGCATATCTGCGTATATAGGCACACATATCCACATGTATGCATGTTTATATATATAATTATGCATATATATGCTTAGAAACATACCGTTGTATACATATATAACATATGGTGTGCGGGTAATGCAGTACCTCGGATACCTTAGGTGCTAAAATACCTCAGGGAGTTTGACGCCCATGCCGTGCAAAGTTGTAAACCACTGCCTTGTGGTACAAGTTCTGGTTCTTGATAGAATCAAAGGCTAAGGGAGCAAACCCTAACAGAAAACCCAACCAGCCACTGCAGGGACAAATAGTTTGCGCCTGTCTTGACATGTTCTTGCCGGTGTGAGACCTCTATTTGCTCCCTGAGAGAGTGCCGCTGGTAACTTGCAAAAGCCAGCAGCACCTCAACCCTTTGCAAGCAGCTTTTATGAAATGTACAACCGCACAAAGCGGCGGTTAAGTAATGAAGGCGGTCTTTGTTGCATTGCGACTGACAGCATGATGATGATGATATATATGCATATATACTTATATGCGAATATATGTGTATATATATACACATATGCACATATATATGAGTATATATGCACATATATGCACATCTATGCGTGTATATGTATATAATTAGCATATATATGCATATATATATGTGTGCATATATATATATGTCTGTGTGTATATGTACATACACATATACTGTGTGGTGGATATACCACACATAGAGAAATCCCACTCTGCACCCACACCCACACCCACATCCACCTCCAGTGGCCATCCTTGTGTAGACTGCAAAAACACCAACCCATCTGCCTGTGTGTACATTAGAGGAATGGCTTATATGATGCCACACATCATGATTTGTTCATGTTCTTGGTTATTTCTCATTAACTATGTTCAGGATTGTTATTCTAAGAAAAGTACTTTTTTTAATAGACCATGGTAGTTTACCAGTAAAAATGACTAATTCCAGTATACAAGCATCACAATGTTATAGGCAAAATAAGATTATATCTTTATTTTAATGTAGTTTTAATTGAATATTATGAACATACTATACACAGGAGCATTTTCTTCATAAAAACTTTGAAGAGCTACTTACACCCATTCTAATGCTATATTTTGTTAGGTTCCATCCTCAATATTAAAGCAGTTGCAGGCTGTGACAGCTCACCCCCATTTGTTTCTATATGTAAATTGTCTTGGTTTTTCAAAACGTCTTGCTGTCTCAAGACGTTTTGAAATCCTAGTCGTGGCCCCTACCTGGTGAGTGCTTATTGATTTGGCCATCGTGTCCGGTGCCAGAAGGAGACTGGTGGAGATGTGGGGATCAACGATGATCAGAGAGTGAGTGTGTGTGTATCAGTGTGTGTTTGTGTGTGTGTGGAGATGGAGGTCCCAATTAACTGCATTAGTGGTGTGGTTGTGTATGTGTACGTGGGATGGTGGTTATAGCAGTGTTCACGCGTACCGAGTTAAACCGGTTTAGTTAAACGGGTTTAGGTAATCCATCTCACAAACTGGTTTGCGTAAGCAAACTAGTGAGTCAAGTTAGCACTAAACCGATTTAACGCCGCATTCACACACACGTTTTAAACCGGATTAGTTAAACCGCTTTAGCTAAACCGGGTTAACGTGTATGTGTGAATGGGGATAGATGATAGACGGAGAATGCGCAGTGTGAACTGCACCGAGGGACCAGGCCAAGGCAAGGCAAGGCCAAGGGACCAGTCAGGGCGTGTGGCTTCGGTTCAAACTGTGGTAGGAGTATTGCCTGTATGTGTGTCTGTTTGCGCATGTGTGTTGAAGGAGAGGGTGGGTGGGTGACTAGTGCTTACCTAGCCAGTCCGAGGAAGTGTGTCACAGACGGGGGGGGGGGAGTTGTACTGCCAGTCGTAGTGGCGAGGGGGTTGCTCGTCCCATTGGCAGTCAGGCATGGTAAGGGTACCAGTAGGCGTCTGGAACCTGGTCTGGGCTGGGCTAGGACTAGGAGTATCGTCTGTCTATGTGCCTGCGGATGTGTGTTGGGGGAGGGGAGGGGGTAGTTATTGCGTGTGTAAGTGGGTTGGGAGACTGATGGCGCTGACTGGCGTTGGTGAGGGGGATTGGCTGTTTACTTGGGAATCATGGATGGCATGGGTACCAGTGGGCGTGTGGGAGCTGGTTGAGGCAGTAGCGGGGGGTAGTTATACTTATTGTGGTTGACTGTAGTAAGTGGGAATGAGTAATGCTAGGTACGCACCTACCATATACGATTCGCGCACTAAAACTCGCGACCCGACCCGCTTAATACTGAAAACGGGCCGATTCATTTTTCGAATCGCGAATTGCAATCGTAAGGAAGCAGATTTAGCCCTAAAAGTGAGTTTTAAGTCGTGAATCGCAATTGGTAGGTGTGCTAGGGGAGTGCACACCTCATGACTTTTGGGGAGTTTTTGATCGTATACGGTAGGTGGGTGCAGAAAAACGGTAGGTGTGTACCTAGCATAAGAGTAGAGTGATGGTCGCCATGACTGACGGTCGTGAGGGAGATCCGCTCTCTACTTGGGAATCAGGCACAGTACGGGTACCAGTTCAGGCGCATTATCCTGATACTGAGCTAACCAGTCCTTGTCCTATCCTAATAATGCCAAGCATCAGACTAGGTAGCGACAAGTATCAATTTTGTAAGTCATTGGGAGCTTACTCGGATTGTGATACGAGTGCTGTCTGTGTGTACGTGAGTGCGTATGTGAGTGTGGTGTGTGCGCGTGTGTCTGCGTGTGTGCGTGTGTATGCGTGTGTGAGTGTGGTGTGTGCGTGTGTGCATGTGTGGGTGTGTGTGCGGGTGCGATCGGGTGACACCGCGTATACAAATTACATCTGGATGCGGCGGTCTGTGAGGACATGTGCCTGTAGAGGTCGCTGATTGCGTGTGGGGGACGATGTGGCTGTGCGGGTGGGTGGGGGACGGTGTTGCTGTGTGGGTGGGTGGGGGACGGTGTTGCTGTGCGGGTGGGTGGGGGACGGTGTGGCTGTGCGGGTGGGTGGGGGACGGTGTGGCTGTGTGGGTGGGTGGGGGACGGTGTGGCTGTGTGGTGGTGGGTGGGGGGGACGGTGTGGCTGTGGGGGTGAGGTGGGGGACGGTGTTGCTGTGTGGGTGGGTGGGGGACGGTGTTGCTGTGTGGGGTGGGTGGGGGACGGTGGTTGCTGTGTTGGGTGGGGTGGGGGACGGTGTTGCTGTGTGGGTGGGTGGGGGACGGTGTGGCTGTGCGGGTGGGTGGGGGACGGTGTTGCTGTGTGGGTGGGTGGGGGACGGTGTGGCGGTGCGGGTGGGATGGGGACGGTGTGGCTGTGCGGGTGGGTGACGGACGGTGTGGCTGTGCGGGTGGGTGGGGGACGGTGCATCTGTGTGTGTGGGTTTGGTGGTGTCTGCTGTTTAGAGAGTGTGCAGCAATGTAGGATGGGCAGGTTGTGGTTGAGGTGTGAACGTTGCTGATTACAATGTGTGAAGCTCATCTGTGACAATCAGCGCTGCAACTATCAGACCCTGCTCCAAGCAGTCCCTGCCCCAATCAGTCCCTGCCCAAACCAGTCCCTGCCCCAATCGGTCTCTGCCCCAATCAGTCCATGCCCCAGTCAGTTAATGCCCCAGCCCCAGCTAATGAGTGCTGAATTCCTAACCAATCGGTGTCCTTCTCTAGCTAGTCACTGCTTCTGTCAATCGCTGACCCTGTCAGGGTGCCAGTGACCCAGCCATGGTGCCAGTGACCCGGATAGGGCGCCAGTGACCCAGTCAGGCTCCCAGTGACCCTGTCAGGGTACTAGTGACCATGCAATGATTAATTGACAGAGTTATACCCCTGTCACACTATGACGTAACGCGGTAGCATAAGCTGACATAGGTGAAATCTGGCCATTATGTCGAGATACGTTGAGATACATTACTTGTTCGTTTAGACTATGTCGAGATACGTCAGGTTAGGTCGAGATACGGTGACACACGTCAAGGTTTTGTACATACCCAAAACGTAGACCGACGTAAGGCGGTTATGTTGGGTTATGTTGGGCTTACATAGCGCTCATGTTAGGCTTATGTTGCAATACGCTAGACATTCATTAGAGCTATGTCCGTCTGACAGAGAGCCTGGAGGAACGTGTAGCCCGCGCGCTGACAACATGGTGTTAATGTATCTTGATTTAGGTATAACGTGTCTCAGATGTGTGTCTAATGTTATTCTAACGTTTCTTGACATATTCTACGTAGTTGACGAATGGCTGGCACTCACGTAACATATATAATGTGTGCAACGTTCTTCGAATGTAAGCAAACGGGCTGTGAACATTGTGTGAACATGGTGTGAACGTTTTGCCTTTGAGTATATAAAGGCATCTGTTACACGCACGTCGAGCATGTTGAGTGCTCGCTGTCCTTACGCTGAGCACGCTGGACTGTCGTTAGACTGATACTGCTCACTAGTTGGCCTGACTTTGACTCACATTACAAATTATGTCAGATTCACACGTAGCTACGTTAGGATGGGCATAATTATACGAGTCCGATGCTAAGCCGATGCTGGGTTTCGCTAGGCTGATGCCAGGTGCGCTGGAGGCTCGTTAGCCTTACATTGGCCCATTTATTGTTGTTGACGTTCAAACTCGTTGGGACACATTACAACTACGTTAGACCAACATTTCGCCAACGTCCACTACATTGCACTAACATCCAATTTGGCCCCTGAAACACCGAGAATTTTGCCGTATCTCGATGTATCTCGACATATCTCGACTTATCTCGACGTAAAAAAGTGATTTTTACGTTGCCCACTCGCTGGCCTGTTACGTTATAGTGTGACAGGGGTGTGTTGGTGTAACCACCTCCATAGTGGGTTCAAGAGCAGATGGCGCTAAAGTGGCACTTCCACAATTACCCGCTTCATTAGGATAACCCCCCCCCCCCCACTAGCAAATCCTTACCTCAATCAGGGCTCAGTTTCATTGGTTCAGACTCACGGTGGATGACGCCGAGAGATGAGTGGAATGAAGCCACCAGCGGCTTGGACAGAGCTGCGTTAGATGTTTAATTAAAGTGCGCCTTTATTTAGGCGACACTCAGCAGTGTGCATGTCGTGGTGTGGTCGTATGGTGGTGTGGTGGTGTGGTGGTGTGGTGGTGTGGTGGTGTGGTGGTGTGGTGGTGTGTTGGTGTGGTGGTGTGGTGGTGTGGTGGTGTGGTGGTGTGGTGGTGTGGTGGTGTGGTGGTGTGGTGGTGTGTTGGTGTGGTGGTGTGTTGGTGTGGTGGTGTGGTGGTGTGTTGGTGGTGTGGTGTGTTGGTGTGTTACTGTGTTGGTGTGGTGACATGGTGCTGTGTTGGTGGTTTGTTGGTGGTGTGGTGTGTTGGTGTGTTAGTGTGTTGGTGTGGTGGTATAGTGCTGTGTTGGTGGTGTGTTGGTGTGGTGGTGTGTTGGTGTGGTGGTGTGTTGCTGTGCTGGTATGGTGGTGTGGTGGTGTGTTGGTGTGTTGGTGTGTTGGTGTGGTGGTGTGGTGGTGTGTTGGTGTATTGGTGTGTTGGTTGGTGTGTTGGTGTGGTGGTATGGTGGTGTGTTGGTGGTGTGGTGTGTTGGTGTGTTACTGTGTTGGTGTGGTGATATGGTGGTTTGTTGGTGGTTTGTTGGTGGTGTGGTATGTTGGTGTGTTATTGTGTTGGTGTCGTGGTATAGTGGTGTGTTGGTGTGGTGGTGTGTTGGTGTGTTGGTGTGCTGGTGTGTTGGTGGTGTGGTGGTGGTGTGGTATGTTGGTGTGTTACTTGTTGGTGTGGTGGTATGGTGCTTTGTTGGTGGTGTGGTGGTGGTGTGGTGTGGTGGTGTGTTGGTGTGGTGTGTTGGTGTGCTGATATGTTGGTGTGGTGGCGTGTTGGTGTGCTGATATGTTCCTGTGGTGGTGTGTTGGTGTGGTGGTGTGGTGGTGTGTTGGTGTGGTGGTGGTGTGTTGGTGTGTTACTGTGTTTGTGTGGTGATATGGTGCTGTGTTGCTGGTGTGGTGGTGATGTGGTATGTTGGTGTATTAGTGTGTTGGTGGTGTGTTGGTGGTGTGGTGTGGTGGTGTGTTGGTGTAACCACCTCCCTGTCAGTGTGTAACCAGTGACATCAGTCCGGTATAAATGTCAACTGTACGTAACCCAAGACGTGCACTTTACCGGCGGACATTTGTAAATAACAGCTAAGCCGGCGTCCCAGTGCCGCGGTAACCATGGTTACTGGCCACCGCAGGGTTCCACGTGACCTGGTGACAGGAAGTAGCGTCTCCCCGAATGGCTGACACTAGTGACAGGGTAGAGTGTGACTGTCGTCTGCCAGATCGCGCGATCAAAACCCCGGCCGAATTTTAAAAAACAACGCGGAAAGCTGGATAATCAGACGAATGCATCAGATAAAAAAAAATCAAAACACTAGATTTGATTCTTCATAGCCAACTTAGATATTGGTGCATTTATGAAGCAATTTTTTGCTGCATAGAAGGAAATAATACGAAGTCAAAATTAAAGAAAAGTAAATTAGTATCCTCAATTATCTTTATCACTTGTGTCTCAAACAAACATGGTGGAAATTGAAAACCGTCAGTTTATGCAGTCTGGGATTTCTGAGATATCGCGACCTTACTATGAAAAGGTTCTATCTGACAAAATGGTGCTTTCGATATAATGAGGACTAAAGCTGTGTAACTGCATGATACCAATATTATTTTTAATATATCTCAGTGAAAAATACCAGTTGAGAAACAGTTGTGTAACGGCATGATAGCCTTTTGTGGATAGAATATTTTTACATCCATAACACCAATTCGGTCACTTTATAAGATAGAAGCTTTTTATAGTAGGGTCACGATATCTCAAAATATTTCCGCTGTCTGAATATTTTCAATAAAATATAATATATTAATCCATGGGACAAGTTAAAGGACAACAAACAAACAAAAACATTACCTGGACATTACTAAGACAGGGCAAGGAACAGTGGAATTAGGACGAAAATTGCACACGATTGAAATTTCCCTTGGTTAATCAACAATTCTTAGAGTAAAAATTAACATTAAGATCCCATGGCCAGATTTAGTTTTGCTATAAAGTTTGTGTGTTGGTGATTTATGCCCTAGCAACATTATTATTCAGAGTGGAGTGTGCTGCATATGGTACAACACATTCCACTTCCACATCACCATGTACAAACTCAAGTATGGTCGTCTCAACAGCTGGAAGACAAGTGCTTGGGCGCTGACAAAATAACATGTTCAGACGAATAAAATATGTACCCAAAAAAACAGAAAAACATTCTATTGTGATATCAGGACGGGATTGTTATACGGAGGGAATGGGGTTCCGGTAGTGTAACCCACCATGCATTGCGCATAAAAAAAAGGACAAGATGTCTGCTTACATGACGCAGCCAACACAAGGAGTGCCACACGCCCCTCCCCCACCGCCCCCCACCCACCACCACCCCCACCCCTCACCCACCACCACCACCAACCCCCAGCCACCACGACCACCAGACACACCCCCGGCGTCCCCGCCCCCGACCGAGCGAGGTGGCCCAATTGGTAGAGCGCAGCCTCGCGTGCGGGAGATCGGGAATTCGGTTGCCGGTCGAGTCAAAGAAATGACTTATAAAATTGATACTTGTCACTTCCTAGCTTGGCATTCGGCATTAATAGGATAGGGAAAGGACTGCTTAGCTCAGCATCAGGATAATGTGACTGAGTGGGATATCAGATCATGGTCCTGGTGGTCTTATTTCCCAATTGATCAGCACTATAAAGTCACCATGAGCATGCACTGTCACAAGTCGGTACCTGCCCTGATATGATATGACCTTAGATGATGCCAGGACATAAAACTCCAACAACCAGCCCAACAATCCCTCCCCACCCCGGCCGGCCCCCTTAATATGGGGTGGGAGGGAGGTGGGGTGTTGAGGGGGCGGAGGGGAGGTTCGAAGGAAGGGGGTTCTGGCACGGTGCCAACACGCCAGCTTCGTTAGCTAACGTATCCATTTCCGTTATACTAGCAACAAACGCGCCGCCCGCCCGTCCAGGTGGCGCCACCACCGCCCCTAACCCGCCCTAATCACATCCCCGCCCGCCCCTCCTCCCGCCCGCGGATTAGATTTCCCGCTCATTTCGTGTGGCGAGATTGAAAATCGATTCTGCACGGAGATGGATTAAGTTAGACGCCGGCAACTAGCGGACAAAGGGCGGCGGGAAGCGGGGGTGCACCCCGGGAAAGCGCGGGAACGAGCAGACGACAACAGTCCTCATCAATTACAGTCCCAGCACTGCAGGGAACCAGCGAGATAGGGCCGTCATCAGCTGGTGGGTGGAGGGGAAGGGGTGGGGGGAGGGGGCTCGGACACAGCAAGGCTTGGTGGGTGGCACGACCACAGGTAGGACTAGTGTCACAGGTGTGGTGGGTGTCACAGGTAGGACTGGTGGCACATGTGTTGTGGGTGTCACGGGTAGGACTGGTGTCACAGGTGTGGTGGGTGTCACAGGTAGGACTGGTGTCACAGGTGTGGTTGGTGTCACAGGTAGGAGTAGTATCATAGATGTGGTGGGTGTCACAGGTCGGTCTTGTGTCACAGGAAGTACTGGTGCCACATATGTGGTGGGTGCCACAGGTAGGACTGGTGTCACATGTGTGGTGGGTGTCACAGGTAGGACTGGTGTCACAGGTGCGGTGGGTGTCACATGTAGGACTGGTGTCACAGGTGTGGTGGGTGCACCAGGTAGGACTGGTGTCACAGGTGTGGTGGGTGTCACAGGTAGAACTGATGTCACAGATAGGACTGGCGTCACATAACTGGTGGATGTCACAAATGAGGCTAGTGTCACAGGTGTAGTTGGTCTCACACACCTGATGGGTGTTACAGGTAGGACTGGTGTCACAGACCTGGTGGGTGTAACAGGGAAGACTGCTGTCACAGGTATGACAGGTATCACAAACCTACTGGGCGTCATATGTGAGGCTGGTGTCACAGGTGTGGTTGGTATCAAAGTCCTGGTGGGTGTCTCACATAGAACCGGTGTCATATAGCTGATGGGTGTCACAGTTGTGGCTGGTGTGATAGTTATGACTGGTGTCACACATCTGGTTGGTGTGATAGTCATGACTGGTGTCACAGACCTGGTGGGTGTGACAGGTAGGATTCGTGTCACAGGTGCGGTGAGTGTCACATGTCTAGCTGGTGTCACAGGTGTGGATGGTGTCACATAATACACGCTACACGGGTGTCAGTTGCTTACCAGACTGATAGAAGCGTTGGGGAGGGGGGGAGTGGCAAACAAGGTGTGCGCTTGTGAGGTTGAGAAGTCTGGGGGTTGTGACGTCGGGCAGTGTGGCTAGTTGGGACTGCTTAGCCGAATCCAACAAAGACAGCAACATCCATCAACCTATCTGGTTCCTCAGTGCTGACAAAATATGTATTCTGATGAATAAAATATTTACAAAAAAACGAACACAAAACCTGGAGGTATTTTTAGTTGGCTCGCTGTGAGCCCTCCTCCGGGACTGACGGTCTATGGACTGACCTCATTAAGTAATGACGTATATGCTATATATAACCCATCATATCTATCGATTACCCAAAACCATTTCCTTATCGTATTTCCATCCGCCATTGTCTGCTCCCACCCACTCTCCCTCCCGTCTGTGGGTGTGTGGGGGTGTGAGTGTGGGAGGGGGTATCCTGTTTATGAGGTTTGGCGCCACCTGGCCATTCTCTTCTGTACTACAGCGCCCCCTTTCCGCTATTCAAGTTCAAGATGGCGGCTTTTGTGGTTGTTTTCTTTATATATTCTTTTAATATAATTTTCTGTCTCACGTCGCTGCTTGGTAATTTAAATTTAATCTCCGCCAGACATAATAACCTCATTCCAACTGTTACGTTTTTAACATACTGTATCTCCTACTTATACTTACATAATATATATATGGATATGTATATATATATATATTAATACAATATATCTGAGTGTATATATATGTGTGATGTATAATGACTTATGCAAGTATAAAGATAAGTAAAACAATTTATTCCCTCAGCTATTGTATTCATTCCCAATAGATAGTCCCTGCTAATGGCGCCCTCATTGGCTTTCTACCTCACTATTCGAGCTGGGTGGGTCAATTGCTGCTCACAATTCCCATATAGCCCAATATATATATATATAGTTATATACATATGTACATGAAGCAGCAGGGCAGGCCTCCCTGCTGCGCCTTACAAGTTACAGTCGCTTGTACTTGGCAGTATATACAAAGTATATATATATATATATACATATATCCTTGCATAATCATTCAGCGGAGACTGACCCAGCTCGGATAGTGAGGTTGAAAGCCGATGAGGGCGCCACTAGCACAGACTATAGATTGGGCATGAATATAATAGCTGATGGAATCTTTCATTATTTATATTCTCTTAATGGATTATACATCATATATATATATACATTGTATATACATTTACAATATATCTGTGAATATATATATGGATAGTGATAAACCCTTTATCACGTGTAATAATGCCTGTAGTGTCTTGCACCCCGCCCCCGGTCCGGCTGGGTCGGTGGGACCCCCCATCATGCATCGCTCCGCCTCCTGCGCGGGGCCTAGCCTCAACTCTCCCAACTCATATCGCAGACTTGTCTCTCTCCCTTTATACCTTATCTTCCTTCCGTACATAGTTAAAATGAGAATTATTATATATATTTATATATATAAATCCGGCTACACAATATACAGGGAAAGTAAGCAAGGCGGAGAGAGTGTAATGGGGGGAAACCTTTTTTTTTAAATAGGAGACTCTTGGTAAAATTCCTCTAGCGCGTGATGTTCACGTGATGTTCACGTGATGTTCACGCGCCTCTTGCTGGTTATGGTGGGGGCGGGTGGGGGGGGCACAAGCACTTATACAAGCTGGCTCTCAGTGAATACATCAAAGTAAGCGAATAATAATAAATAAATACAACCAGGCCCTTCCGCCCATTTATATAAATATAATAAATTATATATATATATAGTTAGTATATGTATATACGTGTATAAAATCATCGGTATGAGGTATTTCTTATTATTTCCTATTATTGTTATGATCCGTTATTGTCCACTGACAGACCCAGATCTATTCACTGCGGCACTAATTTGCCTTCGGTGGCGCCGCCACCGGCAGTTCTTGGTACTCATTCCTCAGAAGTTGTATGGATCACTTGCTGTGAAACATATATATATATATATATATATATATATATACAGTAAAACCTCTCTAAATCCACCGACCTTGGGTCAGACTTTAAGTGGTCGATTTAGGGAGGTGGTCGGTACAGGGAGTTAGAACATGGTTACAATGGTATTACTGGGACCCAAATATAGCGTTCGAATTAGGGGAGTGTTCGGTCTATGGAGGTGGTCGGTTACGGAGGTTTTACTGCACATCTATGTGTGTGTTGCTTAGTTAGTCGTGATTGCTTAACACCATTTCAGCAATATATATGTTCACAGATATATTGTAAATATATATTCATATATCTTTGCACATATATTGCATATATATGTCTATATAAAGTTTGAAATTCAGGTAAGAAAGTGACTGACTTGCCGCGCGCCCAGCAGGACTTGCCCGCTGGCGAGGCTCATGTAGGCAATACGGCGCAAATGTAGGCAAGCCAGCGATTGGCCATAATAAGGAGCAAGTATAATACACTATTACATAATAATACTATTCGGGGATATACTCCACCTATTTTTATTCGCCTAATAGATTATACATCCTGCTTAGATATATTGTGTATGTGTATGTGATGCATAATCCATTATGCGAATATAAGTAATGGAACGTTCCATCACTAATTTGATATATATGTGATATATAATTTATTACTATGAATATAAAGGGGCGGAGCTTCTATCCTATAGGGGTTTAGGATCCTTGTATTTAATGCTGCTATTTATTAATAACGATATATATTTATTGTGCTATTTGCTGCGGGCCGGTTCCCGCTGCGCTATCCTGGTGCCACCACCATTTCGCCAGATGCCAGTCAGGGCTTGTAAGACTCACATCGACACCAATTTTAACTTTTTCTGTTGGTAGGGCGGTTTATTGCTGAGCCAGATGGGCCTCGGTAAATAAAGGTAGGCTTCCACCACTCCTCGTCTTGGCTCTTTATTGTCTCCTACGTCGTAGCCCAATTTATATATATATATATATATATATTATGTGTGTGCATGTTGGCTAGTATATGTATACTTGTTATTATGTAATTTATCATATTTATATAAATGGGCAGAACTGCCTGATTTTATTCATGTATTGTGGCATATATATATATGTATATATATATATATAAAGCTATATATATATCACTTAATTAGTCAATTTCTGGCGGTGAGCTCCGGTGATTTATTAACACACCCGGAGGGCCGCCATTGTGAACGCTGCAGGCACCGCTGTAACGACCACCTCCTTAGGGGAACAACTTCCGGTAGCCATTGTTGTGCCGCGGTGCCTGTCGGGAGCGCGGGCTGCCTACTCCTATACGCCACCTAGCGATCAATCTCAGCTAACGATTAGTGCCCTGCGCGGCGCATGCGCACTCAGCGCCGACTCACAAGACAACCTCGTTGTGGATTGGAAACAAAAACAATATACAGTAAAACCTCTCTAACTGATCACCTCCACTGATCGACCACTCCCCTATATTGATGGCTTTATTTGGGTCCCAAATGATCACCCATCCAATACCATTGTAATGATAACAAAGACTCCCTAAACCGACCACCTCCCTAAATGGACCGTTTAAAGTAGGTCCCATCGTCGGTCGACTTAGAGATGTTTTACTCTATATAATATAAATATAAATATAAATATAATTTTGAAGTGATAGCGGGAAGACCGTTGGAGTCGGTTCCCAGGAAAAGGGAAGCAGAGAGTGCCCAGTTATGGGGGGTGGGTGCTGCTGAAAATAAGGGGTGTTGGGAAGTGAGAGGTGCCTAGAAGGAGCACTGAAAACATTCGGGACTATTCTTTATTTATATTCACATAATAAATTATATAGCACATATATAAATATATATATATAAATATATATATATATATATATAATTATATAATAAATATATATAAATATAAATACATAAATATATATATAGATATGTATATAAATACATATATATAAATAAATATACATATATATTTAATTTAATATATATATCTATATGTTCGGAGGACAGTGTTCATGATGTAAGTACACACACACGCAAACCATCCATCTAAGAAGGTCCGCGGTTACATAAGAAGAGCGAAGCAGCAGTTGCAGCTAATTGCCGTACCAAGCAATGCCACTATTTCTGCTTTATGAATATCCATTTCCGGCCAGACCGGAAGTAGGTAGTCGCAGTAGGCTCTCGTCTCGCAGCTGAGCGCAACTCTCGTGGGGATGACCGTTGTATTAATGCGCCTAGACAGGCGGGTCGGCGGCAATAGTCGGGGGCAGCGGAAAGTAGTGCCTGCTGGGTGGGTGGGGGGAAACAGGGGAGAGGGGGTCGATAAGGAGAGAGGGGAGGAGGGGAAAGGAGGAGGGAAGGGAATGGGGGAGAGGAGAGGAGGGGACAAGGAGGAGAGAAGGGCATGGGGAAGAGGGGTCGGGAGGGGAGAAAGGGGAGGCGGGGGGGATAAGGGGAGGGGGGGCAGGGAACAAGGAAGAGGGTATGAAATGGGGAAGAGGGGTCGGAGGGGGGAGAAAGGGAGGTGGGGGACGAGATAATATAAGGGGAGGGGGGAAGAGGGGACAAGAAGGGGGGGGAGGAAATGGGGGAGAGCGGGTGGGAGAGGGAGGGAGGCAACAGAACACAACAGCCGCTATTCTGTTTATGAGATCTGGCATGACCTTGCAAACTTGTCAATGTCAACCTCTGATTATCTCCTTCCCGGGCCGGGAGCAGGGTGAAGGGAGGCGGGCTGGTGTTGGCCTATCTGCCGCCCGGTGGTGTGTGTGTGGGTGTGTTGGTGTGTGTGGGTGTGTGGTGTGTTTGTGTGGGGGGCTGTTGTTGGCCTATCTGCCGCCCAATGCTGTGTGTGTGAGGTGTGTGTGGGTGTGTGGTGCGTGGGTGTGGTATGTGTGTGTGTGGGTGGGGGAGGGGGGGGGGGTTGTATCAGTCGCCGGGATTCAGTCCAGGAGGTGCCCGCCAGTCGGCGCTATCAGCAACATGCTCAAGATGGCCCCAATAAGCGTCAGGCTGGAGCCCACGTGACTGCCTCCCACCCACCCAGCCACACAGACACCGTCACCCAGCCACACACACATACACACACCCTCACCCAGCCACACACATACACACACCCTCACCTAACCACACACACACACACCCTCACCCAGCCACACACACACACCCTCACCCAGCCACACACACACATTCCGGGCCCGGTCGTATCGCGAATGCCACTACGACCACCACCGACTTCCGGTCGCTGGTCCCTGCCAGACGCGGCCTGGCATGTGGTAAGTACCCGGCATGTATGTAAGTACTCGGCAAGTAGTAAGTACATGGCATGTGGTAAAATCCTGCAATATGGTAAGTACCCAGCATGTACTCAGCATCTAGTAAGTACCCAGCATGTTTTAAGTACCCATCATGTGGTATGTACCTGGCATGTATGTAAGCACCCGACATGTGGTAAGTATACGGCATGTGGTAAGTACCCATCATGTGTGTAAGTACTTAGACTGTGGTAAATACCTGGCATATATGTAAGTACCCATCATGTAGTAAGTACCCAGAATGTAGTAGTTTGTTTGTTGCTTTACGTCCTAGCAACATCTAAGGTCATATCAGGGCGGGTACCGACTTGTGACAGTGCGCACTCATGGGGACTTTATAGTGCTGCCCCACTGGGAAACCAGGCCGCAAACACCATGACCGGATAACAGTGATATCCCACTCAGTCACATTATCCTGCCTCTGAGCACCCAGAATGTAGTAAGTGTCCATCATGTCGTAAGTGCCCAGCATGCGTTAAGGGCCCATCATGTAGTAAGTACCCAGTATGTAGTAAGTCCCCGACATGTAGTAAGTACCCATCATGTAGTAAGTACCCAGTATGTAGTAAGTACCCAACATGTAGTAAGTAGCCATCATGTAGTAAGTGCCCATCATGTACCAAGTACCCAGCACGTGTTAAGCACCCTTCATGTAGTAAGTACCCGGCATGTAGTAAGTATGTGGATTGTAGTATGTACCTGGCATGCAGTAAGTAACCAGCATGCAGTAAGTACCTGACATGCAGTAAATACACATCATGCAATAAGTACACAGTATTCGGTAAGTAGCTGGCTTGCAGTCAGTACCCTACATGTCATCATCATCATCATCATCATGCTGTCGGTCGCGATGAGAGAAATACTGCTTTCATTGTCAGTAGTTGTGTTGTGTTGTGTTGTGTTCCTCCTAGCTGATTTTCCACTGTCGATAGAAAATGAGCTCGAGCAGCGCAGTTCTTGGTAACTCGGGCGACGACCGATCCGGTATGGTGTTTTGTGCGGTTGTACATTTCATGTCAGCTGCCTGTAAAAGTGTTGAGGTGCTGCTGGCTTTTGCAAGTTACCAGCGGCACTCTCTCGGGGAGAAAATAGAGATTTCACACCGGCAAGAACATGTTCAGACAGGTGCAAAACTATTTGTCCCTGCAGTGGCTGGTTGGGAGTTGTTGGGAGTTCCATACATCAACCGCCTTTGATGCTGCCACAGTGACATGATTTTCTGTTCAGGGTTTGCTCCCTTCGCCTTCGGTTCTGTCAAGAACCTGTACCACAAGGCAGTGGTTTACAACTCTGCAGGGTAGGGGCGTCAAACTCCTTGAGGTATTGCAATACATGTATACCGACATGTAGCAAGTACCCCAGATGTACTAAGTACCCTGCTTACTGTGAATAGCTGGTACCCGAGTGTAGTAAGCGCCCAGCGATAACCATGGGGGAATTGTACAAGGTCCAGTACAGTGTGCTGACTGGCTGTTGGTAAAGCTGCTGCACAGCAAATTAAGCTAAATCTAGCCGCCATAACTTCACAGTTTACAAATATACTGGAGGTGGTGGTGGTGGGTGATGAGTGCGCGGTTGTGGTGGAGATAGTGGTGGTGGTGGTGGTGGAGATAGTGGTGGTGGAGCTGGTGGTGGTCGTCGTCGTGGCAAGCAATGGTGGTAATACTGGTAGAGGTAGGGGTGGTGGTGGTGGCAGGTGGTGGTGGTGGTATTGGTGCTTCAGGTGGAGGTGGTAGTGGTGGTGGTGGTAGTGGCAAGCAATGGTGGTAATACTGGTGGAGGTAGTGGTGATGTTGGTGGCAGTACGAGTGAAGGTGATTGGTGGTGACGGGTGGTGGGTGGTATTGGTGGTATTGGTGGTGGTGGTATTGGTGGTTTAGGTGGAGGTGGTAGTGGTGGTGGTAGTGCCTCTTAGCAGTACAAGTGAAGGTGATTGGCGGTGGCAGTTGGTGGGTGGTATTGGTGGTGGTGGTATTGGTGGTTCAGGTAGAGGTGGTGGTTGTAGTGATGGAGGGAGTACGAGTGAAGGTGATTGGCGGTGGCCGGTGGTGGGTGGTATTGGTGGTGGTGGTATTGGTGGTTCAGGTGGAGGTGGTGGTTGTAGTGGTGGAGGCAGTACGAGTGAAGGTGATTGGCGGTGGCGGGTGATGGGTGGTATTGGTGGTGGTGGTATTGGTGGTTCAGGTGGAGGTAGTGGTTGTAGTGATGGAGGCAGTACGAGTGAAGGTGATTGGCGGTGGCCGGTGGTGGGTGGTATTGGTGGTGGTGGTATTGGTGGTTCAGGTGGAGGTGGTAGTGGTGGTGGTAGTGGTGGAGGCAGTATGATTGGCAGTGGCCGGTGGTGGGTGATATTGTTGGGGGTGGCATTGGTGGTTCAGGTGTAGGTGGTAGTGGTAGTGGTGGTGGCAAGAAATGGTGGCAATACTGTTAGAGGTAGTGGTGGTGGTGGTGGTGGCAGGTGGTGGTGGTGGCAGCTGGTGGTGGTATTGGTGGTTCAGGGGGAGGTGGTAGTCATAGTGGTGGTGTTAGTGGTGGCAAGAAATGGTGGTAATACTGGTGGAGGTAGTGGTGATGTTGGTGGCAGTACCAGTGAAGGTGATTGGTGGTGGCGTGTGGTGGGTGGTATTGGTGGTGGTGGTGGTATTGGTGGTTCAGGTGGAGGTGGTAGTGGTGGTCGTAGTGGTGGTGGCAGTACGAGTGAAGGTGATTGGCGGTGGCGGGTGGTGGGTGGTATTGGTGGTGGTTTTGGTGGTGGAGATGGTAGTGGTGATGGTGGTGGGGGCAAGCTATTGTGGTAATGCTGGTTGTGTGGTGGAGGTGGAGGTGGAGGTGGCAGTGATACAGGAAGTGGTGGTGCTGTGGTGGTCGTACTGGCGGTGGCCTCACGGCGAAGGTGGCTCTATTTCTGGCGGTGAAATCCGGTGGTTGTAGTGGCGGGTGACGGACGGTAGTAGTGGCGGGTGACAGATGGTAGTAGTGGTGAATTTGATGGTGGAGGTTGTGGTGGTGGATATAGTAGTGGTAGTGGTGGATGTGATTGTGGAGGTGCTGGCGGTGGATATGGTGGTGCTAGTGGGGGTGATAGTGGAGGTGGTGATGGTGGAGGTCGTGGTAGTGGAGGTGGTGTTAGTAATGGTAGTGGTGGTGGATCTGGTGGAGGATGGGGTGGTAGAGGTGGAGGTGGTGGTGGTGTTGGTTGTGGTCGTAGTAGTGGTGGTGGATGTGATGGTGGAGGTTGTGATAGTGGTGGTGTTGATGTGATGGTGGAGGTTGTGGTAGTGGTGGTGGTGATGTGATGGTGGAGGTTGTGATAGTGGTGGTGGTGATGTGATGGTGGAAGTTGTGATAGTCGTGGTGGTGATGTGATGGTGGAGGTTGTGATAGTGGTGGTGGATGTGATGGTGGAGGTTGTGATAGTGGTCGTGGATGTGATGTTGGACGTAGTGGTAGTCGTGGTGGATGTGATGTTGGTGGTAGTGGTGGTGTTGATGTGATGGTGGAGGTTGTGATAGAGGTGGTGGTGATGTGATGGTGGACGTTGTGATAGTGGTGGTGGTGATGTGATGGTGGAGGTTGTGATAGTGGTGGTGGATGTGATGCTAGACGTAGTGATAGTCATGGTGGATGTGATGTTGGTGGTAGTGGTGGTGGTAGTGATACCAGTATTGTTAGCCTCTCATTGGGAGGTGAGAAGGTTGCCATGGAGAGCGTGACCCCGGGTGTCCAGCCATGTACATGCCGGCTCTGTGCTTGTACCCGCCCGGAGCGTAAATCCCCTCACTCACCACCCAACCCAGAGCAACCCTTTTCAGTTTCAGCCGCCGCCTCTTTGCACCTACAATATCCGGTGTGGCTGAATCCCACCAGGGGGCGCCATGTGCCGAGAGGCGATAGAGTAGAGGCCCGGATGATATAAGCGCATTAGTATGTCTGACAGGGCGCAGAACAATCTGCGGTGGGACGAGGGGGCGGGAAGGGCGGGATGCGGGTGAGCCCCCACGACACACACACACACACGCACACACACGCACTTATTCACCACACACTTCCACCCATCAAGAAACGCGCTCAACTAACGATTCGCCCCTCATTGTTGTCTCAAGAAATTCCTTGTTAACAAACGGTTCTATAAGTAGATTCCATGCACATCACTGGAAGTAGGCGTCCGTGGTCACCACCGGAAGTGGGATTCAGAGTCAGTACCGGAAGTAGGTTCCATGGTCAATACCGGAAGTTGGTTCTATGGTCACCGTCCAGTGGTAGATTCCACACTCACCACCGGAAGTGGGATCCGTGTTCTGTACCGGAAGTAGGTTCCATAGCCAATACCGGATGTACATTCCATGTTGACAATCAGATGTAGGCTCTATTTTCAGCACCGGAAGTGGAATTCATGTTCATCACCAGAAGTGGATTTTCCTGGCCACCACTTGAATTTGGATTAATTTTCACCCCATGGGGGGGGGGAATTCTTTGTTCAGCCACCGGAAGTTGGATACATGTTCAGCACCGGAAGCTGGATACCTGTTCACTACAGGAAGTGGATTCTATATTGATCGCGGAAACTAAGCGCTTTTTTCACTGCCGAAACCAGGCTTTGTATTCATTACCGGAAGTAGACATTACGCTTACCACCGGAAGTTGGGTGCTTTTCTTTAATTGTGTCATAAATGGGGACTCCATGTGCAAACCGGAAGCAGCCCCTTTAATACATGTGACTATGAAAGCCTGTACTGGTCGTGTGTGCACGCCTTTAACACCAACAACTGGACGATCCTTGATGGCATCAGGGTTCGGGAAGAGCCTGCCAGGTGGTGCCCCATAGATTACATCAGGGTTCGGGCAGAGCCCATCAGTTGGCGCCCCATAGATGGCATCAAGGTTCGGCCACATCCCGCCAGGTGGCGCCCCATATGCATTGCGGACGTGCGTCTGGGACGGAACGACAAATTAGCGTTCACTTTACCAGCTTCCTATTGGTCCGCCGGGAGCCGGGTGGGCCTGGTTGCGCATGCGACTGCGTCTATGGTTCCGCCTGCGCCTGCGCATGCGCCGCCCCGGTAATGGATGTATACTGCGAGGGCACACCGCTAGGAGCGATGGTTCACTAACAAAAACGCAGCCCACTCTCACCAACTCATTTTTTTTTTTAAACCGGAACATTATGCAAGTCTGATCGAGAGCGAGGCTTGTAAACTCATACAAACTTTGCTCATTTGTTTACAATATAATATCACTGTCCCATATATGCTAGGAATGAATAAATGAATATAATTACAAAGGCTACAGGGAAACGTCTGTGTGTGTGGAGAGGGGGGGGGGGTTAATATGTTTTAATGTTGCAGTCCAGCCCACCCATCCTCCCCTTCCGAAAGAAAACTTAATTAAAATCCAATGTCGTAAATAATAACACAATAGCTTTGTCAACTTGACCAGGCCAGGCATGGCGATTCCTAAATCTATAGGGGACAATAAAGCAAATATATACATCCCAATTTTCGGTCGCACTTTGAGACCTGCGGTTTATAATACTATATTTTACGGTTCTGTTTCTTTTGTTTGATTTCTTGTATTGCTGTTAAAATCAGATTTCCATCTATTGGCATTAATATTCTATTGGCAATAATAGTCTTTCTTGCGTTATATATCATAAATATGGCATAATATGAATTATTATATAAGATACTTGGATACATTATATATTCTGAATTTGCTCACACACGAAGGGAGGAAGAACGCTTGTTTAATTGGGCATACTCAGTTGCCATGGATACTGGTATACTTCCGGTGTTTTTGTTAGTAACTGTTAGGCCGGGTGTTCTTTTGTTATTGAGTTGGTAGTAAGGCGGACGGTGAGGGGATGTATAACTGACGGGACCGGTGCTACCATTGTCGGGAGGGGGAGGATGGAGGAGGAGCTACTGGGGCAGGGCAGGAGAGGGGAGAGCAGGGAGACGGAGGGAATGGGTGGCAAGGGAGAGGGAGGAAAGGGAAGGGGAGTCGACGAGGGGAGGTAGAGGTGGGACGGGGGTAGGTGGTGTGGGAATGGAAGTTAAGCGGAGGAAGAGGAGAGGAATATGGGTGGGGGAAGGAGGAGAGGGGAGGAGGAGGGAGAGAAAAAGAGGATGGGTGATGTCTGAGGGAGATGAAGGGTAGCGAGAGGAATAGGATAGGATGTGTGTGGGGGGGGGGGAGGTTACGAAAGGCAGGTGGGAGGGAGAGGCGGAGCATGGAACAGGGGAGGCCCTGGGTAAGAGGTGTGTGTGAGGAGGAGAGGATAGAGAGGTGCTGGGGGGGGAGTGGAGGAGGAGGAGGAGAGGGAAGGAAAGGGAAGGAGGGAGGAGAGAGAGGAGAGGGATAGTCGATGGGCTGGGGTAGGGGAGTGGATGATGGGTTGGGAAGGGGGGAGAATGAATGGTGTGGGGAAGAAGGAGAGGTGGGGACGGTGGAGAGGGGAGGGGGAGGGGACGGGGAAGGGGAGGGGGAGGGGGGGGGGAGGGGAGCCCAGGGATTCGCGCCCCGTTGCAGGTCGTGGCGCGCAATGCATTTCAATCTTGCTTCTTCGGCTAGTAGAATTTATGACCTCATTGGGGGGCCAGTGTGTATCTGAGGTACCCGGCAGGGGGAGCCACACCCGGTGTAGCCTGCCTCCGCATCCCGTAGCACACATATATACACATACACACATTACACATACATACACACTCACACATTACACACACACCCACTGCCGGCGTGTAGCTGAGGTACCCTGCAGGGGGAGCCACACCCGGTGTAGCCTGCAACCACATCCCACACCACACATACATACACATACATACACATTCACACACATACACACTGACACATTACACAAACACCCACTGCCGGCGTGTAGCTGAGGTACCCGGCAGGGGGAGCCACACCCGGTGTAGCCTGCTTCCACATCCCACACCACACATACATACACATACATACACATTCACACACATACACACTCACACATTACACACACACCCACTGCCGGCGTGTAGCTGAGGTACCCTGCAGGGGGAGCCACACCCGGCGTAGCCTGCCTCCACATCCCCCACCACACATACACACATTACACATTACACATCCGGTGTAGCCTCTGCCACCACCCCCAACCACACCTCCACACGTACATACTTGTGACTACACACTCCACACATACGCACACCGCACCCTACACTCCTACACACCTACACGCTACACACATACACACCTGTCCCCCTCCAACCCTACACAAATACACACGATACATGTACACATACACACCCTGACCCATCCACCAACACTACTTCAATATGCGTACACGCAAACACCCTACACTCCACACACCCTACACTCACACCCCATACACCCGACAGCCTATACACCGTACCCCAACACCACCACTCCCTACACCCCACACCCCCTACACCCCACAAACCTAAACCCCAGCACGCCCTACAGTTCCCACACCCTACACAGCATTCAGCCTACACATCACCCTCATAGATACCTCCCACACCCCTACACATACACACCCTCAACCAGACTCCCACTCCCACCGATCCATACCCTCCACATACCACACCCACCCTCACCCCCACACCGCAGTGCATACACCCACCAGCGCCCTCATCCCGACGTCTCCCTACCCTCACCCTATACCCCACCCACCCGGGCGGCCTTCCCCCTTGCCACCGTCCTGATATGACCTTAAATAGTTGTCAGGACGTAAAACTCGAACAACCAACGAATCGCCCTTGCCCCTCCCCCCGTTCCCGGACCCGCAACCCGGAATTACCAGCCTCCCTGTCGGTTGGATGTGCGTGTGTGTATGTGTGTGTGGGGGCGGGTGTTAGATGGGGGGGGGGGTGAGAGGCGCGCGGTGCATTGTGGGGTTGGTGGATGGTCAAGGACGCTGGTCCCCGGTCCGCTATGACTGCAGCTGGTCCATCAGCGTCCAGGTGAATGAAGTAGGTCAGTTGAATGAAGTGGGTCAGGTGAATGAAGTAGGTCAAATGATTGAATCAGGTCAGATGAATGAAGGAAGTCAGGTGAATGATGGTCAGATGAATGAAGGTCAGATGAATGAAGGTCAGATGAATGAAGTAGGTCAAGTGAATGAAGGTCATATGAATGAAGTAGGTCAGATAAATGAAGTAGGTCAGGTGAATGAAGTAGGTCAGGTGAGTGAAGTAGGTCATATGCATGAAGTAGGTCAGATGAATGAAGTAGGTCAGGTGAATGAAGTAGGTCAGGTGAGTGAAGTAGGGCAGGTGAATGAAGCTTGTCAGGCGAAAGAAGTAGGTATGAAGTAGGTCAGATTGATTAACCGCTGAAGTAGGTCAAATGAATGAAATAGGTCAGGTGAATGAAGTAGCTCAGATGAATGAAGTAGGTCAGATTTTATGAAGAGGGTCAGATGAATAAAATAGGTCAGATGAATAAAATAGGTCATGGACAACTGAACACAGGTTCTTCCCCAGTCGGACACGATTTCGTAGTCGGATCGTGGCCGACAGTCGGCGCCGACTATCGGAATAGACTGCGAGCAAATCGTGTCACTTCTGCCTGTGCTCACACGAGCCCGACCTGCAGCACGAGTCTCCCTGCCGTAACGTCCCCAACGCAGGGCTTGCACGTGTCCCGGTGTGTGCGCATGCGCGCGCGTCTCACCCTTAAAGGAGCCGCGCATGGACTGGGGTCGTGATGGTGGTGGTGGTGGTGTGGGTGGGGGGGGGGTCTGTACAGCGACAAATGCTCTCTTGTAATTCTGATTTTGGTGGCTCAATGAGTTGAGCATCCACCTCCCATTTTGGTACATCAGTGGATTCAACTCGCCGGATTTCAAACCTCGGCCGAGTCAAACCACTGAAATAAATATGTGTACTTGTTGCTGTTTATTCTGGCGTTTTGGCAATGCTAGGATTGGGCTGGAGCAGTGGAATGAGGAAGACGAATTGTCTGTGATTGAAAATTCCCCTAAATAATCAACTAATAATATAGTAATATACCATAAACTAAATACAAAAATTGCCTATTCAGCGGTCCAGTGTGAGGCGGTTACACTACAGTGTGCAGGGGTGATAATAATATTTCAGTGGTACACTGAGTGAGCATAACAGCCGCTGAGGCATGGGTGAGTAGGTGGGGAGGTAAGGTCGTATTAGTAGATGACCTCATGAATAAAGGTAACCAGTCGATGACTTAGTGGCTGGGGAGTAGACGGGATTGTTTGGCTCATTGTACTTGTATAATGGCATATACAGCATATATATATATATATATATATATATATATATATATAGCCACAATAAAGATGTAAAGTCTCTACAATGTGCTTGGAGAGTGACGGGACCTACACAGGTGCCATCCATCAGCGGCACGCAGCTGAATGCTGCGCTGATGAGGCGTTATAGCATGATGCCGGTGGAGCAGTTAGCATGCGCAGTGCATTTGTCAATTGTGAAACAGCTGTCAGTGCATATAGCAGCTGCCTCAGCCGGTGCGTGATCTATTTGTAGATATAACACGGACATTAGTGCAGCCTGTTATAGGACGAATCTATGCCCAGCTGTAACAGAGACAGTCCTGTTGCCGCTGACTCATCGGTTGTTGGAGTTTTACGTCCTGGCAATCTCTAATGTCATATCAGGATGGGCACCAACTTGTGACAGTGCGCACTCATGGTGACTTCATAGTGCTGTCCCACTGGGAAATCAGCCCACCAGCACCATGACCCAATATCCCACTCACTCACATTATCCTGACACTGAGCTAACCAGTCCTTGTTCTATCCTATTAATGCCGAGCGTCAAGCTAGGAAGACACAAGTATCAATATTGTAAGTCATTGGTTTGACTTGACCGGGAATTTAACTTCTGAACTTCCGCACGGGAGGCCTTCGCTCTACGAAATCGGCTTTCGCGTCCGATGCGGGGGGTGGGAGGGGGGGGGGGGGGGGGGGGGGGGGGTGGGGGGGGGTAGGTGCAGTGTGTTAGGCTAGGACGGCTCCAACACACCTCCTTAAAGCGAGCAGAATTGTCCCATTTTGACTTCATTTATATCAGTAGAAGTGTGACAGAGACTACTGGATGCTGGATGAATCACCCCCCCCCCCACCCCCCTCACTCCCACTCCCTCCCCCTTCAGCTACCTACCAACTACCTCACTGTCAATTCACGCATCAGTAAACACCGCGTCGGGCTTCCGTTCCGCTCCACTGCATTCCCTCCAGGAATCTGAGCACATAATGGCTTCCTTGATTACACGCCACAATCAATCACTTTTCGCAACCAGCGAAAAGCCACAACTACTGAAAACCCAACACATTGCTCACTTTGCAATCAGCGTAAATCCAGCAGATGTCGAATGGATTAACCAGCGGAAATCTAGGATATTGGATGGGAAGCTCACAGCGAACGGTCACTGCATTGCACATTAGGCAACTAGCGAAGCTCTGCCCCTTAGGAACCAATGGAAACCTACACATTTCACATGTGGCGCCCAGAGAAACCCGACATTGTGTACATTGGACAACCAGCGAAAATCAAGTATGTTGCACCCGCATAAAACCAGCGAACATCCACAATATTGGACTTGAGGCAATCAGCGAATACCCAACATATCGCACATTGGGCAACCAGCAAAGACCCCACACTTGGAAACCAGCGAAAATACACACATTTCACACAGGGAAACCCGCTAAACCTCAGCACTGGATAATCAATCAAAAGCGAACAGATTGAACATGGCAGAACCAGCGCAAATCGACTAAATTGCATATGGCGTGACCAGCGAAAACCCAACAGGCTGCACACTCGGCAACTAGCGAAAACCCAACACGCGCCATCGAACCAGGTGTAGGTTCATGCAAGGGAAGACAAGGGCAGTGGTTGTTGGAGTTGTGTAATCTGCATTCCTGATGACTAGTGAATCGTCCCCCACAGCCCCACTCCCCTCCGCCCCTCCGCCCCGCGCCCCTCCAACACTCCGCCACTCCACCCCTCCCCCCTCCACCACTCAACCCCTCCGTACCTCCACCCCACACCCCTCCGCCCCTGCATCCCTGCAACCCTCCGCCCCTCCGCCCCACGCCCCTCCACCACTCCACCACTCCGTACCTCCGCCCCTCCACCACTCCACCACTCCACCACTCCACCCCTCCACCCCTCCGCCCCTCCGCCCCTGCATCCCTGCGTCCCTGCAACCCTCCGCCCCTCCGACCCCTATGGCCCTCCGCCCCTCCGCCCATGCCGCCCCACACCCTTATTGTGCCCGAATGGCCGGGCTGCTGTTCTCACAGAACCTCGTTCTCACAGACGAGACGTGAGCGGCACGAGGTGCTGAGTCATGATGGCGCCCACCCGCTATCGGCAGTCAGTAGTCAGCAGTCAGCTGTCAGTAACCAGCAGTCAGTAACCATCACACAGAGTCAGTAACCAGCAGTCAGCAACCAGCAGTCAGTAACCATCACACCACAGTCAGTAACCAGCAGTCAGTAACCAGTAGTCAGCAGCCGACGGTTAGTAACCAGCAGCCAACGGATAGTAACCAGCAGACTGCAGTTAGTAACCAGCAGTCAGTAACCAGCAGTCAGTAACCAGCAGTCAGTAACCAGCCGTCAGTAACCAGCGGTCAGTAACCAGCAGTCACAAACCAGCAGTCACTAAATAGCAGTCAGCAGCCGGCAGTCAGTAACCAGCAGCCAACAGCCAGTAACCAGCAGACCGCAGCAGTAACCAGCAGCCAGCATTCAGTAACCGGCAGTAAGCGGGCAACCGGTGCTAAATGGCGTGGCAGCGGTAAATTGCTTGTTGCCGGCGTGTCATGTTCAGAGTCACTACACTGGCCGCCCACAAGGCGCAGACGGCTCAGCGTCGCCCTCAGCACCACCGCCAGCGCAGTGTGCGACTGACAGTAGAAGGAGGAGGGGGAGGGGTGTCGGGAGAGGGGTGTTGGGGGGGGGGCGGGAAAGGGGTCGCCTGAAACCCTGGCACTATATGAGCTGCAGTATCAGTACAGTCAGAGAGTTCTCTCACACACGGCACACACACATACCTCTACATACGCCAGACACCCTCACACACCACACGCACATACCTCTACATACGCCACGCACCCTCACACACGCCACACACACATACCTCTACATACGCCACACACCCTCACACACACCACACACATACCTCTACATACGCCACGCACCCTCACACATGCCACACATACCTTTACATATGCCACACACACTCACACACGCCACACACATACCTCTACATACGCCACGCACCCTCACACACGCCACACACATACCTTTACATACACCACACACCCTCACACACCACACACACATACCACTACACACCCAACATGACCTCACACATGCCGCAGACACATACCTCTACACACCCAACACGCCGTCACACACGCCATGCACACATACCTCTACACATGCCACCCACCCTCACATGCCACACACATGTACCACTATACGCCCAACACAACCTCACACATGCCGCAGACACATACCTCTACACATGCCACACACCCTCACACACGCCACACACACATACCACTACACGCCCAACTCACCCTCACGCATGCCACACACATACCTCTACATTCCCAACACACCCTCACACATACCACACACATACCTCTACACACCCAACACACCCTCACACACCACACACACATACCACTACACACCCAACACACCCTCACACATGCCATACACACATACCTCTACATGCCCAACACACCCTCACACATGCCACACACACATACCTCTACATATGCCACACACTCTCACACATTCCACACACCCTCACACACATCACACACATATCTCTACACATGCCACACAACCTGACACACCACACACATACTCTACAGACGCCACACACCCTCACACACGCCACACCCACATACCTATACACACTCAACACACCCTCACACACGCCACACACATATCTCTACACCCGTCACACACCCTCACACACGCCACACACATACATCGACACACCCAACACACCCTCACACATGCCAAACACACATACCTCTACACAAGGCACACACATACCTCTAAACATGCCACACATCACACACATACCGCTACACACACCACACACCCTCACACATGCCACATACACATACCTCTGCACTCAGAACACACCCTCACACATGCAACACACAGATACCTCTACACACGCCACACACCCTCACACACCACACACACATACCTGTACACACCCAACACACCCTCAGACACCACTCACATACCTCTACACACCCATCACACCTTCATACACCATACATACATACCTCTACTCCCCCCACACACACGGCACCCACACGCATATGCACACTCTCCATACCCCCACACGCACCCCTCCCCCCCACACGGCAGCCACATACATAATGTATGTACACTATCTCCCCCCCCCACACACCCCTCCCTGCACACACACGGCAGCCACACACATAATGTATGTACACTACCCCCCCTCCCCCCCCCACACACGCACCCCTCCCTGCACACACACTGCAGCCACATACATAATGTATGTACACTATCTCCCCCCCACACACACGCTCCTCCCTTCACACACGCAGCACCCACACACATATTGTATGCACACTATCCCCCCCCCCCCCCCCCACGCACTCCTCCCTGGACTCACACATCAGCCACACACATAATGTATGCACACTACCCCCCCCCCCCCCCCACACACCACACTCCACCCTGCACACACACACAGCAGCCACACACATATTGTATGTACACTATCTCCCCCCCCCCCCCCCCACACACGCACTCCCTCCCTGGACACACACATCAGCCACACACATAATGTATGCACACTATCTCCCCCCCCCCCCACACACGCACCCCTCCCTGCACACACATGGCAACCACACCCATAATGTGTGCATACTATCTCCCCTCCCCCCACACACACGCACCCCCTCCCTCCCTGCACACACACAGCAGTCACTCCGTAATATATGCACACTATCCCCCCCCCCCCCCCCCCCACCACCACCACCACCACCACCACACACGCACCCCTCCCTGCACCCACCCACCTGTCAGAGCCTTGTTTGTCCTGAGGGGGACGTCACCATTCCGCGATTCCCTTTGATCTGATCTTACAAGTCGAATACTCTAAGAAGTGTATTTACAGTGCTACCAAGATAACATGAATTGAGTGTTATTTAATTAATAATTTGGCAGGTAGACCGGCACCTAAACCCCCTTCTCCCGTGGAGTGGCGCCATGTTAGTTTAGCCAAGGAGAGTCTACTGGAATAACGCAGAATAAAGTGTGCGCAGCAGCAAAGGTCGGGGGGGAGAGTGTCATTTGATAGATGTGCGTGAGGGTGTGTGTGAAGGTGGGTGTGTAAGAGCTTGCTTGTGCATGTGAGTGTGTGATGGTGTGTGCGTGTATTTGAGCGTGCATGTGATTGAGGGCATGGTGTAGGGGTATGCATCAGTGGGTATGTGAGTGTGTGGGTGTGTGTGAGCGTGTGAATGTGTGTGAATGTTAGTGAGTGTGCGAATGTGTGTGACTGTGAGTGTGTAACTGTAAGTGTTTAAGTGTATGGGTGTGTAAGTGTGTGAGTGTCAGTGTAAGTGTGAGTGTGTGAATGTATCAGTTTGTGAATGTGTGAGTGCGTGAGTATGTGTGTAAGTGTATGTGTGAATGGATAAGTGTGTGTGTGAGTGTGTAAGTGTGTAAGTGTGAGTGTGTGAGAGTGTAAGTGTGTGTGAGTGTCTGTGTCTGTGAGTGTATAAGTGTGTTTGTTTAATTGTGTAAGTGGGTGTGTGTGTGAGTGTGTGTGCTTAATTGTGTAAGTGTGTGTGAGTGTATAAGTGTGTTTGTAATTGTGTAAGTGTGTGGTTGTGTGGGTGTGTGAGTGTGTGAGAGTGTAAGTGTGTGTGAGTGTGTGTGTCTGTGAGTGTATAAGTGTGTTTGTTTAATTGGGTAAGTGGGTGTGTGTGTGAGTGTGTGTGCGTAATTGTGTAAGTGTATGTGAGTGTATAAGTGTGTTTGTAATTGTGTAAGTGTGTGGTTGCGTGGGTGTGTGAGTCTGTGAGAGTGTAAGTGTGTGTGAGTGTGTGTGTCTGTGAGTGTATAAGTGTGTTTGTTTAATTGTGTAAGTGGGTGTGTGTGAGTGTGTGTGCGTAATTGTGTAAGTGTGTGTGAGTGTATAAGTGTGTTTGTAATTGTGTGAGTGTG
Organism: Branchipolynoe longqiensis; assembly: GCA_030323885.1. Taxonomy (NCBI): domain Eukaryota; kingdom Metazoa; phylum Annelida; class Polychaeta; order Phyllodocida; family Polynoidae; genus Branchipolynoe; species Branchipolynoe longqiensis. Next base: position 103,773,091 of record CM059191.1, on the reverse strand, counting down.
TGGTTGTGTGGGTGTGTGAGTGTGTGTGCTACTGTCAGTGCTGGTGATGTGAGACTGGCGTGTTGGAGAGGCAGAGAGCAGAGCGTGTTGTGGTGGGTGGGTGTGGGATGTAGCGGTGGGTGGAGATGGGCCCGGCCACCCCCACCGCCCACGCCCACGCCCACACCCACACCCACACCCACACCCACACCCACACCCACACCCACACAGAGACACACAGACAGACAGCACAGCGACGGATGAGAAGATGGCTCAGTTCTGCCCCGGTGCGTGTGAGCGATGATACATCAGACGAGCAGCTCACCGCGCGCGGAGATTGCTCAGCGTATCTGTGAGCAGCTCGGTGCAGGCAGCCTAAGCGCGGGACAGGTAGACGGGGGATCAGCCCGACCACAAGCCTCCTGGCGGTGAATAATGTAACTGTATATATAGGCTACGTAGGACATTATGTCAATGTAAACTAGCGTGTGTTTCAGTGCAGATGGATACCTGAATCGTGGTTCATGTTATTACTTCAGCGCCACCTAGATGTGGACACTTATTTTATGTGTTGTGTTGACATTTATTTATCAGGATATCCTTTATTTAGAACCGACGCCGAGGTCTGAGATTGCAGCCTTACATATGTATATGTGCATGTGCTGTGGAATTACATTAGTTCTTTCTCTGTGTCAACTATTCCTCCAGACTACCCAAATAACATTGGTATGCATAATTTACTATATATGTTATAATATACAGTAAAACTCTCTAACCGACCACCTCCACAGATCGACCACTCCCCTATATCTATCGCTTTATTTGGGTCCCAACAATACCATTGTAACCATAGTATAAGTCTCTAAACCGACTAACTCCCTAAATAGACCACTTAAACTTAAAGTCGGTCCCAAGGTCGGTTGATTTAAAGAGGGTTTCCTGTACTATTTACAAACGCATGCTGAAATGGTCAATATCCAAATATAATATATATATATACCTAATGTACATTTATTTACTGGCATAATAAAGTTATTGCTGAAAATAGCATCTAATGCCAAGACATATATTTTTATTTTACAACTGAATTACATTCGTTGATTCAGGAGGAGACATTTCAATCACAGACAACTGGTTTTCTTTATTCAATTCCTCCTGCCCCTATGAAGTATCATAATAATACCCAGTGCCAAGCCAGGTTGCAAAACTTATTAATTTTGAAGTCATTGCTTTGAGACCCCATGGGCGTAATCGATTAATCAACTCGGGTCACCCGAGCCACTTTTTGGCGCATGCGCACATCCTACGGACTCGGGTCGAATAATCGAATACGCTTCTCCGTGCTCGGGTGAAAAAAATTATTTTATTTTTTAATAACCGATAAAGCTACAGCAAAATAGGATTTAAAGTATTTTATGATGGCCTAGTTTAGCGATATTTCCATTTCATTAATCTAAGTTATGCTTTTTAAAGAATATGTATGACTGGTACTGGTACTGGTGGTTGTTATCCTGCAGGATGGTACCAGCGCAAATGTGACATCATAGCTCATAGCAAACCCCAGCTACGAGGTGGGTTACTTGGGTCGGATCATTTTGCACACGGCACATGTATTTGTCGACTCTACTCGCAGTGTTCGATTTGAAATTCTGATGACTCGGCTGACCCGAGTCACCCGGGTCATGTTAATCGATTACGGCCCATGGGTACGAATGCCACAAACTTGCACACGGTCAGCAGGCGCTGAACTTTTTTAGCCATATTGTCATCTAGTTAGGACACTCTCAAAAATCAACGGGAGCATTGACACTCTTCAATTATTTATAAACAACAGGAATGCAGCGGGCAGCCTGCTGAATTCTTTTATGTTTTTGGTGGTAAATCTGTTTATTCTGCTGACTTTCTATTAGAAACAAACAGAATGACTGACCCGCCCCCCCCCCCTCCCCTCACCCCCTCCACTGCCCCTCCCCCTGCCTCACTTAGCCCTCCGGCACAATGACGAGAGCACCACCGCTACTTAACGGTGAGCTGCTGCAGTGTGAGGGACACCCAGCTGGGGGTGAGGCGGTGTGTCACGTGACCGTACAGCACTTCCGGAAGTCAGCGTCTCGTCTTCACCCATAAGGTATGCGCGCGCACCGCCAGCGACCACCCGGCGCCCCCTAGGGAGGGCGTCTATAATTAAGTCTGCTGCCCCGTCGTTCCGCCTGGACGCTGTACGCCCGCGTGGCGACGCCACAGAAGGACGCCGCGCAAGGACGCCGCGCAAGGACGCCGCGCAAGGACGCCGCGCAAGGACGCTGATGTGTTGAGTGGGGTCCACGTGATTCGCCGCGCGCACCAAGGTCATGACCTTTGGCAGGCCCCCTGTCCGGCAGCGGTGTGTTTGTTGTTTAAAGACCGGCTGGCACGAGCTGGAGCGGCACTTAAAGAGCGGCTGACAGAGGCAAGGCGGATGTAGATTATTGCTGATGGCGTAAATACTGAGCGCGCTTTCTGTTGGTGTCACAGTGCTGACGCAGCTCATTTACCCCTGCCAGTTGTCACAACATTTTGGTTGTCATTGTCTCTATCGGTAGGGCTAATAATAATCTTTCCAGATTTTATATTTCTATTTAACCAATTTGCCTTATCCAACTTCTCTATTTTGGAGTAACTATATGGACTAATATTATTTATTATGTGGATATAAATAACGGCAGCCCCTTTAATGTTTCTCTCTAAGTCTAACCACCATAACTTCCATGTTATTCACTGCGGAACAGGCATTCTCTCCTCCTTGCCTCCTCGACACTGTGAGTCAACTGTCACTCTGCCCGCTTCATCTCTGGTAATAATTAAGGAATTGTTATTTACCCTTCCCACTCACCATCTCATTCCCAAGCAGACGGGGTGTGGCGCCCCCCCCCCCCCCACCCCAACCCCGGCTCTTCCATCTAGGTGTCGCACCCTCATGACATCCGTCACACCCGGAACCAGCGCGCCACATTTGCAATTTGTCTTACAGAAGGTGTGTGGCTGATCGGGAGAGTTTATTGGTGGCGCCACCGGTCCGGTTTAGCACATAATTGGCCAGGAAGAGTGCACATATAAGGGAACCACCCGTGATTTATATTCACGTACGTCCTTATATGTCACATACATCCATAAGTACTATGATAGAATTGTCGCAATACTTCCATTGCATTTGATTTGAAGGGAATACCCCCACCCCCCTCCCTCCCTCCGCTGCTGCACCTGAACCACATATGGATACCGGCACTTTTAGAGCATGCATCTCTCTCTGCCATATAAGGGGGCCCATTGCTGTTCATCAACACTTCCCAGTGAACCGACACAGCGACCACACCTCCAGTTTCTTCCGCCAACCCACCCTTCTTCTTGTCCTTTAAGACTCAACCTACGTTACTTCTTAAACCATTACCGGATGTGTCTGTACACCCGTTGTGTAAATAAACTCTTTTCTTGTACCTGAACTTCCCTGCTGAGTCATTCCTCATCCAATCATGACTACGTTGGTCTTTGTTTACGTTGGAAGTCATAACCCTGTGCAAACTGGTGAGCAGTTAGGTCTGCTTCGAAGCAGGTGAATGCTAGACAGCATGCCGGGGTCCACCCGACTGTCATGTCCATTTTGGCTACAATTTCTTTTGTGCATGAAAGTAAGAATTTAAAAAAAGAAAATCAAGAAACTTAGGCACAACACCCGATCTGTCCAACACTCTGCTTTTCCAGCCACCCTCCGTTTCAGCCGTTCACCATCTGCCTCAGAAGTAGCCCATGGTCGCCCTGCACTCGCCGCCGTATCCCGAGGGACATAGCAACTTCCGGCCCAGCACGCTATAATTCATCTGGCGTCGCTGCAGTCGGAACTATTTTCCACAGCGCAAGGATGTGTAAGATTAATAGGGGTGACAGGGCCGCGGTTAGATATTCATCTGGAGCGCTGGGTCCCGGTAGGGAGAGCTGGTGTGTTGGGGTGCGGGTGTGGAGGTGTGGGTCTGTGGGGTTGTGGGGGTTTGGGTGTGTGGGTGTGTGGGTTGGGGGATGGAACATGGGGATTGGGGGTGTACCTTCTAGAAACCTCTAAGGTCATAACAGGATGGGTGTTGTGAGTATTGGTGTGGCAGGCGGGAGTAGGTTAGAACGTCTGGGTGTGGGTGTGGGTGTGAGTGTGGATGTTGATGTTTGTGTGGGTGTGGGTAAGGTGTGTGTATTGATGTTGGTGTTGGCGTGTGCGTGCGAGAGTGTGGTTACGAGTGTGGCTATGGGTGTGGGTGAGAGTTTGGGTGTGGGTGTTGGTGTGTCTGTTGATGGTGATGTTTGTGTGGGTGTGGGTTAAGTGTGTGTGTTGATGTTGGTGTTGGTGGGGGCATGTGTGTGTGAGTGTGGTTACGAGTGTGGCTATGGGTGTGGGTGTGAGTTTGGGTGTGGTGTTGGTAGGTGTGTTGATGTTGATGTTTGTCTCGGTGTGGGTTAGGTGTGGATGTTGATGTTTGTGTGGGTGTGGGTTAGGTGTGTGTGTTGATGTTGTTGTTGGTGGTGGCGTGTGTGTGTGAATGTGGTTATGAGTGTGGCTATGGGTGTGGGTGTGAGTTTGGGTGTGGTGTTGGTGAGCGTGGATGTGCGTGTGACTGTGAGTGTGTGTTGGTGTGAGTCTGGGTGTGGGTTTAAGAGTGGGATAAGGGAATGGGAGTGTGGCCGACGTGTGATTGAGTGTATCACTACCAATAGCAGTGAGATCTGCGTGTCTGTTCTGTGGAGTTCACAATGCCAGGTGTGTGCATACAGTTGTGTGTGAATGCGTGAGTGATTGAGTGTATCACTACCAATAGGAGTGAGATCTGCATGTCTGTTCTGTGGGGTTCACAATGCCAGGTGAGTGCATACAGTTGTGTGTGAATGTGTGAGTGATTGAGTGTATCCCTACCAATAGGAGTGAGATCTGCGTGTCTGTTCTGTGGGGTTCACAATGCCAGGTGAGTGCATACAGTTGTGTGTGAATGTGTGAGTGATTGAGTGTATCACTACCAATAGGAGTGAGATCTGCGTGTCTGTTCTGTGGGGTTCAAAATGGCAGGTGTGTGCATACAGTTGTGTGTGAATGTGTGAGTGATTGAGTGTATCACTACCAATAGGAGTGAGATCTGCGTGTCTGTTCTGTGGGTTTCACAATGCCAGGTGTGTGAGTGATTGAGTGTATCACTACCAATACGAGTGAGATCTGCATGTCTGTTCGTGGGGCTCACAATGCCAGGTGTGTGCATACAGTTGTGTGTGAATGTGTGAGTGATTGAGTGTAGCACTACCAATAGGAGTGAGATCTGCGTGTCTGTTCTGTGCGGTTCCTAATGCCAGGTGTGTGCATACATGTGTGTGTGTGAATGTCTGAGTGTGACTGATAGGACAGTGTGTAGGTCTGAAACAACCACAGCCTTCCTGCTCAGTATCACCCACTTCCGGTCTATTCAGATCCGCCACCAGGCGGCGCCACTGCCTTACTGTCCTGGCGCAGCAGCGATCGGCCCTCGGTCCGTCACCGGGCGCCACCGGGGGACGCCCCCCCCCCCCCTGGAGCCGGGGCCGTGTCGTCACACGGGGCGCCCTCCCCAGGCCCGAGCTGCTCACAACAGCTGCTCGTAGCAGCATCTCCTCGCAGCAGCTGCTCGCAGCAGCTGGTCGCGAGGGCTTTGTGTCGGACCACAAGGGCGAGCAGCTGCTCCTCCTGCCAGCAGCCATTCACGGCGGTAACCGATATAGCGGACAGCCGCTCTAAGTGAGCTAAAAATAACACATGGTGCATGAGTCCATGACGGTCCCTTAGCTAATGTCAATCCACTCCTCCCTCTTCATATTCCGTACGATATATAATGGTTCTTCCAATTGGGTGCTTCCTGTCAAGCACTTACTATTTATGTTCACATGTTTTATTTAAATTTTTTTTTAATTTAAAGCTGCAGAGTCCGATGGACGCAAACATATTAAAGCTGCACAGTCCGATGAAAGCTTCAAATTGTCAAACCCAACACACTTGGCTAGATTTGATCCTATATAGCGAAATTAGATATGGGTGTACTCATTAACCAAGTATTTGTAAGAATATCAAGTCAATCTAGTAGAAGGTACTATTGCTGAAAGTTGCATGAAAAAGATCCAACATTTCGAGGTGCATTTCTAATTCATTTAGTGTTTCCGTGTCCAGAGATGAAAGTGGTCTCCGGTAAAAAAAGCGGAAATGCTGATATTCTCCCATAGGTTAAAGCATTGTCAGGGAATCGCTGAAAATTCCAGGAAGTCGGGTTTCATACATATTGGTATACGCTGATAGTGCTGCGCCATTTGAAGCATGTATTAGTAGTATACGCTGCTAGTGCTGCGGTGTTTGCATCACATATCGGTATATGCTGATAGTGCTGCGGCATTAGAAGCACGTATTAGTAGTATACGCTGATAGTGCTGCACCGTGAAGGCATTTGTAGTATACGCTGCTAGTGCTGCGGCGTTTGCACCACATATTAGTATACGCTGATGGTGCTGCAGCATGAAACAACGTATTGGTTGGTTGGTTGTTGGAGTTTTACGTCCTGGCAACATGTAATGTCATATCAGGACGGGAGCAACTTATTAGTATACACTTATAGCTACAGGAAAAATCCCGGAAATCCGCGAAATCGCGGAGATCTTTCATCCTTGCCTGTCAAGTATCTTCAAAGTTAGTTCGTTAAAATTCGATTATTTCAAACTGGCGTCAAGTGGATTATGCAATAATGATACAAATATTATGACAGAAACTAGAATCATCAGATTTTGTAATCCTTAACAAAAACACTTTTCATTCTTCTTGTTACAGTTTGGAGGTTTTGAGCTTCTGAAAATCTGTTAGATAAATATATTCAATTGATCGTTATAATCATCCTAACTAACTTTCAAGCACCTCATATTGAAAATAGCTCATTTTGGAAATATCTGAAGTGAAGATATGCTAAATTAATTCTGGCACACTATCTCCCCATTTACTGGACTTGACGTACCCTTCCATGAACAAGAACTGCTTACTGACTGCACCAGTATCTACATTGGATATCTAGGGTCACATCTAGGAGAGTGCTCAGGGTTTGACAATTTGAACCTTTCATCTGACTACGCAGCTTTGATGTCGGTGCTGCTGGTGTGTTTTTGTGGTGAGCTTCCTGGCTTGAATAACACAGCAGCTAAAAACCGTTTTCGCTGGGTTTTTCATTGGGCGTTCCTGTCGCTCTGGCTTTTGCCCAGGGTCTACTACTACTACTACCTACATGGCCACCTGATGGATTGAGACTGCAACTGCAAGCGAAAGCAACAGCTGAGGTCAATTCAAGACACCTACCGACTTGCACATTCACAGAGTGGCATGCCCCTCAGGTTGTATCAGGAGTGGTCTCAACTTGCTTTATAGTGCTGCACCATTATAGTTGTATCAGGAGTTCAACTTTCTTTATAGTGCTGCACCACTATAGTTGTATCAGGAGTTCAACTTGATATATAGTGCTGCACCATTAAAATTGTATTGGAAGTGGCGTCGAGTTACTCTACAGTGATGCGCCAATAAGGTTGTATCAGGAGAGATACCGACTTGCTTTATAGTGCTGTGCCACTAAATTTGCATCAGGAGAGACATCAACTTATTTTATAGTGCTGCACCAGTACAGTTGGGCGAATAGACATCGTCGCAAAGTCAGTGCCAATCCTGATAGGACCTGATCTGTTGCTAAGATGCTAAACCCCAATTGTTCACTGGCTTAGTCTATCGTGATGCTGTTCTGTGCACCAGTGCGCAGGCGTCTACACAACAGGGCCACTTCAGGCGCAGAACCCGCACGATATACAGACCCTTCTGCACCGCCTCGTTCTGGCAACAGTCCGTGATAATATATACCACACCAACCTAACTAAGCAGCACCAGTAGTGGTATGCGCATGCTCGCCCCTCTCCCCACCCTCTCCCCACCCTCTCCCCACCCTCACCCCTCCCCACCACCAGTATCCGGTCACACAGCGCGGGCCGCTGATATTATACAGCACGTCGAAACCGGAAGTGTCAGTCGGGCTCGACAGTCACTTCCTGTAGACGCCGCCCGCGGCATGCGTGGCCGGAGCGGGCCGTTATCAGTCGGCTGCAGCCGGTCGGACGAGCCCCGGGCGCCTTCCCGGCCACCCCCACTCACACCCGAAGCGGCTCGCAGAGGCTCGCAGCTACTATGAGCAACTCCGAATCATTCGGCGCTACTGGGAGCAGCTTGGAGCGACTCGGAGTTACTCGGAGCCTTTCAGAGCTATTCGGAGCAGCTCGGCTCGGCTCGGAGCCACTTGGAGCTATTCGGGGCGGCTCGTGGTTACTGTGACCAGCTCGGAATCACTCGGAGCTACTGGGAGCAGGTTGGGGCGGCTCGTAACGTCTCGGAGCTGTTCCGAGCAGCCCAGACCCACTCGGAGCTTTTCGGGACGGCTCGGAGCTACTGTGAGCAGCTCGGACTCTCGGAGCTACTGGGATCCGCTTAGAGCGGCTCGGACCATTTCGTAGCAGGTCGGAGCTATTTGGAGAAGATCGGCGAAATTCAGAGCGGACACACGGAGCAGCTCAGGGTATTTTAGACCTACTCGGAGTACCAGCTCCGAACTGTCCGAATAAATTGGACCCTTTCGGAACTGCTCAGAAAAACTCAATGCAGCTCGTTGCTACTCGGGATGGCTTTTCGTAACAGCTCGGAATAGTTCATAAACCCCAGAAGCCGCTTGGAAATTGTACAATTGTTCGGAACAGCTTGGAGCTATTCAAAGGAACCATCAGTAATTTGGAGGCGTTCCGAGCTGCTTGGAACCCTTCGAAATGGCTCAAAATGGCTTGGAAAAGATAAGAGTATACTCGGAAACAGATCGGAGCAGCACGGAGCAGCTCGGAGAAGGTCGGAGCCATCCGAACATGTCCCCAGGCGCGGCCAGTCACGAGCTGTCTCCACTCACCCTAACTCGACACCGCGCCCGCTTTCATCAACTCTGGTCTGCAGGAATGGTTCCCGCTCCCCCGAGCAACCCTCGCCCACCGGCCACCACCCCCAACCTCCCACCACACATCACCTACCAACCACCAACCACCACCTCGACACCCACCCCCAACAACAACCACCACCTACCACGCAACAACCACAAACACCCACTAACTACTAACCACAACCCTCCACCCACCAACAAAGAAGTCCCCATAATATATAACGTGTTATAACTAAGAGGGTTATATACTCGAATATAGCATGGCAATCTGAGCATCCTTGCCTGGTCGGTATTTAGTTTAAGGGCGGCTCATTGATAAATATCGATTATGGCTGCGTCTCCACATCGTGCTGCGAGACTTTCATTGCCTGGTCGGTATTTAGTTTAAGGGCGGCTCATTGATAAATATCGATTATGGCTGCGTCTCCACATCGTGCTGCGAGACTTTCATTGCCTGGTCGGTATTTAGTTTAAGGGCGGCTCATTGATAAATATCGATTATGGCTGCGACTCCACATCGTGCTGCGAGACTTTCATTGCCTGGTCGGTATTTACTGTAAAGTTTGTACGTTGATAAACATTCAGTTATGGCAGCATCTCCACTTCGGGATAGGAAACTTATGGCTGCGTCTCCACATCGTGCTGTGAGACTTTCAGTGCCTGGTCGGTATTTAGTTTAAAGGCGGTTCATTGGTAAGCATTCCGGTATGGCGGTGTCTCCACATCTCAGAGGGAGACTTCCCCCCACAGTAGCCGCAGTCTCACAGGGTGCTGCATTCACCCGGCCAGTAGGCGGCGGTACGCGAAACTTTCAGCATCACTCAACTGATGACGTAATGACTCGCTGAGCGTTTTCTACGAATGCTGGCCCACCGAAACGAGTCGCGCAGATTCAGCAGTAGGCGCTGGTCTATAAATGCTGTACCTCGGCAACCGGGCACTCAGGGAATACCACCACATCTACCTCACTCCCCACCCCACTGTCCCTGCACTCCGTCACATTCACTCTACGACTTTCAACCCCACCCACCCCCACCTCACCACCCAGTATAACCTGGTGTCCATAGACCCCAACTCCACACCACCCACCTCCACCTCACCACCCACCATTTCCGGGTGTACATACACCCCCTCCCCCACCTCCCCACCACCATTACCAGGCTTACATACACCCCACCTCCCCACCACCCGCCATTACCAGGTGTACATACACCCCCTACCCCACCTCCCCACCAACCATTACCAGGCTTACATACACCCCACCTCCCCACCACCCACCATTACCAGGTGTACATACACCCCTCCCCCACCTCCCCACCACCCACCATTACCAGGCTTACATATGCTCACCCCCCCCCCACCTCCACCCCCCTCCACCCCCCACCCACCTGTTGCCGACCATCTCGCTGTAATCCGATCCAGCGCAACATCCCAGTAGCGTGACGCGTGCAAATTTGCTCTCCCGATGCATCATGGGACTACCGGAAACGGAAGTAGTTTCATGGCGTGGTGGCGCTTGGTGATGGTGAATTGTGTGTGTGTGTAGGTGGGTGGGTGGGGAGAGGTGTCCGCCTCTCTCCCATGCCCATGCTCTGACCCTATTAAGTAGCTGTTTACGAGCTTAAAACACAAGCGCCCATCCCCAGGGGTGGCGGGGGGGGGGGGGTGGAGGGGATGGAACTCGTTTGGGGGATAGTGATAAAAACATGCCACTCTTGAAGAATACCAACATTTTAACGTCCCTCCATCTCCCAACCTCCGTCCTCTCGGGATCAAAGCTATATAATCCGAGAACGGTATAAACCTTTATAGGAAATCTGAATACTTCTGTAGATTCGATCCAATGTGTACACTTAAGCTAAGATTTCATATAGTCGGTGTCTGAATGCTAATGTGAATGCGTATATGGCAAAGTGGATCGCTCAATGGACCGATCGGTGCGAAAGCGTCTGTGTCGCATTTGCATATTGTATACCGTGTATATGGAATCCCAGCTTAATTCACTCATTACATTATTATTGTCGCATAGAATGAACTCTAAGTCAATGAAATAGAACCTGTGACTGCTGAAATCAATAGTGTCATGCGCAGTGATGAAAATGCGAAATATTGTGCCTAGAGTGGGGCTCTAATGGGGCTGTCACACTACGACGTAACGACGTCAACGTAGGGAGAACGTGAAGAACGTTGAACTTCTCGGCGTAGTATGCAAATTTGGGAACAAGTTGAACGTGGATGCAGCGTAGTGGACGAGAGAGTAACGGCGGTAAAGCGTAGTGATTCCATCATTCAACGAGAGAGGACAACGTAAAGACGCTGACGGAACGTTATGAACGTTATTCCATCGCCAGAACTACGTTGCTTTACGTTACCTTACGTTACTTACATCACTAAACGTTGGCGAAACGCTGAACGTACGTTCTCCTGACGTTCTCCTGACGTTCTCCTGACGTTCTCCTGACTTTCCCATTACGCCGCTTGGACGTTTCCACTTGCTTTAATGTGGGTCAACGAGTGGAACGTAGTGGAACGTAGTGGAACGTAGTGAGGAACGTTTGACTAACATCTGTTTAACGTCATAGACGTTCGCCGAACGTGTACAGAACGTACGGCGAACGTAAACCCTTACGTTTACGTCACGTCGAAAGTTTTGAACAAGTTCAAAAGATTGACACGCGCCGACGTAACACGACGTAACATGACGTAGCTCGACGTCAGTCTAACGTCATTATGACGTCATAATAACGTAACCCAACGTACAACAACGTAATGACCAAATGTGATCACGTCAGGCTTACGTTAGCTCGTTACGTCGTAGTGTGACAGGGGTATAACCCACATCTCTTTGCATTCTGGGCCAGTGTGCTAACCATTACACCACCTAGGCTCCCTGATATCACCACACTACCCACGCCTACCTGTCTATGTGGGTACTTGCCTGAGAGGTCAGTGCAGACCACTACACTCATCCCCCTGGAATTGTAAGTGCTTTAATGTTTACAATTACATACATACAGGCAATGCACTAATGCATACATACACAGGGTAGGTTCAACAACCATACAGCGCCTAGCTTGTACAGGATCCTGGTCATGGCACAAGTGTGGTGGGGGGGGTGATGAAAATGGGAAATATTGCGCATAGAGTGGGACTTGAACCCACATCTCTTTGCATTCAGGCCAGTGTGCTAACCATTACACCACCTAGGCTCCCTGATATCACCATACTACCCACGCCTACCTGGCTATGTGGTTACTTGCCTGAGAGGTCAGTGCAGACCACTACAATAGTATCCGAATTTCGCCATTCCTGCCAACATTTCATTTGCCATGTTTTTTCTGGTATTTGATAAATACAGTAAAATCTCTCTAACCGACCACCTCCACAGATCGACCACTCCCCTATATCGATCGCTTTATTTGCGTTCCAATAATACCATTGTAAGGATATTCTAACTCCCTAAACCGACTACCCCCCTAAATGGACCGCTTAAAATCGGTCCCATGGTCCGTCGATTTAGAGATGTTTTACTGTAGTAGTTACTCTTCAGAATAACACATGTGTAATGGCCGTAGATACTTATTATTTTACACAAATCACGTTGGCAATGAATACATTAGGATACAGGAATGTGCGGAATGGTGAGACATGATGTTCATGGGTACTTTTTGAGTGAGGACGGTGCTGTGGAAGTGAAGTGAAAACTGACAGGTTGCCTCGTGTAAGTACACATCCCCCCTCCCCTGCCACCACCCTTAACCATCATGAACAAACCATCAACACCAAACATCCGACACAACTATCAACCTGTTTTAAACACATTGAACATTATATAAGACAGACAAAATGTCTTGTCAACTATAAACTTACCATGTTTTATAACAGAACAAATTTAACCCTCAACAATTTCTTGAGTTGCCCCGAGTATACACTTTCTACTCGGTGTGGCTCCCCATTTTTGCATGAACTACAGTGACAGGTGCTGTAGATTATACAGCTAGAGCCACTCCGTTAATTCGACAGGTCCGGGCTGTAAGTAAAACACCACACACCAAACTTAGACCATATAGACTGTCAATTTTGGATTGTAAGATGGCCGGAAGACCAGTGCTGCAGCGCTGACATTTCCATTTGCATGAAGCACAGTGCCTGATTCTGTACATAATACAGCAGGAGCCACTCGCTTAATTCTACAGGATCGGTGCTGTAACTAATACAGCACTGATCAAACTTAGATTATATAGACTGTTAATTTCCAATTGTAAGATGGCCGGAAGACCAGTGCTCAGGCACTGAAAATTGTCATATTCAGATGAATAAACACTTTGCCCCCCAAAAAAGAAAAAAGGTTAGTTTCACTGGTTAGATTGTGATTGTCCGCTATACCGGGCATGTGTTAGTTTGTGGTGATTGCTTAGCGCCCTATTGGCAGCAAAAATCACAGCAAGAAGTATTCAACTTGTATCCTGTCGCATTATTATCCGACCATCGCTTTTACACACAAAGCAAAGGCGCACAATCAATTACGTGTTAAAAGATATTTTTAAAATAAAAAAAGTCACACTTTTAAAACTTATGGTTGTGGAAGTTCAAATTCTAGTTGAAAGTTGAATATGTTATTCTTCTTGAATTCACCAAATTGTTTAATACACTATATTATTAATAGGCAGTATAGTCCTGCCGCCTCAAGAATGATATAATAAGTGTTGTTTGCGGAGGTTTTAATGATAGACAATAAGTAGACAGTGGGAAGTTTGTCGGCGCATAGGGAACCCTGGAGTAGAGGAGAAGGGGGGGTGTTGGTGGGATGTTGGTGTGGCTGGTTGAATGTTGGTGTGGCTGGTTGGATGTTGGTGTGGCTGGTTGGATGTTGGTGTGGCTGGTTGGATGTTGGTATGGCTGGTTGGATGTTGGCGTGGCTGGTTGAATGTTGGTGTGGCTGGTTGGATGTTGGTGTGGCTGGCTGGATGTTGGTGTGGCTGGTTGGATGTTGGCATGGCTGGGTGGATGTTGGTGTGGCTGGTTGGATGTTGGCATGGCTGGGTGGATGTTGGTGTGGCTGGTTGGATGTTGGTGCGGCTGGTTGGATGTTGGTGTGGCTGGTTGGATGTTGGTGTGGCTGGTTGGATGTTGGCATGGCTGGTTGGATGTTGGTGTGGCTGGTTGGATGTTGGTGTGGCTGGTTGGATGTTGGTGTGGCTGGTTGGATGTTGGTGTGGCTGGTTGGATGTTGGTGTGGCTGGTTGGATGTTGGCATGGCTGGTTGGATGTTGGTGTGGCTGGTTGGATGTTGGTGTGGCTGGATGTTGGTGTGGCTGGTTGGATGTTGGTGTGGTTGGTTGGATGTTGGTGTGGCTGGTTGGATGTTGGTGTGGCTGGTTGGATGTTGGTGTGGCTGGTTGGATGTTGGCATGGCTGGGTGGATGTTGGGGTGGCTGGTTGGATGTTGGCATGGCTGGGTGGATGTTGGTGTGGCTGGTTGGATGTTGGTGTGGCTGGTTGGATGTTGGTGTGGCTGGTTGGATGTTGGTGTGGCTGGTTGGATGTTGGTGTGGCTGGTTGGATGTTGGCATGACTGGGTGGATGTTGGTGTGGCTGGTTGGATGTTGGTGTGGCTGGTTGGATGTTGGCATGGCTGGTTGGATGTTGGTGTGGCTGGTTGGATGTCGGTGTGGCTGGTAGTAGTGGATGTTGGTGTGGCTGGTTGGATGTTGGTGTGGCTGGTTGGATGTTGGCATGGCTGGTTGGATGTTGGTGTGGCTGGTTGAATGTTGGCATAGCTGGTTGGATGTTGGTGTGGCTGCTGGGATGTTGGTGTGGCTGGTTGGATGTTGGTGTGACTGGTTGGATGTTGGCATGGCTGGTTGGATGTTGGCGTGGCTGGTTGGATGTTGGTGTGGCTGGTTGGATGTTGGTGTGGCTGGTAGTAGTGGATGTTGGTGTGGCTGGTTGGATGTTGGCATGGCTGGTTGGATGTTGGTGTCGCTGGTCGGATGTTGGTGTGGCTGGTTGGATGTTGGTGTGGCTGGTTGGATGTTGGTGTGGCTGGTTGGCAGCCTGGTCAGAGAGATCCAATGTGCATGCGCGGGCAGGCTGTACACGCATGGCGTGTCGCTCGGCCAGTTTGTTTTACGGCAACGCACACGCGCGCTGCAGCTCGGTGCAGGCGCTCGTGCCACCGCGCATTGCGAGCAGCAGCAGTGTGAAACATCGCCGCGAGGTGGCGCAGATCGCTCCCCTGACAACTCGCGCATGCGCGCCACCCTGCGGCGGCTGGGTCTCGCGAGATTTAGCAACTCCCACCCGCCCGCCCTCTCGCCTGTCTGCCTGGCCTCGATGTTGACCTTCGCCGTGACCTTCGGCGTGACCTTGACGGGTTCATGGCGTCTCCCTCCTTGGACGGTATGTGGGTCAAATGGTGGCGATCTTAACAAGGTGGCTGGTCTCAGGGTGGCTGGTGTCATGGTTCCTCCACAGCGAAGGAACAAATAATTCAATAAAGAAAATGTCCAAAAATACATGCACCTGCTCTCCCATGGCGAGCTATCGCAAACACGCAACACAAGGGCTATTCTTCAACACGTGGACAACACTCAGCGCAATTCCCACCCATAGGTGGATAGAGTGATTGATTTGGGTTTGACCAAGTAGCAAAATCTGAGGTCATATCATACTGAGTATCCACTTGGGACAGTGTTCAGTGCTTGTGGTTTTATAGTGCTGCACCATTGAGGCACTGCATTACCATCTCTATATCTACATCACTCACTACCCTCTCCTTTCCCGGCCCCCTCTTCCACTATCTTCACCGCTGTTCCCTCTCCGAAACCCCCTCCGTCCTCCCTTACCCCCATCCCACCCACCCCCCTTCTTCCCCCCCTCCTCCCTCCTCCCCCCTCATCAGCAGACACGCGATACGCCCCCTGCCGGCCTTCACCCCAACCTCGTCCCTGCAACTTGCTCCGGCCAGTCCCAGTGTCTTGCTTTCTCTATCTCTATAGACCTATTTCAATGTTTACTAACATTGTGTATGCGCGCGCATCTTGGCTGCAGAACGAAGGCACACTGCCACTGAGTTTGCCGGTACACGCCGTGCAAAACGTTAAATTTATTCAAAGTTAATAGAAATGCAGAACCCTAACCATATAACTTTAATATAATCTATTCGTTGAATATGTTTTCTATATGTCTACCAAGCGGTTTGTCTCTAGATTGTGTGGTTTTGGAGATATTTCACTTTTTCTGTATGAAGATTGCTCATGGCCATTGACAATGCATTGAGTTTGCCGGTACGCGCAGTGCAGAACGTTTATGTTATTCAAAATTAATAGAAATACAGAACCATAACCTTATAAATTTAATATAATCTATCCGTTGACCATGTTTTCTATATGTGTACCAAGCGGTTTGTCTCTAGGTTGTGTGGTTTTAGAGATATTTCAGTTGTTCTCTATGAAGATTGCTCATAGCCATTGAGTTTGCAGTGTGACCCTGTGTTGTCCTGCAGCCAAAAGGCGTGCGCACTGACCTAGATACCTGTGCTGACGTCACTTGAAATAGGTCTATATGGGCATGTATCCACCTGTATGCATGCGCCACAACACAGGGCACCAACCCCACCCCCACCCCCACCCCACACACACACTCACCCTAACATGCACTAAGGTGAAATATACCGCATAGATATTCAAGGGGAAACGCTTTCCCCACAGCAAAGCTAAGCTATCCTCAGCATCGCCGCCGACGTTTTTTGTTATGTTTTGGTAAACAATAATTTCATCTGAAGATATATTTTGTCAGTGGCGAGGCACTGTTTTTTCAGGTATTGAAGCGATCACATTTGGTGTGTACGTGATGACGGGGGAGTGGAATGTACTGCATTGTGTGCAATACTTCCCATTCTGAACAACATTCAAAGTTGGGGAGCCTATGTTATATAATGTACAGCATATGTACCCAACATAGGGCAGGAATGAGTGTCCCGCAGCGCCCAATGGTTTTGAATTTCGCTAAATATATTGAATTATTGTTATTATCCACCTTACTTTTGTTTGAAGTAACTTTTATCCTTTTTTAAGTTTGAGATATTTAAAGTGCAAAAATGTATAAATTAGTTTTGACAAGCATTCTCAGTGTGCAGCATGCTGTGTGGAAAAGGTATTATAGACAGATTCACCCGCCACCTAATGGAAAAGACAACGATCCCTGTTGTGTGTAGCACGTTACTGCTCTGTGAAAAACGTCTATTATAATGTAGACTGTGTAAAACGTTTATTATAATGTTAAAGTTAGGTATTCATGTATATAGTGACTTGTAGCAGTAGTGGATTCAGTCGAAACCTATTTTAATGGGTAACGAGCCATGTTTGAACTCGTCTGAGCCCCTTTGAACTTGCCGGAAATGGACTTTCCTCTTCTCGTTTTTGCGAGAACTCAGTGTCACCCAATCAGAGCTGTTCTTTTTTATTGCAAATGGCTGACCCCGATGGGGGCCGCCATTTGCAATCGAAAAGAACATCTCTGATTGGCTGAGAACAGCTCTCAGTGTCACCTAATCAGAGCTGTTCTTTTTTATTGCAAATGGTGGCCCGCCATAGTAGGAAAGGTCCCAGTCGAATACGTCCATTAGTTTTTTTAGTAGTTTCTTGTTCAGACATTGTCACACATTTATGTATCTTTTGCACAGATTAAAGTGCTTGAAGTACATCTTAAATGTATCTACATCGACTTCTGTTTAAATCACACAATGTCAGCACTTAGAGAATGGGAAACTCATCCTGCAAGGGTATGCTCAACATGGGACAGTGGTCACCCGTTTTTCCTCCTTTCCTCGCTGTGGACCCTTCTCAAAATCTCAGGTGAAATGGAGGATGATTTCCGGTCTTGCGCTCCTACATGGACAGCTTAAGCGGGGGTTGACCTACTTAGGTACAAACCTGGCACACCAGCCAAGCTAATGAGGAGGTTGGTTGGTTGGTTGTTGGAGTTTTATGTCCTGGCAACATCGAAGGTCATATCAGGAAAGGTACCGTCTTGTGAAAGTGCACCCTCACTGGGAGACCAGGCCAAGAGCATCATGACCTGATATCCCACTCAGTCACATTAACCTGACACTGAGCCAACCAGTCCTTGCCCTATCATAATAATGCTGAGCGCCTGGCTAGGAATCGACAAGTATCAATTTTTAAGTCATTGGTTTGACTCGACCAGGGTTAGAATCTGTGAGTTTGAATCCCACGATCTACGAAAACAGGAGATGGACGCTCAACTCATTCGGCCATCCCGCCTTGTGGCCGATGAGGAATATATGCAAGCGTAGCATAATCAGCACCCCTGACATGGCGTCTACCTAAGCCTGCAGATAAATAATATTAGCATAATATCCATATTACACTCCACATACTACATCATCCAATATCACACATGGTAGCCGGTAACCTAGGCAACCCCCCCGGACCCACCCACCTACCTCCTAGTCCTACACACCCGCAGATAAGGCTCACGTGACACCCCACGTGACACCCTCGTGAGCAACCCGCCCGGTTAATGGCGCTGCCTGCTGCCTGCTCCCAGCATGCAATGTGACAATCGCTTCCGGTGATGCTAGCTGGGTTCATATGGAGGTGTGTGTGGGGGGGGTAGGGGGGGTATATGGGGCTGGGGGTGCTTTGTGAGGCCTGGAGAGGAGGGGTTGGGGTTTACGCACCTGACACGGCACCTGGTGTTGGTGGTGGCTCCCCCTGCCGGAAAACGCTGCGTCATTCCCCTCGCGTGGAATGATGGTAGAGGTAGTGTGTGTGTAGGCGGGAGGATTGATAGTGGGGGGGGGGGGTCTGGGCACGTGGTGTCGGTGAGCTTATGGGTGTGTGGAGGTGGTGGTTGTGTGGAGTGTTGGGGTGTCCTGGTGTGGGGTGTGTTGGTGTATTGGTATGGTGGGTGTATGTGGGTATGGTGTGTGTGGGTGTGGTAGAGTGTGCGGTGTGGGTGCGATGGTGTGTTGGGTGCATAGCTATGTGGGTGTGTTGTGTTGGTGTGTGGGCTGTATTTATGGGATGGGGGGAATGTTGGTGTATGGGTGTGCGGGTGCGTAGGTGCGCGTGTGTAAGGGGGGGGGGCAATATTATTGCATACATATTACTTTGACCTGCAGAATAACATTAGTGGCACATAAACTCACCAAATTTGAGCTCCATAGCAAATAGCAAAATTGCTCTGTAGAGGATCAATAAAAGGTCAATGACACAATCGTACATTATATACATATTTCTTGTAATGTTAGTTTATTTACCTTGTCCATAACATATAAATTCATGATAGAACTTGTATTCAATGCTGAACAGCATATGACGAGACACTATTATAGTCCTCCATGGTGGCTGAGAGACATTAAGACCGACTCATGGACATCACTCTCACAGCAGAGAGTTAAATGGAGAGCGGCAGTCAAGTAATGAAAGCAGTATTTGTCGCATCGCGACCGACAGCATGATGATGATGATGATGGTGGGTCCATATTTATTCTTTTGACCTATTTGAAATCACTTCACCCACAAACTCAGACAAACACAAATGTCTGTAAGTATATGAAATCATGACTTTTCCATTTAATTATAATGCAGGGTATATTCGTGGTGCCTAGTGATGTGTGATTAATCTCAGCTGTGTAATGTTAAGATGATGCACGTCACACATTAATGACACAAGCAATGTACTGCAGTTAGACAGAAGCCTCACCGGAACAGTCAGCAGCTACCGTTACGTAATACACAGCCCTAATCGATCACCATGACAACACTCCAACATCACGTCAAATTGGACTCATTTCAAATTTCAGACGACAAACAATGACAATGAGCAAAACATTGGCGCGCTCGTTCCCGCCTTTTGCCTGCCAACGTGAAGTCGGGCTGCCATTGACGTGTGCTGTGAGATGTGACATGTGCCATGAGACATGTACACCAGTGACGTGTGTTTGTGCGTTTTTGTACGATTCCATTTAACTAACTACTCACCAATGAGTCTTTTTGGTGCAGAAAGTTTTGTTGTCGGAGGTTTACGTCCAGGCAACATCTCAGGTCATATCACAATAGGTACCGACTTGTGACAATGAACATTTATGGTGATTTAATAGTGTTGCCCCACTGGGAAATCAGGCCGACGGCAAGAAATGACCTGATATCCAACTCAGTCACATTATCCTGACACCGATCTAACCAGTCCTTGCCCTATCCTATTAATGCTGAGTGCCTAGCTAGGAAGTGACAAGTATCAATTTTGAAGTCATTGGTTTGACTGCACCCATGGGTTCGTATCCCACAATCTATCAACACGGGAGATGGACGCTCAACTCATTCGCCCATCCCGTCTGGCAGCGTGTACTGTAAGATGTGATGTGTGCCATGAGACATGAACATCATGCATAAATGACGTATGTTTGTACAATTACACAGAACCACTTAGCAGTGAGTCTTTCTGGCGCAAAAAGGTCACGAGGTCACTATGCTATATCTGATGAGGTCACTATGCTATATCAGAACCAATCACAATAGATCTTCAGATGTCGCTATTCATTCACTCACTCCGTGTGGTTGACAATTCTTTTCAAAATTCCAGTACAGAAAGTGCCTTGATTGCTGCCAGTTGCTGTGATTCTATTTCATGCGCCCGCAGACTCCTGTGACAATACACATGATTACACACTGCCGGAATCGCCCACACCGACCCGCCCCCACCACTCTTTCGATGCGACGCATGACACACATTGGATATCACACAACGCGCTAATGGAATTTGGGCTTTAGAAGCGAGACAACAGATGGCACCCCACCCTCTTCCCCCTCCCACCTCCACCCCGATCTCGCAGCGTCGGGCACCAGCGATAACAGATCGGCATCGGTGGTAAAAAAAAACTAATTTACAGCCTCCCCGTCCATTAATTAGTTTCCCATTTCGAAGGGATGTGTTTAGGGAGCTTTTATTCAACTTCACTATCAAATCGATAACAAATTATAAAGTCTAATTATCCCACGAGGCCTTCAGATACTGCACCAGCTCGGCGGGCACGAAATGAAAGCATTCCCGCCATTTTGATATTGAAATCCCTCTTTTTTAAATTTGTTATTATTATTTGTTTGTAATATTTGGGGCGCGGATGGAGGTGGTTGTGGTGGAGAGTAAGTCGCTGTAGAGATCGCGTGGCCCCGGTAGAGCGCGGGCCTCGCATGGGGAAGGTCGGGAGTTCGGTTCTCGGTTCAGTCAAACCAATGACTTATAAAATTGATACTTGTCATTTCCTAGCCTGGTGCTCAGCATTAATAGGATAGGACAATGACTGGTTAGCTCAGTGTCAGGATAATGTGACTGAGTGGGATATCGGGTCATGATGCCGGTGGCCTGATTTCCCCATGGGGGAACACTATAAAGTTGCAACAAGTGTGCTCTATCACAAGTCAGTACCCGTCCTGATATGACCTTAGATGTTGCCAGGACGTCAACCTCCAACAACCAGCCAACCAAGATCACATGACCGGCAGGCAGCGACTCATTCTGGGTGGAAGGGCTTCCAATCCGTTCTGTCGGTGGCTCCGTGAGACTTGGCGGGAAAATGGCCTGGCACAGTGTCAACGGGAAAGTGTCGTCTGCCTGCAAATTGTCGTAAACCTGGCGTCTGTGTGTGCGTGTGTGCATGTGGGGGGTGGGGGGTGAAAGGAGGGTGTGAGAAGGTGGGGGGGGGGGAGGAAGTGTTGTTTATCGCACAGCCAACTTCCATTTTGGATTGTTGCTGGTTCCTGGTCGGTTGAAAGCCAGACGAGATTGGAACTGCGCCCACTTCCGTGACGTCACGCGAATGCAAATAAAAGCGGCAAAATTAAAGCGTGAAGAGAAAAGTGGCTTGCTGGGATTATCCTGACACCGATCTAACCAGTCCTTGTGATGGTGACCTAGACAGAAACAATCTGTGAAGGTCACACAGAGGGACATATTGTGTGAAGGTCACACACAAGGACCTGATATGCAAAAATCATAGAGTGGAGCACAGTGTTAAGGTCACACATAGGGGCAAAGGTGTGAAGGTCATACTAAAAGGACAGGGCATATATAGCTCACGCAGACGGGGAAAGTGTGTGAGGGTCACACATGGATGACAAATGTGTGAAGGTCATGCAGAGGGACAAGTATGTGAAGGTCACACAAGGAAATAAATTGAAGGTCATACCGCTGAACAGGGTACGTGAAGGTCATATTGAGGACAAAATGTGTGAATATCACACAATGACAGGTATGTGAAGGTCATACCAAGGGACAAGGTGTGTGAAGATCACACAGAGGGACAGATTTGTGAAGGTCATACCAAGAGACAAGATGTATGAAGGTCACACCATGACAAGTATGTGAAGACCATACTGAGGGACAAGATGTATGTAGGTCACTCAGAGGGATAGGATTGTGAAGGTCATACCAATGGACAAGTTGTGTGAAGGTCACACAAGGACAACAATGTGAAGCTCATACCAAGGGACAAGCTGTGTAAAGGTCATACAGAGGGACAGGTTTCTGAAGGTCATACCAAGGGACAAGTGTGTGAAGGTCACATAGAGGGACAGGTTTGTGAAGGTCATAGCAAGGGACAAATTGTGTGAAGGTCGTACATAAGGACAGGTTTGTGAAGGTAATACCAAGGGACAGGGTGGGTGAAGGTCATACAGAGGGACAAGTATGTGAAGGTTACAACGAGAGGCATCGTGTCTGAAGGAGCATGCATCTACAAGGCACAGTGTTAGTGTTACTGCCACTGCACCGCCCCCCCCTAACTCCCCCCCCCCCTACACACACACCTGTAGCGAGTAATGAGGGAGTGGCTGGATGGGGTGGGTGGGTGTAAGGGTGAGGGTGGTGGCGGGATGGCAGGACCAGCACTGGTCATGGAGAATTCACCCAAACACACCGCCATCTTAACGCAATGCCCCGCACGGGGTCAGGGGTCAGCCTGGGTCACGTGGTGCAGGCCTCATGCCGTCACGTGACGTGCTCGCAGAGCATGCCAGGAAGCCACGATGTCCGGGTGCTGGGGACGGTGAGGATGGTGGGGTCGAGATGGTTGGGGATCGTGGGGGATGGTGAGGGGA
The DNA here is from genome assembly GCA_030323885.1 of Branchipolynoe longqiensis. Taxonomy (NCBI): domain Eukaryota; kingdom Metazoa; phylum Annelida; class Polychaeta; order Phyllodocida; family Polynoidae; genus Branchipolynoe; species Branchipolynoe longqiensis. The sequence continues at coordinate 103,749,957 of CM059191.1, read as the reverse complement.
TGGTGAGGATGGTGAGGATGGTAAAGATGAGGAGGATGGTAAGGACTCTGAGGATGCTGATTATGCTGAGGATGCTGATGATCCTGAGGATACTGATGATGTTGACGATACTGAGGATATTGAGGATACTGAGGATGGGAAGGATGCTAAAGATGCTTGGGATGATGCTTATACTGACTACTGAGGATGGGAAGGATGCTAAGGATGCTTGGGATGATGCTTATACTGACTTCTGAGGATGCTGTGGATACTGAGGATCCTGGGAAAATGACTTGCTGGAAGTAGATGACCTCCCCCTCACCCCATTCCATTCTCGCACCAATCAAGTGCATAGTCTTGAGTACCCAGGCAATGCTTGACACGAGATAAGAGCCGCTGCGTTGAGCTAAGAAGCGACACCGCTTGGCTGGATGCGCCGTGGGTAGTTAGTGGGACTCCTATTTAATACACCTTTTAACCAAACCATCCTTATTTGAAGCGCAATAAAGGTTGAGCAGATCTATCGTATAATCGTTTGTTTAATGAGATCCCCGTTATGTAAATATCACTACTTTGTCAGCATTGAAAACATTCATGTATATCATTTGTGGAATATAGTTCAGTGTATATTAAAGAAGCAAACCCTGCAAGAGTATGTCGGCTGGATGGCAGTCCAATCAGACACCATGATGCTAGCAATATGATGTAATATCCCACTCAGTCACATTATCACGGCATTGAATCAGCCAGTAATTGCCCTGGCACCTTATTGCCCAGTTTCAAGCAAGGCAGCAAGCAACAAGTGCCATATTTGTAAGTTTTCGGTTTGATTCAGCCGGGGCTCGAACCCGCATCGTCCAACAAGGAAAGCGGGCGATGTAGCGCTAGCCCATCCGGTCACTGTGACCTTCCTAATTGGATCGCGTGGCAACTGCTGCCACCTGGAGGGACTGACATGTGACCCAGAATGACCCAGAATGTCCGACTGTATGAGCATGCGTATCTCGCGCCACAATCTGTGACAAATACCACCTGGTGCCTCCACAACCCCACACATCTACACACCCACACACTCATTCACATATATTTAATGGTGTTTACCCACTATTATGGGGTCTATTGCCGATTGGTATAAGACTAAACGAGGTTGTGACGTGGTTGAGTCCAGTTTGATATCAAACCATGCTGGGTAAAGACAATATTAATGATCTATTCCAAAACCTTCGTATTATGTTTGTTAATATGAAAAAAAGCAATGCTGAGGACCAACCCCCACAGTGGTGTTTAATACATTCAGCAATTGTGCGTGTTTATTTCGGCTGGTGTTTAAAGTTGCAGTCCGATGAAAACATCAAACTTTAAAAACCAAAACAAATGTCTAGATTTGATTCTACATATTCAACTTAGACATGGGTGCACTTATTAAGCATTTGTTGCTGCATAGAAGGGCATAATAAGTAAATTAATAGAACCCGTTACTACTGAAGTCTATGGTGTCAGAGTTTTGGCGGGCTTGCCAACATTATTTTTGCATGTTTTGACATCAAATATCTCCCAACTTAGCCATTTCAAATTAAAGTTACTTCAAAATAAAGTAAAGTAGATCATAACGATTAGTATAATATATTTATCTCAGAAAATAGCAAAAACTCAAAAGCATCGGACTATGCAACTTTAAGGTCTTTAGTACTGTACAAGATGGGAGAAGGCGCTGGGACCAGTGTATATCAATTCCGCAAAACCAGCTGCTGAAACTGGTTCCAGGAAAATCTGTGGTTATAGATTGTGGCCGCTGGTGACCACCGTGACACATGTAGTAATTCTGATTCCCGTTTCTGGTTTCCTATATTTTCCTTCTCTATAGGTATTGCTCATGTATATATATATATATATATATGCTATATCATTTATTATGTGAATATAAATAAAAAATTGTCCCTAATGTTTTCAGTGTTCCTTCTGGGCACCTCTCCCTTCCCAACACCCCTTATTCTCAGCAGCAACGCCCCCCCCCCCCCCCCCCCCCCCCCCCTCCTCCACTGTAACCGGGCCCTCTCTGCTGTTAGAAATACACACACACTCAGACATACATGCACTCACACACTCACACATGTACTCAGTGAGAACAGCTGGGACACTGGGTCACGGACAGGAGGATACCAAGACACACACACGCACACACTGACACACGCACACACGTGGCGTGCACATACAGTATTCATGACAGAACCACAGTGACATAATGCCCAGCTGCCACTGTCCGCCCTGCGTAACCGCGCCACTCCACCTGCCCTCTGGTGGGCGCTGGCTGCATCAATGTGTGTGTAGGCCAGGGTAGGTGTGTGTGTTTGGTTTTTTTTCTTGAAGATTTATACTGTCTATCATGGATAAGTCTGAATAGACTTGTTTTCACCATTAGACAGTTTGTCGATAGAAAGCCTGAGCCTACACTTTTACCGACCCAAGGGATTTTTAACCTCCCACACCACATAGACATGGTATGAGAGCAACTGGCCTTTGATGTCGCTGTAAGTTATACACAGCGGTGGACATCCAAATTGGAAGAGTTGGGGGCACGGGGAATCGAACCACCGACCTTCAGATTAGGAGTCCGACCTAGAAAAAAGTCATACACTCTAGCCACTCCGCCACAGAGAACACCACGTGTGTAATGTCGCTCCTCCACGTGGTGCCCTCTGGTGGGTGCTGGGTGCATCACTGTGTGGGTAGGGTGTGTGTGTAATAGTGCCAGCGTGCATCAGTGTGTGTAGGGTAGGTGTGTGTAACAGCGCTACTCCACGTGGTGCCCTCTGGTGGGTGTTGGGCGCATCAATGTGTGTGTAGGGTAGGTGTGTGTGTAACAGCGCTACTCCACGTGGTGCCCTCTGGTGGGTGCTGGGTGCAGCAGTGTGTGTAGGGTAGGTGTGTGTAACAGCGATACTCCACAAGCTGAATGCCTTAGTTATATTACAGGCTGTATACCTGAGTTGACCAATGCAGGCTACAGGCATTAATTAGGTAGCACAGGCTATAAGCCTAAGTTAGACATTACAGGCTGTAAGCCTAAGTTGGCCATTTTAGGCTGTAGGCCTTAGTTAGGCTGCAGGTCTCAATTAACTACTAGTACTACATGTTGTAAGCCCCAGATACGTTACTAACTGTAGGCCTCGATTAACCATCAGAGACTCAGTAAGCCTTAGTAATACTTAGTAAGCCATCACAGACTTAGTACGCCTTAGTACGCCTTAGTAAGCCTTCACAGACTCAGTAAGCCTTAGTAAGCCGTCACAAATATACTACAAGTACAAGCCTCAGTGAGGCTGCAGGTCTGAGATACCCGTTACACCCACCACTGCAAGGGCATTCCGTGAGGGGCCGCTCCGAGTTGCGAGAAAACAGCGCCCCACGAGCGGAAATGAGAACTATCAGCGAAGCCGCGTTTTGACACCACCTGGCCTAAGGGGATCGGCCTTAATTTGATTAGTTAATGGCGGGCGGGGCTTTTAGTAAATTAAATATACATGAAACCCGCGGTAGCCTCCCCCCCCCCCCCCGCCCGGTGTCCGGGCAGGGCGAGGCGGGCAACCCGCGCTTCGCCCCCCCCCCCCCCCGCCCCTTCTCCAGATCCCACGGGAGAGCACCGGGGGGGGGGGGGGGGTCAGGCATGATCCAGTAAGGGCTAGCTGTGGGTGGCTGGAGGAGGCAGTTGAAGGGGCGTGGGGGAGGGGGAGAGGGAGGGGATGATAGGTGCTGGGTGATGTATGAGGGGGTGGAGGGCATGAGACAGTGACGGGACGATGGACTGGGGTGATCTGGGGCTGAGACTAGGAATGACGGAGATGGCACTAACTGCAGCCTGGTCGACCTTAATCACTCCACCAGGTGCCGCCACCTTAACACAGGTCTGCAGGTGGTGGGTTTATTGGGGCGGGAGGGGGCGGGGTCGGGCGGAGTGGGTGTGGGGGTGGGCAGCAGAAGTATATAGAAGTAGATAGAAGTAAGTAGTAAAGTAGATGCCCATCAAATACACTGTACCCATAATAGCAGCACAGTTTTTGCAGTGACGCACCATCTTAGTCCATAATAGTGAACTTATTATGACTAACCCATTAACACACTAACTTCTTTCATAATCTACTAATATGCCCTACTTGAGTACCAGCTGCTCTCCGTATTTACAATGTAATGTAAACAGCCGGAACACCAGTGCTTTGGCGCTGAAAAAATGTATGTTCTGATGAATAAACTGTTTTACCAACAACAACAACAACAAAATAAACAGGAGTAGTGTGTAAAAGCAGACATACATAGGTCAGTAAAGTATTGTCCTGTGACGTTTAGGAACATACACGATCTACAGCACATATGTTGAGTGAGCCACATAATCTTACTGACTACCAAGTGATACATGTATATGCGTATAGAATGATGTTCATAGGTTGACGCGTAAACTTGGCATCATGCTACATATAATGGGGGTTTCACCCCAGGCTTTTGTCGGGCTCTTATTGCATTAACTGACTGATATATATATATTCAGGGGAAAAAAACCTGACAAAGACCATTCGAGCTGAATGAAACCATGAATACCACGTTTGAGCTGAAGCTGCGATAATTGCGATAATCAAATCCATGTTCTTCTTCAGAAGCTGCAAAACCGCCTACATAATGCCCTATTCAAAATGAAATTGCCAGACTTTACCTGGAAAGCGCAACAATAAATTCTATTTGACAGAAACCCAACTCAAATGGATGTGTCTGTCTGCGTGCCTGAACCCTTTATATATCAGGGATGAAAGTGGTCTCTGGGGAAAAAAGCGGAAATGCGGATATTCTCCCATAGGCTTAGCATTGTCAGGGAATCGTGGAAAAATACCGGAAGTCAGGTCTCAACTAGCCTTGTTGTGATTGCATTATCACCCATATCTAACAGGTTCCTGCTTAGGTTTTATGTTCTAACTACATCTAAGGTCATATAAGAATGGGATTCGAACCACCCAACTGTTGCCATATACATCCAATCTTTTGGAATTTTAATCGGTGAATATAAGAAATCCCGGAAATCCGTGAAACCGCAGAGGTCTTTCATCTCTGATATATACGCGACCATTTGCTGACCTTGGTGGACTCAAGTACACAACAAGTGTGTGAGAAGGCACTACAATCCTCTACATCTGTATTGGGTGTTGGCGATGTTAATTGACAGACTGATGGACGCGGTCCAACAGACTTGAGGCATTGTGTGAATGACTGGGTGTATTTGTGTGACAGATTTGTTTTTCTTGAAGATTTATACTGCATGTCATGGATAAGACTGAATAGACTTGTTTTCCCCATTAGACAGTTTGTCGATAGAAAGCCCAAGCTTGCACATTTACCGACTCAAGTGATTTTTAACCTCCCACACCACATAGACATCGAATGAGGCCGGCTGGCCTTTGATGATGCTGCAAGTTATACAAGTGGTGGAAATCGAAATTGGCAGAGGTGGGGTCACAGGGAATCGAACCACCGACCTTCAGATTAGGAGTCTGACCTAGAAAAAAGTCAGACACTCTAACCATTCCGCCACAGAGAACACACAAAATCTACTGAATGATGACTTAGAAATTGATACTTGTCACTTCCTAGCTAGGCGCTCGGCATTATAAAGATAATGCAAGGACTGGTGAGCTCAGTGTCAGGATAATGTGACTGAGTGGGATACTGCGTACTGGGTGCTGGTGCCCTGGTTTCCCAGTGGGGCAGCATTATACAGCCACCATGAGTGCGCATTGTCACAAGTTGGTACACATTCTGTTATGACTATAGATGTTTCCAGGACGTAAGACTCCAACAACCAGCCAACCAACATAATGTATGTCTGTGTGTGGGTGTGTGGATGTGTTGGTGTGTGTGTGGATGTGTGGGTGTGGGTGTGTGTGTTTGTGGGTTTGTGGGTGTGTGAGTGTGGGGGTGTGTGGATGTGTGGTTGTGTAGGTGTGTGGGTTTGTGGGTGTGTGGGTTTGTGGGTGTGTTGGTGTGTGGGTGTGTGGATGTGTAGGTGTGTGGGTTTGTGGGTGTGTTGGTGTGTGGGCGTGGATGTGTGTGTATGTGTGTGGGTGTGTGGGTGTGGGTGTGTGTGTTTGTGGGTGTGTTGGTGTGTGGGTGTGTGGATGTGTGGTTGTGTAGGTGTGTGGGTTTGTGGGTGTGTGGGTTTGTGGGTGTGTGGATGTGTGGTTGTGTAGGTGTGTGGGTTTGTGGGTGTGTGGGTTTGTGGGGGTGTTGGTGTGTGGGCGTGGATGCGTGTGTATGTGTGTGTGGGTGTGGGTGTTTGTGGGTTTGTGGGTGTGTTGGTGTGTGGGTGTGTGGATGTGTAGTTGTGTAGGTGTGTGGGTTTGTGGGTGTGTGGGTTTGTGGGTGTGTGGGTTTGTGGGTGTGTGGATGTGTGGTTGAGTAGGTGTGTGGGTTTGTGGGTTTGTGGGGGTGTTGGTGTGTGGGCGTGGATGCGTGTGTATGTGTGTGTGGGTCTGGGTGTTTGTGGGTGTGTTGGTGTGTGGGTGTGTGGATGTGTGGTTGTGTAGGTGTGTGGGTTTGTGGGTGTGTGGGTGTGTTGGTGTGTGGGCGTGGATGTGTGTGTATGTGTGTGTGGGTGTGTGTGGGTTTGTGGGTGTGTTGGTGTGTGGGTGTGTGGATGTGTGGTTGTGTAGGTGTGTGGGTTTGTGGGTGTGTGGGTTTGTGGGTGTGTTGGTGTGTGGGCGTGGATGTGTGTGTATGTGTGTGTGTGTGGGTGTGTGTGTTTGTGGGTTTGTGGGTGTGTTGGTGTGTGGGTGTGTGGGTGTGTGGGCTTGTGGGTGTGTTGGTGTGTGGGCGTGGATGTGTGTGTATGTGTGTATGTGTGTGTGGGTGTTTGGGTGGGGTGGAAATGATGGGGAGAACTAGAGGAGTAAAGTCACGCGGGCATGGCTGTGATTGACAGACCGGAAGTGCGTTAGTGCGCATGTGTGTGGGGAGGGCGTGTGTGGTGGAGGGGGGCTGTGGTGTGAGCTATGCGATCATAGTGAGACAGTCATCGATGGGTGGGAGCGTTGATAATACTCCCACAATGCCTCAGGCTACAGCACCCCCACCCACATCCCCACCCTCACTCCAACCCTCACCTCCACCAGTCGGGCCCTGACTCCGACAGGTGCCGAGGGAAGACGCCCCGATGTTTGCCGACAACAGGCGGCAGACGCCGGGTACCCCAGCGGCCATCTTGTTTTATGGTTCTAACTGTGGCGCGCTGATTGGGCCGGGGCCTGAGTCACGTGGTGACGGCCCGCCATAGCCGTAGGCACGCCTGCCGAACGGAACGGCACAGAATGACACGGAATGGAACGACACGGAACGGAACGGTATGGAACGGAACGGAATTGAACGGCATGGAACGGAACGGAATAACATGGAACGTAACGGAAAGGGACTGAACAAAATAGAACGGAATATAACGGCACGGCACTGAAGGGAACGGCACTGAACGGTCCGACCACTTTTCACCGCCCACCCGACTCTCACTGACCGCCGGCGACTAAAAATACACGTCACGTGATTGGTGACCGCCGGTTGCCGCGTCGCGCAATGTCGTCTGCTGAGAACGGCCTGACGACTTCCATTCATAGCGTGGCTTTCCCGCCTAAAACCCCGCATTGAGCGCCACCCGCGGCGCTTCACTAAACGCTCCGACCGCAGCGGCCGCTAGGGGGCGCGTCGCTGTAATGATTCACCGTGCGGTGCGACTAACCTTGTCACATGTCTGCTTAAGTTATAGCTGCATAGTACGATGGAGCATCAACATTTCAAAACCAAAACAATTAGCTAGATTTGATTCTACATATATATTTAACGTCCAATAGCTGATGATATGAAAACCAATGTGCTCTAGACGCATCATTAAATAAAACAAGCTTTTTGATTCTACATATCTGACGTAGATACTGATGCAGCTATTATGCATTTGTTGCTACACAGAAGGGGATACTGAGTCAATTTAACAGAACCTGTTAGTGCTGCATGAAGCCTATGGTGTCAGGGTTTTTGGGATGCTTGTCGAAACTACCGTTGCATGTTTACACTTCCAATATCTTAAAGCCTAGTCATTTAAAACCAAAGTTACTTCAAACTGAAGTAAGGTAGATTGTAACAATCATTTCAATATATTTATCTCAGAAAAATGATAGAAAGTGAAAACCATCGGACTATAGAACTTTAACACATGCTCAACTGGATCTCTCGATTCACCATGGCAACACAACAATACCACTACTTATTTCCCTACACTCATCTATGGGATGCTGTTATGCCCCCATTATAATTATGGAGGTCTCTCCATAGATACCAAACCCATTAATGTATTTTCTAGACGGTTTCCTGGATATTGTGCCTGATTAATGTAGGGGACCTTAACCATGTGTGCATGTATATGTGTGAGTGTGCATGTGAGTGTGTGTGTGAGTGTGAGTGTGTGTATGTGTGTGCATGTGTGTGTATGTGTGAGTGTGCATGTGAGTGTGTGTATGTGTGTGCATGTGAGTGTGCGTGTGGGTGTGAGTGTGTGTGGGTGAATGTGTGAGAGTGTGTGTATGTGTGTGAGTGTGCATGTGAGTGTGTGTGTACATGTGAGTGTGCGTGTGAGTGTGTGAGAGTGTGTGTGTATGTGTGTGAGAGTGTGCATGTGAGTGTATGTGTATGTGTGCAGGCCGTGTACAGCTTGTGATGCACTAAGACAGGCTGTGTACTGCTTCTGATGCACCAATGCGGGCCGTGTCCTGCTTCTGATGTACTAAGACAGGCCGTGTACTGCTTCTGACACACCAATGCAGATCGTGTACTGCTTCTGACACACCGATGCAGGCCGTGTACTGCTTCTGATGCACCAATGCGGGCCGTGTACTGCTTCTGATGCACTAATGCAGGTTGGGACCCTGCTGTGGGGATACTGGATACATGCAGATGGCACCCACAATGTGTGCAAAGAGATAGTGGGTTCCTTGTTCGAGTTTTACGTCCTGGAAACAACGTCATGTCAGGCCAGGAACTGACTTGTGACAGTGCACGCTCATGGCGACTTTATAGTGCTGACCCACTGGGAGACCAGGTTTTCAGCACCATGCCTTGATATCCCACTCAGTCACATTGTCCTGACAGTGACACTGAGCCAACCACTCCTTGCCCTATCGTATCAATGCCGAGCATCTGGCTAGGAAGCGACAAGTATCAATTTTTAAGTAATTGGTTTGACTAGACCACGATCTACAAAAACAGGGGACAGGCGCTCAACTCATTCGGCCATCACATCTGTTCGGTTGAAAGAGAAGTTAAGAAGATTCCAAATAGTGGTTGAAATAGTTGCCGAACGGTGAGTCCAACGGCCTCCACCTTCAGGGAGACCAGAGGGGATGGCCGAATGAGCTAGAGTGTCTGTCTCCTGTGCTGGTAGATCCTGGGATCATGAGTTTGAACCCTGGTCGAGTCAAACCAATGACTTAACAAATTTATACTTGTCGCTTCCAAGCCAGGCGCTCGGCATTATTAGGACAGGGCAAGGACTGGTGTGCTCAGTGTCAGGATAATGTGACTGAGTGGGAAACAATGTCATGGTGCCAGCGGCCTGGTTTCCCAGTGGGGCAGCACTATAAAGTTGCCATGAGTGCACACTGTCACAAGTCAGTACCCATCCTGATATGACCTTAGATGTTGCTAGGACATAAAAAACAACAAACATCCACCTCCAGGGCACAGATTAATTTCGCCGGCCGTAAATAGAAAGAATCGACGACGGGAAGCTAGTTTCCGGTTGCGCATGCGCAGGGCCGACCGAGAGGGCCATTACCGGAAGTTGGTGCCGTTTATTATCTGCCGCCAGAGAGCGTGTTAGTTTTGTGACACTGTAATGTAATGCTGGATGATGTGGCGGGCTTAAATTCAATTCCGCCATCGGTGGTCGGCTGGTCGATTTTTGGTCTTCATGGCTTTTTGAAATTTCTGCCTTTTAAAAATTATTTATTTAAAAAAGAACGCAACCATGAAAATTGCTCGATGGTTGTGAAATGTCTTCCCTTTTTGGATTATTTTCAAAAGAAAACAGCCAAGAAAGTCTGGCCAATGTGAAGGCTGATTAAACTATCGAGCGCATTATGATTTGGAGAATGGGAGACAAGATTATAAGATATCGACGTGCATGACGTTCTGAATTATAAAATAAATACTGGATAAAAGGGAGTTTGAACCCGCACCTTCTGAGGACTGTGTCGGTAACTGTAGGCTCAGCTCACACAGTCGGGGTGGGGTGCCATCTTGTGCTGTGCTTATCTTTGAGCAGATCGCTCTGTGGCGCCCGAGTGGCAGCCTGGAGAAACGTGGGTGGAAATCAGTGCGGGCACTAATAATACAGCCGAGAACAGATAGGTGGCGCTGATAGTGGGGCAAATGGAATTAATAGGCTGGGGCGCCTCAGTTTTAAGAAGGGTTGTGTCCTGTGGCGATGTGGTGATATGGTGATATGGTGATATGGTGATGTAGTGGTGTGGTATGGTGGTGATGGGGTGTGGTGGTGAGGTCGTGTGGTGGTGAGGGGGTGAGATGGTGAGGTGGTGGGGTGGTGAGGTGGTGAGGTTGTGTAATGGTGAGTTGGGGAAGTGGTGGGATGGTCAGGTGGTGATGTGGTGAGATGGTGAGGTGATGAGGTGGTGAGTTGGTGTGGTGGTGAGATGGTGAGGTGGTGAGATGGTGGGGTGGTGGGGTTGTGTGATTGTGAGGCGGGGAAGTGGTGGGATGGTGAGGTGGTGAGGTGATGAGGTGGTGTGGTGGTGTGGTGGTGATGCAGTGAGGTGGTGAAGTGGTGAGTCAGTGAGGTGGTGTGGTGATGTGGTGGTGATGCAGTGAGGTGGTGAGGCGGAGAGGTGAAGTGGCGGTGAGAATGGTGAGGTGGTGAGGCAATAAGGTGGTGAGTTAGTGAGGTGGTGAGACGGCGGTGAGGTGGTGAGGAGGTGAGGCAGTGAGGCGGTGCTTCTTCAACCATGCCTCAGGGATGCAGGGATGACTAAGATCCATAACACCTCGCACTTCTCTCACACCGTAGTCCCGCGGCGCCTGATTCCTTACATGACCGCTACGGGTGCCCACGTTGGGTTCGGGGAGGTCAGTCAATGTCAGCGCAAGGTCAGTGGTTTTGGATTAGATGCCCGGGTGTGATAACGGCGTGTTAAAGCTGCATAGTCTGATGAAATATCAAATTTTCAAAACCAAACCAATTACCTAGATAGTATTTTACATATCTAACTTAGATACTGATGCACTTATTAAGCATTTGATTCTGCATAGAAGGCAATATTGAGTCAATTTAATAGAACCTGTTACTGCAGAAGTCTATGGTGTCAGAGTTTTGGCAACCTTGCCAAAACTAATTTTCCATGTTTGCACTCAAAATATCTCTAAAGTTTACCATTTAAAATATAAGTAACTTTGAACTAGTGTAAAGTAGATACTAGTGATCGATCTAATATATTTATCTTAGAAAAAATACAGAAATTCAAAACCATCGGACTATGCAACTTTAATATCAGGTCACACAATGAGACTGATGAAGGCGATCCACAGCCCCAGGGGAGACGCACAGGCATGAGAGGGGCCGTGTGAGAGGGCCCGTGTGAGAGGGGCCCTGTGTGAGGGAGGCCATGCATGAGGAGGGTCATGTATGAGGAGGGCCATGTGATAAGGGCCATGTAAGAGATGTTGAGTGAGAGGGGCTTGTATGAGAGGGCTTCGTGACGAGGGCCATGTGAGAGGGGCCGTAGGAGAGGAACACTTTGTGATGGGGGTGGTGTGATAAGGGCCGTGTGAGAGGGGCCCAGTGTGAGAGGGACCGTTTGAGAGGGGTCACGTGAAAGGGACCACATGAGAGGGGCTGTGTGATAGAGACCACCTGAGAAGGGTTGCATGAGAGGTTGTTGTGTAAGAAGGGCTTTGTGAGAAGGGCTGTATGAGTGAGACTATGTGAGAAGTTCTTTGATAGGAGTATATATATATATGAGAGAGGCTGCGCTCTAGGCATATATATTAGAGTAGTGTATGAAAGGGGCTGTGTGAGAGGGGCTGCATGAGAGGGGCTGCCACATCAGAGGCAGGCATTCCCGTGATACACTCCTCCCCCCAATGCGATGCATATATATGAGAGCAGTGTATGAGAGGCTGTGTGAGAGGGGCTGCGTGAGAGGGGCTACGTGAGATTTGCCACATCAGAGACAGGCATTCCTGTGATACACTCCCCGAGATGCACGATTCGCCACAGGGCAAGTTGCATGTGGCAATTCAAGTTGCAGAGCTCACCATATATTTTTCTAAGAAGAGCAGATCACGTATCAGGTGATTTTCCATTGTCGACTACAAATAGTACAATGAAAACTAACTACATTAGCAATAGTCAAGACATCCGCAAAGTGTAGGGGGGGGGAGGGAAGTGTATGTCACAAAACGCCAATACAAGCCAATATAAGCCCATACAATACAAACCAATACAAAACCATTCAAGTCGATGCAAGACCATAAAGATCATATAACTATTATAAGACAATACAAGCAAATACAAACCAGAACAATCCAATACAAAACCATATGAGACAATGCGAATCACTATAACTTAAGACAGAATCAGCCAATACAAGCCGAAACAAACCAATACAAACGAATGCCAGCTAGTACACACCAATGCATGCTAACATAAATCAATACAAGCCAATCGAAGTTAATGCAATCTAATACAAGTCAATACAATCTAATAATATCCCATACATGACCATAAAAGCTTAATGCAAGCCTAACAACGCGATCTGTGTAATGGACATGTGGCAGTAGCGTGACGTCACACCATGGTGTCAGAGAGCATGCCGGGTAATTAGGCAGTCCAACTGAGTGAAACAAATCAGTCAGCTAATTGCGGCTTGCCATGAACTGACAACTCGCTGTCACTGTTAGATGGTTGGTTGGTTGTTGGAGTTTTGCATCATGGCAACATCCAAGCTCATATCAGGACGTCTACAGACTGTGCACACTCATGGCGACTATTTTTTTTCTTTTTTTAATTTGTTTTTATTGAGGCTGTATTTATACTGTCCATAGCATATAAGCCCGGGTACCCAGGCTTGTTTTCAATGCTGGCCAGTTGTAGTGTTATCTTACCACACAGTAGCTGCTGATAATGTATTTGATTGCCTGCATTTCAGTAGAAGATAGATAATTGGTTGGTAGGTTAATAGCCTATGTTAGTTTTTTTTGATTTTCTTGGTATATATGTATTTATTTTTTCTACTCTTATTACTAGACTAGCCTACTCCTATTTACATATCATAGGCTTGTATGTAGCTGTGTGGTGTGTTATCTGGCTACTTTTGGAATGGTTACCTTCCATTGGGCGTCCTGCTGGTGGGCCGTGACATATCACATGCCCCTTTGCAGTGCAGCTTACTGGGGGTTTCCTAGCCTTATTTTGCACAGATATTTTTTGTAAGTTTTTAGGTCAGGAATTTGTCGTTCCTTTACCGTTTGGGCATTCCACACATTGGCAGCCATTTCCAGCGTGCTTCTCTCATGAGCTTTTATTTGGCTTCTGGTCTGCTTTAGTAGTGGTGCATTATTTGCTCTAGTAGCACTATAGGGCTAGGGTGTGGCGATAATAGGTGCAGTAGGTGGGCTGTGTTGGATATGGTGTGCCGATAATAGGTGCCATTTGTGGGCTGTGTTGGCTATGATGTGGCGATAATAGGTGCAGTAAGTGGGCTGTATTGGCTATGATGTGGTGATAATAGGTGATGTAGGCAGGCTGTGTTAGCTATGATGGGGTGATAATAGGTGCAGCAGGCAGGCTGTGTTAGCTATGATGTGGCGATAATAGCTGCAGTAGGCGGGCTGTGTTAGCTATGATGTGGCAATAATAGGGGCAGTAGGTGGGCTGTGTTGGCTATGGTGTGGTGATAATAGGGGCAGTAGGCAGCCTGTGATAGCTATGATGTGGTGATAATAGGGACAGTAGGCGGTCTGTGTATTCTATGGTGTGGCGATAATAGGTGCAGTAGGAGGGCTGTGTTAGCTATGGTATGTTGATAATAGGTGCAGCAGGTGGGCTGTGTTAGCTATGATGTGGCGATAATAGGTGCAGTACGCAGGCTGTGTTAGCTATGGTGTGGCGATAATAGGTGCAGTAGGCGGGTTGTGTTAGCTATGGTGTGGCGATAATTGGGGCAGTATGCGGGCTGTGTTTTCTTTGGTGTGGCGATAATAGGGGCAGTAGACCGGCTGTGTTAGCTATGGGGTGGCGATAATAGGTGCAGTAGGTGGGCTGTATTTTCTTTGGTGTGGCGATAATAGGGGCAGTAGACCGGCTGTGTTAGCTATGGTGTGGCGATAATAGGTGCGGTAGGGGCCTGTGTTTTCTATGGTGTGGCGATAATAGGTGCATTAGGCGGGCTGTGTTAGCTATGATGTGGCGATAATAGGTGCAGTAGGCGGGCTGTGTTAGCTATGGTGTGGTGATAATAGGTGCAGTAGGTGGGCTGTGTTAGCTATGGTGTGGTGATAATAGGTGCAGTAGGCGGGCTGTGTTAGCTATGGTGTGGTGATAATAGGTGCTGTAGGTGGGCTGTGTTAGCTATGGTGTGGTGATAAAAGGTGCAGTAGGCGAGCTGTGTTAGCTATGGTGTGGTGATAATAGGTGCTGTAGGTGGGCTGTGTTAGCTATGGTGTGGTGATAGTAGGTGCAGTAGGTGGGCTGTGTTAGCTATGGTGTGGCAATAATAGGTGCAGTAGGCAGGCTGTGTTAGCTATGGTGTGGTGATAATAGGTGCAGTAGGCGGTCTGTGTTTTCTATGGTGTGGCGATAATAGGTGCCGTAGGCGGGCTGTGTTAGCTATGGTGTGGCGATAGGCAGTCTGTGTTGTCTGAGGGGTGGCTGTAATGGGTGGCTTGTCTGAGGAGAGATTGGGGCATGTGGTGGCGCGTTACCAAGGGTTACCGCGCAGCCGCAGTGCCCACCGTCCAACCGCTACTAATGCGCCCATTATGTCGTCATTAGGCCGGCCCAGCCCTTCTCCCCCTCCCCTTCATCTCGCCCCGCTGCAGTGGGGGACAGACGGCAGTGGGCACCTCACACGCCACGCACCAGCGACATTCAGGATGACACCAGGCACCGGCGGGCCTGCCACAGTGTGCCACAATGCGCTGATAGTCAAGGTCAAAACCAGACATCAGTGACCTGCCACAGTGCGCTGACAGTTAAGGTCACACCAGGCACTACCACTGACCTACAGACTGCGACACTGACCTCCCGACCACCACCCAGTTACTACGCACTGACCTGCAACCTGAAATAGTGATATATCAATCACGACCAATTAAGGTCACAATGACCTACAGACTCTAACGTTGACCTACCAATCACCACACACCGTTACTGTGCACTGATCTGCAACCTGTAATCCTGACCTACCAAGCAGCACCAATTAAGGTCACAATGACCTGCAGACTCACCAATCACTGACCTGCAATGCAGACTATACATAGACCCACCCCCCACATCCACCTCCCCACCCCAGTTGACGCCCCCTAGCGCAAGCTCCAGCTAAGAATACCAACATTGATCCTAAGCCGGCTATAAATAAGGCGACTGCCGTCGGGTCCGGCCTTGCATCGACAGGTGACCGGGGAGCTGCTCGGGGGGAGGGGGTTGCGGGGGGGTGGTCAGACGGTGGGCAGGGCGTTCTGATTGGTGGAGACCACTTCCACACACCTGGGCAGCCAGAGGTGGAGAGCCCAGCCAGGCAGCATCGTCAGGTCTCTGTGTTGGGTTCAAAGGCAGCTGTAAACATTCTACTGACCACTTTAGCGTGTCATATAAACCATCGCTATGTCGGTGATTAGATTTTGTGCTTAGCGCTGTGAACTGACCGCAGACGAAAGGGCGTTTATAAGTTATAGCTTCTTTAGGCGTACAATTTTTGTTCCAGTATATTTCTGCTGATCTAAACCGGATACTGATAGAGTTATATAATGGTCAAGATGATAGAGTAGTTAAGGCTGAATTATATCTACTTTACCTCAGTCCTTTAGATGTACATTTATAATATTTATACAAGTATGGAAATGGCGGAAATAAAAAGGTTGTGTATTTGGTAATTGGTGGCGGGACAATCAGGTGGCCCTTGGTATTCATTGCAGGGCTCCAATCCATTTGGCCCGGTCCTGTGACTCTGGGTGAAGTCTATATATTGCTATGTGGGCTTGTCTCAGCCGCACTCGCCCTACTCACACGACTAGACTTACCACACTGTTCAGACAGTGGCCCACGACTTGTCAGACAGTCGTACACGATTTGTCAGACAGTCGCCCACGACTTGTCAGACAGTCGGACACGATTTACAAAGATGAGCTGTTGTGAAATGTTTTAAAGTCAACGATTTGCGACATTGTCGGCGCAAATAAGATTTGCCCATTGAAAGGGTTCCCATTAAATTACACGAAGATGAAAGTTGTGACAATACACATTGAAATGTTAATCCCATCAGCAAATTATGGCCGAAAAATACGTTGTATTTCATCAAAATTACTATTAATTCACCATCTTCTCTCCAGTCAATATTTGAGAAAAAAAATGTCACCTTGCTGGGAATAATGATGTCAACAATTCCGAAAACATTTAAAGACAAAACCCGCAAACACATACTTATAGATTTTATTTCTAATCGCAATTCAACAATAAACATCCTCTTCATTGCGATCAGTTCATTTGGCTAAACGTGATATTTGCTTGGTGTGCCAACATAGCTATGGTTGATGTAGTGCATAGTTACTTACTCCTACATACCCCATACACCCTAACCCTGCACTTACATTTTACATCTTACACACCCCATGACAGCCAAACCCACACCTCACACACCCTCACCTCACCACACACCGACTATACACCACTAACCCCAAACCCACACCTCACACACCCCACACCCCGGCTAGACACCACTACCCCCAAACCCACACCCACACCTTTACGCGTGCGCGCACGCATGCGCACCGCAGACCTGGAAGTCATTCCCTGGGGACTGCCTCAAAGACAAGCCCAATAATTGGTTAGGGGGTTCGGCGGTGAGAGGGGGGGGGGGGGTGTCGGTGGTGTGGGGGTAGAGGGGACGCAGTGAGCGGTGCAGTATTGATTACACCATACCCAGCATCCTCTCTGGAGGGCACTCCACCCCACCCCTCCCTTCCCCCCTCCCCATTCTCTCCACCAGGTCTCTGGTCTGTGCCATAATCACAACGCCATCATGCAGCTAACATTTGCCGTTGGGATTCCTAATGAATGGCAGCAAAGGCTAATGCACAGTACAGCCCTCCTCTTGCACAGAGGGGCACGCTACTATGCACGGCCCTGTTAGATGTAAACAATGCCATGTTTCTACAGGGGTGTGTGTGACACACACACACAGACACACACACACGCACACACACACAATTTCATTCACGTTGAAGTCACATCCTGATGAGCTGTCAGGGGTTGCCAGTTAACAGTTTAATAGTTGATAGTTGACTGTTGACAGGCGTTCCTCCAAAGGTGTGACGGATGTCGTAAGTGTCGCTTAGTGTACGCTTGGCCTGACTATGAGCGTTCATAATGACAGTCTGAAACAGGGCAAGTTCTTGTCATGATAATGCTGCCCCACTGGGAAACCAGGCCACCAGCACCATGACCTGATATCCTACTAACTAAGTCACATTATCCTGACACTGAGCCAAGCAGTCCTTGCCCTATTCTAATAATGCCGAGCGCCTGGCTAGGAAGTGACAAGTATCAATGTTTAAGTCATTGGTTTGACTCGACCAGGATTCGAACCCACGAACTCATGGGTTCGGATCTACCGATCTCCCAAAACAGGAAACGGACGCTCTACTCATTCGGCCACCCTGTTGGGGTAGGACAATCCTGACGATCACATATGTGTATATATATTGTGGCTAACAAATAAAAAACAAGCCACGTAACTGGGTTGAATAGTTTATATCCTTCTCTGGCTCAGGTATAATTGCCCGTACTGATACAAAAACACATTATCTGATCTGTTAAATATCCATCGTTTCAGTATAGGCATCTACTCCTCCAACCATGGTTAACCATTGGATTTGGCTTTTACTGAATACATGCAGTTTGAATGTAGGAGAATCTGTTGGATTATCCTCCAGCAAAGTGGATTAAAATCCTCGTACTAAATTAACATTTCAGCTAAGAAAATGTGTGCACGTGATTCCCTGCTGAACTACGCATGTCCTTGTCAGTAGTCTATGCATGTAAGTTTTAGATTTTGCAGCGATTTCCTCACGAAATCTATAGAATATTCTCAGCGAGTGTGTGTCGCCATCGTCATAATGGGATCTATATATGAATAGGCATTAGGATCCTCCTTATAGGTTACTTAACAAAATTGATACTTGTCGCTACCTAGCCTACCGCATGTCATCATTACGAAAGGGCAATTGCTTGTTAGCTCAGGGTCTGGATAATATGACTGAGAGGGATATCAGGTCATGGTGTCTGTGGCCTGATCTCCTGGTGGGGCAGCACTATAAAAGTTGCTAAGATTGCACACTGTCAGAAGTCGGTACCCATCCTGATATGACCATAGATGTTGCTAGGATGCAAACCCCAACAAACAAACTAACAAACAAATCTGGCCAATGGTACCAGTTATTATACAATCACATGAATTACAATTTTGTAATCACATACCTAATAATAGGCCTATGTGTGATTCAGGAGACCTGTGTGAAATCTTGTATATTAGGTGAAAACTGACCCTGATAACACCTCTATATAGCGATATAGCTAATGGTAGACAGGAAGTGTGAACACTTATTTGTCTCTCATTTTTTATTTTTTGTTGTTGTTGTACATTAGTTGTCCCAAGCAGGGGAAATTCCAGTCACAGACGACTAGTCTTCCCCCCTGCACAGCGACAGGTGGTCGATAGAAAGCCCGAGCCTACACTTTTACCGACCCAAGTGATTTTTAACCTCCCACACCACATAGACATGGTATGAGAGCAACCAGCCTTTGATGATGCTGTAAGTTATACACAGGGGTGGAAATCCAAATTGGCAGAGCTGGGGGCACTGGGAATCGAACCGCTGACCCTCAGATTAGGAGTCTGACCTAGAAAAAAGTCAGACACTCTAACCACTCTGCCACAGAGAACGCCACTTTAAACTCTGATTAAAGCTTGTGAGTTGTTGTCTCTTTTTTCATTAAGGATGTGAGCTTTTGTTTTGTGAGCTTTTCTCTAGTGAGATTATGTCACGGACCCCCTATCCCCCCCCCTCCCCCTCCACACGTATCCGGGTACCAACTCTGAAATTAAAGGGGAAAAAACCGACTTGAAGTGATTTTGTAAGTACATTTAGTGTAGTTCCACAGCCCTGTTCTTGTGACAGGTGAATGTTTTATCTATCATTCTATGGGGCACTGCCATTTTACTTTAAAGTTTAAATAATTTGAAGGAAGTAGAATTGGCAGTTCAACGGTTGACACTTGATATAGGAATCACCCCTACCCTACTCTTACTAGGTAGTGGCAGCCTGCTGGCATGTTGTCAATCACTGGATAAAATGAGTAAATTTGTGTTTTTTCATTGCCTCTAACATACATGCAATCTATGATATTATAAAGTATATGTAGATAAAGACGAATAATGATTCTTAATTTCTATATGATTTGCTTGTTAATATTTTTATTTAACAAGTTTGTTATCTGACCTTGAAAAACGTACTTTTAGCAAATTATATGTAGCACATGCACTTCTGGCTGTACAGCATAAACTTCTCACTAACTTCATATTCATTAAGAAATGTGGTGTTTTAAGGGCATGCATATGTTACATGGAGAATGTGTACATTTCTACAGCCCACTAGACCTTTATTTTGCATAGAGCATAACTTGTTAGTCTATGAAATAATAAAAGGACACGCTCACTTGAAATAAATGCCAATCTTGAATGCATATCTTTATATAAAATTCAATGGTGATTAAACTGGTTCTGGACCTAACTGTGGTGTCCCTAGATAACAGATGCACCCTGTACTTGTAGTACATGGGTGAACAACAACATAGTCTAAATACTGGCGAAAATAGCTTTAGTATGGAACAGCAAGTAGAAAGCCTGGCTCCACTATCAAATGGGTACTTATATCGGCACAGAATTGGTCAAATGGGAGAGAAGGCAAAAAGACAAGATGGCGGCCATAGAACACCGTCGATTTCACCTTTAAATTCTATTAAACTATATGTTTTATTATATTATTCAACTCAAAGGTGAAATATTAAGATATATATAAAGAATAGTATTGCTTTTTAGATTGTGGATTTAGGCTCTCATTTCATTTCCCCGCTTTTTCAACAGCTTTTATATTGGGTTGGTATTCACCCGTGTACTGCAACTTAGTGCAAGTATGGGGTGAATCCTTTATCTATAGTGTCCCTAGATAAAGGATTCACCCGGTACGCGCAGTACACGGTTGAAAACCAGCTTTATATAAAAACGGTCGAAAAAGCGGGCTAATGAATTGAGAGCCTAATTTCACAATCTAAGAAGCAACAATTATTCTCTTCATATGTCTTATTGATAGCCCGCTACCTTCGAGTTGACAAATATAATATAATATCTAGTTTAATGCAATTTAAAAGTGAAATGCTATTCTGGGAGTACCAGACCTTCAGTAAGTTCAGGAAGAAAATATTTGCTACTATTGCATGTGTAGGCATATTCCATAGTACCATGATTAGTAATATCATTTTTCTACAAAGCTGAATGAAAAAAAAATTAAGTTGAAGTCCCTTATTTTATTGGGTGTCATCTTCTATTGTGTTACGTCCACAACTCAAAATTGGGAAGAATATACGGTGAAGTACGGGGCGAATCATGACATTTATCTAGGTTGACACTAGACAAAAGATTCACCCGGTGTGGCGGTTTCAGCGCCCGGACAGTTTCAGCGGCCTGTCGTGGCTTCTGCGCATGCTCGGATTTTAAGACATATGCAAAACACCCGTGGCCTCGCCGGCTACAAGCTCAGCTGTAACTATCGCTGGTGCCCGGCAGTGTTAGGGACCGATTAGGCCGAAATCTATTGAATGCGATCATATTTAACAGAATTACATACTCAAATAATGAAATTTAATTAAATTAACCTTAAATTCTAAGCGATATTAACGTAGCAGCTAGATCAGCGTCGAATCGCCGAGTGTAAACAAAACAAATAGCAGTGCTCGCCGCAACGTGCGAAAATGCGCGCATGCGCAGAAGCCACAACAGGCCGCTGAAACTGACCGGGCGCTGAAACCGCCACACCGGTACTTGTAGTACTGCAGCAGTACGGGCTGAATCTTGTACCTAGGCAGAGAGCGTGTATATAAACAGATGAGAGGGACAACTCCCGCGAAAAACGGTAACACAGGCTACAGTGGCGTTCCTGGCGGTTAGTGTTGAACAAGCCATGAGTTTGCCGGTACGCTCAATGCAAAACATTTGTTTTTATTCAAAATTAATAGAAATCCAGAAGCCTAACCTTATCAATTTAATATAATCCTTTTGGTAAACATGTTTTCTATATGTCTTCCAAGCGGTTTGTTTCTATGTGGTGTAGTTTTAGAGATATTTAACGTTTTCTGTATGAAGATTGCTCACTGCCATTGACAATGCCTTGAGTTTGCCGTACGTGTAGTGCAAAACGTGTATTTTATTCAAAATTAATAGAAATTCAGAACCCTAGCCATGTAAATTTAATATAGTCTCATTGTTAAATATGTTTTCTATATGTGTTCCAAACAGTTTGTTTCTATGTAGTGTAGTTTTAGAGATATTTCACTTTTTCTGTACGAAGACTGCTCAAGGCCATTGACAATGCCTTGAGTTTGCCGTACGCGTAGTGAAAAACGTCAGTTTTATTCAAAATTAATAGAAATCCAGAAGCCTAACCATATCAATTTAATATAATCTCGTTGGTAAACATGTTTTCTATGTGTATTCCAATCAGTTTGTTTCTAGGTGTTGTAGTTTTAGAGATATTTAATGTTTTCTGTATGAAGATTGCTCACTGCCATTGAAAATGCCTTGAGGTTTGCCCATATGCTTAAGCTGTTCAACAACCACCACTTGGAGCGCCACAGTCGGCAGCTGTTACATGCTCTAGTATGGGAGTTGTCCCTCTCATCTGTTTATATACACGCTCTCTGGTGTAGCTATGGAATCTGTTAGTTTCAGCACATTTCAGCTCCTGGTTGAAAGAGAATACCAACGAAAAAAAACATATATAAATGAAAGATGTTAATCTTTGATCTAGCATTGCATTTACATCAATTTAATCAGGATATTTTATATCATTTGTGTTTCTCGATGCATTTAATCCTAGTAAATCAAATTTTGACATGCATCGACCTGATACAGGCTATAAGCCTAACAAAATCAGAAACGGATGAGTATGAGTATGAGTATTTAGATCTAGACAAATCTAGTCATTCAGACTAGTGGTAGAACTTAGCTAGCCAGAGTCAGTCTTACTTATTTTATTTATGTTTTTATTTATATCCTATAGTTTATAACATCTGCAGAGCTAGGAAATTGGTAGGGCTAATCAGACATTGGTTATATACTTCTTTGAAACCAGACACATTTGACATTTTAATACTTAGAACAACCAGAAAATGGCCCCGATAAATCCGTTCGTTTTTTTTATGAAGAATAAACTTCAGTGGGGACGGTTGTAGAAGCGGGGAGGTTCTTTACAACAGTTAATGAAGAGTCATTGAGGCGGACCTGGATCCCTCCGGTCTGGTGGTAGCAGTGCACTTGCATCCAGAAGCCGATGGTTCAGGAGGAAGGGATGGGAAAATGTTGGATCTGCATCAATAAGAAAGCAAAACAGTGAAAAAGGAATAGGGGCCCACCGAAGGAAACAACTTCCTTCATCAGGGGGAGGAGTAAGCCCGGTGTCGTATTTTCAGCGCCCGGTCATTGTCAGCGGCCTGTCGTGGCTTCTGCGCATGCGCGGATTTTAAGACATACGCAAAACACCCGTGACCTCGCCGGCTACAAGCTCAGTTAAGGTACCCGGCAGTGTTGGGGACCGATTAGGCCGAAATCTATTGAATGCGATCATATTTAACAGAATTACATACTCAAATAATGAAATTTAATTAAATTAACCTTAAATTCCAAGCGATATTAACGTAGCAGCTAGATCAGCGTCGAATCGCCGAGTGTAAACAAAACAAATAGCAGTGATCGCCGCAACGTGCGAACATCCGCGCATGCGCAGAAGCCACGACAGGCCGCTGACAATGACCGGGCGCTGAAAATACGACACCTGTCGAAAACAAAAAGAAAAGGGTAGTATAGAGGAAAGAGAAATGAGGAGAGTTGGAGTCAAAGGGCAATGCATCCTTGCCCTATGGTGCCCAGTTGGCGAGCCGGAGACACGGACAGAGTAAATGAAATGTTGGCCGGTGTCGTATTTTCAACGCCCGGTCATTGTCAGCGGCCTGTCGTGGCTTCTGCGCATGCGCGGATTTTCGCACGTTGCGGCGATCACTGCTATTTGTTTGTTTACACTCGGCGATTCGACGCTGATGAAGCTGCTACGTTAATATCGCTTGGAATTTAAGGTTAATTTAATTAAATTTCATTATTTGAGTATGTAATTCTGTTAAATATGATCGCATTCAATAGATTTTGGCCTAATCGGTCCCTAACACTGCCGGGTACCGTGGCTGAGCTTGTAGCCGGCGAGGTCATGGGTGTTTTGCATATGTCTTAAAATCCGCGCATGCGCAGAAGCCACGACAGGCCGCTGACAATGACCGGGCGCTGAAAATACGACACCGGCTCCCCTTCCTGCAACTCTTTTCAGCCATAATCAAGGAGGAGCCCAGCAGTGGAAAGGCGATAGAAGGGGTGTGGGCGAAGTGGGGTCCGGATAGCAAGTGTGCACAGACCATCTTGCTTGTGGGGTCGTTCGTAACCTTACGACGGTTACCGGCTGCAGAACTGCAGCAATATAGAAAGGCACTGATAAATCGGTCCGATCTTTGGTTGAAGCTTAATCTACAGTAGGGACAGTTGTAGAAGGTGGGGGATGTCTTTACAACATTCAAAATGGCGAAGCATTGGGGCAGCCCCGAATCGCTCCAGTCCAGCAGTAGCAGAGCACTTGTATCCAGTGGTTAGGAGCAGCGAGGGGTTAGGAGGAAGGGACGGGCAAAGGGGGGTACAGCGGTTCCAGCAACGAGAACAAAGTGAGAGAAGATAAGGTACATGGCCCCACCCAAGCACACAACTCCCCTGGTCAGGGCAGAGAGCGTGTATATAAACAGATGAGAGGGACAACTCCCGCGAAAAACGGTAACACAGGCTACAGTGACATTCCTGGCGGTTAGTGTTGAACAGGCCTTGAGTTTGCCGGTACGCTCAATGCAAAACATTTGTTTTTATTCAAAATTAATAGAAATCCAGAAGCCTAACCTTATCAATTTAATATAATCCTTTTGGTAAACATGTTTTCTATATGTCTTCCAAGCGGTTTGTTTCTATGTGGTGTAGTTTTAGAGATATTTAATGTTTTCTGTATGAAGATTGCTCACCGCCATTGACAATGCCTTGAGTTTGCCGTACGTGTAGTGCAAAACGTGTATTTTATTCAAAATTAATAGAAATTCAGAACCCTAGCCATGTAAATTTAATATAGTCTCATTGTTAAATATGTTTTCTATGTGTTCCAAACAGTTTGTTTCTATGTAGTGTAGTTTTAGAGATATTTCACTTTTTCTGTACGAAGACTGCTCAAGGCCATTGACAATGCCTTGAGTTTGCCGTAAGCGTAGTGAAAAACGTCAGTTTTATTCAAAATTAATAGAAATCCAGAAGCCTAACCATATCAATTTAATATAATCTTGTTGGTAAACATGTTTTCTATGTGTATTCCAATCAGTTTGTTTCTAGGTTTTGTAGTTTTAGAGATATTTAACGTTTTCTGTATGAAGATTGCTCACTGCCATTGAAAATGCCTTGAGGTTTGCCCATATGCTTAAGCTGTTCAACAACCACCACTTGGAGCGCCACAGTCGGCAGATGTTACATGCTCTAGTATGGGAGTTGTCCCTCTCATCTGTTTATATACACGCTCTCTGGTCAGGGGGAGAAGTATGCCTGGGAGAAATAGAAAGGGTAGAGTCTAGGAAAGAGAAATGAGGAGAGTTGAGTCAAAGGACCGTGTCTATTTGCTCTATGGTGACCATCCAGCGAGCTAAAGACACGGACAGAGCACAGACCATTACCGCATCGAACCATATGGAAGTCCTGTAGGGAGGGACCAGTGCGATTGCTCCTCCGCGCGTCGTGCGCTACTCTGCGGCAGTTCGTCGTCAAGTCGTTAAGCCCATAGGCCATCAATTTATTAAGGGTATGAGATATACCAATACCGGCATCTATGTTTGGATTGATATTAACATTCCCTAAATATGTATATAATTCAAATAAAACTCTCAAAGTAAGATACCGGTATATAGTTAGTCACAATTTGACCGTAAATCGGGCCTAAGCTATGGGGCTTCACGAGGTTTCCATAACAACCGTGGCGACACTTGTTGGATTGTCAAGAACGTGTCACCATGTCACAGGAAAAGGGCCTAGGAAGCTTCGGTTTACCCTCCAAGTTCGGTAAGAAAATCTTTGTATATTGATATATTGTAATTCACAAGGTCTAAAGGTAGAGTGTCAATCACTTATTCATCCAAACCAAGCGCTCGGATTGTATTGTGGCATCAATATCGACGCCGTTATGGTAAAAACCACATGGCAATATCTATCCAGCCTTCTCTCGAAAATACAAATTTAGTATTACATAATTATGGAAGTTATTTCTTCAGTAATATTGATTATTCAATGAAGAACTAGATCATGTAAATGTTGGATGTAAGCATCTGCAATATTAGAAGTGTAGTTTGAATAACTTAATGTTAAAATGTATCGATAAATATGCTTTACACAACTTGCACAAGTTATTACAGGTCGGTTTTCAAGCGGCATGTTCAGCGAATAATATTCTCTAGAAACTAGTACGAAGAACGTAAATGTATAGGGTCTATAGCAATATAATAGTATTGTCATGGGGGTGATGAAAATGGGAAATACTGCGCCTAGAGCGGGACTCGAACCCACATCTCTTTGCATTCCGGGCCAGTGTGCTAACCATTACACCACCTAGGCTCCCTGATATCAACACACTACCCATGCCTACCTGTTTATGTGGTTACTTGCCTGAGAGGTCAGTGCAGACTACTACACTAGTCCCCCTGGAATTGTAAGTCTTTTAATACTTACAATTACATACATACAGGCAATGCACTAACACATACATACACAGGGCAGGTTCAACAACCATACAGCGCGTAGCTTGTATAGGATCACGGTCACGGCAACCAGTGTCATGGGGGTGATGAAAATGGGAAATACTGCGCCTAGAGCGGGACTCGAACCCACATCTCTTTGCATTCCGGGCCAGTGTGCTAACCATTACACCACCTAGGCTCCCTGATATCAACACACTACCCATGCCTACCTGTCTATGTGGTCACTTGCCTGAGAGGTCAGTGCACACTACTACAGTATTATTTATAAGCTCATGATGATGCATATTTGTTTATCGATTGGTAAATATAGACAATTTGTGCATAAGACTAATTCGTAATTCCAGCGGCGCGGTGCATTGTGAGATGCGTCAAAGCAAACCAAAGCCGTGAGAAGCACATAGCACATGCTAATACATAGATAAAAGATTCACCCGGTATTTGTAGTACACGGGTGAAGACCAGCCTTATATAAATACAGGCGAAAATAGCGTTAGTATGGAAGTGAGGCTCCAGTATGTGGCTCCAGTATCAAATGGCTACCCATATTATGCATATAGGCACAGAGTTGGTGAAATGGGAGAGAATGCAAAAAGACAAGATGGTGGCCGCAGAACGCCGTCGATTTCACTTTTAAATCTGATTAAACTAGCTATTATATTATATTTTTCAACTCAAAGGTAGCGGGCTATCAATAAGACATATGTAAAGAATAATTGTTGCTTCTTAGATTGTAAAATTAGGCTCTCAATTCTTTGACACGCATTTTCGCCAGCTTTTACATAAGGTTGGTTTGCACCCCTACTGCAGCAGTACGGGGTGAATATTGTATCTAGCTAATACACTGAGTGCAGCTGTGAAATGTTCTAGTTTCAGCTCATCTCAGCTCTTGTTTGAAACATAGAATACAACTAAAAAATATATATATAATAAATTAAGATGTTAATCTTTTATCCAGCATTACATTTAAATCAATCTAATCAGCACGTCTTATACCATCTGCATTTAGAACTAGAGAAATCTGGTCACTCAGACTAGTGTTGGAACTATAGCCAGAGTAAGTTTTACTTATTTTATTCATATTTATATTGATATGCTATGGTTAATAACATTTGTAGAGCTACAAAATAGATAAGGTTAATCAGACATTGGTTATATATTTCTTTGAAACATGTTCCTGTTGACACAGTTGACATTTTAATACTTAGAACAAGAATTAAAAATGGTGATTAAACATCAGCCTGTGATGCGCGAAAAGGAAGAAGGAAGGCGGGGGTGGGAAAAAGGCGTTTTATTAACGCCTCAACAGGGCATACAGAGGAACAGATATACAGGGAAGGAACAAGGAAGGGCTCATGAGGAGCAAGGAACAGGCTCGAGAGGAGCAAAACAGTGAAGGGCCCATGAGGGGCAGAGATAAGCAGGAGGGGCTCATGAGGAGCAACGTCAGAGTTCAGGTCGGGGGGGTGCCGAGGAGCCCTCCGCCGCAGAGGGAAGAGGGTAGAGGAGGGAGAGTTGGGTGGGTGGGTGGAGGAGAAAGGAGGTGAGGTCTGGAAGGCGGCAGGAGGGCGAGTGCCTGAGGGAGGCCGGCGGGCGGCCTTATAAGGGAGGGAAGGGGCGCGGGCGACAGCAGGTGAGGTGTGAATGCTGCCGGCCCGGGGGAGGGTGAGTGGCGGTGAGGAGCGGGCGTCGGGTGAGGCGCGAATGCTGCGCGACAGGGGGGCGGGGGAGGAGGCGGCGCGGCGGGGTCTGGCGAGGTGTGAGCGCAGCGCGACAGCCCGGGGCGGGGGAGGGTCTCTTCCTCTCCTCGCATCAAACGTAATGCTTCGCATTACGACCGATGCGCGAAAAGGAAGAAGGAAGGCGGGGGGTGGGAAAAAGGCGTTTTATTAACGCCTCAACAGGGCATACAGAGGAACAGATATACAGGGAAGGAACAAGGAAGGGCTCATGAGGAGCAAGGAACAGGCTCGAGAGGAGCAAAACAGTGAAGGGCCCATGAGGGGCAGAGATAAGCAGGAGGGGCTCATGAGGAGCAACGTCAGAGTTCAGGTCGGGGGGGTGCCGAGGAGCCCTCCGCCAAAAATAAGGAGAGGGCTCGAGGCGCGCCCGAGGCGGGGGGCGCGGGCGCCCGAGGCGGGGGCCCGGGGAGGCCGGCCTGGGTGAGGAGAGGGTCCGGGGCCTAGGTGGATGGGGGAGCGGGCGGCCAAAAAAGGGAGGCCCGCTCCTGAGGGCTGGGGGGAGGAGGTCCGGCGAGGGTCGAGCAGGGGGGCAGCGAACTCCTCAGGGCTGGGCGGGGTGGGGGTCGGGTCGGGAGGGTTCATGAAGGCGGTGTCGTGAGCGTCCGTGGCTGGGTTGTCCGGGGAGGGTCCCTGGTGAGGCTGGGCCGTGTCGCCCGAGGTGTGAGGTGCGAGGTGGTGGGCCCCGGCTTCGTCTGGGCGGCGTTTCGATTGGTGGTCGCTGGGAGGTTGTCGGTGGAGGTCGCGGGGCTGTCGGCAGTGGTGAGGGTGAGGCGCCGGGAGGGGCCCCCCGGGCCGGCCGGGGGGGGGGGCCGGCGGATCAAAAATCCGCCGAGGCGGCCGGGGTCTGGCGCTCACGGGCTTGCTTGGTGAGGCATATCCGCCTCGCAGTGCCTGGTGAGTAGGCGCCGTACATTGGCGCAGTAGGCGCAGATGTGCCGGCGCCTGTCTCCCACCTCGCCGTGGGCCTCCCCGATGTGGGCCCGATCGCACGAGGTGGGATCGCGGTTCCACGCGGGGCAGGGGGCCCCGTGAGTGTGCCTATCGTAGGCGGTGCGGGCGTCGGCTTGGGGCCGGGGCGGGTGTGTGCCTCGGGCCCATTCGCCTCGGGGGAAGTCCTCGCCTCGGGAGACTGGTGTTGCCGGGGGGGTGGGCGTGGTGATGGAGTCCATCCTCAGGGCGTTGAGGGCGACAGGGTCGTGCCATCCGTGGGGGAGCCTCCCGTCCGCTATCCAGGTGAAGATGGCCTCTGAATAACGGCGGACGGTAGGCCAGGGATGCACGAGGATATCCCTCATCACGGTGAGGTGGTGGTGGCGTAGGCCCTGGAGGGAGTGCTCGGGGAAGGCTGGGTGGCCGGCGAGGGTGAGGAGGGCGAGGTTGTACTCATCGCGGGTGGCCTCCCCTCTCTTGACCGGCTTCCGCTCAGGCCCCCTCTCGATGAGGTCCGAGGGGAAAATGTATCCCGAGGGGATGCCTAGGCGCCTGCCGGCGCGCTGCGCCTCGGCGGATGCGAGGATGTCTCGGACGGCGTCGGCCGCGGCAGCTGGGGTGTAGTCCTCGGCGATGTCCTGGAGGTAGGCCGGGGGAGGCGCGGGGCCGCCTCGGGCGGCGAGGCGGTCGTAGTGCTGGTAGTGGGGGTGGGCTGCCCCGGGCAGAGTCGCTTGAGGCGGCGGCGGGGGCCGGGCCCCGGCGGCGGTCTGCGCCCGAGGTGCTGGGGCGGGCGGCGTGCTGTATCCTGCCTGCGTGTGCTCCGGCGCTCCTCGGGCTCCCGCCGACTCGAAGGCGTCCATGCGCGTAGTGAGGCGCTGGAGGGCTTGTAGGATGATGGCTGTGTCGGCGCCCGAGGTGGCCGAGGGGGAGGCCAGGGCCGGTGATGATGAGGCGTCGCCGGGCGAGCCCGAGGCGGACCCCGGCGTGGCCCGGGCGGTGAGCCTGGTGTTCTTGCGGCCTCTTCCCTTCCCGCGTCCGGGCATGGTGCAGGAGCCTGAGGCGGGGCAGCGGTCCGAGGTGGAGAAGTCAGGAGAAAGGAGGTGAGGTCTGGAAGGCGGCAGGAGGGCGAGTGCCTGAGGGAGGCCGGCGGGCGGCCTTATAAGGGAGGGAAGGGGCGCGGGCGACAGCAGGTGAGGTGTGAATGCTGCCGGCCCGGGGGAGGGTGAGTGGCGGTGAGGAGCGGGCGTCGGGTGAGGCGCGAATGCTGCGCGACAGGGGGGCGGGGGAGGAGGCGGCGCGGCGGGGTCTGGCGAGGTGTGAGCGCAGCGCGACAGCCCGGGGCGGGGGAGGGTCTCTTCCTCTCCTCGCATCAAACGTAATGCTTCGCATTACGACCAAAGTGACTTGATTGTTTTGTGGGGAATTGTATGTTTCTTAGCTCAAAATGCTCAAGTATGAATAGTTGTGTTGTAAATATATACATTATATTATTATATTATATTCGTGCATCCATGTTTATTCCAAATTGTTCTGTATTTCTATTAATTTAGAATAAAATCGAAGTTGTGCCCTGCGCGTATCGGCAAATTTAATGGCCACGAGCATTTGTTTTGCTGTTGGCGCCGTTTTCAGCGCGCAGTCGGAATTACCAACTAGTCTATTCTCTAACCCTATTCTTCTTCTTGGTGTTAAATGAAAAATCACAGTTGATTATGTGTATTACCTTCCAGGTGCGTGGCTATGTGTAGATTTAGGTTTTGTGATGTAAGAAGGACGTTGCCACAACATTAGAACTGTGTGGCACCTCTGTCATTGATGTCACTGAGTTAGTTCCCCCCCCCCTCCCCCCCCCCCCCCCCCCCCCCCACACACACACCCTACATGCTTAGCTTCACATTTACTTAACTTGGCACATTTCACACAGATCATCGCAACGTTACCTATGGGATAAAATAGAGTTCACAGGTAATAATAGTTAAGTCTCGTTCATTTAAAATGTGTGTCTGTGATGGTGTTATTGTTTTTTTAATGTATGTTTGTGTGTGATGTATATTCTTTTCCTAACATCGCGATATTATATCAATTTGATTTTTGTCATCACGTTTTCCCCCTTTGACTTTGTCGTCAATAGGATACCTTACAGTGAGATGTTGCATAGGGTATATGAGGGAAATAAAGTATTTTTCCTTAGTTGGCAAGGTATAAATGGGAAAGAAAAATCCCAACCATATTAGATTTTTACCGGGTTTAACCTATATATACATATACTATCTTAATTCCCTTGACAACTATCTATAGAGGGGAAATTAAAATGATTAGAATGTGACTAGGTCTATTACTCTAGTTACATAGGCCCTAGATAAATACGAGATGCAAATGTCAACCATCTTATGGTTTGAGATCAATTGCCTTATCCTCCTTGATATGCTTACTTTCCTAACGTAATAAGGCTAACATGGAAATGAAAATACCAAGCATCATACTTATTTTACTGGAATTAACTTGTTATTTTCGGTAAGATTCTATTAATCGGAAGTTAAAATGTTGAGCATATAATATCATTACCCGAATTTGTATTTGGGTCATTCTCTAAAACTGGGCATTAAAGTGTGACATGGAAACCAAAGGTGAAAACCTTCCAAATAATAGCAAAACACATTCCAAATAATAGGAGAATCCATGCTTCTACAAAGGTGGACATGTTGTACATATGTCAGAGTTGAAAAAAAATTAGTTCACTTTTTGATTAAGATGTAATACAAATTGAGCACTTGTGTAACATGAATATCAAAGACACATCCAGAACATCATTTTAGCCTAAACAACAAAGTGAAACAAGATTTTATTGACTACAGTTAAGCAAACAATGTTATGTCTTACAAGAAAAAAGTTGACAAAGGTGAAAAAAGGTTTGGCTAAATGCATGTTGTCCATGTGTAGATTTTCACTCTAGCACAAAATCATACAAGTATAATTTTGATTTCTTTTGTGCGATAGATTCAATACACGTAGAACTGCTAACTTACCTAATAAAACAGCAGCTATAATAATTATTTGATTTGCTATCAATAAAAGAAAGACTTAATTATCAGAATCGTAACGTGGAGACCAAATATGTGGTGCCAGTTTTGGAGAATGATCCATTTACCAATAATTAGACATATTCTTTTAGGTATCTTGCTTTATATCACTATATATTCTTTTCACCCCAGGAACCTATGTATGATGGAAACCTTAAAATGTCACTTCTCTAAGGATTGTACCTAAGTGAACTAGTCAAGCATATGTAATGATGGATTTTAATGAAAGTGTTAACCATCTTATGTTTTTACCGAGTTCCATTGTATCAATAATGACAGTTATTGTCATTTTCCGATACTAAATCATTTACCATTGCGAAATGAGAATGTCTTTATCATTTGATGTTACCCTATGCAAATTATATAGTCATGTAAGTAGGTACCTAATGAACGTGACAACCATCTTCTAGATTTACTGCGTTGCCTAATAATAAGTTATATCAGGGAACAATGCAGACTTATTAACCTAGTCTTCTGTTTTAACTGGGTTAACTTATACGTTGTTACCCTCGTTTATCTGTGAATGAGGAATGCAAATCTGAAGTGCATTCTAGGTTTTTTTGCATGGTTACGCTTATGCAGTCTTCTTGTTGACTGTTGAATGTGAAGTATATAATATCATTCCTAAAATGTATAAAATGCCTAAAATGCCTAAAATGCCTAAAATGCCAGGCAGTTTATATCTTACCAAAGTAGCCGATCCCAGTAGATAATCTTAGTGTTGTATTGTAAGCCACCCAGTAATGAGAAATATGAATATTAACGATATCATGTGATTTCCTGTCTAATGCCTCAGTCACAAATGAGCTACGGCGTGCTTGCTGTGACTGTAAGTCGCCGCATCGGCCAGACCGTACGGCGACCTACAGTGGGTTATGGTCGCCGTACAGTGACTATACGGTTTTTTGCTCGCCGCAAGCGGTTGCTGTTATTTTCAGTTGAAGTTATCTTAACTTTTGAAAATCGCAATGCCGCAGACCAGAATCCCGCAGGAATCCTGCCGGAATTCTCCCAATCCCTATTCTATACATTATTGCACAAACATATGTTTGTGCAATAATGTATAGAAATTGTGAATACAAAAATGTCTTAAAATGTCTTTAAAATGTCTTTAAAATGTCTTATCTGCGGTTGTGCAGTGACACACACACAAATATAAGGCGCCGTATGGTGATCTATGCCTTGCGATGACCGTACGATTTGTGAATATATAAACCGCAGACCGTAACCCTGTAACATTTGCATAAACTGCAAGCCACACAGCAGACCGTAGCACCGTACGGTGACCGCAGCATTTGTGACCTAGGCATAATTCATATTATTTAGTTGATATCCTTATTATATATCTAACTATGAATGTTAAATGAAAATGACAGCTTTTAGCAATGTATAATCTTGTTGCCCCTGTCAACTTTCTTTCAGTTAGGAATAGAAATTGCAATCACCTAATGTGCATACCTTTATTCAATGCTTTCAGCATTATTTGCCTTGTCCAATGCTATTAATGGGAATGGAAATCACATTCATCATATGATTTTACCTAACTTAACTCATATCAATAGACAGTTTTAGTGTCCAAATGAAGTATTTCTCAATGAGAGATGAAAGTTACAATTATCTTATATTTATATCAGAGTTAATGTGTATCACTATGTAGTTTTATTATACCTCTCAAGTATCTAGCAATGGAAAATGAAAATCATAATCATCTTCTGTTTAGATTTTAGTTAACTTCTATCAACATGTATTATCATTGTCCTCCTCCCTAACTTTCTATTAATTGCAAATGAATATCGTAATCAGCGTTAAGTAATCCTGATGCGTCATATATTTTGTTATTACCACTGTTGTACTAAATCAAAAGATTAGATAACAGATAACCCATGCACCTACTTCCGGAAGGAATTTCATCCCTGTTTGATGAAGAAGCCCAATGTCTGAAACATATTTTTTCTCCTACCCTACCCTTTCTTTCCCTTCCCTCTCTCAACTTCGTGGGGGTCTCACAAACGGGGTTGCCCTGAGCAGAATCTCGCCAGTCAACTCAGAGGAATTCGGGATGCTCGTCTGACCCGTAAGTCATTCCTTGCCCCACTCCAGGGTTGTTTTTTAATACTGTTCTCCTTCCCCTCATATATTTGAGATAGTCGATAAGGGCCCTAGTCACAACAAGCCAAAATGTGGATGTATTCGCTTACAAATTATTTACCAAACCTTTGTTCATGAAGAGTCAATAGTTGGAAGTAGTTGTGTCCACCGTCCTCTACTAGTTGAAACATAACCTGGAGTCCTGCTCACGATGAGTCAATATGTGCGAGTTGTACTCTCCAATACAGGCATGTAAGCTGCAGTGTTAAGAGTTTAATTATATCTCAGATCTAAGTGGCGGTCATGTTACTCCACACAGTATCCATAGTCCGATGTAGGCATCACATTTTCGAAAAAAATAATCAAAAAAGTCAGGGGCACGAGCTTCGGCTAGTGATCCCCACCGCCACATAAAACAAAAAATGTTAAGGGCTCAAAACGGGGAATCTACCAGTTTTTAGGGACTCACTTAATTGAGAATTGATAGTGTAATTTGACATATTTGACAAGGACATGGGTGTAATTTGACATATGTGTCCATGTAATTACTTAAGCCCCGTTCACACGGGCAGAGTTTAGGCCGACTTAGATGAGGCAAACTAGATGAAGTGAACTAGGCGTGAAAGTGTGTCGTGTCCACACATCCAGTACTTAGGGCGGTTTAAGCCGGAAATCGATATCTGCGCATGAGCAAGTCCATACTAACCAGCGCCACTTTCGGTTAGTCAACGTCACCACGAGAGAGTGTGGGTTCGACCTAGATATGTATAGACTGAGTCGTATTGTTTTGGAACGGTCAAAACTTCTGCTGGGCAGTGAAAACCTAAAAATAAATGATGGAAAAAATATCTGTGCACAGCTAGCTCTATCATAGACCAAATTATAATATAATATGCGCTTTTGATCGACCGGAAAGTCAACAAACTCAGGTCTCGACTGCGCATGCGTGTCATGAGCTTAGGCCGCCTCAACTAATCCGCTATCGTCCACACAGGCAAGATAGGCCGATTTAAGCTAAATCGCTTCATCTATACTACTGCGTGAGGTGGTATAGGTTAACCGATCTAGCTGAATCGATTCAGCCCTAAATCGCTTTAGCGTAGCGTCCATACGGCGAATGTGAAGCGAACTAGACAAGGCGATTTAGATGAAGCGTTTTACCTCACCAGTGTGAACGGGGCTTTAGTTATGTTTAACCTTGCACATGTACATAACATACATTGTACTCAGGGATGAGAATTTCCCACCGATTGGTGGTTTCGCGACCGACTTGTAGTGAATGGCCTGCCTCTTTAGGCCTAACCTGTTCCTGTACTGTAAGTACGGGGTGAATCTGGTATTTGACAAGCATACCAAAACTAATTTGACATGGTTATGCTTGAAATATCTCCTAGGTTAAGTAATTTTTAATCAAAGCTTCCTCCAACTAATGTAAGGTCGATTATAATGATTAAACCTGATATATTTATCGCAGAAAATGACAAAAACACTAAATCAAACAGGCAACTTTAATCCTTTGAACTGAACTAAAGTGACATAATGAATATACTGTTAGTTTTGTTTTGGGTCAAAACAATACAGTAGAAACTTAAAGCCATATGACTATGCAACTTTAACGCATACATATTTCGGAAAACATTAAACTGGCAATAGATTCATTTTGCGCCATGAATGTTTGCTGCTGACCGAGAGTAAACTTACCAATAATGAAGGGTTCATGTGCAAAATCCGACAAATCCATTTGAGCTGTTCTCTGTAAAATAATTGAATTTGTAAATGATCATTTTGGTTCAGTGAACAAAGGTATGTTTTCAGCGCTGAGACACTGGTCTTCCGGCCACGTTATGTTACATTCATTCACATATATACAGATGAACCTCGATCCAACGGACTAATAGGGGGGAGCAGTTGTCCGTTAAAGCCGTTTGGCCATTGCAGCGATGAAATTTAAGAACCTGTACCACAAGGCAGTGGGTTTACAACTCTGCAAGGCAGGGGCGTCAAACTCCCTGAGGTATTGCTATACCTGCAATACCTGCATAGGATACAGCTATAATAATAGGCTTTGGACCTGTTAGCTGCTCTTAATTAATAGAAATCGAGACAGTTCTTCAGATGTGGTGGATTGTAGCAACTGTCACTGGCTCCGAGATATACGTAATGCTTGACCAGTATGCATCCAAAGAAACAATTCCTACAAATTCAGATATTCACTCTAGCGGATTGTGTCCGTTGGATCCGGAATCCGTTGCATCGGTCTCCGTTGCATCGAGGTTCATCTGTAATTGTAAAAAATCAACAAGAATGTATTGCTGTGCTTTCCAGTTAAAGTTGATCAATTTCACACGGAGTAGGGTACTTTATAGGGGATGTATCAGCTTCAGTGAAAAGAAATCGATTTGAATATCAGTATGCTATGGCAGCTTCAGCTCAAACATTGTAGTCACGTTTTCATTTTGGTCCAGTCATTTCGGTTTTTTTTTTGCACCCGGACCATTGACAGGACTCAGTTAATCAAGCAATCCGATATTTACCGATAACAGGGAAGCCAAGAATCAAGAAAAAGGTAAAAAACATGTCCGGTTTCCTGATTCTCGGCTGGAATTTCGGGTCGACCGTAAAGTTGCACTTGCCCGTGCAGGACTAGGGAGAGGAAAGCAACCACTCAAGAGGTGAGTATATGTTCCACATTATCACTCATGCCATGTACACACATAGTCTGCATGGGTCACTTGCTATCCGGGCCGCACTTTGTCCACACCTCTTCTTCTCTCTGCTCCGCCTCGCTCCTCCTTGATTATGTCTGAAAAGAGTTCCAGGAGGGGGAGCCGGCCAGCATTTCACTTTCTA
Organism: Branchipolynoe longqiensis; assembly: GCA_030323885.1. Lineage (NCBI taxonomy): Eukaryota > Metazoa > Annelida > Polychaeta > Phyllodocida > Polynoidae > Branchipolynoe > Branchipolynoe longqiensis. The sequence goes on along the minus strand of CM059191.1, from coordinate 103,712,839 downwards.
CCTCTTACTCCATCCGTGTCTCCAGCTCGTTTACTGCTCACCATAGAGCAAGGAGACAAGGCCTTTTGACTCAACTCTCCTCAATTCTCTTTCCTCTATTCTACCCTTTCTTTTTTTTTCTCCCGGGCTTACTCCTCCGCCTGATCAAGGGAGTTGTTTGCTTGGGTGGGGCCCTTTTCCTTTTTCGCTCTCTTGCTTTGTCCTTACTGCTGAACCCATCTTTACCCATCCCTTCCTCTGAACCCCCTGCTGCTGGATGCAGGTGCACTGCTACCGCTGGGCCAGAGTGATTTGGAGCTGCCTCAACAACTATTTGTTAATTGTTGTAAAGAGGTCCCCGCTTCTACAACCATCCCACCTGAAGTTTAATCTTCAAACCAAAAATTGGTCCGATTTATCAGTGCCTTTCTATATTATTTCAGTTCTGCAGCAGGTAACAATTGTAAGCCTCAGAACCACCCAAGAGTCGAGTGCATCGGTTAAAGTCTCCCATTATACCTCATGGCGACGGACATGTACTACGACAAATGCTCTCCAAGCACAATTCTGCTTAGTTTTTATGTTTATTAATATAACGAGATATGTGGAGGGAGAGTTGTAGACTCACTGCACCTGAACTGGGTCAGGAAGAGTGCTGAGGTCAGTGGGGGTGTGTGGGGGGGGGGGGGAGGCTGGGACTCCAGTTGCTGTTTTGAAAATGACTGAGTGAATGGAGAGAAGGGAGAGTAAAACTGAGGTATTTTCAATTTTCTTTAGAGTAGTTCAAACAGGAAATATATTTGCTTTAATGTAAAATATATGTTAGTACAATTACATTGCATAATTCAATCAGAAAGACATATAGAAGGAACACGTTTTTTGTTGTTGCATGTTAAAAGGAGTGAACCACATGGGGGTTGAACCCACAACACTAAATAACTTCAGACTATGTCGTGGATTGTGATACAAATTATAAGCAAGTGGCTATGCAATAGTATTACTATTGGTATAAAGTGCTTGTATACTATCGCAAACCAATATCTGGTTTGCATAATAGACGATTTCCACCACTTCTAACCATCAACCCGCCCTCTGACAGCAGTAGCAAAAACTTGTGCTCCGCGTCGGTTTTCAGAACTGATGCATTGTGGAGAGTATGCAAAACAGGAACGGCCAGCAGAAGACTAGTGGGAAGCAGAATAAAAAATACTAAATTTAATCGTATATTTTAGACCAAACCACCAGCACCATAAACTGCTAATGATATCCCAATCAGTCACATTATCTTGACCCTGAGCTAACCAGTTCTTGCCCTATCCTAAGAATGCTGAGTGCCTGACTTGGGAACGACAAGCATCAATTTGTAAGTCATTGGTTTGACTCAACCGGGAACTGAATTCCCGACCTTCTGCATGAGAGGCCTGCGCTCTACCGATTCACCACCGCGTCCGGTAAAACACATGAAATAAAATAAATAAACAAAAGGTAATTGATGCAATTTATGCAATTGATGCATAGCTTTCTGGGAGGAGGTGCTAAGTGACAGAATAATCAAATCAATCAATCAATCAGTCGTCAATAAATACAGGAGCTTTAATCTTCCCCTCCCCATGTGCAGCATTTTGAAAACGCTACCAGACATCACAGCGTCTCCCAAATCCAAGACGACTACGCGGTTTGAAAGGTCCTCAGAAAGGATAGTCCCCGCAAGCAAGGGCAAACATGCCCAAAGCTTGGGGTTGAAGTGTCCTTTCAGAGACCAAACACTGAAGGCGGAGTCAGGGAAGAAGCCGGAGTGGGCCACGGTGGGAAATGTCGTTCCAGCAGAGGAAATCGACGTGACCACATTGGCCCAAAACATCCCTAAGAAGACAAACAACATCATAAAACCGTACGTACACCCCAAATTGTTTTAGTTGATACCCATTTTGGAAATACAAAGATGAGGTCACATGACCTTTTTAGTTTTTTTTAGTATGTGGCTGGATTCCTCGCGGCAATGTTGGTGTGTACGGCTTAGTTTGTTTGTTGTTGTTTTATGTCCTAGCAACATCTAAGGTCATAAGGACGGGTACCGACTTGTGACATTGCGCACTCATGGCATCTTTATAGTGCTGCCCCACTGGGAAATTAGGCCCCCGGCACCATGACCTAATATCTCACTCAGTCACATTATCATTACACTGAGCTAACCAGTCCTTGCCCTATCCTATTAATGTCGAAAGCCATGCTAGGAAGCAACAAGTATCAATCTTAAAGTCATTGGGTTGACTAGACCGGGAACCAAACTCTCGATCTCCTACACGCGATAGGCTACCGATTAGGCCACCGTGCCCAGTAAGGCACACACAAACTGATGACATCAGTGAATACACCACATCTCTTAACTCTTAGTCTAACAAACCCATGCGACTAGTGGGCTATACTCTCTTTTCTTCTCTGTATGTATATATATATATATATATATATATTATATATATGGGTCGTCTAATGGTAAATGGGGCCAATGAATTTTCCAGTATGTAATGGTCAAAATTAATTATGGAAAGAGTAGAGGAGGTATTTTCTTTTTAGAATTGGTATTCTTACAGTTTGGAGGGATAGATATGAAAAGATTATGGCCTAATGTGACATAGTAAAAAAAGCCAACATGTTCATTCCAAAAATATGGTCTTTTATAGGCATGTATTTGTTACATGGATAATGTGGACTTTTCTACAGCCTACTATACCTTTATTTTGCACAGGATATTACCTGTTACTCTATAAACTAATAGGACACTCTCACTTCAAATAAGTGTCTCTCTTGCATGCATATGTTTGAATTTTTTCTGATATTCCATGGTGATTAAACTGGTTCTATACGTAACTGTGGTGCCCCTGCTTTTCCCTTGCTTGTTATGTCAGGGAATATGCTATTCTTGGAATACCAGAACTTCAGTAAGAAAACATTCGCTACTGTTGCATGTGTAAGCCTATTTTATAATACCATGACTAGTAATACCACTTTTCTACAAAGCTGTTTGAAGAAAAATGTAATTGAAGTCCCCAATTTTTGTTGTTCTACCCTCATATTGTGTGACGTCCACAACTAAAAATTGGGATGGATATAACTTCCCTGGACAGATATATTTAAGGTGCAATTGTATACTTGTGATGTCACAGCATCAACATTAATTGTTTCGTTCAATACATTTTCTTAAATAATTGTTGTTATTAATAAATCATATGTTATATCCATACTTGAGGCTGGCTACACAATTAATTTGTGTTATTCTGAAAAGATGGTAACCTAAACTATCTTTTCCTTCACATTCCTAATATCTGTAGGGAGAAGAATTGACTACTCAGTGAAAAGAAAGTGGGGTAATACACAATATAAATTGTTAGCCCTCATGTAACACTTTTGACCTATTTACCATGAAAAGACTCATATATGTATTATATATTCCATAAGTTTCCACGATCTATCATTGGTGATGCATGGCACCAAGGCTGCGTTCGAGGTACGCCTTGGAAATATTCTGGATATTGTGCTAGTCTGAACAACCTTAGCTGTCAGGTGCCTTGAAAATGGCGGCCTCCATAGGGTGCAGACATTTGTAATTGAAAAGAACAGCTCTGATTGGCTGAAACCACTGAAACCGATGGCCATTTTGGAGGCGCTTTTTGCCTCCTATTTGAAAAGCGAGACGTCTCTGAAGCGACGCCACGGCGTACCCTGAACGCAAATAGGCCAAAAGCATGTCACGGAGCTGTCTCCAAGGCGCCTCTGAGGCGTACACTGAACCCGGCCCAGTTTTGATTTCATGGAAGTGGAGTTAAAGCTGCATAGTCCCATAAATACATCAAATTTTCAAAACCGAAACAATTATCTAGATTTGATTCTACATATCAAACTTAGATACTAGTGCACTTATTAAACATGTGTCGCCATGCAGAATGGAATGCCAAGGCAATTGAATAAAACATGTTATTGCAGAAAGATATGGGTCTCAGATTCTTGGCATGCATGCCAAAATTAATTTGGCATGGTTGCACTTCAAATATCTCCAAAGGTAGCCATTTAAAATAAAAGTTACTTCAGACTAAAGTAAAGTAGATTTTAACGATCAACCTAATATATCTATCTCAGAAAATGAGAGAAACTCAAAAGCATCAGACTATTCAACTTTAATGACTGGTACTTGATCACTCACGCAAGGTGTACATTTGTAGATCACCTCTGAGTACTCTCTGTACAGAGTCCAGACACATACAGTAAAACCTCTGTAAATTGACCGACCATGGGACCGACATTAAGTGGTCCATTTAGGGATGTGGTCAGTTTAGAGAGGTAGAATATCCTTATAATGGTATTGTTGGGACCGAAATAAAGCGATCGATATATGGAAGTGGTCGATCTGTGGAGGGGTCGGTATAGAGAGGTTTTACTGTATTTGGTCAATATAAATATAACTATATATATAGTTTGCATATATAATATATATATATACACACACGGAGAAGAAAAGAGAGTATAGCCGACTAGTCGCATGGGTCTATTAGAATAAGAGTTAACTGATGCAGTGTTTTCACTGATGTCATCAGTTTATGTGTGCCTGTTCGAAATTACCCACAAAACTATCCTGCTTAGCACTACCCCATTTTGTGCTAATTTGCTAAAGCCCAACTCCTTTATTCACATTCTTAGCCTCGTCAATAGAAAGATCTCTCCACACTCCTTACATGGGAGATCTAACCAGAGTAATATATAGGAATCAAACCTGAGTTATTTTTGCTGCTCACGCAACAGGGGCTGTCTAATTATAAACACAATTGACCATTGAGGCCAATCTAAATAGTTCACAATCCCTTCACAACATTTATCCGGACAATGCCGGATAAATATTATCCGATATTTATCGTATATTTTACAAAAAATGGGCATCTAGTTATGTTATAATGACACCATACATAGCACTGAGTCAGTTAACGCTGCATTTTTTTAAAAGACTATCTAGAACGCTAAGAGTGCTAAGCAGATTGCTACTGAATTATACTTCCATCAGACTACGCAGTTTTAGCAAATCCCTTACAAATTATCCATTGCAGACAAACCAGCACCGCCAGGTTCCCCAAGCTGAATGATCAGAAGGAACGGCTGCAAGGGCTGCACCAGACAGCAGTGAAGCCCAACAGCAACTCCGCACTCGCGACAAGCTCGAGCAACACATCCGAGAAGTCAAAAGAGCGGAGTCTGGCACAGCTGAAAAAGCGGATCATGACTGGCTACTCGAACAAGCTCGGTCCTAACGTAGCGCCGCTCACCGATGATTATGCCACATCGAGCACCTCGACCTCGTCAGGAAGAGCATCACCATCGACGGCCTTGCCAGGGATCGTCACCGGGGCGGTCCGGAGGCCACATCAGAAGGATGCTTCACCCACGCCACCTGGCGGGCGACGGTCTGGGGTCTCAGTGAGCAGTGCACAGGTGCGCGCGCGTCGCTACGTGAAAGGACAGGACGGTTCAGCAGCCAGCGGGCCCGAAACACAAACGGCACGCCGTCAGGGGTCGGAACAAGTCCGCAATAGGTTACTTCCCCGCAGGAGTAACTAAACTGTTTGTGGTTTGTTTGTATGTTCTGTCTATGTTCTGTCTGTATGTTCCCTTTGTATGTTCACTTTGTGTGTTCCCTTTACATAAAACAAATAAAACAATGTTCCCTTTCTATGGTCCATTTCTACATTCCCTTTCCATATTCCCTTTCTATGTTCCCTTTCTATGATCCCTTTCTATGTTCCCTTTCTATGTTCTCTTTCCTTATTCCCTTTCTATGTTCCCTTTCTATGTTCCCTTTACATAAAACAAACAAAACGATGTTCCCTCTGTATGTTCCCTTTCTATGTTCCCTCTGTATCTTCCCTTTCTACGTTCCCTTTGTGTGTTCCCTTTCTATATGTTCCCTTTACGACAACAACATCCCCTTTGTATGTTCAGTTTGTATGTTCCGTGTGTATGTTCTGTTTGTGTGTTATGTTTGTATGTTCCGTTTGCATGTTCTGTTTGTATGCTCGGTGTGTTGTCTGTCTACTGTTTTGCGTGTTCCATGTCTTAGTTAGTCTTATCATATGGATAGTTTTCTAATAATACAGTTAAAATCATCACTCAAATAACAATATGTAATTACTTTACCATTACCACCATTAAGGCATTAGCGAACTGTTACTTTATGAGGGTGGAATATAATAAAACTGTTTGAGTTTTGCCATATGTGCCGGTCCACATCATTATTCCCCCTACCTGTCCTTAGTATTATTGCCAGCCATACTGCACTTGTAGGTAACGAGTGTACACACTCGTATGTTTGTTTCCTGAGTTATGTGGTCTGTGCTGTCAATCCTATTATGTAATTACCGAGCCATCCCATTACCATGTGTCTGATATATTTAGTCATAATTTTTGGGATGGATCGGCTTTAATTTAATGTCCCTTAAGTGAAACCTTACTAGAGCCGTTTAAACATTCTCATTAGCGAGGGGGAGCCGTATTGTTGGGATACAAGCCCTCCGAGTTTGATGTTTAATACGGCGATAATCTACTTGCTAGCATATTCCAATTGTAATAGTCAATATATTTTGTATTACTGTAAATACGTGTCAATCTAATTCAATAGGAGAAATATTTGTAATATTGAATAAATATGTATATATAATAGACAAAGTATGTGTTGGGTTTTTGTGGGTATTTTTATACTTTTTATTTATCGCCAATCCTGCAATTTAATTAAAATGCACAGTTTTTGTGAACTCTCAACACCGAATGGTCCTGTAGGGCAAGTGTCTCTCGAATTGTACTTGCCCGTCTGAAATATGCTTGCTCTTCCCAAATAATTATGTATATATATATGAAGCAAAACTAAATTAATTAAAAGAAATTCCTCTAAAAGTGTCAGCGTCGAGTTGTGTACATTGTTGCTGACATACCAATAGGCATTGTTAGAAATTAATACTCGATTTATTGAAATCAACATATGGAATCACGAATGTGTGTCCCGGTCACTGTGTGTCAGAAAACCCTAGTGGTGAGAAATGAGTCATTTCATTTTAGATATTTAAACATTTTTTATTCACAATCAGATAATGAAACGACTGAATGCACAACCAGTGCTGTAACATGGGGAATCAATTACACATCCAGAATATTATTTTAACATGTAGGCCCAAAATATATTCGAATCAAATTGTCCTGATTATAGTTAAGCAACAACAATTGCGTTTTAGAAGAAGAAAAGCTGGGGTGTGTGTACATTTCCATGTAAAAGAAATCACACAAGCCTGCTTCTGATCAGTGTTGTGACTTTGGACCAAAAAAGAAATAATTCATTATCACCATGGTGGTATTCGATTATAGTCAATATATTTTGTATTACTGTAACTATCTGTCAATCTAATTCAATAGGAGACCTATTTAATATTGAATAAATGTGTATACAGGATATAAGACGACAAAGTATGTGTTGGGTTTTTGTGGGTATTTTTTACTTTGTTATTTATCGTCAATCCTGCAATTTAATTAATATGACACTCCAGGCGAATCGGGTCACCCGAGACGTTAGGATTTCAAATAGAACACCGCGAGTGGAGTCTAAAAATACAAGAGCCGTGTGCAAAACGACCAGACCCCAGAGCCCCACGTATTGGCTGAGGGTGCTAGGAGCGATGACGTCACAGTTATGCTGGTACTGTCCTGTACCTAATAGCTACCAGTACAAGTCCTACATGTTTTTTAATAGTTATTTTTTGGGTAATAACCCAGATTGATGAAATGGAAATATAATTAAACCATGCAATAATAAAATACTTTAAATCCTATTTCGCTGTATTTATATTGGTTATTAAAAAAAAGAAAGTGTTGGATTAAGCCACTATTTTTTTCCACCCCGAGCGTATTCGTTCATGCAACCAGTGGTTGTCGGGCCTGCGCATGCGGCAAAAAGTGGTTCGGGTGACTCGAGTTGTTTAATCGAATACGGCCCATCGTAACATGGAAACTAAATTCGTGGCGCCCAGTTTCAAAGAGTGACCCTCTTGGTAACAAGCTGAAAAGTCCAGATGAGACCCACGTGCCTCCCGATTGCATGGCCTGATATTCAAATAGTTATCTATACAGTCAGCTCTGGTTAATCTGACAATTTTGCTTACCGACACGATTTCAGGTGGAACGGATTTCCCCAATGTTAATCAATGCTAATTACTCTGGTTAATCCGACACTCGCTTTCCGACACTGACACTGCGTTTTTGTAACAAGCATACCTATAGCATGCCAATAGCTCTGGGTAATCTGACAGTTGAAATCCATCAAACATGAATTAGCACTAATATCCCAGATTTATGGACGATCTACATCACTATTCTCAGAACCATGCTGTGCAGTACAGTTTGTCGAAGTTTTTAAATATCAAACATTGTTAGTGTGAATGATTGATATATATGTTTATCTGTAATAAATGTAGATACATTACTTAGGTGTTATTATTTTAATGAATAACTGCATACATGATTCAGTCACACGTAGGCCTATATAGGCTTATACAAAATAACACAAACGACCATGAAATAGTCTAAATTGGTTAATCCGACAATTTGCTATCCGACATTATTTGGTGTGTGACAGAATGTTTCAGATTAACCAGAGCTGACTATATTATTATATATATATAATTATAATAACATAAGGTGAATGTCCGTGAGTATGTCTGTCGTCGCAAAAAGAGCCTGCTGCTTTACCTTTTAAAATGATCTTAGATTGCTAAGTGGTGTAGATCAGCAAAACTATCCAAATAATTATATTTTTGAAGTTGTTGCACCCGGCTATGCGGATATAAATGGGGCTAGTTGTAGCTTGCTGTTATTATTTATTAACTAATTGTAATTAATTATCTACGCATACTGGCATTGTATTAGTATCCAATCGCTGGTCTGACTGGGAGTTTCTCCGTGGGTATCCTTCGACAATCACTTGAAATAATTATCTCGCATCAACGAGTGTGAATCTGAAGTAGACCAAAAGACTGAATTATTGCAATTTGACTTTAGCGGGAGAAGACTCAGAAAAACCGACGCCATTATGGGTGCCTACACGATCACTGCGCTCTGCATGCAACACGGACAGTAATGGTGGATCTCAATTAGTGGCCGAGGATTCAGAACGAGGCAATCCCTCCTCCAGAACAAGTAGTTCCGTACATCCCTGCCAGGGGGCGCCATGCCACGTCGCGGCGGGTGCGGATAACGAAGCAAACAATTTGTCTCCGACTAGATGTGCACTTGGTTCCAGTCACGCTAAGCCGGAAGTCGTCCGTGACGCACTTACGGGAAACCGGTCACGTGATTGTAACGGTGAAATCTCATGTAAGCACTGGGATATTACATATTATATTATTAGATATACGCAAGTCCAGACGGGTTCGCCAAATGATTTGAGCACTTTCGTACCATTTGGCTGGTCATGGAATTTGATTCCCAAATCTAAACCCTCGACTGAATCAAACTGATTACTACAAATTTTATACTCGCTGCTATCTTGCCTGGGATTTAGTATTACTAAGATTGGAGACGGAGCAGAGGAATGGGGAAAACCGATTATCCGTGATTGAGATTTTGACTAATTAATCAACAAATACCATAACAACAAAATATACCCTGATAAAAACGTGCCCGACTTTCCATAGGCTCGCCCAGTTTCTTATCAGGTTATGTGATATGTAATATCATTACATTTATATAAGAATGTCTCTACCTAATACCTCATCATCATCATCATCATCATCATGCTGTCGGTCATGATGCGACAAAGACTGCTTTCATTACTTGACTGCCGCTGTCCATTTACATTTCATGAAAGCTGCCTGCAAAAGTGTTGAAGTGCTGCTGGCTTTTGCAAGTTACCAGCAGCACTCTTTCGGGGAGCAAATAGAGGTTTCACACCGGCAAGAACATGTCAAGACAGGCGCAAAACTATTTATCCCTGCAATGGCTGGTCGGGAGATGTTGGGAGTTCCATACATCAACAGCCCTTAATGCTGCCACAGTGACATGGTTTTCTGTTTAGGGTTTGCTCCCTTATCCTTCGGTTCTGTCAAGAACCTGTACCACAAGGCAGTCATTTACAACACTGCAGGGCAGGGACGTTAAACTCCCTGAGGTATTGATAAAGCATTCTCTCTGGATCATATCTACTTCATTCCCTAGCAATACATAATGGTTGTATAACATAACATGGTCGGTTGTTTTACGTCCTAGCAGCATCAAAGATAATATGAGGATGGGTACTGACTTGTGACAGTGCATGCTCAAGGTGACTTAATACCTCTGCACCACTGGGAAATAAAGCCGCCGGCACCATGACCCGATATCCCACTCAGTCACATTATCCTGACACTGAGCTAACCAGTCCTTGCCCTATCCTAGTATTAAGGCTGAGCGCCAGGCTAGTGAAGCGACAAGTATCAATTTTAAAAGTCATTGCTTTAACTCGACCGGCAACCAAACTCCCTTCCTTGCGCACACGAGGACAGATAACATCGATGACAATAGCTTATAAACAAGTAATAATTAATAACCTTCATGATTAATAACCCATTTAATATGAATACCCAGCACTATTAATGTTAAGACTCATTAAAGCACACTCTACGAAGCACTCCCCGGCTCCCTCCTTAATGCTCCTTCAGCTTCCACATCAGATAATAACCCATTGACTGGTGTCTGCGTGCAAGGAATTCATCATATTGTAGTATTCCACACTGACTTCTCAGGTAAAGAACCGCATAGACAGGTACCCGTAGGTAGGGAGGTGACATCAGGGAGCCTAGGTGGTGTACTGGTTAGCACACTGGCCCGGAATGCAAGGGATTTGGGTTCTATTCCTACTCTAGGTGCAATATTTCTAATTTTCATCACCCCCCCCACCGCATGACACTGGTTACCATGACCTGGATCCAGTACAAGCTGTAATCTATGGGCTAATCCATTTTAAAAGGTGGTCGCCAGATCTTTATAAATGAAACGAGCTATAATGCAATGCACGTTAAATATATATAAAATACCATAAAGTACCAGAGGGTGTAGTATAGGAAATGGTGTGGTGTAGCTGAGTCCTATAGTTGCATGTCTATAATAGTGAAGTGGCTACAGTGCGTATAGCACAGAATGTAAGATGGACACAAAAGCACCTTTTGTCACATGATTGGCCCAGTTGTGACTGCCAGCTCTCACAGGCTTTTAATCTCTCCAACACTCCTACAGGCATGGCATTGAAGGTACATGATATTATTGAAGGTACATGACATTATTGAAGGTACATGATGTCGTTGATCCATGGCATATTGTTATTTTACTCTTTATGGTGGCCATCTTGAGATTCCAGGACAGTACAGATGGGTGCAGCTCAGGTGCACCCCTCATTCTCACATCCCAGCTACCACCATGTCATTGCAACTTGACCAGATACCTCTATCATGTCCGATGCACTCCATACAAATTTAATCTGGATCCAATACACTTTAAACATTAAATACCAAACATGTCTGTTTTCCATCCTATCAGTTTGGGTTCAGCAATGAGTTACACATTCTTCTATATATTAAATAAAACAAATGGGTACTTTAAATGGAATCTATTTTCTAACATAACTACAAAGCTACGCACTGTAGGGTGGTTGAACCTACCCAGTGTATGTATGTAGCATTGTAAGTGCATTGCCTGTATATATGTAACTGTAAGCATTAAAGGACCATTTACAAGCTTACAATTCTAGGGGGACTAGTGTAATAGTAGGATCATTTAAAAGAGGTACAATTCTAGGGGGACGAGTGTAGTAGTAGGACCATTTAGAATACTTAGAATTCTAAGGGGCGAGTGTAGTTGTCGGACCATTTAAAATACTTAAATTCTAGGAGTACGAGTGTAGTACTAGTAGTAGTAGTCTCCACTGACCTCTCAGGCAAGGAGCCACATAGACAGGTACCCGTGGGTAAGGTGGTGACATCAGGGAGCCTAGGTGCTGCAATGTTTAGCCCACTGGACCAGAATGCAAGAGATGCGGGTTCGATTACCACTCTAGGTGCAATATTTCCAATATTCATAACCCACAACACTATTTAGGTCTCAAGTCGGGCAGTGCCTGTGCTAACTGTGACGACACCGGTTCGGCCGTACCCTGGTAGCCGGCTCCCCGCTACCACAGCCCGCCTCCGCAGGACAATTACTGCACTCGGCTCCTGGTAAGCCCTGATCAGCGGCGTGCATACATCTAGGTCCCACCGTCTGAGCTGCTCCCGAATGCATGAACTGCTCACAGCAAAGGACAGATTGACCCAATTCCGACTGAGATAAATTCCCCCATTACCGGGCCTGGCTGCGTGTCTGCAGTCGGGGCCTTTATGTGAGGGGGGGGGGGTGAGGGGGGTGAGGGGAGTGGGGGATTGGGTGTGTGCGGGAATGGAGGAGTGGGGGGATGGGAGTGGGGGAATGGAAGTTGGTGAGTAGGGACTGAGTAAGTGGGGAGGGGTGGTGGTGAAGGGGGGAATGACGGAGTGGGGAGTGGGGGATGGGAGTGGGGGGAGTGAGGTAGTAAGGGAGTGGGGGAGTAGGGAGTGGAGTGGGGGAGTGAAGAGTGAGTGAATGAGTGGGTGGTGGGTGAGTGGGGAATGATGGAGTGGGAGTGGGGGATGGGAGTGGGGGAGTGAGGTAGTAAGGGAGTGGGGGAGGAGGGAGTGGAGTGGGGGAGTGAAGAGTGAGTGAGTGAGTGGGTGGTGGGCAGTGGGTGGTGGGTGATGGGGGAATGATGGAGTGGGGAGTGGGGAGTGGGGGAGGTGGGAGGGGGGAGTGAGGTAGTAAGGGAGTGGGGGAGTAGGGAGTGGAGATGGGGGAGTGAAGAGTGAGTGAGTGAGTGGGTGTGTGGGCAGTGGGTGGTGGGGTGAGTGGGGAATGATGGAGTGGGGAGTGGGGGATGGGAGTGGGGGAGTGAGGTAGTAAGGGAGTGGGGGAGTAGGGAGTGGAGTGGGGGAGTGAAGAGTGAGTGAGTGAGTGGGTGGTGGGCAGTGGGTGGTGGGTGAGTGGGGGAATGACGGAGTGGGGAGTGGGGGATGGGAGTGGGGTCGAAGGGGAGTGGGAGAGTGAGGTGCGGGAGTGAGGAGTGAGTGAGTGGGTGTGAGGCAGTGGGTGGTGGGTGAGTGGGGGGAATGACGAAGTAGGGAGTGGAGGGATGGAAATAGGGGAGTGGGGTAGTAAGGGAGTGGGGGAGTAAGCCGTGAGGGACTGGGGTGGGGGAGTCTGGGAGTGGAGGAGTGAGTGGGGGTGGTAGTGGGGGAGTGGGGGATTAAGCGAGTGGGTGTGTGTGAATGGGGGGAGTGTGGGAGTAGGTAGGAGTTGGAGGGGAATAGTGGACAAATGGGAGGAGGGATAGGGGAGTGGATGAGTGGAAGAGTGGATGAGTGGAACAATCGGGGAGAGGATGAGTGGGGAGTGGAAGAGTGGGGGCGTGGAAGAGTGGAGGAGTGGAGGAGTGGAAGAAAGAATCGGGGAAGAGAGTGGAGGCAGAAGGGAGAGACAGGACAGAAATAACTAGAGGGAGAGGAAGACAAAGGGGGACAGGAGAGGGAGATAGATCAAGGGCGGATGGGAGGACAGGAGAAGGAGCAGGCAGATGTAGAAGATAAGGAGATGAAAGGAATGAGGGAGTAGCGCAGAAGAGACAGACTTAGGAGAGGAGCGGGGAGGAGAAGGACAGAGAGAGGAGCAGAGGAGAAGGACAGAGAGAGCAGCAGAGAAGAAGGGGAATGAGAGGGTGGGGGATAGGAATTTGAGAGAATGAGGAGAGTGGACAGAAAAGGAAGGGATGAAGGAGAAGAGAGGAAAGTTATGCAAGGGAACAATAGGAACAGAGGAGTGGGATCCCACTGCAGACACATTCTCACGGACAGTCGACGCAATGAGACAGGAACTGACCAGCTTTCCGACTGCAACATTCAGACTGAAGTCAATTTGATTTTATCTCGCCTTTACGACGCAAATCCCACCGTTCAGCACCGCAACAATCAGATAAACATTCCGCTAATGCTCCTCCTTTTTAATTGGAATTTTCCGCCACCGAATCCCATTCCCCGCGTGTCCTCTGAGAAAATGGCCGCCGCCTCGATCGGTGTCTCATGGCAAATGTTCCCCCGACCATCCGCCCGCACTGATCGGTGTCTCACGGCGAAGGTCCCTGCACACACTTTCCGAATCGGTGTCGCATGGTGAATGTCCCCTTTCCCACAACCCCGATTGGGGTCTCACAGTAAATATGACCCCCCTCCATGCCCCGGTCGGTGTTTCAAGGAGAATGCCCCCCCCCTCCCCCTGCTCTGATCGATGTCTCATGGCAAATGTCCCTGCCCCTCCCTGCACTCAGTGTCTCATGGCAAATGTCCCCTCTCAACTCCCCAGTCGGTGTCTCAAGGCAAATGTCCTTCCACCTGCACCTATTCGTGTCCCATGACGAATATACCCCCTGTCCCAATCGGTGTCTCATGACGAATATACCCCCTGTCCCAATCTCGGCATCTCATGACAAATATAGCCCCCTGTCCAAATCGGTGTCTCATGACGAATATACCTCCCTGTCCCGATCGGTGTCTCATGACGAATATACCACCTGTCCCAGTCGGTGTCTCATGATGAATATACCCGCCTGTCCCAATCAGTGTCTCATGATGAATATACCCCCTGTCCCAATCTCGGTGTCTCATGACGAATATACCCCCCTGTCCCAATCGGTGTCTCATGACGAATATACCCCCTGTCCCAATCAGTGTCTCATGACGAATATACCCGCCTCTCCCAACCGGTGTCTCATGACGAATATGCCCCCTGTCCCAATCGGTGTCTCATGACGAATATACCCCCTGTCCCAATCTCGGTGTCTCATGACGAATATACCCCCCTGTCCAAATGGGTGTCTCATGACTAATATACCTCCCTGTCCTGTCAGTATCTCATGACGAATATTCCCCCTGTCCCAATCTCGGGGTCTTATGACGAATATACCCCCCTGTCCAAATCGGTGTATCATGACGAATATACCCCCTGTCCCGATCAGTGTGTCATGACGAATATACTCCCCTGTCCCAATCTCGGTGTCTCATGACGAATATACCCCCCTGTCCCAATCCATGTCTCATGACGAATATACCCCCCTGTCCCAATCCATGTCTCATGACGAATATACCCCCTCTCCCGATCAGTGTCTCATGACAAATGTTCCCCAACTGCCCTGATTGGCTTCTCACCACGAAAGTCCCCCCACTGCCCCAATCGGTGTCTCACAGCGAATGCCCCCCCCCCCCCCCCCGCCAGCCCGGACGCACGCGCCTGCTCGGACGGTGTCGCGCCGTTTGTTGTGCCACTAGAGAGGTGCATGGAGAGTGGAGGACTGGTCAGGCGAAAGGCAGCTTACTAAATTACGGTTATTCGCCGGCCTGAGGGAGTGGGGAGGCGGGCAAACATGGCGGGTGTGGGCCGAGTGGCTTCCCTCTGAGCCGGGTGTCGGCAAGGCTGGCCGGCCGGCCCGTCCATTATACCTACTCGGGGGGGGGGGATGGAGAGTGTGTGTGTGGGAGGCAAGGAAGGGCTAATATTAGTCCTAAAGCGGGGGTGGGGGAGGAGGGCTGTTATTAGTCCTTAATGGGGTGGCGGTGGGGGGGGGGGGGGGCTACCATTGCACCGACGTCAAGGGGAGGTCAATATAATTCCTACACCAGTATACCTACTCTGGGGGTCGGGGAGAGAGGGATGGGGCTGGAGTATGGGCTATCACTGTTCCTACACCAAGGGTGGGCTGATATTAGGGCTAAAGGGGTAGGATACCATTGTACCTACCTCAAGCTAAAAGGGGAGGTCAATATAATTCCTACACATGGGGCTCCCATTATACCTACTATAGGGGGGGTGGGGGAGGTGGGATGGACTGGGGGCGGGGAGCCATTGTACCTCATCAAGGAAGGACTAAAGCTAAGATTCCTTCTACGCAGTATGCTGTATGCGGCATGCGGCATGCGGCATGCGAATGGGAGGATTCCTTCTACACGGTAAGCGGCAAGCTTCTCCCCACCACCACCACTACCAGATATTTCCACTCAGCACCCCTGTCTGTGACCGTTCCATAATGATCAGTCGCCTCTCCTAGTCTAAAACTAATGGACAAGTTCGACTGACATTTCTATTCGCATACCGCATGCCGCATGCCGCACCGATCGCTACAGGGACCGATCGAGTTGCCGCATTCGCATTCGCATTCGCATACTGCGTGTAAGGGATGTAGCCCATTGACTTCAAGGCGTTTCGATTTTTTGCCGCATTCGCATTCGCATACCGCATACCGCGTGTAAGGAATCTTAGCTTAATACTGGTCTTACAGGGGGGTCTACCATTGAAGGTATTACATATGTTTCCTGCACACCAGGATATTGTACATCCGCGGAGAGGGGGGAGGAAGTACAACTACACACAGAAACGGGAATCGTTCAGTATACCTACTTCAGGATGGTACCACCAGGGGCCTCATTGCGCCTAACCAGGGAGGGGTACCCCACCCCGCAGAGGGACCATCATTGTGCCTAGCAATGGGGGCTAACAGTCACCTTACCCTTAAAGGACTAGTTTTATGATTACCTCAGTGACACACGACGGAGAGGAACCATCATTGTACCTAGCAATGGGGGGCTACTGATATTGCCCAATAAAGGACTGCATTGTGATTACCTCTGTGGAATGGGAGATGCAAGGAGTGGGTGGTGAATCCAATGCTACCAATGAGGGGGGGGGGGTGCATAAGGGAGGGGCACAGGGGGGTGGGGCCCAACCTTTCGGAAAGAAAACCTCACTAACATGATACAAAGAATCCAGCGTGAAAACAGCAGAGGCGAACGCAGTCCATTGACTTCCGGGTCACAGGTCAAATGGACAACCTCATAGTCTGGGCTGTGCATACTGCTGACGTCACATCCGGTGCCAAGCTCGTTCAGATCAGAGGTTGACTTGGTCGCACGGTTCACTGTGGCCGACAGTAAAGTCCATTCCCGGGTCGACATTAATTCAGACCGGAAATTGGCACCGTGAACGCCAAACACCATCCGGCCGCCCACCAGCCCTCCCCCCACACCCCGCCCCTTTGCCCCACCCGACCGGCCCCCTCTCGACCCCCCAGGCGCTCCACGCCCGCTCCCCGCACGGTCGCCCCCAGTCCACTCCCCACCCGCCCCCCGCCCGGGTGCTCCCCGCTCCTGGCCCATCCGCTCTCCGCTCTCCGCTCTCCGCTCTCTGCTCTCCACTCTCCGCTCTCTGCTCTCCGCTCTCCACTCTCGCTCTCCACTCTCTGCCCCCACCCGGTCGCATGCGCACTCATTACTCGGTGGTCGTTTGCAGGAGGTTCAGCTGGTGGACAGGGAAGAGGGGCAGAGGGAAGGGGACGAAGAAGAGGAAGGAAGATCAGTAGGAGGGGAGGGGGAATGGGATTGTGGGTGGGATAGATGAGAAGGGGGGGGGGGTATGGGGGGAGGGGGAGGGTAGGAGGGTATGTATGAAGGATGGGAGGGGAAGGGGAGGAGGAGGTATCAGAAGAAAGGGAGGAGAGCTAAAGAACAGGTGATGGTAGGAAGATGAAGGGAAGGGGGGGTAGAGGAGGGGAGGGGGACATGAGACAGGGAGAGCGGGGAAGAAGGGGAAGGAAGCGGACAGAAGGATAGAATGGTGGGAGGAGAGACGGAGGTGTGGAGGGGAGCGGTGGTGCGGAAGGTGAGGGGCGGGGCCTTCATTGAACATCTTAATGCCTGCGTCATGCCATCTGTCTCAACAAAGCCAAACAGCCAGCTGCCCGGAACCAGTTCGCAAACTGTTAATAATATATTTCTTATAGTTGTCATTTAAAACAAAGAAGAATTGAATAAATTAAATTGAACATTTATTATGACCAGACTGCTGCGGATTTGTTTACTGAGGTTGGTGGATAAAGGATGTACCCCTACCGGTCACGTGTTAAAGGAAACGAACAGCAAGCAAGACAGAAAGAAAGAAAGAAAGAAAGAAAGAAAGAAAGAAAAAAAGAAAAGGGTACACCACGTAGACATAATTAAAATGGGCCTTGTTTGTATTACCGTATTTACAAAGCCGTTCAAACAGACCTGGCCACTAGAGGGAGCTGGTGGCGTCACCACACCCCCTGTGGGATGTGAGGGGAGGAGGGCAGGGGATTGGTTGGTTGCTGCAGTTTTAAGTCCTGACAACATCTAAGGTGGGTACCACCGACTTGTGACAGTGCATACTCATGGTCACTTTTACAGTGCTGCCAGACTGGGGACTCAGGCCGCTGGCACCATGACCCTATATCCCACTCAGTCACATTATCCAGACACTGAGCTAACTGGTCCTAGCCCTATCCTATTAATGCTGAGAGCCAGGGTAGGAAGCAGCAAGTATAAATTGCATAAGTCATTCGTTTGACTACACTTGCTATCCGGACCGCACTCTGTCCAGACCTCTCTCTATCACCTATCCGCCGGCCTTGCTCCTCCTTGACATGTCTGAAAAGAGTTCCAGGAGGGGGACCCTGCCGGCATTTCACTTTCTACTCTTACTCTGTCCGTGTCTATGGCTCGCTGGTTGGTCACCATAGAGCAAATAGACACGGTCCTTTGACTCAACTCTCCTCATTTCTCTTTCCTAGACTCTGCCCTTTCGATTTCTCCCAGGCATACTTCTTCCCCTGACCAGGGTAGTTGTGTTCTTGGGTGGGCGCCTTCACCTTTACGATTTCTCTGTCTTGTTCTCGTTGCTTGAACCACCGCTGCACCCATCTTTACACGCCCTTCCTCGAATCCCTGCTGACTGGATACAAGTGCTCAACTACACCTACAGCTCAACTACCACCAGACCGAAGAGATTCGCTGCCGCCCCAACGCCTCGCCGTTACAATGTTGTAAAGATGTCCCCAGCTTCTACAACACTCCCTACTGAAGTTACGTCTTCAACCAAAGATTGGGCCGATTTATCGGAGCCTCTCTATTAATGTTGCAGTTCTGCAACCAGTAACCGTCGTAAGGTTACAAACAACCCCAGAATCGAAAATCATATGGCTACACCAGGAACCGAACTCCCGACCTTCCACATACGAGGCCCGCGCTCTACCGATTCGGCCACCGTGCCCGGTGGAGGGCAGGTAATGAAAGTGTGTGTGTGGGGGGGATATTAGTCGAGAGTTTGCGGGGCTTCCACTGTGCAAATGAACTCAGGTTATTCTATCATCTCCCTTTCTTATTCATTGCTAGTGTAGTAATCTGCACTGATCTCCCTCGGGCAAGGAGCAGCAAAGACGGGTAGGTGTGGCTAGGATGATTGCATCAGGCAGGCTGGATAGAGTAATGGTTAGGGAGCTAGCCCCGGACTGGCAAAAGTGCGTGTTCAAAACCCGCTCTAGGCGCAATATTTCCCATTTGCATCACCCCCTAGACACTAACAATGATTTTCACCACCACCTGAGTAATTAGATGGGTAGCAGCTCTGTAAAAAAGGTCTTACAGAGGTATCACAGAAACCAATGTGCCCTCTGACTTCAGTGACACGAGCTCACTGAAAGCATCCTCTGTGGAAAAGCCCTTATACTTTTATAGAGGATTTCCACAACCAATCTTCCCTCTGAGCTCAGTGACGAAAATTGTTCGTAGCAACTCACTGTGCAGGATGCTCTGTGGAAAAGGCCTTATAAAGGATTTCTAGCACAATTCCGCGCTCTTATAACAGTGATAAGAACTCATGATTGATTAGAGTAGAAGCTCACTGTGCAGAATGCTCTGTGGAAAAGGCCTTATAAAGGATTTCCACCACAATTCCGCTCTCTGATAGCAGTGATAAGAGCTCATGATTGATTAGAGTAGAAGCTTACTGTGCAGAATGCTCTGTGGAAAAGGCCTGATAGAGGATTTCCACCACCAAACCGTCATCTGATGTGAGTGCCAGCAGCTAATGTTGTGGATAATAACTCACTGTGCAAAAGGTCTTGTAGAGGATTTCAACGATCAGCACACCTTCTCACAGGAGTTGTGATAATTAAATGTGTGCGTGAGACTCTATAGAATGCATGAGACTCTAAGGAAAATGTCTACTCCAGATAACCTCATGTCCCGCAAGGCGTCCACGAACGGCAAATCCTAATCGGCTCCAAACCCAACCAGTTCGCGCCACATCTCACACCACGACCACTGACCTCATTCATGGCAGACATTTACTGTTTTGTTATGGGAGATATATTCCTTTGTAGGAAACAAATGTCAGTTCACAATAAGACATTGTCATCTCGCCCACTTTGCCACGCTTCCACCCGCCTAGCCTCCCACCCTCTCACCCTCCCACCCTCCCACCCTCCCACCCTCCCACCCTCTCACACTCGCACCCTTCCAGCTTCCCATCCTCTCACCCTCCCAGCCTCCCAGCCTCCCACTCTCCCACTCCCCCACCCTCTCACCCTCCCACCCTTCCATCTTCCCATCCTTTCACCCTCCCACCCTCTCACCCTCCCACCCTTCCATCTTCCCATCCTCTCACCCTTCCACCCTTCCAGCCTCCCACCCTCCCACCCTCCCACTCTCCCGCTCTCCCACCCTCTCGCCCTCCCACCCTCCCATCTTCCCACCCTGCTGCCGTCCAACCCCCCACCCTCCCAGCCCCCCACTCCCCCACTCTCCGCCTTCCACCGCCACCCCCACCATCCCACTACCCTCTTCCCACCATCCCACTCACCCTTCCAGGCCCACCCTCATAGACTCTTACCCTTCTACCCTCCAAACGCTCCCACCATCCTACCCTCCCACCCTTCCTCAACCTCCCCACTTCCCCCAAACACAGACACTAGGGACAGAATCGATCTTCCTGTATGAGATGGTCCGACTGTGGATGGGGACATCGGGGAAAGAGGAGCTATGGGGGCTGGAGGGAAGAGGGGAAGAGGGAAGGAGGGAAGGACGGAAAGGAGGGGGGACTCATGCGTGACAAATATGCGCCGAGGCAGCCCGCTCCTTCCACAACCATCCCGGGAGTCGGACACGCTCTGCCGGCCACGAGGTCAAGGTCACGGATAACAAACGCCCAGTGCTGCTTCCTGACATGCGCACAGCCAACCAGCAGCGTCTGCCCGGCCAGTGTCAGTGAATGGGCGCCTGTGGCGCTCCCTCGCGGCCAAACCCACACACATTATTCCAGCTAGAAAAAAATGTTTTCTTTGCCCTCCCGCTATTATTTGTTGTTATTCAGAAGGTTATTCATTAATTCATCAGGACAAGCGTAGGGTGAAAGAGGCACCGGGTGACTTACTTCCGGTTCCCACATAATTGAGTTCCCAGATCGAGTGGATTCTCAAATCGAGGCTTGTTCCATTAGTTCCAGGTGGGACAGTGCTAGTGTACAGTCAAGTTAAGATTATTTAGCGTCATTAGAGAACAGAGATTCCCCATTATCACCCTGTCACGACTACCGTATAATCGCCCATTCCGCGCTGCCATATTATCGCCCATTCACAACCGCCCGATTATCGCCCAGGCAACTCCGCGCATACCTCGTCATGTGACCGACTTTTGAATCTCATCCATCATTGTGGCACCCACCCAGCTCCCTTCCTCCACCCCCCCGCCCCCACCTCCATCCCACCACCAATGTCCAAACACCCCCTCCCGCACCCCACACCCCGCACCCCGCACCTCCCATGAGCATTATCACATTGCACCACACCCCTGCCCCCATGACAGATTGAGCCACCCATGGCAGGACCACCCACCCCATTACAGGCCATGCCTCCGTCCCCATTACTCAGAATTTCCATAACGCACACTACCCAGCCCCTACATTCCATACCCCAAACACTGACACCCCCCCGCCCCTCCACCGACAGCACCCCACTTAGACATCGCCCCCTATCGGAAACATAAAACACCCTCATTCTCTTCCTGTACTTCACACTTAACAGGTGGCACACCAACCCTTCCCTCTATACCCGCTCCTCACAATGTATGTCACAAACTCCTGTCACAACGCACACCACACTGTCATATATATGTATAGATGATATACTCATCTATGCCGCTACCCCGCCACCTTGTCACAACCACCCTCCCACCTCTCTCCACTAACACAAGCTGTCAGAAACTCCTACATGTACATCTCCAGCTCTCCCGCACACCCATTCTCTCCCCTTTCTCCCTTTTCCCTGTTCTCCCTTTTCTCCATTTTCTGCCTTCTTTGCCTCCTTTGCCTTCTTTCTCTTCTCTGCCTTCTCTGCATTCTCTCCGGTTTCTCCTTTTTCTCCGTTTACCCCTTTTCTTCATTTTCTTCCTCCTCTTCCTTGTCTCTATTTTCTTCCTCCTCTTCCTCCTCTCCCTCTCCCTCCTCTCCCTCCTCTCCCTCCTCTCCCTCCTCTCCCTCCTCTCCCTCCTCTCCCTCCTCTCCCTCCTCTCCCTCCTCTCCCCTCCTCTCCCTCCTCTCCCTCCTCTCCCTCCTCCCCCTCCTCTCCCTCCTCTCCCTCCTCTCCCTCCTCTCCCTCCTCTCCCTCCTCCACCTCCTCTCCCTCCTCTCCCTCCTCTCCCTCCTCTCCCTCCTCTCCCTCCTCTCCCTCCTCTCCCTCCTCTCCCGCCTCTCCCTCCTCTCCCGCCTCTCCCTCCTCTCCCTCCTCTCCCTCCTCTCCCTCCTCTCCCTCCTCTCCCTCTGCTCCCTCCTCTCCCTCCTCTCCCTCCTCATCCTCCTCTCCCTCCTCTCCCTGCTCTCGCTCCTCTCCCTCCTCTCCCTCTGCTCCCTCCTCTCCCTCCTCTCCCTGCTCTCCCTCCTCTCCCTGCTCTCCGTCCTCTCATCTATCACCCCCCCCCCCCCCCACCACCACCACCCCTACCTCCCCAAACCTTGGAGTCCAGGCGCCTGGCCTCTCGGGACTTGAGTGTGTGAGTGTGCGAGTGTGTCGATGTGTGTATGCGTGTGTGGGGGGTAGAGGGGGATGCTCGCCCGTCTCCCGGCCCCTCCTCCGCGGCGTGCCGGGAACATCGTCCCGGCCCCTCCTCCATGGCGTGCCGGGAACATCGTCCCGGTCCCTGGGGCTTTGAGGGATCCAGCTCTGGTCGCCCGATGCATAAGTGAACCGCACAGATACGTGTACGTGTGTGAATACGTGTACGTCTACGTGTACACTATCCGTGTGAGGGACACTATAGACACACGCAGCAAGTAGAACACGCAGGCAGCAGCGCCTTAGTACCACCCCCTCCTTTCCCCTATATATTGTAGTCTGCCTATTTTCCATTTAAAACCCTCTAAACACGCATCTATTTACTAAGCTTCACTTGGTTTAAAAGATCTTGTTTTTAACATTTGAATAATAGAACATTCACCTCTTAGAGAGTTTAATTCTATTTAGTTATTCATGATGTACGATTTGCTGTCTTGCATCTATAGATAATGGTGTACCACTCAGAGATCTCTGATCTGTGACGTCATATATGGATGGCTATGTGGGATTACATAGGGTGTAAGGATACGCGAATGGGCTTCGAAGTGACTATTATTCATACAGAGATTTGTGATGTTTCACTACACCGGCTTTATGATACTTCTCCCGTGTATGGGAGGGCTGTTAATAATTCTCATTTGTAATTAATGGTCCATGCGTGTAACACTAACAGTGTTTCACTACTATTTCATAGAGGATCATTATCGATCGATCTACATGAGTGTTCACTCATCTACACAGTGGTACTACGTCATTCTGCGGATGCACGTCATTAGTGACTACCGACCCTAACAGGCGCAGCTTGACCCCATAGAACATCCAGCCTGGATTAGGTCATAAATAACCTCCAGGGAATGGGTAGTTGAAATAAATACAAACTATCGATTCACTATGAATACGTAATGTTGTCTTGGTCATGTTATCATGCGTTAGGCGCTTTAAGCGACTCGCTGGGAAAAATCACAATCCGCTGAGAGTTGCATTGCCGGTTCAAGCAAGGCAAACCTTTCTATGGCAGCAGCCTCGCTTTGGTGTGCGTATGGGAGAGGGGCTGGTGAATCTGAGCGTGCTGCCATTTTGTGGGTCTGTGCGAGGATCCGGATGTTGTCCGAATCAATAACAGCCTGCCTTATTATAACCTCAGCAGCCGGCTACAAATTGGCGCCAAATTGATGTTGGTTGTTGGTGGAGGATGGGTGTGTGGGGGGAGTGCATGGGGGAGGGGAGCTGGATCCCTCCCCCCGCCCCAGCGCTCGACGCACACACAAACGCGGCACACAAACATATCAGCAAACGCTGACCTGCGCAGGAAATACATTTTTAATTCATGGATAAGACGGGATGGCGGAATGAGTTGAGCATCCGCCTCCCGGTTTGGTAGGTCATGGGATTGGAACCCACCGCTTTGAGTCAAACCTGGTCAAGTCAAACCAATGACTTAAAAATTGATACTTGTCGCTACCTAGCCTGGTGTTTGCCATTTTTAGGATAGGGCAAGGAGCAGTGGAATGAGGAAGACCAATTGTGTGTGATTGGAATTTCCCCTGCTTAATCAACTAATGTACCAACAAGGTACCCCACAAAAAAAGAGCATTGTTTAATTGAATTTTAAAATACCACTACAATTTTTGTTGTTAAATCTTGTATTTTATAGACATATTGACATAATGACATATTTACCCCCCCGCCCCCCCCCCCCCCCCCCCCACACACGAACAGACAACGTAAGGCATCTATTTCCGTCGCTTTGCTTCGACTATTGACTCTCCAAACGCCGTGTGCTTATTGTGATTGTGCTCTGCTGATGAACAGAGGGGAGCTTTTGGCGAGACACCAGGTTCCGCATGGGTGACTTCCGCCCGGCGCAGTATATGTGAGCGGATCCCTCACCCCTCGCACTCCCCCTCCACCCCTCTCACCCCCTCCCACCCGCCGCGCCCTGCACGGTTCGCTGCGCACCGCTCGTCACGGTTCATCTCCCCTCTTGCCCACTGCCGGGCGCTGCTTCTTGTGCGGCTGCGGATTGGTCGGTTGGTTATTGGGGTTTTACGTCCTGGCAACATCTAAGGTCATATCAGGATGGGTACTGATATGCGACAGTGCGCACAAATGGCACACAAATGGCGACTTTATATTACTGACCCAGTCGGAGACCAGGTCGCCAGCACCATGACCTGATATCCCACTCAGTCACATTATCCTGATACTGTGCGGAGACTGCATTGTGACCTCCGGAATGTGAAGTTAACTACAAACAAACTCACGGAGTCTGCCCCACAATGCACCGGGGTGTAGAGAGCAGGGGTTGTAACTGAGCGAATGAGGAGCTGGTGGAGATAATAGAGGTAGGGGGTTTGGGTGGTAGGGGTGGGGAGGTGGGAGGTGGGAGTTGAGAGATGAGAGGTGCTTGGAGGAGGAGAGGGCAGGGAAAGAGGGAGTGGTAGGAGAAGAAGGGGATGGAGATGGGCGGTGGAGTATCATAGAGATGATGGAGAAGGGAGAGGAAGGAAGTGGGAGGCGGGAGGATGAGGGAAAACGGAGGAGGGAGGGGCCGGAGGGGGTGAGGGAGGATGGAGGAGAGAGGAGGGAGAGGTAAGGAGAGAGGAGGGAGGTGAGAAGGGAGGGATGGGGAAGAAGAGAGCAGGGAGAAGAGAGCAAGGATGGGTGAGGATGGAAGGTGTGGAAGAAGAAGGGAAAAGGGGGTGAGGAGGGAGGTGGGTGAGGAGGGAGGTGAGGAGGGGGTGAGGAGGGGGTGAGAAGGGAGGTGACGAATGGGGTGAGGAGGGGGGTGAGGAGGGGGGGGTGGGGAGGGAGGTGAGGAGAGGCTGAGGAGGGGGTGAGGAAGGGGTGATGAGGGGGTGATGAGGGGGTGGGGAGGGGGTGAGGAGGGAGGTGGGGAGGGGGTGAGGAGGGAGGAAGTGGGAAGCTGGAGACAGGAAGAGAAAGGCAGCGGATAGAGTCAGAGCTGAACGCTCACTCGGTGCAGCCCGAACCGTACACAACGTACCCTCCACAACCCGCACCCTCCACCCTCCGCTCCCACCCACCCTCACCCACGACACAAGCCCAGTTCCTCGGCTGACTCGGGGATGCCGCAGTCGTGGTCAGTGAGTGATCTACTACTGACCGGCACAACAAGGGTCAGCGACCCCTCCCGCCTCACTGCCCGCCTCACTACGCGGCCTATCTACCGCTTCCGCATCCCGCCTCCCGCCTCCCGCCTCCCACCTCCCGCCTCCCGCCCCCTTCCTCCTTCCCCGGCACACCCTTGTCTGTGGAAGAGGCTCGTACGGTCGTAGAGTCACCACTCATAAGAATTGCATAAAGTACGTTAGTCATGTTCTAGATCCACTCAGCCCCCCTCCCCATTCCCCCTCCCTCCTCCACTGCTAGTCTGCTATCCAATTGACACCCACTAAAGCGACGTTATTAGTGTCAGACACCCTCACCCCCATCTCTACCCTCACCCCACCGTCCTCACCCCTACAGTCGCTCCCAAGCGACGCCCTTGGCCCATCAACCCCACCCCATCATCTTCCCCCACCGCGGCCATCATCCCCTCACCTTCTCCCACCCTCTTCACCCCAGCCCCTCCCCTCACACCCTCCTCCACTATCATTATCACTCTCACCCTGCCCCTACAGCCGCCAAGCCTAACCTCCGCTATGAAACCCTCATAATGACCTCCTTATGTTCCAACACTCCCATCCCAATCCTGCCAATCCTCCCTCCATCTAACATATCCCAATCCTTTCCCAACACTCCATCCCAATCCTCCCAACTCCTTCCGTCTAATACATCCCCATCCTTTCCCCAACACTCCCATCCCAATCCTGCCAATCCTCTCAAACTTCTTCATCCTTTTCTAACACTTCCGCCGCCGCCCTCTGACGTCACGCTCAAAGCGCGGGAAAACTCGCCCCCTGGCGGCGGGAAGTGACCGGAAGTGGCGGGAAGCCGAGACGCCGGCGCCCATGCGCGTAATTTGTGGGCTTTGTAATTAAGGAGTGTTTGCCACTCGGGCTCTCCAGCCCGGGGCTCAGTGAGGCCCGGGGAGCGGGCGGGCGGAGGGCGGGGCGCGCATTCACTCACTCACCCAATCACTGACCGTGTATCTACACTCTCTCACTCACTCACTCACTCACTCACTCACTCACTCACATACCCGCTCACTAAGGCCCGGGTAGCGAGAGGGTGGGGAGCGAGGTGC
Organism: Branchipolynoe longqiensis; assembly: GCA_030323885.1. Lineage (NCBI taxonomy): Eukaryota > Metazoa > Annelida > Polychaeta > Phyllodocida > Polynoidae > Branchipolynoe > Branchipolynoe longqiensis. The sequence continues at coordinate 103,685,588 of CM059191.1, read as the reverse complement.
AAACTGTCCTTGTCTCACCTGACTGTCCCTTCGCTGTGGCACAACTGCTATGTCAGGACACTATTGGTCTGGATGCAGAGTTGTCCGTTGGAGACAGGAATTACTGCATTGAAAAGAACGCAATCCCACAACCTACCAAAATGGAAGCCAGACGCTCAACTGATTCGGCCGACCCATTTTTCGTGCCATTGTAACTAACCCATTGTAACACATTAAAGCTCTGGTCACATATTCGTTAGTGGACGTAGTTGAACATAGATGAACGTAGTGGAGGCTAACGTAGCTCAAACATGGTGTAAGTATGTTAACCTACATTGAAATACGTTAAGGTACTACCTTCACCTTTATTCACTAACGGCTATGTGACCAGGGCTTCATCCAAGTATGCGAGAGTACACTAGAGCTCGCTAGAGTAGGCTAGAGCATGCTAGAGTATGTTAGAGTATGCAAGAATATGCTAGAGTAGGCTAGATTATGCTAGAGTATGTTAGCATCACGGATGCAAATTCAGCCTCTAACGTAGTGCTCTTTTGAACATGTCCAAAAATTAAATCGGAGATCCTGGCTCACCCACGTTATTACCAAGTAAACATCACGGACAAGTATGGATGCAGTACATTCAACTACATTCAACTACGTTCAGCTACTTTCAACTACGTTAGCCTCCATGACGTTCAACTACGTCCAGTAATGGCTATGTGACCGGGCCTTAAAGCTCTTTGCAGGTGGGATCCAACGCTACTTAGAGGTTCAGATAGGTCGTTGTTGGAGACACGGCAGGCTCTGTCGGCCGGATTGTCGAGTCTCCTGTACAGATAACTGCTTGAGGAGGGTTTCACTCTTCACACCAGGCGGAAGGAGGATGAGGAGGCCCTGAGTCTGAGAGCGGGACGAGCTGTGGCGCGCGCGTGTGCGTGTGTGCGTGCTTGTGTGCGTGTGCGTGTGCGTGCTTGTGTGCGTGCTTGTGTGCGTGTGCGTGTGCTTGTGTGCGTGTGCGCGTGTGTGTGCCTGTGTGCTCATGCGCAAGGCGGAGCGGACCGAATCGCCGCGTTCCCGACTGTGACTCAAGCACCATCAACATCCCATCTTCAGCCCAGAAGCCATTGACTATTTCAATTCCACTCCCGGCGCCGGGCCGAGGGGCCGGGAGGCCGGCCGGGCTTAGGCGGTATTCACACGGCTGACTTCCGGCAGACACAACACGGGCAGCCCGGTGTGGAAGGCTGAGCATTGCGGCGGGCTGCTAAGTGTGGTGACACGCTGCTTTGTGGCCACGTATTGATATTGAGTTGACTGACGCCTTGGATAAAAATAATATATATAATAAAATAAAGACGCAGTGAAAGCTTCCAGATGCAGAGTCCAGGTTGAGTTTGGGACGTTCTCTGTGAAGGGGAATGTATATCATAAACATTGCGCTTCTTTCAATCTCCTTTTCTTCATCCACTGTAATTAAGCTTCATCGAAATTGTAACTGTATATTATTAATATATTTTGTATGAGGAAATTGGCAGATGCACAGTGATCGCAGGAGCACATGGAGGAAGAAGTGGGACAAATAAAGTTGCCGTCCTAGTTACGGACCAGTTCGCGTCCCAGGTCGCTCACTGCCTCCCTCAAGGACCTCAAACAGCAGTTGGATGTTAATTGTTATAGTCGTTAGTTGACATATATCACACCATTACAATTAGAGTAGATAGCAATTACAATTACAAGACAGTTACGTCATTAATAATATGCATATAATAAATGTATACATTACATAATGATAATGTTGAAATAAACTTAATTTTCGTGCAACCATTAAACTAAAGTACATAATCTGGAAAGTGTTTTCTGTACATAAACTAGACTGGTCATACTGCAGCAGAGATAATCGAATAGTGGGTTCATTTATGTTGGATGCATGATTTAAGTTCCTCGGGGGCGGGGAGAGGTGTATACGGCACTTGGTGGATTTAGTTAATGGTTAAGTAGATTAGCGGTGTGTGGGATGTTATAAGGTGGTTGGGCAGGGCGCGGATAGAGAGGAGCAACAAGGGTTCCTGTGGGATGTAAGTCGGTTTGGCATGGGATGGATAGAGAGGCTCGGAGGAGTGTTTGCTGCAGACATTACCCGCTCGCGGCTCACTGAGGCCCGGGTAATGGGTGGGTGGAGGGCAGGGCATAACCAGCCCGCCATGTTGTTCTCTCGCTCACTCACTGTGTATGTGTCCGGTGGGATGTTATAAGTCGGCTGGGCATGGCGCGGATATAAAGGACCAGAGAGGGTTTCCGTGGGATGTTATAAGTTGGCTGGCCATGGTGCGGATAGAGAGGACCAGAGAGGGTTTCCGTGGGATGTTATACGTCGGTTTGGCAAGGCACGGATAGAGAGGACCAGAGAGGGTTCCGATGTTGTTGGGGCAATGCTCTTTTTTTTGCGCTCATCTCAGCCGGGTTATTAATAACGCATCTGCGGCGCATGCGTCACGGGGGACGACGGGCCGCCCGAGAGCCGGCTCATCTCGCTGAGTCTCGAGGCAGCGTGACGGACACGAGATGCGCGGGGACTGGAGGAGGGGCGGGGGGGGGGGCGGGGAGAGGGGCGGGGAGACGGGGGGGACGTGATGGGGGAACGGGGAAGAGGAGGTGTCCAGGGAGTAGGGTAGGGGGGAGGGGGTAGGGGTTAGGGGCTACGGGGGGAGAGGTAGAGGGAGGGAGGAGGGTTAGGGGTTATGTAGGAGGGGTTTCTGGGACGTGCAGGATGGGGAGTGTGGGGGAGGGTACGGGGGGGAGGGGTTATGGGTACGGTGGGATGGAGTTAGTGGGGTCCAGGGGGCATGGATGACAGGGACTGTGGCGGAGGGTGTTGGGCTGGGTACGGAGAGGACATGACTGAGGACACGACATGACTGAGGACAGGACATGACTGAGGACACACTGACACTGACAGAGAAGGAAGGAGGTGGACATGGGGTGAGAGGGTTGTTTGCCATTGGGCGCCAGGCCATATTGGGAGGGAGTTAAGGAATCAGGGCCACACTACCATGTGGGAGGGGGAGGGGGGCGGTGGAGGGGGAGGGGGATGGTGGAGGGGGAGGGGGGAGCTGGGAGGGGGGAGGGGGGTCACGAAGGGTGATGTAAGGAGAGGGAAGTAGCTGTGTGAGTGAATAGTGGGGTAATGAGGTGAGTGTATAACAGGGTATCTGTATAACGAGATGACTATGATGGTGCAAGTGGATAGCGGGGTGAGTGTATATCCGGGTGACTGTATAATGGGGTGAGTATCTAATGGAGTGACTATAATAGGGTTGAATTTATAACGCGGTGACTGTATAACGAGGTGAGTGTATACCAGGGTGACTTTATAACAGGTTGAGTGTATAACAGGGTGACTGTATAACAGGGTGAGTGCATAACAGGGTGCCGGTATAATATGGTGAGTGTAGAACAGGGTGAGCGTATAACAGGGAGAATGTATAATGAGGTGACTGTATAACGAGCTGAGTGCATACCTGGGTGACTGCATAACATGGCGAGTGTATAACAGGGTGACTGTATAACATGGTGAGTGTAGAACAGGGTAAGTGTATAACATGGTGAGTGTATAACAGGTTACTGTATAACGGGGTTACTGTATAACGGGGTTACTGTATAACGGGCTGTGCATAATGGGGTCACTATATAATAGGGTGACTGTATAACATGCTGAATGTCGAACTGTATAACATGCTGAATGTTTAACATGCTGATTGTATAACAGGCTGACTGTATACAGGCACCCAAATAACGCCTAATGATGGCTGTAAATGGGTGGTCTCGTAATGGGGTGTCCGTATAGCAGCCTGCTGTATAACTGGCTGACTGCATAACATGGTGAATGCATAACATACTGTATAACATACTGTATAGCATGGTACCTGTATAATATGCTGACTGTATTACATACTGACTGCATAACAGGCTAACTGTATAAAGGCACATGACTAACGCTGAGTGAGTGTCTGTATAACAGGCTGACTCTATAATGGGCTGACTGTATAACAGTCTGACTCTATAACACTATGATTATATAAAGGCACCTGAATAACGCCGAGTGAGTGCTACAATTGGGTGGTCTTGTAATGATGTGTCTATATAACATGCTGCCTGTATAAATTCACCTGAATAATGCCGAGCGCGTGCTGTAACTGGGGTGGTCTTGTAATGATGTGTCTGTATAACATGCTGCCTGTATAAATTCACCTGAATAAAGCTGAGTGAGTGCTGTAATTGGGGTGGTCTTGTAATGATGTGTCTGTATAAAATGCTGCCCGTATAAATTCACCTGAATAACGCCGAGTGAGTGAAGTAATTGGCTGGTCCTGTAATGGGGTGTCATTACTGGCAATACGCCCAGACCTGAAAGAAGTCACCTGCAGCCAGCCGCTCACCTGAGGATTGAAGCACCTCATTATCTGCAAGCCCGCTGTCTCCCTCCCCGGCCCTCCCCGCCCCAGCACTCCCCGGCCATCACGCCGGGTTCTCCCCGCTCCGCCCCGGCCCTCCCCTCCCCATCCCACCCCAGTCCGCCTCCCCACCCCTCCCCGGCCTTCCCCGCCCCGCCCCTGAACCCACTTCCCCGGTCCTCCCCTCCCGGCTGACCGGTGTGGGAAGCGGCGGTCGGCGGTCGGGGATTGGCGGTCAGCCGGGTCAGGTCGTGGGAGAATGTCAAGCGGACGTCAGGGAGAGGTGACCGGGGACGCGCACCTGTAGAGGCGGTGTGCGCGGGGAGCGGGGTGGGGGGTGGCGGTGGGGAGTGGCTGGGGGGGGGGGGGAGCACAGTGGGGGAGGGGGGAGGGAAAGAAGGTTGCTGTGCATCTGACCACTGGGGCTAAGTGACCACGGCTCAGTCCCTGTGGAGCCGATCTCCGGCCCCAGTCTCACCGGCGTTCCATTCTCTCCCAGTTTCTATGCGGGCGGGAAAGGGACAAATGTGAGTGAGTGAATGAGGGAGTGAGTGATGGAGTGATGGAGGTCTGGGTGTGCGCATGCGCAGGATTAGCACCTGTGCCCCCGAAGGCTGGTTCCCCTTTGTTGCGCCGCATAACCTATAAAGAACGGAACCGGAAGTGCTACTCAGCACCTGGGCGATAATGGGGGTTCCAATTTTGTTGTTGTTATTATTATTATTATTGTTATTATCAATGCATGTAGATGCTTGCGGTTGTACAAAGACAACGCAATTATGTGAATAACAATTTTGATTATTATTATTATTATTATCATCATCATCAGCAATGTGTATATATATACTTGCCATTGCATTAGAAAACTGATTTGTGGATTTGTGTCGTAACTAACATTGCATGGCCTGAAGACCGGTGGCTCGGCGGTGACAAAAGAAGTTCATTATTGAATGAATATATGTGAATACAAAAAAAAAAAAAACGTTTCAATATTTGTTAAAATATGTCACCAGACGGGATGGCCGAATGAGTTAGAGCGTCCGTCTCCTGTGCTGGTAGATCGTTGGGTCGTAGGTTCGAGTCCCGGTCGAGTCAAACCAATGACTTTAAAATTGATACTTGTCGCTTCCTAGCCAGGCGCTCGACATTATTAGGATAGGGCAAGGACTGGTGTGCTCAGTGTCAGGATAATGTGACTGAGTGGGATACCAGGTCATGGTGCCGGCGGCCTGGTTTCCCAGTGGGACAGCACTACTAAGTCGCCATGAGTGCGCACTGTCTCAAGTCGGTACACGTCCTGATGTGACCGTAGATGTTGCTAGGACGTAAAACAACAACAACAACAAAATATGTCATTCTGAAAATGGTGGTAGGCATCGGAACTATCTGCTTTGCTGTGTTTGGGATGTCCATAGAAATGAAGCATTCTATATATAGTGGAGAATGAAGGAACTAATCTAGGCATATGAGGTTGGGTAGTACTAGCTCAATGACATTAGGTATAGACTAAGTAAAGGGAGAGAACTGCTAGGGGGTAGTGTCCTTGTTTATATTCCCATAATAGATTATAGTGCACATATGTGCATATATATATATATTATTTATTTATGCGCATTATACAAGTATAATTAATCGGAAGCGTTCACTCATTATTATTATTATTTTCTAAGTCATCTACTCTACTGTTCTACTTCTAGCATATATATATATATATGTATATATATATACATTTTCAGCAGGACGGTCAGTGAGCACAACGGTGACTGAGGCATGGGCGAGTAGGTGGTGTCAGGTGGAGAGCTGAGATTCTATCAAGATGACTTAAAGTATAGAGTCAACCAGCTGATTACTGAGGAGGCTGGGGAGTAAATGGCATTTTCCGGCTGATTATACTTGTATATAATGTCTTATACATCATATATATATGAGATATATAATGCATTATACAATTATAAATGCTATGGAACATATATAATTTAAAAACCGTCCGGCTGAGCGGGAGCGGCAGTGGTAGTGACCAGGCGCAGCTGGTATCATGCAGTCATGAGCCACTCACAGGTGGCAGTGCAGTGGTGGATGCAGGAACTACGCTAGGCATAGCAGGTTGGGTAGTAGTAACTCAATGAATAGGAGTGGGTACTAGCTAAGTCACATGACATTCAGGTGTAGAGTAAATAGAGGGGGAGAACTGCTCGGTGGTAGTGTCCTTGTTTATATTCCCATAATAGATTATAGAGCACATATACATATAACAATCCATATTTGCTGCATAATCCATTATCTGAATATAAATAATGAATAGGTCTACCGACCCTTACCTCTTAACACATATCCATCACTGCAATACCATTCATGCCCCATGAATAGCGCCCCATATTGTAATCCCAATAATACCCCGCTTATTGCAGTCTATTAGTACCTACCACCACCGCCAGTCGCCATGACTTTCATCGCTAATCTCTTTCCCAGCGCAATGTCAGTCGCAACCCTAGAAAAAAAAACACGCGAGGCGAAATAGGGGGGAAAAAGGACCTGCATTTATGAGAAGCGATTGAAGTGGTGGGGAGTCCTGCTTTGTAACAAGGCTCAGTGGAGACTGCTGGGAGAGCCCGTGTGGCGTTTTCAGCTCACTGTCATTTTCAGCCGTGCGCATAGACTCAAACTAAAGGCATTATCAATGGTCGTGAGCAATCTTCATACAAAAAATACAGAAAAAGTTAAATATCTCTAAAACCACACCACCTATTAACAAATCGCTTGGTCCACATATAGAAAACATCTTTACCAAAAAGATCATATTACATTTATAAGGTTAGGGTTCTTGATTTCTATTAATTTGGAATAAAACTAATGTTTTGCACTGCGTGTACCGTCAAACTCAAGGCATTGTCAATGGTCGTGAGCAATCTTCATACAGAAAATCCAGGAAAAGTGAAATATCTCTAAAACCACACCACCTAGAAACAAATCGCTTGGTAGCCATATAGAAAACATCTTTACCAAAAACATAATATTAAATTTATATGGTTAGTGACTCACAACCATTGACAATGCCTTGAGTTTGAGTCTATGCGCACGGCTGAAAATGACAGTGAGCTGAAAACGCGACACTGGACGCGCCTTTCTGTGCGGATGAGCCGACTGATACCAATACATATGAGAGTCATTACAAGGTGCAGCTCTTTAAACGCTGACAAAGGCTGCGGTATGCTGCATGCAGCATGACCCGCATGTACACTGGCGCCCTCCTGTACCCCCGGCGCTACTCCTCCTTGGAGACGCGGATGGGAACGCGCCCGGTTGGAGGCGTGCGCATGCTGATTAGACAACTAATAGTCGTGACTGATAGTATCTTGTACACTGATCCCACCCCCCACTAGGGTGGAGGTGTGGTGTGGGGTGGGTGGGGGTGGAGTGGGTGCTTATCTGTGTAGTATCAGCAGCACACAGGCGTCGCCTCCACCCACCACCACCCACACACACCACCACCAATACGACTATCAACACACACCACCCACAGCACTATCAACACACCACACACTACCCGCCCCACTACCCGCACACACACCACCCAACCCACACTACCATCACCACCATCACCACCCGCACACACCACTCTCACTATGCTGATCACCTCACCACCACCTCACCATCATCTCACCACCACCTCACGATCAGCCACACACACCACCCTCACTAACCTCATCACCACACCACCACCTCACCACCACCTCACCATCATCTCACCACCACCTCACGATCAGCCACACACACCACCCTCACTACGTCCACACACACCACCCTTACAACCCTCACCACCATCACCATCCCGCTAACCCACACACCCGCACCCCCCCCCCCCCCTCGTCACCAGTACTGCTTGATGAATACTCGGGAATAATATAGTGTATAATGAATTATACTAATATAAAATAACGTACATCACAATATGTATTCTCAGTTATTACATCTAGGTGTGCGATTTGGGCTCAATCAGCCCCGGTCACATAGCCGTTAGACAACATAGTTGAACGTAGTGGAGGCTAGCGTAGTTGAAAGTAGATGAACGTAGGTGAACATAGTTGAAAGTAGTTGAATGTACCAGCATCCATACTTGTCCGTGATGTTAACTTGGTAATAACCTGGGTGAGCTGTGATCTCCGATTTAATTTTTGGACATGTTCAAAAGGCGGCACATTAGAGGCTGAATTTGCATCCATGATGCTAAAGTACTCTAGCATACTCTAGCGTAGTATAACGTTCCTCTTAATGTACTCGACCATACTCTAGCATACTCTGGCATACCTTGATCCACACAAAACCATGGCCATTCCACGTCATGCATACCCTGGTCACATAGCCGTTAGTGTATGTAGTTGAACGTAGTTGAACGTAGTGGAGGCTAACATAGTTGAAAGTAGTTGAACGTAGTTGAACATAGTTGAACGTACCGGCATCCATACCGTAACATATTTATCCGTATCATTTGGTGGCTCACCTCCCGTACCTTAACGTATTTCAACGTAGTTTAACAAACTTAGACCAGGTTTGACCCACATTAGCCTCCACTACGCTCACATACGTTCAACTACGTCCACTAACGGCTATGTGACCTGGGCTTTAGAGACTAGATTACAATGGCAGCAAACACTAACCCAACCCCTCCTTCTGAAGCATTCCCACACATAGAAAACATGGCGACCAGTATGGCCCATATCAAGTCTTCAGATGCTCAGGAATCGCTGGGCAGGAACTGGGGGTAATCTATCCTATAATAGCCTTTAATTGGGTCTTTACCGATCTGTGTGCCTTGCTGTAGCAGTTAATGGCATTTAATTGGCTTGTATGTCTGAGGGGAGCCCTGGGAAATAGCAGCATTAGGGGTCGGCCAACGTTATCAACATGTTCACGATTGTACAAAGTGTATGACAGGGGAGAGGGGAGCTGACAGTGAAATAAGACTTTTATTGAATTTATTTAATTACAATATTGATATTTTTCAGCGACTTTTTCTCCTTTTTGTGTGTCCATTAGGCCATCAGATCCAGTCATTGTACATTAATTGATTAAGCTGGAGAATTTTCAATCGTGAACAACTTGTCTTCTTCATTCCACTGCTCCTTGTCCTATTCTAGCCGAATGTCAGGCTAGGTAGCAATAAGTATCAATTTTTAACTTATTGGTTTGACTCGACCAAACTTCGAATCCCATGACTTTCCCAATTTGGAGATGGTCACTCAACTCATTGGGCCACCCCATCTGGGTTTGTAGTCAAATGTTGATGTGTACTATTTGGGGGGGGGGGGGGGCGGGTGGCGGGGGTAGGCAGGGAAGTCAGGAAAAGTAGTACTCTTTGTATTACCTTAAAAATGTCGACAACTTTGGACGGCCCCTTAGTGCATTTGTTACTAGTCACTGACGAGCTGCTGCGGCTAAGGAAGGCCAAAGACCCTATAATACTAAGACGGCTCACTCAGCCTGTAATGTGTAATCAAAATGATCAAACCCACCACTTGGTGCGCTCGCTGTTCTGTTGGTTAAACAGGTGCTATATTATATGTATAAATGTATATATGAATGTGAAATATGTGTGATGATGCCGATGCTGATGATGATGCTGATGATGCTTGGTATTTATTCATAGCAATTTCATATTGATGTGTATTCATACTTACCTATCTCATGTATAATATAATTGTATGTGTCTACATGTGAAACACCAACCAGCAGCCGGGCTGATCAAACCCACCAGAAGGTGGCACTGCAGAATTTACATTACCATGGGAGAGATAGGGAGTGGGCCGTCTTAGTATTATAGGGTCTTTGGGAAGGCTTGGCAAACCATGATATACCATGTAATATAGAACACCTATATAGCACGGCTAGAAACATCCGTTCACCGGGTATCCAGAAGAAGCTGCTATTCATTCAAACAGGCAAATCCCGCCCTGCCAAAGCAAGCTTGATTGATTGGGGTTGTATGTCTTAGCAACGTATGGGGTTATACCAGGACAGAATCAATTTCTTCTAGAACAGATTGGGGACAACTGCATACTGCTACCACACTGCAATGCCATTCCAATTGTATCATGACCTGGTATCATCATTATCCCGCCACTGAGCCAACAAGTCACTGCCATATCCTGGCAACGCCAAGCAGCAGGTGAGGTAGCGATAACAAAATAATTTTTAAGTCTTCCATACAACCATGCCAGAGATCGATCCTATGCAATGGGGATCGCTTCCATAATGCCGTGTAGGAAGCGAGTGCTCTATCAAATCGAATATCCTATCCAGCAAGAAAGCGAAACCCTGTTTTCCATTCTTCGCAGGCAGCGAATCTGGTTGATGAGTGGGGAATCGCATAGATTACAGTTATTCAGTGGCGGTGGCTCCCCCTGCCTGAGTGCAGATTAGCTGTGTGTAACACTGGGTTATCAATCTGGTGCCTGCCAGGCTATAACAGAGCCGTGTTTAACCAATATATTATCTGTGGGTGCAGCCTGACGTGGGGTAACACCGGGGCACCAATCTGGTGCCTGCCAGGCTATAACAGAGCTGTGTTTTACCAACAGATTATGTGTGGGTGCAGCCTGATGTGGGGTAACACTGGGGTACCAATCTGGTGCCTGCTAAAGCACCGTTTTACCAACAGATTATGTGTGGGTGCAGCCTGATGTGGGGTTACACTGGGGTACCAATCTGGTGCCTGCTAGAGCACCGTTTTACCAACAGATTATGTGTGGGTGCAGCCTGATGTGGGGTTACACTGGGGTACCAAACTGGTGCCTGCTAGAGCACCGTTTTACCAACAGATTATCTGTGGGTGCAGCCTAACGCGGAGTAATACCAGGGTACCAATCTGGTGCCTGTTAGACTGTACCTGAACCACGTTCAGGTATGTCTATAGGCTCAGATAACTACACCGGCGACATTGTGGCGATTGTTAAACATGTCACACTGCTCCAGGGGCAGGTGTTTGGAGCTCAATAATATAAACATAGGATGTGGAATAAAATGTACCCTAATACGCATGACCAACAGTTTCAATATGAGTTCAATGCGATTAGTCAGAACTGCATGACCTCATTTCACCATTGACAGGTCAAACACCATAGAAACATTCTATCACAATTTTAAAGGCAGATTCAACCACAAAAATCGCCACAGTGTGTCTAAATCCTATGTCAAGTTGCCATCTCAACATTGGGAAGTGAGACACAAGGCAGGACTATAGACATCAACATTGGCAACAACACCACGTGACCTACTTAAGTAGGCCACCTGCCATAAATAAGGAGTCAGGGCGAGTCAGGCCTCTAATTGGCAACTGGCCGCTTTCTCCTGCCGCTGAGCATCCGGCCTTTCAGCTATAGTTATTGGCAATTAGGACGGTGCTTTTAAAGACAGTCGGACATGACCAAGATCATATTCTTTGCATTTATAGGCAGCATATTCGAATATGGAGAGGTCATGTATTCTTAAGCTAACCATTCCCTGGGAGGTTTATTTACAGCCTAATCTAGGCGGGCGGGCGGACGAGCTTTCATGGTGGGGAGGGGGGGGGGTCAAGCTGTCGACTCAGTCGGCACTAATGACCCTCCTCAGTGATACGATCTGGTAAAGTGAGGTGCACCCTGGGAACACAAATACAGGCAGATAGGGTTCTGCTATGAAATTGTAATGAGGCACGCTTAGGCCTATTGGTTACTAATTATGGAAGACGGCTATCGACCTTTTACATGGAGCATGCTTAGTGAGGTGCTAGATGACAGTGGGGTGAGGTGCTACCCAATATTCTATCTCTGCCGTCAGATGGTGGGTTGATAGAGTAAATCCCCGATAAGACCTTTTTCTACAGAGCATGTGGCACAGTACATCTATCTATATTACAGATCATATATATTGGGCAGCATATATATTGTACGTACTCCATCACAAAAGTTGTGTGATACAGCTAATACTGTATATTGCTTATAGCTAGTGTTGTATGTTGCATAGAGCTAGTGTTGCACGTTGTTTATAGCTGGTGCTGTATGTTGCTTATAACAACTAATATCTGCTGCTTGTATGGAATGCTGGACATTGCTTATAGCTAGTGTTGTATATTGCTTATAACTAATATGCATATTGCTTATAACTAATACTGTATATTGCTTATAACTAATACTGTATATTGATTATAACTAATACTGTATATTGCTTATAACTAATACTGCATATTGCTTATAGCTCGTGCTGTATGTTGGTTATAACTAATACTGTATATTGCTTATAACTAATACTGTATATTGCTTATGACTAATACTGTATATTGCTTATAACTAATACTGTATATAGCTTATAACTAATACTGTATATTGCTTATAGCTGGTGCTGTATGTTGGTTATAACTAATACTGTATATTGCTTATAACTAGTGCTATATATCTGCTGCTTGTATCGAATACTGGACGTTGCTTATAGCTAGTGTTGTATATTGCTTATAACTAATATTATACATTGCTTATAGCTAGTGTTATATGTTGCTTATAGCTACTAATGTATGCTGCTTGTATCTAATGCTGGACGTTGATTATGACTCTCGCTCTCAGCCTCCAGTCATCAGCTAGTCTCATTGCGGTGAAAAGGGAGCCGAGTGCATAACCCTTCTCTGTTGGTACATAGCCTCTCTCCAACCAACACCCATATGGTGCCTCCCAGCGACACCACATGGAAACTGGAGACCTTGCCGTTCCTGGCTAAACTGTATGGGATCTACCAACCATACACAACAACTGGCGCAGCAGTGTGTGCCCGTCATGCGTGATGTGCAGGACTCACCAGGACATGTGGACATGTCGCAGCATCCACAAAATACACCCCAACTATGGGAAAATACTGAAGGTAGTCTACTATTATTGGCAGAAGAGAACAATTTGAATTCAAATGTTAAATGGCATATGAAGACAATGTTAATCCCAGAGGCCAGTAGTCAACTCAGAGGCCAGTAGTCAACTGCTGTGAGCAGTATACATCCAAAACCCACAGAATGCAACAACCAGCACTGTGAAATGCTCAGACCATCAGTACGGATGCATCAGGTACTGCAGATCACCAATTGCAGCCAAACCCATGTCCAGTCACCCTGACCTGTCTTGGCACTGATCCAGATGAATTAGGCAAAGAGAGTGTGGTACTTGACTTAGCACAACTCTACTACACTTAGATCGACATCATGCGCAGGTGCAAACTCATCACTCATCTCATACATAATGTGATAGGCCTGATGTCAGCCGTTCCACGGTTTTGCACTCGCTGTCACACACACATGGAAGAACGCCAAGATCCAAATACAGTATGCTTCACCTGGTTTATTTGTAAACCTATCTGCTCTCCGTGGCGTCAACAGTCAAGTGACCCGCCCCCTAACTCGCTAGGTCCTACATCGCCTCTATAGATGGGTCGGGGTGTGCTAGCCACATGCTGTAGAGGGCAGCCCAGCTGGGGCCCTGCCCGGTGGGGAGCATGCTGCCACCTAGTGCAGTTCAATGTAACTGTGTAGATGTGCGGCATAGTGTCTGCCGCCACTGCATGGTAATGGGGCTCATGTACAGACTACTACAATAATATATATTGAGCATCATATTGATAGTTCATCATTTTTATATTGTACATCTTTTATTTTGTAAATCATATAAATTGTTCACATCATACATACTTATGCATCATATATACTGTGCATATTGCACATCATATATACTGTAAACTATATTATATAGTACATCACATATATTGTACATCATATATAGTGTAACTCATATACATTTTCCATCATATATCTTGTGCATCATATATACTGTAAATAATATATATTTTACATAATATATATATAGTAAACCGTATATATAATATTCAAACTAACTTTTGTCAAATATATTTGATATACATATTTATTGTATATATAGATATATATGTATATATATTAGATAAGCATAGACAAAGAACGAGATATTCTAACTGGCAATTCAATAAGTTGACCTTGAGCTAGTAAAAGACGAAGCTGCCTAGTAGAAATGGTATGACTAAAGTGATGTTTTCAGCCATTACTTGCTGCCTGCGTCTATACCGCTCCCCTGGCGGGAGGTGCACACACTAGACCCTACGTGCTGGACCAACAAAGGCCCCCATCGCATTGATCCCATGCTTCTCTTTAACAAACATGGCCGACTCCTTCAGGTGAGTTGCCTTGGCAACCAGCTAATTCCATATGCAACCCCCTGGAGGTGGGAGGCAGGTGGCTGTATGTCATTGTGTGATGGGGGCTCCGGGAGGGAGGAGAGTGGGTGAGTGGGGAGGGGGGTTGAAGGGGGGGTGTGCGCATGTTATTGATGGGTATAATACACAATGCTGAACCTGCTACCCGCCCTCCCCCCCTCTTATCACCTGGATGTGGATATGTGGACATGTGGACATGTGAAGAGGTGGATCCCAGCGTTATCGTGCTAGCTGCCTTTAGTAGGTCACCGTCAGGTCACCGTCAGGTCACCGTCAGGTCATCCTTTCCAATGTCTACCGCTTATATCGCCATAGTTTTACCGTGGAATGTAAAATTGTCTCACATATAAGCAA
Organism: Branchipolynoe longqiensis; assembly: GCA_030323885.1. Taxonomy (NCBI): domain Eukaryota; kingdom Metazoa; phylum Annelida; class Polychaeta; order Phyllodocida; family Polynoidae; genus Branchipolynoe; species Branchipolynoe longqiensis. The sequence goes on along the minus strand of CM059191.1, from coordinate 103,670,547 downwards.
CCCCTGCCCACCTTCATTTTCTCCTTGACCCCCATCTCATATACCCCTGCGAAAAAAGTAAAATATATAACAACAACTACTAAAGTATAAACCTCTACGGTGCAATGCCTGACTGAACTAATACAACATAGACTAGCCACAAAGCTATTGTTGACCAAGGCAATTTAAATGAATCAAGCCAACATTATTTGCACAATCCCTATTGCACTACTATAGGACTAACTGCAACAGCAAATCACAGTCATTGTATGAATGTCTCCTCACAGGTCTCCTCATGATCATCATGCTGTCAGTTGCAATGCGACAAAGAATGCTTTCATTACTTGACTGCCACTCTCCATTTAGCTCTCTGCTGTGAGAGTTTCGTCCATGAGTCGGTCTTAATGTCTCTGAGCTTCAGCAACGGAAGATCAGCTCGAGCAGCGCAGTCCTTGGTAACCCGGGCGACGACCGAGCCGGTATGGTGTTTTGTGCGGTTGTACATTTCATGAAAGCTGCCTGCAAAGGTGTTGAATTGCTGCTGGCTTTTGCAAGTTACCAGCGGCACTCTCTCGGGAGCAAATAGAGGTTTCACATTGGCAAGAACATGTCAAGACAGGCGCAAAACTATTTGTCCCTGCAGTGGCTGGTCGGGAGATGTTGGGAGTTTCATACATCTACCGCCCATAATGCTGCCACAGTGACATGGTTTTCTGTTTAGGGTTTGCTCCCTTAGCCTTCTGTTCTGTCAAGAACCTGTACCACAAGGCAGTGGTTTACAACTCTGCAGGGCAGGGGTGTCAAATTCCCTGAGGTATTGCTATACCTGCAATACCTGCCTCACAGGTGTGATCAGTAAATCAATGATATAAGCTAAAGGCACATGAATATGCTCTAGTCTACATGTATACAATAACTGTAATATTTGTGATGCCTGATTAATATTTTGCTATTGCCTATTTTGTTCGAACCATCTCATCATATCATCCATAAATAGTTGATATACACAGTCACGTGACGACAAGAGTGTTGCCAGCTTTTCAGTTGTTCTGTGTTTTAGAGTCTCAGGCGTTCAGTGTTTCAGTTCGTCAGTGTTTCAGTGGTTAAGTGTTTGAGTGGTTCAGTGTTTCAGTTCATCAGTGTTTCAGTTCGTCAGTGTTTCAGTTCGTCAGTGTTTCAGTGTTTTAGTGTTTCAATGTTTCAGTTTGTCAGTGGTTCAGTGTTTCAGTGTTTCAGTCGTTCAGTGTTTCAATAGTTTAGCTGCTTTCACTACTTGACCTTCATACGAGGAGTTGACCAGAACCACCGACCGTTCCCCCTACCTCCCCCTCCCTCCCTCCCCCTCCCTCCCCCTCCCCCCTCTCCCCGCAGTGTCTAGAACATCCGTCCCACGTCCTCCCGGTATGAGAGGCCTCGCCTCCCCCACACCTGTGCATAGACGCGCCTGTAGCTCGTACCCTCTCCCTCTGTGTAAGGGCAAGTACCCCCTCCCTTCCTCCCCCGTGCGTATGAACCCTGTCACCCCTCTGACACTCCTTCCCTCCCCCACCTCCCTGTGCGTAGTGAGGCCCAGCCCTCCCTCCATTCGACCCTCCCTGTGTGCTAGGACCTGCTCCTTCCCAGTCCCTGTGGATAAGGGCCAGACCAACACCCTCACCCTCCCTCCTCCCCCTCCCACCCAGTGTGCTAGGACCTGCCCCATCCACTGTGCAAGAGGCAACCCTAACCACTCCCCCCTCCCTCTTGCTGGTCCTGTTCTGTCTGTTTGTCCACGTGGCCAGGTGCCGGCCGGTCTGTACTGGCAGTACGTGGCCGTACAGCCCGGCTCCAATTTCGGTCTGCGTCTGCGTGTAGGAGATCGTTACTCGGGGTGTCGGCACACAGTGGGTGGACACCTGTCTAACCACGCCCCGCCCCACGCACCCAGCCCCGCCCCGCCCCGTCCCGCCCCGACCGCCCCGCCCCACCACCTACCTCCCCCACCAATCTGCAGCCGGCCCTCTCGCCCTGAAGGGTATTAACGTGTCTCCCTCACGTCACTCTTTCCGGTCAAACCCGCAATCAAGAAGAGGCCTACAAATCAGCGCCCTGTCCACCCACTACGAAACATACACGAGTGGAAGACTCCACTTAAACAATCACCTGCATAACCTCCTCTGATGTAATAAACATTACAACCCTGCTCCCACTCTGTTCTTGTCCATTCTGCTGCGCCTCAATAGAGAGGGTGGGGTGTTGTAAATCACATAGTCTAATCATAGGGGGCGTTGCAGCGCTCTCCTCCTCCTTGTACCCGCACCACCGCACGTGTACATGCAGCTGTACCGCTGATCTCACCCGGCATTCCGCCTCAAAGACTGAGGTCCTTCGACTCTCAGACTGAGTCCTTGGGTCACTGACACTCTCTGACTCTGATATTCACAGAGTCGCAGACTCCGAGTTTCTCCGACTCTCTGCTACCCTCTGCGACCCTCTGCGACTCTCTCCAACTCTCTCCGACTCTCTCCGATTCTCTCCAATTCTCTCCGACTCTCTCCGACTGCCTCCTACTGTCTCCGACTCTCTCCGACTCTCTCCGACCCTCTGCGACGCTCTCCGACTCTCTCCGACTCTCTCCGATTCTCTCCAATTCTCTCCAATTCTCTCCGACCCTCTCTGACTCTCTCCTACTGTCTCCGACTCTCTCCGACTTTCTCCGGCTCTCTCCGACTCTGATATTCAGATTCTCTCCGACACTGAGTCTCTTTTATTGCCGAGTCTCAGTGGGCGCGTCTCCGACTGGCTTCTTTCTCCTCCTTTGACGTCAGATGAAAACGTATTACTCTGATCCAATCACAATCCTTACGTAGTCAGACCTGCCTCTTATAGCGTCTCCTCCCCACACCCACACCCCCACAGCCCCACCCACACCCACACCCACAGCCCCACAACCCCACAGTCCACTTTCCCCACATCCCACACACAGGCCCTTAACTCCACACCGCACACACCCTACCACCACCTCAACGCATCGCTCCACCACCACCACCACCACCACACCCCTGTCCTCCACAAGCAAACTCCACATGTCATACTCCATGTCCAGACACTCCCACACTCCCAAACTACACACCACATCATGCCTCCACCCTACACCCACCCAACTCCTCACTGCCAACACTCTACCTCCCACATTCAATCACCCCTACACCCCACCCCCTCTCTACACACAACATGACACCCCCACACCCCCATGCCGCCCAGTCATGCCACCCCAGTCATCCACATCACACAACACCCACACCCAACACCCAACACCCCTACACCCCACCATCACCCACCCCAATACCAAGCCCTCCTACACCACCCCCTCCTCCTCCCACCCGGCCGCTGTGAGTGCCCATATTTGGACATGACTGGCGGGGGGTGCGGGACGGCACGTCTTTGTATCTTGACGATCAAAGGCGGGCCGCGGCACGCAGCGGGGGCGGGCCCAATCAGAAGCCACCTGGGAAGCCACGCGGGAAGCCACCAGGAAGCCACCAGGAAGCTACCGCCAATTTCTAATCATAATGTCTCATCTGTTGGTGCTGTGGACGGGCCTCTAGGGCCTGGTGCTGTCACAGACCTGTCATTACAAACCCTATCACCCACACCCCTCACCCATCCCGATACCCCCCCCCCCCACACACGCACACAACCTCGTCTAGCAGGGGCTGGTGGGGGGGGGGGGTATCATGCACTGGTTCTCTATCACAAAAGCACACATGGTTGGTTGGTTGTTGGAGCTTTACCTCCTGGCAACATCTAAGGTCATATCAGGACGGGTACCGACGTGTGACAGAGCACACTCATGGCGACTTTATAAGTCCATGCCGCCAGCACCATGACCTGATCACGTGGTCTCATGGATAATGCAGCCTGCTGGGTAATTAGTTCTCCTGGGATACACAGAGCATGCAACATAAACAAAATAATATTTAAATATTTTGTAGAAACTAATGAAGTTCAATTAAAGCTGCATAATCCAAGGAAGCATCAACTTTTCAAAACAAAAAGAATTATCTTGATTTGATTCCACATTTCTAATTTAGATACTGACAGGATGGGTTAAGCATGTGTTGCCATATAGAAAGGAAAACTAGGTTAATTTAATAGAAGCTGTTATTGCTGAAGCCGATAGCGGCAGAGTTTCGGCATGCTTGCCAAAATATAATCTTCTGTGTTTGCACTTCAATTATCTCAAAAGTTAGCAATTTAAAGTCAGTTACTTCAAACTAAAATAGATCAGGATGATCAACCTAATATATTAATCTTAGAAAATGACAGAAACTCCAAACCATCAAACCACGCAACTTTAAATAAAAGAAGAACAAATACCCGAAAGTTATTTTCAGATTTTAGTGGGGTTTTTTCGTGATCAATTTTTGTACTGTGCTCATAACAGATTAGTGTGTTAACACTTGTTTTAACTGCTGAGCAGCACTAATTCAATCTGATTTAAATCTTCTGAATTTTGTTTGAGTAGTAATTTGGGTTTTCTTGCTTTTGGTTTATGGCTTGTAACTGTTTGTAGATTGCAAAGAACCCAAAGTCCAGCTTTCATTATTCTTTGTGTTAATCCATTTAATCATCATCATCTCCTCTCCAGCTTGTGTGGAGATGATTCGGTGGGTGGTCTGGAAGCAGGCCAAAAAAGCTCTTTTTTTTTTAATGATGCCTCTAGAGCACATTGATGTTTATCATCGGCTATTGGACATCAAACATATGGTCATTCTAACATATTATTTTGAGGAAGCCCACTGCCGCCAAATAGGCTACTCTTTCCGATAAGCAGCAAGGGGTCTTTTACATGCACTTTCCCACAGACAGGACAGCACATACCACATCCTTTTATGAACCAGTTGTGGACCACTGGTTGGAACGGAAAATAGCCCAAACTGCAAATGGGACTACTGAGCCCGATCGATCGGATGACCTACACCTTCACAGGTGGACACTCTACCGCCTGAGCTACGTCCCACTCCCTGTGTGGAAGCAGGGGTCGCAGGTCTCTCAGCGGGATTCATTGTCACGTGATCACAGCATGCATGTACATGGGTTTCACCGAGTGAACGCAGGGACCCCTCCCCACCCCCCAGCACCCACCTGTAGAGCAAAGGTGCAGCTGGAGGCTGGATATGGGATGAAAGCGGGTAATGGGGGCGAGAGGTGGGGGAAGGGTGGGGCGGGGTGGGGGAGGGAGGCTGGGGGCAGTCTGGCAGTAGGGGATAGGGGTGTGACGGGGGTCGTGGGGGGAGTGGTAAGTGCGGAGTGAGGGGAGTGGTGTGTGGGGATGTGAGGGGAGTGGTGTGTGGGGATGTGAGGGCGGTGGTGATGTGCGGGAGTGAGGGGAGGGTGCAGCTGTGGAGAAGTGAGGGGAGTGGTGTGTGGGGAGTGAGGGAAGTGGTGTGTGGGGAGTGGTGTGTGGGGGAGTGAGGGGAGTGGTGTGTGGAGGAAATTGGGGAGTGATGTGTGGGCGGGGGTGTGGGGCAGTGTGGGGAGGGAGCAGTGGTGGAGGAGTGAGGGGTGGAAGAGTGTTGGTGAGGTGGTCTGGGGGTGTGTGGGTGGGGGGTGTGAGGGGATTGGGGGTGTGGGGGAGTGTGGGGAGTGTGGGTGGAAAAGTGTTGGTGAGGTGGTGTGCGGGAATGTGGGTGGGGGTGTGAGGGGAGTGGTGGTGTGGAGGAGTGGGGTGAGTGTGGGAGGGGTGTGTGCGTAGAGGAGTTGGGAGGTAGGGTGTGCGGGAGTGTGGGTGGAGGTGTGTGCGGAGTGGTGGTGTGGGAGAGTGGGGGGGAGTGTGGGGGGGTGGGTGAGAGGAGGAGTTGGGAGGTCGGGTGTGCGGGTGAGGAATGCGGAATGTGGGGCAGTGGTGTGGGTGGGGAAGGGGACGAGTAGGGAGTGTGAGGGGGTGGAGGTGTAGGGGAGGTGGGTGGGTGAGTGGGCGCGGAGTGGAGGTGTAGGGGAGGTGGGTGGGTGGGTGGGGAGTGGAGGTATATAGGGGGGGTGGGTGGGTGAGTGGGGGGAGTAGGAGGGTGGCCTCTGTGAGTGGGTGGAGGCAAAAGGGTGGACCCTCTTTGATTACACAATTGCTAGGACCACTCCCACAACTACCCCCCTCCGCTACCCCCCCGCCCCCAGCCTTCCCTTGTCAGTATTCCACTCTTGGCCTCAATTGCCCTGAATCTTTCTTGCCCACTAATTGAGGAGGAGTAATTACAGGCGATATTTTTGGAGGGAGTAATTCCGCAGAGAGAATGAATGTAAATAGAAGGTCGCTCTTATTTATTTGTGGAGAAGAAATATGGTTCTGGGTAGAATGGGAGTTGGAGAGAGATGGGTGTGGAGAGAAAGGAGGTGAAGGGAGAGGGGGTGAAAGGGAGTGAAAGGGAGTGAGAGGGGGGGGTGGGGGGAACAGAAGGTGGAATGATATGATGGAGATCGGAGCGAGTAAAGACTGGAGCAGGGAGAGAGGAGAGAGGGGGGAGGGGGAAGAGGGGAGAGGGGATTGAGGGGAGAGGGGAGTGGTGGAGACGGGGTTGAGGTGAGAGGGGTAGAGGGCGGAGAGGAGATTGAGGGGAGAGGGGGAGGGAGAGAAAGGGAGAGGTGGTAGAGGTGGAGAGGGGATTGAGGGGAGTGGTGGAGAGGGAAGTGGTGGAAATAGGGTTGAGGTGAGAGGGGTAGAGGGGGAGAGGAGATTGAGGGGAGAGGGGGGAGGGAGAGAAAGGGAGAGGGGGTAGAGGTGGAGAGGGGATTGAGGGGAGTGGTGGAGAGGGGGAGTGGTGGAGATGGGGTTGAGGGGGAGGTGGAGAGGGGGAGAGGGGATTGGGGGGAGAGGGGGAGGGAGAGAAGGGGAGAGGGGTTGAGGGGAGTGGGGGAGGGGGAGAGGGGGGAGAGGTGGAGAGGGGGTTGAGGGGCGAGCCGGGCCGGGGCGGGGCGGGGTCGCGCGCTGGGCTGGGCAGGGCTGGGCGGGGAAGGGGAGAGCCGGTTTCGGGCGGGGCTCGGCCGGGCGGGGCGCGGGGAGGTGCCCAGGGATTACTGGGGGAGAGGCCGCCCGTTGGTTGTGAACACACGCCCTGGAGGCAGTGACAGCCCGGTCCTTACATGCTCCTTCTCTAAGATGATGAATTACCTCCCACAGCCTCCTCCAGGCGCCGCCCCTACCTCCTCCACAACCATCACCCTACCCACCCTCCACCCGCCCTTAGTGCTGAGCTGTGACTAGGCCGATTACCCCCGAATACCCCGATTCCTGTTGTGGCCTTGAGTCTAGTGACGTGACTGCAAACTGATTCCGGTACAACCGGGTACCGGGCTCTCCTCTCAAATGTATGTTACCCAACGCCGCCTCCAATGTACTGACACCAGCTCTGGTGTACCGACACTACCTATGATGTACCGACACCACATTTGGTGAACCGACACCACCGTTGATGTACCGACACCAGCTCTGATGTACCAACACCACTTCTGATGTACCGACACCACTTCTGATGTACCGACACCATCTCCGATGTACTGACACCACCTCTGATGTATCGAAACAACCTCTGGTGTACCACCATCACCTCTGATGTACTAACACCACCTCTGATGTACCGACATCACCTCCGTCGTACCGACAACACCGCTGATGTACCGACGCCACCTCCTTTGTACCGGTGCTACTTCTGATGTACCGGCACCACCTCTCATGTACTGACAATATATCTGACGTACTAACACTAACTGACGTACAGAACTCACCTCTTTTGTACCGGCGTCAGCTCTAATATGACATTCTCAACTATGATGTACCGACAACGTATCTGATGTACCGACGCCACCTTTGATGTACAGATTCCACCTCTGGTGTACCGGGATTAGGCGTGATGTCCGTGCACCATCGTTGTAAAGTATGATGTACCTACAACATATGGGATGTACCGACGCCATCTCTGATGTACCGACATCACCTCAGATGTACTGACGGCAGCTATGAGGTACTGAATCACAGTGTGATACATCGCTACCAATTTTCATGTACCGCTAACCGCTGTGAAGCACCGACATCCGGCCCTGATGTCACCACAACACCCGTAATACATCAATCACCCTTCTGATGTACCGTCGGCGTGGTAAAAGGCATGCACTATAACCCGACAGTCTAATTAGACAGTCGGTGTAGTTAGAGCCACGCACTATAACTCAACAGTCTTAACAGACTATTAGTGTAGTTTGAGCCGTGCACTATAACCGAACAGTCTTAGCAGACTGTCGGTGTAGTTATAGCAATCCACTATAACCCGACAGTCTTAACGGACTGTCGGTGTAGTCAGAGATGTGCGCTATAACCCAACAGTCTACTTGGACAGTCGGTGTAGTTAGAGCCACGCACTATAACTCAACAGTCTTAGCAGACTATTAGTGTAGTTGGAGCCATGCACTATAACCCAACAGTCTTACCAGACTGTCGGTGTAGTTATAGCAATGCACCCCAACAGTCTTAACGGACTGTCGGTGTAGTCAGAGCTGTGCGCTATAACCTAACAGTTTAATTGGACAGTCGGTGTAGTTAGAGCCATGCACTATAATTCAACAGTCTTAGCAGACTATTAGAGTAGTTAGAGCAATGTACTATAACCCAACATTCTTAGCGGACTGTCGGTGTAGTTAGAGCAATGCACTATAACCCAACAGACTAAGCGGACTGTTGGTGCAGTTAGAGCCATGCACTATAACCCGACAGTCTTAGCGGACTGTCGGTGTAGTTAGAGCCATGCACTTAAACCCAACAGTCGTAGCGGTCTGCCGGTGTAGTTAAAGGCATGCACTTAAACCCAACAGTTGTAGCGGACTGTCGGTGTAGTTAAATCCATGCACTATAACCCAACAGCCTTAGCGGACTGTCGGTGTAGTTAGAGCCATGCACTTAAACCCAACAGTCATAGCGGACTGGCGGTGTAGTTAGAGGCATGCACTTAAACCCAACAGGCATAGCGGACTGTCCGTGTAGTTAGAGGCATGCACTCTAACCGAACAGTCATAGCGGACTGTCCGTGTAGTTAGAGCCATGCACTATAACCCGACAGTCTTAGCGTACTGTCGGTGTAGTTAGAGCAATAACCTATAACCCGACAGTCTTAGCGGACAGTCGGTGTAGTTAGAGCCATGCACTATAACCCAACAGTCATAGCGGACTGTCGGTGTAGTCAGAGCCATGCACTATAACCCAACAGTCATAGCGGACTGTCGGTGTAGTCAGAGCCGCGCACTATCAGGCCATTTTCAGCAGCAGGGTCGTAGCAGACTCGAGCTTTGCTAGCCTAAGCCTGAATTATTGAAACCAGTCCTGATGGTGAAAAGAACATAGAAACAAATAATAAATGTGCCTCCGTGCCCACCTTGGCGGCCCTCCGCCCCGAAAGATTTGTTAGTGTGAAGCATAACATCCCGGATGTCCACAAAAACTAACAAACCACTGCTTCCCCCTTCCACCTCCCTGCGTAGATAAGATTTATCTGTGTGGACCAGTTTGGCTGTTTGTTGGGGTTTTACAGCCTGGCAACATCTATGGTCATATCAGGATAGGTACTGACTTGTGACACTACACACTTATTGCAACTTTATAGTGCTGCCACAATGGGAAATCACACCGCCGGCATCATCATCATCATCATCATCATCATCATGCTGTCGGTCGCGATGCGACAAAGACTGCTTCCATTACTTGACTGCCGCTCTCACATTTCATGAAAGCTGCCTGCAAAAGTGCTGCTGGCTTTTGCAAGTTACCAGCGGCACTCTCTCAGGGAGCAAATCGAGGTTTCACACCGGCAATAACATGTCAAGACAGGCACAAAACTATTTGTCCCTGCAGTGGCTGGTCGGGAGATGTTGGGAGTTCCTTACATCAACCGCCCTTAATGCTGCCACAGTGACATGGTTTTCTGTTTAGGGTTTGCTCCCTTAGCCTTTGGTTCTGTCAAGAACATGTACCACAAGGCAGTGGTTTACAATGCTGCAAGGCAGGGGCATCAAACTCCCTGAGGTTTTACTATACCTGCAATACCTGCATACCTATGCAATACCTGCATACCTGGCATACCGCCGGCAACATGACCCGATATCCCACACATGTACATTATCCTGACACTGTGCTAACCAGTCCTTCTCCTATCCTATTAATGCCGAACGCCAGGCTAGGTAGCCAGGCCAGCACCGTACAGCATGCAAACTTGGGGGTTGCGGGTTCGAATCTAATATGCAAAATATATAATAAAAGGTTCCATAATGTTAATATTTGTATAAATGCTTTATACTACACATACATTTTGAAAGTAATTCATTTGACTCGGGTCAGATTCAAGCCCCCCGACCTTCCGCACAGGAGGTCTGCGCCCTAACCGATCCGGCCACCGCGGCATGGCTGGGTCGCCACTTGCTGAGGCAGTGGTTCCTCCTCGCGAGGCGTCGCGAGGCGGCTCGAGGCGGCGCGAGACGGCGGGCACCGACAGAGTTGTCGGGGCTGAGAACCAACCGGAAGCCAGCCCCCTGTCAGCGGCACGAAGCCGACCAGGCAGCGAGGCTCTGATTTACGCGCGGGAAGGAGGCTGGGCGAGGCCAAGCTGTGTGTGGGGGGTGGGAGGGTGGGACGTAGGCTTGCCAATGGTTAGTACGCCCAGTGTGTGTTAAAGCTGCGTTCCACCAGATGGCGCTGCAGTGCGGGTCTAGTAGGCAATAAGGCGCATGGACTTTGCCCTACATGAAGGTCACGTGATTGCATCATGTAGGGTTCGTTCGCCAATACACCTTCATAGAGCTTTTCCTATTTCGGGCCGCTCGGTGGTGGGGTGTTGTTGGTAGAGCGCCGGAACCTGACCTGGCCCGTGTTTATGGCAGGCGTTGAGCTATAAGATGGGCGGTAGGGCCTAAATGGGTTTGCTTCCACTGAGGCACAGGGTGGTTGATGGCGCGTGTTGGGTGCTGCCAGGATTTCAGCTGTGTAGACGCTGCGCATTTGTCATCCGACATATATTATACATCACCGGTTGTAGATGTGAAATAGATTGATCATGGCAGTACACTTCTAAAAGAAAAATCAAACTGCCATTAAGTGAAATCAGGGCTCGCAGCCCTATTATTATAGAAAATCAAAGCGCTCTCACAATTCATGCGTGACTAGGCTAATCAACTCGTGGTTTCTCCAACAATCTATCGACTGCATCTGATGTTCAGGAGGACTTATAAGAACACACATATTGACAAGATGAATGAGGATGTTCCCATTAATTCCATCCTACCAGCTGCTAACCAATTAAAGTGAACTGTGTATTCACACTTTGGATTCATTGATGACAATATTTTACTTCCTTCAGATTGTCGGTGCAACTAACTTCAGTGTATAAATGAGTGGAAGACCACAGCCTGGCTGCTGAAGAAAGATTGTACTCAGATGAATAAAAGTATTTAGCCAAACGAAAATTATTGTAATATTTAATTGTAATTATGAAATGTTCAATTCGTATTACAATAATGTCTAAATCAACATTATTGTGATCAATTAATGAACATTAGTGAAACACAAAAGAACTATTACCAGGCAGGTGAATTTATTCGGAATTAAAGGCTCTCATTGTAAAAGGCTTGTTTTATTTAATGATATCATTCTGACATATTTCTTTGGAGGAAACCTGCTGCTGCCACATAGGCTACTCTTTCCGATAAACAGCAAGAGGTCTTTTATATGCACGTTCCCACAGCCAGGACAGCATATACCACAGCCTTTGCTGAACCAGTTGTAGAACACAGGTTGGAACGGAAATTAGCCCAAACTGCAAATGGGTCTGCTGGGAAGGATCGATTGGATGACCCACACCTTCACAGGTGGACACTCTACCGCCTGAGCTCTCATTATAGTGCGTAAGTGTAATTTACAAATAAGTGGAAATACACATAGGCGCAACATAAACCACGACCAGTTTACCTAGCACATATTTGTATCTTTCTGGTGTGGCACAAACTATCCAAAATACTGTTCCGTCTACCAGGTGGCGCCACAGAGTGTGTCATGTAGTCAAACACATGGATGGACATCACCCTACGTAGAGATCACATTATTGCATCATTCGATATTCACAAATAATAGCTTTTCCTAGTTCTGGCCCGCTCATGTGGGGTGGTGTCGGTGGAGCGCCCATCTAATGTCACTGTTTATGTTCGTGGCGGGCATTGAGCTGAGGCGGGCAGTGAAGCATCCATCGGTCTGCTTCCATCTAGTCCTTCCTAGCCATGCTGGGCAGGCATTGCTTATCTGGGTAGATTATACAACGGCGTCTTCCCCCAAATCGAATCATTCTATTGGTCGACAGGCGTCACGTGACCATACTAAGACTGTAACACAGAGAAAGCTGTGCATATACGCCTCCTTCCCCACTTCCTGTGTTCTCCCTTTTCCTTTTTTCCTTTACAGATGCATTGACTGCTAGTTTTGAGCTTCCGTCATTTAGGCCTAAATGTCATTTATTCTCCCTTCCGTCATTTAAATGTCATTTGTTCTGATTCCATCATTTTAATGTAATTTCTTTCTGCCTTCCATCATTTAAATGTAATTTATTCTCCCTTCCGTCATTTAAATGTCTTCTTTTTTTTTTTTTCTGATTCCATCATCTAAATGTATTTGTGTATGCCTTCCATCAATTAAAGGTAATTTATTCTCCCTTCTGTCATTTAGATGTAATTTTTCCTGCCTTCCATCATCTAAACGTAATTTGTTCTGCCTTCTGTAATTTAAATGTATCTTCTTTCTGTCTTCCATCAATTATAATGTCATTTATATTGTCTTCCGTCATTTAAATGTAATTTATTCTGTCTACAGTCGGTTATCCGAAATCCTTGGGGCTAGTTGTGTTTCTGAATTTAGAATATTTTCAGATGTTGCTCGGACTATAAACCCCATTCACAACCTATGATGCGCCACTCAGCAGGCATGACCCCCCCCCCCCTATCACGTGGCCCCAGGTGGCGCCACCCATACTCTGACCCTGCTAATTAGTGAGCATATTAAGTGATGGAGACAGTTCCACAACACCGTAACATGCCCAATTAACTCACTCAGGGGAAATTGCGTAATCAATTAGCGACTGCGTAATATGAGTGCACATCGAGAGACCCCCCCCCCGCTAACCTCCACCCCACCCCCCGCCCCCACCCCCGACGCGCACACTCACAACACCACACCCCCTGCCCGGCCTCGCCAGGTTTGCTTGTTGTTGTTTGCCGTCATATCAACATCTCAGGTTTATATCATGACAGGTACCCGACTTGTGACAGTGCGCAATCATGGTGTCTTAATACTGGACAAACCAGTCCCTGTCCTATCCTAATAATGCCAAGCACCAGGTTAGGTAGTGACAAGTATCAATTTGATAAGTCATTGGTTTGACTCGGTTGGGACTCGAACTCCCGACCTTCCACATGGGAAGCCTGCACTCTACTGATTCGGCCACCGCGTCATGTGACAGGTGTAGGGCGGTGATGGATTTGTGGCTGGTCCCCCCCATCTGTAACCGAAAGGACAGGTAGCTAATCTCCCTGACTATCATAGTATCAACACGCTGCCAATTGAGGATGGACTTTGCTGCCCTCATCGCGTGTAAATAAGGAGATATTCCCGCACATTTGTGTCAACATACATTGATTTACACAGGCTTTCGGTGACGGACCGCTGTTTTAGCTGTGGCAAACAACACACCGGATGGCTGAATGAGTATTATTCTTGAAGATTTATACTGCCTCTCATGGATAAGTTTTCACCATTAGACAGTTGGTCGATACAAAGCCCAAACCTACACTTTTACCGACCCAAGGGTTTTTAACATCCCACCCCACTTAGTCATGGTATGAGAGCAACTGGCCTTTGATGACACTGTAAGTTATAAACAGCGGTGGAAATCCAAACTGGCAGAGGTGATGGCACGGGGAATCGAACCGCCGACCTTCACATTAAGAGTCCGATCAAGAAAAAAGTCAGGGCCTGCTTCCCGTGTGGCATGTCATAGGCTCCAACCCCGGCCGAGTCAAACCGATAACTGAAATATTGATACTTGTCGGTCGCTACTTAGCCTGGCGTACGGCATTACTTGGTTAGGGCAGGGAGCAGTGGATATAGGGAAGAACAATCGTCCGCAATTGAAATGTCCCTAGCTTCCTCGACTTCCACGCACATACACATATACACACCTAGACCTGCACTCAGAGTCATAGTCATACCAACATACGCAAAGACACACATGCATACACACATACACACGTGCACGGCCGCACGTCGTGGCTGAATCGGCCGTGGAAGGAGTTTGAATCCCAGCCGAGTCAAACCAATGACTTTTAAAATTGAAACTTGTCACTACATTCCATGGTGCTCGGCATTAATAGGATATGCCAAGGACTGGTTAGTTCACTATCAGCATAATGTGACTCATGCCCGGTACACACCTAGCGTATACGATCGTTTTCCCCGCACCCACCTAGCGTATACGACCTAAAACTACCCAAAAATCGTGAGATGTGCACTCCCCTAGCACACCTACCGATTGCGATTCACGACTAAAACTAATTTTTAGGGCTAAAATGGTAGGTGTGCGCTAGCACTACGATTGCGATTCCCGATTCGAAAAATGAATCGGCCCGACTGCAGTTTTAAGCTGATCGGGAGTCCTATGCGCGAATCCTATACGCTATGTGTGTACTTGGCATAAGTGTGATAGTGGGTGGGTCATGGCGCACATGACTTGGTATTCCAGTGGGGCAGCACCATAGAGTCACCATGAGTGTGTACTGTCAAAAGTCGGTATCCGTCCTGATAAAACCTTAGACGTTGCCAGTATGTAAAACTCCATAAAGTCCATAAAGCAACCAACCAACCTGTACTTATGCAGTCATATACACATACACATATACATACACATACACTTATACACTCATACACTACACTCAAACACAGCCCATGTCCTACAGGTCTAGCTAATCCAGGATTGGATTTCCCATAAAGCAATCGGGATTATTACCACGTGCGCAATGATCCTGCCGCGAAGCGAACCACGCGCATGCGCAGGTCTAATTGCGACACGACCGGCCTGCTCCCTGATGACGTCACGCGTCACGTGATCGCTAGATACGCCCTCAAATCGAGGCGTTGTGCAACAACTTTCGGTCGGTTCGCTGGTACGCCGTGGTTGGCGGGAACCGGTCACGTGGTTAGCTGCGCTTGTGGAGTGACGCGTTGCTCCGACGAGGCATTTCCGGTTTTAATTTTTCGCGCAATCAGTGACGATAGACCGGAAGTGGAAGGGTTGGAGGAGGCTGTTCACATCCGGTCTCTAAGGGGCGTCTCGGTGGCCTTTGTTTACCCGAGGACTTGATGGATCCCGGCCTGCAATGGCATCAATAGAACACGCAGCAGACGACATTTGGCGCCGAACAGAAAGCGCGGGAAGACGGCGAGATTGGCGGACGCTGGCTGGCGCTGGGGGACAGCTGAGGTCATGTGAGCACTGATATCCTGTCACGTGATGCAGGCTGGTTGTCACAAGCCCGGAGTGAGGTGTGGGGGTGATGTGGAGCGGCAGGAAGTGGTGGCGGGAGGTGGGTGTGTTGGGGGATGGGGGATGTGGTGGGGTGGTGGGAGGGTGTTTAGAGGGTGTGTGTGTGGATATGGTGTGTGGATATCGGTGTGGTGGGAGGAGGGTGTGGAGAGGGCGTGTGTGGGGGTGTGATGGGGTGGTGGGAGAGTGGTGGGAGGAGGGTGTGGAGACGGTTATGTGGATGTGTGGGGGGAGTGGTGACGACATGGTGGGTCGTGAGAGGAGGGTGTGGAGACGGTGTATGTGGATATGTGTGGGGGGAGTGGTGACGACATGGTGGGGTGGTGGGAGGAGGGTGTGTAGAGCGTGTGTGTGGGTGGGTGTAGATGTGGGTGGTGGTGGTGGGGGGTGGGTGGGAGGAGAGTATGTTGTAGAGGGTGTGGGTGGATGTGGTATGTGTCGTTGGAGGGATTGGGAGGTGGGTGTATGCAGGGGTGACATGTGTGTGCAGGTGGTGGAGTGTGTGAACAGAAGTGGTATGTGAATGGGTGATGGTCATTGCCTGATTTAGACTTGGTGAGGCCTTAAGCTATATAAATCTGGGAGGCCCCTTGTTAAAATGTTACATCTGAAGGTCTCACAAAGGTCCATACCAAAACAGGACATTGGGTCACTACAACATTTATTAATTAATTAAAAACAAGATATCTGAAGTAAAAAATACTATTTATTTTTAAATTAAAATAATTTCTGATTACATATTATCATAAACAGGCATATATCATCTTTAGTATAAACTTACATTTTTTTTTTTTTGTACATTAGTTGTTTAAGCAGGGGAAATTTCAGTCATAAATGACTGGTCTTCCTCATTCCACTGCTGGTCGATAGAAAGCCCGAGCCTACACTTTTACCGACGCCCGAGCCTACACTTTTACCGACCCAAGGGATTTTTAACCTCCCACACCACATAGACATGGTATGAGAGCAACCGACCTTTGATGACGCTGTAAGTTATACACAGCGGTGGAAATCCAAATTGGCAGAGCTGGGGGCACGGGGAATTCAAATAAATTTGAAATTTTGTGAATCCCATGCGGGTTGTAAAGCCCTGATGCTGCAGTCACACTACAACGCTTCTCTCCAACGCGCGTCGACGTGTGTCCATTTTTGGCGAAACGTCGGGAAGCGTTACGCCCGCATTAGGCACGCGTCAGTACACATCGGTACACCTTGATGGACGTTGACGGTCGGCGAGGATCGTCGAGGATCATTGGCACGCGTCGGTGCACGTCGAAAGTTTTTTGCTTGCACAAAGCATTTTGACGTTTGCCAACGTGTGGGTCGAACGTTACGGGGACATTCGGCGCGCGTCGAAATACGTTAAATGCGCTGGAATAACGTTATGCGAATGCTAGGCAGATGCCGTGCACGCGGGAGGGTCGTTCCCACATGTTGCACCAAACTGGGGCATTGTTGTTCTATGCCCTAGCAACATCTAAGGTCATATGAAGACGTCGCGACAAACTTCTTTTTTTCCCCGCACGCATCGACACACGTTGGCTGCGCACTACTAACATGCGGAGCTGACGCCAAACTTTTTCCCAACACCGCCAAAAAGTTGGACGTGTCTCGACGCGTACAACTTATTTTGCGCATTTGCGGCACGCCGGCGAGAAGCGTCATAGTGTGACTGCAGCATAAGCTGTATGTAGCTTGCTTGGCTTATGCCAAAATACTGTCGCGGCGAGGGAGTGTGCAGAGTCGGTGTGTGTATGGGGGTAGAAGAAGGGGGGGGGGGAGGTATGCGTGAGTACAGGGTGTGCAGGCGACAGGGAAGCAGACAGGGAGACCTGGGGAACCTGCCGCCATTGATCTGACTCTGGGAGTCAGTGCATGCCAACTACGATACTGAACGTGCTTGAGTGAGTATGTGAGTATGTGTGTCTGTTTGTGGGTATGTGGGTATGTGGGAGGGTGTGTGTGGGGACTAATACCACAAGCTGAGCACAGGCCCGCATATGCAAACCGCGCCGAAGTTAGAGGCCATGTCAGTGTCTGGTTAAAGTTGGAACGTCGAATATTGTTGAGTTTCTGCTATTTTTAAAGATAGCTATATTAGCCGGATCAGCACAATGCACTCTGTTTGATTACTTAGCGAACCCCCTCCCCCAGAACAAAATGTAAACCTCGGCTATTGGGGGAAGAATAATGTAATTTGCCTTAATTTTAAAGTTGCATAGCCGGATGAAATATGAAATTATCTAAGCCAAAACAATTATCTAGATTTGAGTTGTACATATATCTAACTTAGATACTGATGCACTTATTGAACATTTGATTCTGCCTAGTCAATTTAATAGAACATGTTACTGTAGATGTCTATGGTGTGAGAGTTTTGGCATGATTACCAATAACTTTAAACTAATGTAAAGTAGATACTAGTGATCGACCTAATATATTCATCTCAGAAAAATTACAGCAACTCAAAACCATTGGACTATGCAACTTTAAGTAATTATTTGAAAAAATGGCTAACTTTGGAAAAAGACGCCATTGAAACAACATGCAGAATTCATTTTCCCATGCCCGTAAACAATTCTGACACCAAAAGCTGTCAGCAGTGACATGTTCTTTAAAAGTAAACTTAGTATATTGCATTCTACTTCTAGGCAGTGCCGGGTGCTTAAACTTGTGTAGTGATCTGCACTGACCTCTCAGGCAAGGAGCCGCATAGACAGGTAGGCGTGGGTAGAGTGGTGACATCAGGGAGCCTAGGTGGTGTAATGGTTAGCACACTGGCCCAGAATGCAAAGAGATGTGGGTTTGGGTCCCACTCTAGGTGCAATATTTCCCATTTTCATCACCCCCCAGAACATTGGTTGCCGTGACTATGATCCTGTACAAGCTACACGTTGTATAGTTGTTGAATCTACTGTGTGTATGTATATGTAAGTGCATTGCCTTTATGTATGTAATTGTAAGCATTAACAGATTTACAATTCCTGGGGGACGAGTGTAGTGGTCTGCAGTGACCTCTCAGGCAAGGAGCCGCATGGACAGGTAGGCAAGGGTAGTGTGGTGACATCAGGGAGCCTAGGTGGTGTAATGGTTAGCACACTGGCCTGGAATGCAAAGAGATGTACGTTCGGGTCCCACTGTAGGCACAATATTTCCCATTTTCATCACCCCAACACTTGCCTAGTCCGATGGTTTTGAGTTGCTTTCATTTTCTGAGATACATATATTAGGTTGATCGTTATAATCTACCTTCCTCTAGTTTGAAGTAACTTTTGTTTTACATGATTCACTTTTGAGATATTTGAAGTGCAACCATGCAAACTTAATGTTGGCAATCACGCCAAAACTCTGACAGCATAGGCTTTAGCTGTAACATGTTCTATTAAATTGCCTCAGTATTCCCTTCAATGTGGGATGAATGCTTAATAAGTGCACCACTATCTAGGGTAGATATGTAGAATCAAATCTAGATCACTGTTTTGGTTGTGAAAAGTTTATGTTTTCATCGGACTCTTCAGCTTTAATAACTGGATATGTAGGATGAAATATCGGTAAATCTTTAGGTTTTGAAAATTAGATATTTTCATCGCATCATGCAGCCTTAAAGGTCCACAAACACCAGTACCTATTTATAACCCGCATTGTCTCCCACGGCCTAATCTAGGTCACGTCCCCACTGGGGATGAGGTTGTGGCTATTAGCGTCAGTCAGCCCTGATGAGTCACCTCTCAGAAATAACCCACTAGATTGAATACTCACACAGTGGACAGACTGGTTGGGGCCATGTGAACTGTGTTTGGATATAAAACACGCCCACGGACTAATCATGTCTACATGCTTGGTTTTTTTGTCACTTTTTTGTTGGTTCTGATAGCTTATTTACCCTGTCACATTGCGGGTTTTTTTCATCGCTGAACAGCAATAGACTCAATTCGGTAGTTGCCTTGTCTTCTTAGCTGTTAGTGGCTAGCCTTAATTATGTTATTATATTTGCTGCGACATTTTGGTATATGAGCCTGTCTCAAAAGGTGCTAGCTCTTCCTTTTTTTGTCCATAGTAATGATTGACACAAAACAGCACAGAAACGGTTACACTGAAAACACAAGGACATTTGCTTCAAATCAATATGTATTCTATTGGAATTATGAAACACCATGTAAAAAAACAAATCAGTTTATCCTGAGCAAATGCATAAGTAGATAGTGTGTTGATCATTACTATGGACAAAGTTTTGTCCCATATTGCTTAGCACCTTTTGAGATAGTCTCATATACCTAACCTATGCGCTAGTGTTAAGAGGGATGTTGAAGACTTGTGATTGGAATCTAAATGCTTTAAATCGTGATTATGATAGACAGGTGATATATAACGAATTATGCGAGTATAAATGCACGGAAGGGAATTATTATCTATTTTATTGCACCGATTATTCTATGCCGCCCCCTCCGCTCGACGGTGGCGCCGCCACCGGTTCCCATTGTCACTACTGGGCGCACCAAACCCCAAAAGAACAATATCTGGAAACTCAGCACGTAAGGGAAACTTGATGTGTTCATTTATTTAAATGCAGAACACAGTATTATACATTCGTTATGCCTAAGACACACTTTAAAGAGAGTCGGGAAGACCAACTCATTGATGAGGTCCATGTATGAAATAAAAATGAAAATTGGACTGATAAGTTACTAATGGTATACGAAGGTTATAGAGATATTGTAGTTGTCCGCAATGAGCCCCACTACCATATAGTGGGGACCAGACGGGATGACCGAATGAGTTAGAGTGTCCGACTCCCGTGTTGGTAGATCATGGGTTCGAACCCTGGTCGAGTCAAACCAATGACTTAAAAATTGATACTTGTCGCTTCCTAGTCTGCTGATCAGCATTATTAGGATAGGGGCAAGGACTGGTGGGCTAAGTGTCAGGATAATGTGACTCAGTGGGATATCAGGTCATGGTGCTGGTGGCCTGGTCTTCCAGTGGGGCAGCACTATAAAGTCGCCATGAGTGTGCACTGTCACTAGTCGGTACCCGTCCTGATATGACCTTAGATGTTGCTATGACGTAAAACAACAACAAACAAACCATATACAGTATAACGCCATTAAACCAAACTTGAAGGGACACTAGAAATTTGTTTGGATTAACCGGTCATTGGTTTAACCAAGCTTTGGCTTCGACTTTGACTTGGCTTTGGCAAAAATGTGGGTGCATTATGAATGTAATATACAATGTATGTGGACATTTTGATTATTGTTTTTTTTAATGTATATACAGTATACTCCCGTTAAACCAAGCTCTGTTAAACCAAACGATCGGTTAATCCAAACTTATTTCGGCGGCGCGGTAAAATACTACCATTTATCACATACAAAAGTATCAGATGACCTTATAACTACATGAAAGATTGCTGTAATCATACCGGAAGTGGCCTGGGGCCCAACAATTTTGTTTTGCTTTTATTCCTCATGTGGAGTAGGACACTGTCCATCATACTATTATTCAGTTACTAAAATAAACAATTATCGACATGCAAGTACAAAAAAAAATGAACACCAAAATTTCCACCTCTAATGTCAAGAATTACTTTGGGTAGTATCTCCGTGCGCATGCTCCGCATACAAGTTCTATTGGTGGACTCTTTTAAGCATTCCATTTTTGTTTGTTTTTGTTTTTTCATGAAGATTTATACTGCGTAGTGTGGATAAGTCTGAAAAGACTTGTTTTCACTATTAGACAATCTGTCGATAGAAAGCCCAAGCCTACACTTTTACCGACCCAAGGGGATTTTAACCTCAAACACCACATAGACATGGCATGAGAGCAACTGGCCTTTGATGATGCTGTAAGTTATACACAATGGTGAAAATCCAAATTGGCAGAGGTGGGGAATCGAACCACTGACCTTCAGATTAGGAGTAAGACCTAGAAAAATGTCAGACACTCTAACCACTCTGCCACAGAGAACACTACGTGTTATACGATGGCTTTGAGTGTCTGCCCTTCTTAAAGACAAACAAGTTAATAATGAAAATCTACTCTACTTCAGTTCGAAGACATTTTGACTTTTGATATATTTGAAGTGAAAACATGACAAAATTAATTTTGGCATTCACACAATATGGTGTTCTCTGTGGCGGAGTGGTTAGAGTGTTTGACTTTTTTCTAGGTCGGACTCCTCTAATCTGAAGGTCGGTGGTTCTATTCCCTGTGCCCCCACCTCTGCCAATTTGGATTTCCACCGCTGTGTATAACTTACAGCATCATCAAAGGCCAGTTGTTCTCACACCATGTCTATGTGATGTGGGAGGTTAAAAATCCCTTGGGTCGGTAAAAGTCTAGGCTCAGGCTTTCTATCGACAAACTGTCTAACGGTGAAAACAAGTCTATTCAGACTTATCCATAATAGGCAGTATAAATCTTCAAGAAAAAAAAAGAAAACACGTCAAAGTTCTCACCCCACCTTCAGCAGTAACAGGTTCTAGTAAATTGACTTAATTCTACCCTTCTATGCATGAACACCTGCTTAATAAGTGCACCCATGTCTAAGTTGGCAATGTGGGATCAGATCTGGATAAATGTTTTGTGTCGAGTTTGACACGCTCTTCCCTACAAACAATTCGTGCAGTTACTCCCGGGTAAGTACATCCTAGCTCTCCTCGAGGGAGCTCCCTTTGTGGACTGTTGACGTGTGCGGAGTCGGGACATTTCTCATGCAACCACTCAAAGTATTTTACCTGAATGAAAGCATCAACTCTAGTCTTTGTCATGCAGTCATGTGTAAGAAGAGACCACATAGAGTTTGTGCGGCACGGCTTCACATCAAGGCCTTTATAGCGCATGACAAAGATGCTTATGTGTATATATGAGCCTGTCTAAAAAGCCACTAACTCTTCATTTTTTTGTCCATTGTAACCATTGACACAAAACAGCACAGAAACGGTTACACTGAAAACACAAGGACATTTGCTTCAAATCAATATGTATTCTATTGGGATTATGAAACACCATGTAAACAACAAATCAGTTTATCCTGAGCAAATGCATAAGTAGATAGTATGTTGATCGTTACAATCGACAAAGTTTTGTCCCATATTGCTTAGCACCTTTTGAGACAGTCTCATATATGTAGTATATAATTTATTATTTGGATATAAATAATGGCAGCCCCTTAATGTTTCTCTCTAACCACCTTAACTTCTATTGATTCACTGCAGAGCGAGCATTCTCTCCTCACCACCTCCTCTACATCGTGAGCCAACTGTTACTCTGCTCACTTTCAAAAATAGAGGTAGATGCATATAGAGTAAAACCTCTCTAACTGACCACGTCCACAGATCGACCACTCCCCTATATCGATCACTTTATTTGGATCCCAAACGATCGCCCATACAATACCATCGTAACGATAAAAAGAAGTCCCTAAGTCGACCACCTCCCTAGATGGACCATTTAAACTTTAAAGTCGATCCTATGGCGAGTCGATTTAGAGAAGGTTTACTGTATATATATATATATAATGTAATATTAACAATAATTAGCACATGATAATAATAACAAGGAGTTAATTCCCTTCCGCGCCTTTATACTCGCATAATGCGTTATACATCACATAATGTGTGTAACAGAGGCAAGTATATGCTTTCTCTGTGACAAAAAAAAACACTGCCCACCCAACCCCACCCCACTCATCCGCCCCTCAACCCACCACACCCAACCTTCTCCAGCCACACCCCTCATTCCTGCCATCCAGCCTCACCACTTTAACCTGCCAACCCCTCCCCAGCCCACCCTTACCATCCCCTCCCTCACACCCACCCACCCTACCTCTAACATTACTTCACCCACCCCACCACCACTCACTCCCACCTCACCCACCCTACCTCTAACCTCACCCACCCTCTAACTCACCCACCCTACTGCTAACCTTTCCTCTCGTACCCCACCACCACTCACTCCCACCTCACCCACCCGCCCTGTAACACACCCCACCCTCCCTCTAACCTCACCCACCCTCCCTCTAACCTCACACACACTCCCTCTAACCCACCCTACCTCTAACCTTTCCTCCCCACCCCCATCACCACTCACTCCCACCTCACCCAACCTCCTCTAACCTCACCCACCCTTCCTCTAACCTCACCACCCTCCCTCTAACCTCACCCACCCTCCCTCTAACCCACCCACCCTACCTCTAACCCACCCTACTGCTAACCTTTCCTCCCCCACCCCACCCCCACCCATCCAACCTCACCCACCCTACCTCTAACCTCCCGCTTCATTCCCTCCCCCCACCGCGCCATCCATCAGCCCCCCCCCCCCGCTATCTTATCTGGTGCCCCCCCCCCCCCCCCCCCACCTTCTTTATCCGGTGCGACCAGTTCGTGTGTGGCAGACGACAGGCACATCTTTCTTTCCCGCCATTTCCACGGTCGTGCAGGACCAGCACGGTATCAGCAAGAGCATGCCAGGCACGCACACGTACACGTACACGTACACGTACACGCACACGCACACGCACACGAGCAGGCACGCACACGCACACATCACTGCCGTGGATGTCTTGCCAGCAAAGGCCATAAAGATACACGCATACACATTTGTGTGATGTATAATGAATTATACAAGTATTAATGTAAAGAAGCTACCCGACCGTACTGGTGGCGCCACCATCTGCCCACATCACCAACCACAGTGCTAGACCTTCCTCAGTCCAAGCGGATACACTCCTCAGGTTCCATGCCACACCACACTGCTTCGGCTTCCCCTCAGTCGTCACACAATCTTTGCTATGTGATGTATGATGCGTTATGTGAGTATAAACAGGGGAGTCTTACTCCTTAAGTTTCTTCTCTTATCTAGATGCGAGTATAAAGGCACGGAAGGCAATTATTGTTATTATAAATACGTTATTATTCTGTACTGTGCCTCCTTGACTCCACCCATGTGACTGGTAGCGCCACCACCGGGCTTCCTCGTCACTAACAGACGCGCCACATTGTCAGTCACACCGGTGGATTTGCATTCATAATAAACAAACGTATGCATAGCTGACATGTCATGCGGATTCATTATTTGATAACATTGGTCTAATGATACATATTTCTCTGATATCCATAAACTTGTCATAATTATGTACAATATAAGACACTATGCACGTATTATTATGAATCACGGAGATATTCTCTGTCGCTTCATTCGGTGGTGCTAATTAACACTAAAGCGACTCGGTCACCCAGTCTTGGTTAACCTCGCAAAGATGCTCAGGAAGTTTCGGAGGCCAACCTTTCGAACAAAACAATCTGAAAATGCAAGTTACCACCGACATGTACAATCCTGGAAGAGAAATACAACAATAGCAACAGTGTGTGCAATTTGCCTATATTTAGCTAAAATAATGAAAATAAATTATATGTAAATTCAATTTTCTCAAATGATGAAAATATATAATATTACGTATATTCAATTATCAGAAATCTAGCTCAAATGATGAACATTAATACTAGATACGGTCCTAAGCGGAAATAAATAATATATTAATTCACCGCGGCGGTTTTAAATGGCAACAGTATGTATTAATAGGCAGCAGAGCTAGACCAAAATATAACAAAAATAAATCAATTAATACAGGAAAATTGCACAAACTGCAAAAACACTGAATGACGCGAACTGCGAGTGTGCGTGAAGAACACTGACCTTCTTGTGTATCGTAAATATAGTAAATTCGCTCCCAACGATAGTGCTTAATAATGTCAATGATCGCCATGTCGTAGGAGGGGCGCATGCGCAGCATGAAGCCGTGACCGTCCGAGTTGTTGACGGGCGCGCTGGGAGTGACGTAAGGCATGTGGAAGGTGTTGCAGTATGACTTGACGGTACACAGCGACGTCGTGTTGGTTACACCGAACAGTGCGAAGATCCCCTTAGCCATGGTCGTGCAGACTGTGGGAACAAGCAGAGGGAGACGTACTGTTAGTGTTAGTGGTAGTGTTAGTTTTAGTGGTGGGTAATGACAGGGGTGGTGTTAGTGGATGGTACACAGCGATGTCGTGTTGGTTACACCGAACAGTGCGAAGATCCCCTTAGCCATGGTCGTGCAGACTGTGGGAACAAGCAGAGGGAGAGGTACTGTTAGTGTTAGTGGTTAGTGTTAGTGTTAGTGGTGGGTAATGACAGGGGTGGTGTTAGTGGACGGTACACAGCGACGTCGTGTTGGTTACACCGAACAGTGCGAAGATCCCCTTAGCCGTGGTCGTGCAGACTGTCGGAACAAGCAGAGGGAGAGGTACTGTTAGTGTTGGTGGTTAGTGTTAGTGTTAGTGGTGGGTAACGACAGGGGTGGTGTTAGTGGATGGTACACAGCGATGTCGTGTTGGTTACACCGAACAGTGCGAAGATCCCCTTAGCCATGGCCGTGCAGACTGTGGGAACAAGCAGAGGGAGAGGTACTGTTAGTGTTAGTGGTAGTGTTAGTGTTACTGTTAGTGTTAGTGGTGGGTTGTGACAGGGGTGGTTTTAATTAAACGGTACACAATGATGTCGTGTTGGTTACATCGAACAGTGCGAAGTTTCCCTTAGCCATGGTCGTGCAGACTGCGGGAACAAGTAGAGGGAGAGGTACTGTTAGTGTTAGTGGTTCGTGTTAGTTGTGGGTAGTGGCAGGGGCAGTGTTAGTGGTTAGTGTTAGTGGCAGTGTTAGTGTTAGTGATGGAGAGTGACAGGGGCAGTGTTAGTGGTTAGTGTTAGTTGTAGTGTTAGCGTTAGTGGTGGGTAGTGACAGGGGCAGTGTTAGTGGACGGTACACAATGATGTTGTGTTGGTTACACCAAACAGTGCGAAGATCCCCTTCATCATGGTTGTGCAGACTGCCGGAACAAGCAGAGGGAGAGGTACTGTTAGTGTTAGTGGTTAGGGTTAGTGGTTAGTGTTAGTGGTTAGTGTTAGTGGTTAGTGTTAGTGTTAGTGGTGGGTAATGACACAATCAGTGTTAGTGGTTAGTGTCAGTGTTTGGTGTTAGTGGTTAGTGTTAGTGGTTAGTGTTAGTGGTGGGTAATGACGGGGGCAGTGTTAGTGGTTAGTGTTAGCAGTTAGTGGTTAGTGTTAGTGGCGGGTAATGATGGGGGCAGTGTTAGTGGTTAGTGTTAGTGGTTAGTGTTAGTGGTGGGTAATGATGGGGGCAGTGTTAGTGGTTAGTGGTTAGTGTTAGTGGTGGGTGTAACAGGGGCAGTGTTAGTGGTTAGTGTTAGTGGTGGGTAATGACGGGGCCAGTGTTAGCGGTTAATGGCTAGTGTTAGTGGTGGGTGTAACAGGGGCAGTGTTAGTGGTTCGTGTTAGTGGTGGGTAATGACGGGGCCAGTGTTAGTGGTTAGTGTTAGCAGTTAGTGGTTAGTGTTAGTGGTGGGTAATGATGGGGGCAGTGTTAGTGGTTAGTGTTAGCGGTTAGTGGTTAGTGTTAGTGGTGGGTGTAACAGGGGCAGTGTTAGTGGTTAGTGTTAGTGGTGGGTAATGACGGGGCCAGTGTTAGTGGTTAGTGTTAGCAGTTAGTGGTTAGTGTTAGTGGTGGGTAATGATGGGGGCAGTGTTAGTGGTTAGTGTTAGCGGTTAGTGGTTAGTGTTAGTGGTGGCTGTGACAGGGGCAGTGTTAGTGGTTAGAGTTAGTGGTGGGTAATGACGGGGCCAGTGTTAGTGGTTAGTGTTAGCAGTTAGTGGTTAGTGTTAGTGGTGGGTAATGATGGGGGCAGTGTTAGTGGTTAGGGTTAGTGGTTAGTGTTAATGGTGGGTAATGCTGGGGGCAGTGTTAGTGGTTAGTGCTAGTGTTAGTGGTGGGTAGTGACAGGGGCAGTGTTAGTGGTTAGTGTTAGTGGTTAGTGTTAGTGGTTGGTAATGATGGGGGCAGTGTTAGTGGTTAGTGCTAGTGTTAGTGGTGGGTAGTGACAGGGGCAGTGTTAGTGGTTAGTGTTAGTGGTTAGTGTTAGTGCTTAGTGTTAGTGGTTAGTGTTAGTGGTGGGTAGTGATGGTGGCAGTGTTATTGGTTAGTGTTAGTGGAAGTGGTTGGTGTTAGTGTTAGTGGTTAGTGTTAGTGGTTAGTGTTAGTGGTGGGTAATGACAGGGGCAGTGTTACTGGTTAGTATTAGTGTTAGTGGTTGGTGCTAGTGTTAGTGGTTAGTGTTAGTGGTTAGTATTAGTGGGGGGTAATGACAGGGGCAGTTTTAGTGGTTAGTATTAGTGTTACTGGGTTGGTGTTCGTGTTAGTGGTTAGTGTTAGTGGTTAGTGTTAGTGGTGGGTGTGACAGGGGCAGTGTTAGTGGTGGGTAATGATGGGGGCAGTGTTAGTGCTTACTGTTAGTGGTTAGTGTTAGCGGTGGGTGTGACAGGGGCAGGTTTAGTGGTCAATGTTAGTGGTTGGTTTTAGTGGTTAGTGTTAGCGGTTAGTGGTTAGTGTTAGTGTTGGGTAATGATGGGGGCAGTGTTAGTGGTTAGTGTTAGAGGTTAGTGGTTAGTGTTAGTGGTTGGTGTTAGTGGTTAGTGGGTAATGATGGGGGCAGTGTTAGTGGTTAGTGCTAGTGTTAGTGGTGGATAATTACATGGGCAGCGTTTGTGGTGCGTAAAGTTGGAAACAAATGTTTGGGTAAATGCAAGGTGTCTTTTCTATGTGTACATTTTCACATTTTCATCTAAGCGTAAAATCAAATAAGCTCACTTTTGATATCATTTGCAACATAGATTAAATACAATTGCTAAAGTACTTAACACACAGAGGCAACAATACTTATTTGACTTGCTATCAATAAAATAAAGCATTAATTATCGCCATCGTGACATAGATACCCAATATGTGGTGCCAGTTTTAGCGAGAGTTCCAGTAGATTTGAGGTCAGGATTGGCCGCGTTGTTGTGCAGCCAGTGTCGGATTGACAGCTGCTGTTTACGGGGCCTCAGTCTGCCACACCGGCGTTTAGCCAGGCACCCCCGGGAGAAGCCCCGTCACAACACCGACAGGACCCCGGGAGATCGCCCGTCACGACACTGACAGGACCCCGGGAAAACACCCGTCAGAACACCTACAGTAGTCCGAGAGAACGCCCGTCACTACACCGACAGGACTCCAGCAGATCCCCCGTCACTACACCGACAAGTCCCCGGGAGATCGCCCGTCACAATACCGACAGGACTCCGGCAGATTGCCCGTCACGACACCGACAGGACTCCGGCAGCTCGCCCATCACAACACCAACAGGACTCCGGCAGATCGCCCGTCACGTCACCGACAGGACTCCGGCAGATCGCCCGTCATGACACTGACAGGACCCCAGGAGAACCCCCGTCATGACACCGACAGGCCTCCGGCAGATCGCCCGTCACAACACCAACAGGACCGTGGGAGAACCCCCATCACAACACAGACAGGCCCCTGGCAGATCGCCCGTCACTACACCGACAGGACTCCAGCAGATCGCCCGTCACTACACCGACAAGACCACGGGAGATCGCCCGTCACAACACCAACAGGACCCCGGGAGAACCCCTGTCACGACACCGACAGGACTCCGGCGGATCGCCCATCACAACACCAACAGGACCCCGGGAGAACCCCCGTCATGACACCGACAGGACTCCGGCAGATCGCCCGTCACAACACCGACAGGACCCCGGGAGAACCCCCATCACAACACCGACAGGACCCTGGCAGATCGCCCGTCACGACACTAACAGGACTCCGGGAGATCGCCCGTCACTACACCAACAGGACCCTGCGAGATTGCCCATCCCAACAGAGACAAGAGCCTGGGAGAACGCCCATCACAACACGGACAAGAGCCCGGGAGATCGCCCATCACAACACCGACAGGACTCCGGGAGATCGCCCATCTCCACTCCGACAGGAGCCCTGGAGAACGCCCATCACAACACCAACAGGAGCCCGGGAGATCGCCCGTCACAACACTGACAGGAGCCTGGGAGATTGCCGATCACAACACCAACAAGAGAACGGGAGATCGCCCGTCACAACACCGACAGGAGCCCGGGAGAACGCCCATCACAACACCGACAGGAGCCCGGGAGAAAGCACATCACAACACCGACAGGAGCCCTGTAAAACGCCCATTACAACACCGACAGGAGCCCGGGAGATCGCCCGTCACAACACTGACAGGACCCGGGAGAGCGCATGTCACTACACCGACAGGACCCCGGGAGAACGCCCATCACAACACCGACAGGAGCCCTGTAAAACGCCCATTACAACACCGACAGGAGCCCGGGAGATCGCCCGTCACAACACTGACAGGACCCGGGAGAGCGCATGTCACTACACCGACAGGACCCCGGGAGAACGCCCATCACAACACCAACAGGAACCCGGGAAAACACCGGTCAGAACACCGACAGTAGCCCGAGAGAACGCCCGTCACTACACCGACAGGAGCCCTGGTGAGGCGCACGGGGCCAACCCGCACGACCACCGCGAGGAGGCGCAGTGTCAGCCAGTCAGCTCCGGGCATGACGCAGTAGTTGGGGTGAGGGGTGTGTGGGGGGGCCTATTATATATCTATGGCTAAGTGCGAATGGGTGTGTAGGTGTGTGGGTGTGGATGTGGGTGTGCGGTGGGTGCGGGGTTATTAGTCGTCAATGGCTAAGTGGAGATGTGGATGTGTGGGTGGGTGTAGTCTATGTTGGGGCTATTATCTACCAATGCCTTGGATGTATGGGTGAGGTGGGACTACTTTCTGTCACTGCCTGAGTGGAGATGGGTGTGTGTGGGTGTGTGGGTGGATGTGTTGGTGGGTGTGGGGCTATTTTCTGGCAATGCCTGAGTGGAAATGGGTGTGTGTATGGGTGTGAGGGTGGGCGTGTGTGTGGGTATGTGGGTGGGTGGAGGAGGGTAATAATGCAATAATGGCGCGCTCCGCGCAGGCGCCATCACGAGGGCAGCAGTGGATTCTGGGTAAAGCTGAGATAGGATAATAGTGACATTTGAATAAAGAGAGCTGCCTAAATAATGGCCACTAGATTGGACACTCCCTTGCTGATGTGATCCAGATTATAATCTAGACCAGACATCAGGGACGTGTCAAAGGTCCTGCTATGGGTCCCATCCCATATAGGACTCCATGGTAATGACCAGGCCGACTGTGGCCCTCTAACTGGCGCCAACCACGCAGACGTGGAGACAGCCATCCCTCCCTCCATCACCAAACTGACTGCCGCCGCCGCTTCTTGAGCCACCACCAAACTCTGGGAACGTGCCACACAGAAGGAACAAGTACTATAAAGTTGCCATGAGTGCACGCTGTCACAAGTCGGTGCACATCCTGGTATGGCCTAGGCTATTACTGGGACTTAAAACTACACCAACCACCCAGCCTCCCCCGGCCTTCTCAGAGGACTGTGGTTGGGCTCTTAGGCTGCCTTTTTCCTTATCCCCCCCTCCCCCCACACACACACACGATTTCACTGACCACTAGCCATTGGAAGCCAACTCCTGACCAAATAGGACCTCTTTCAGCAGTGCCCATACAATGCTGCAGATTTGCAGCCTTGAGCACACCAATGTGACTGAAAACTCCCCAAAAACAAAACATCACTAGATTGGATCCGGACCTCGAACTGTCTCCCACCCGGTAATAATATGAAGTATCCCTAATGATTTTCAAAAATAGTTTTGAGTTTGATTTAATGGATTTCACCTGTTAGTATCTTGAATTTGAAATAATTGCATGACATTTTCAGGCTGTACTATCTTCAATATGCTCTTTCTGTTTACATTATATACAACACAATTTGATACATGTGAATTTGAACAAAAAGATGTTTTCAACACCCTGTAAAGTCTACGGCTCGAATCTGTGCTTGTGTAGGCAGGCTATAGTGAAATCAATACAGGCAAAGAGAAAGGAAGAATATAAAGTGTGAAAGAAGAGAGAGAGTCAAGCCCTCTGGTTTATTATTCATATGGTACATGGATTCAGTATAGAGTATCACCCCACCCCATTCTCCCAATGAGAAACAAGCATTTCTAGCTCTACCAATGGGGATCCAGCATTCCTGGTCCCCATGGTTACCAGTGATCTGCCCACCACCACCAATCCGTGTGGCTCCCCTGGCCACCATCTGCCTTGAGCCTGAGTGTGGTGATCCTGTCTAGCAGAGGGGGGAGGGGGTTGGCTCTGAATGCCCCTTACACACAGCCCTGACAGCACCACTATGTCTATTTACATCTCAATCAGGCACCACCAGCACCTACATATACACATACATGCACCTGGTCACGTATACCAGATTCATAATAGAACATTTGCATTCCCCCACCAATGCTGTAATATCGGAATATTTTACAACCCTGTGTGTGGATGTGTGTATGTGTGGGGGGTGTTTATGGAGCAGTCAGCCGTACACTAATTATTACCAGACAACACTGGCACATTACATAACAACTTTAGCACTCAATTGTTAAGTAGAGCCAACATTTATTTTGTCTCACATTTACGCCTTCATGCCATGCATTGCTAAGAATCGTGACAAACATATTCATTTTTAGTAAAAAAAATCTTTATTTTCATGTAAACATCTAAGTCATGAATTATTCGGTTCAGAAATGGTGGTTAATTGAAAAGTTTAAATTAAAATTTATAATAGATAGGCAAAGAATTTATTCAAGAACAAAATATGAACATATGACCTGTAGTATTGGCAACAAAATGATACCATTGGCATGATGATGCTAGCTCTGGTGAATGGTGCCGGAGGTTTGAAGAAGCAGTGTAAAATTTCATGCATAAGTTAGTTGGAACAAAAGGTGATTTTCTACATAAATGGACTTGACAAAATATTGGTTTTCTTTATCTGAGCAAAGTCATATCGTAATGTGGATGGCACTATTAGAAAGAAGAAATATAAAGCTTTATTTGAGTTTACATTTTATTTCAATTGATGAGCAACTTAGAACACACCAACAGATTGAAGATGATGAATTGTAAGGCTCCACACATAGATTATTGGTGGATTGGCAACGCACTTGAGATACCTAATTATATGTAGGTCAGTGATATAAAAGCACACACCATAAGGAATGTACAGAGGAAAGCTTGTTTTATTTAACAATGCCTCTAGAACACATTGCTTTTCATATCATTGCCTATTGGCCATCAAAAATATGGTAATTCTGACCCACTGCCATCAATTAGGCTACTATTTCCGATAAACAGCAGTCTTTTATATGCACTTTCCAACATACAGGACAGCCTATTCTACAGCCTTTGATGAACCAGTTGTGGACCACTCGTTGGAATGGAAAATAACCCAAAATGCAAATGGGTCCACTGAGCAGGATCGATAGGATCACCGACACCTTCACAGGTGGACACTATACCGCCTGAGCTACATCCCACTCCCTGAATGTACATAGGGACCATACATCCATATGTAGAATGCAAACAGGGACCATACATATGTGTTTGTTTGTTTAACACCCCCCCCCCCCCCCCAGTACAAAAAGTAAACATTGGCTATTGGAGGGTCATACTTATGTGTACACACAACACAACTATATAGCACACACCCACATAGGCACCATACACTGATATATCATGTCGATAAACACACCACCCACATAGTTACAATGATGTATGATGGAGGCTCCCTGTCCCCGATATCACCCCATACCATCACCGTTTTGCTAAAATTGTATATAATGAATGATCCCTATCCCTTATATACATCTTCTACTCAGTGCTGCTCCCCATTTTTGCATGAACCGCAGTGACTGGTGCTGTACATTATACAGCAGGAGCCACTCCCTTAATTCTACAGGATCGGTGCTGTGACTAATACAGCACTGACCAAACTTAGATTATTTAGAATGTCAATTCCAATAGTAAGATGGCTGGACGACCAGTGCTCCGGTGCTGACAAATGTCATATTCAGATGAATAAATACTTTACCATAAAAAAGGTGTGCACTAAAGGTTCCCTATTTCTGATATCAACCAGTATTGTCACCATTCTGCTGGATATTACTGTTACACTGATGTATAATTAATGCTCCCTATCCCTGATTTCACCCACTGTCCTCAGCATTCTGCAGGATAGTATGTTACACTGGTGTGCAATAAATGCTCCCCATCCATAATATCACTCACTTTCATTTCCAGTCTGCAGGATATTTTTGTTACTATGGTCTAAAGCGAATGCTCCCCATCCCTGATATACCAGTATCGTCAGCATTCTGCAGGATATTACTGTTCGCGTTACACTGATGTATTATGAGTACTCCCCATCCCTGATATCAATCAGTATCATCATAATTCTGCAGATATTACTGTTACAATGGTATATAATGAATGCTCCCCATCCCTGATATAAACATGTCTCCCCACTATTCTGTAGGATAATATGGTTACAATGATGTTGATTGATTGATTGGTGGTTGTTTTACGCCGTGTCGGCAGCATAGGCCATATTCACGGTGAGAAATGTTTGTTTTTTGTTTAAACCATCGCTTTTACATGTAAAAGCAGACAATCAATTATGTGCCAATAGACATTAATTAAATTAGAAAGCTCACAATCACATATCTGTGGTCAAGGGAAACAAATTCCCATAGAAAAAGAAAAGTTTCATTAATAATTAATAGAATCCATTTAGTAAACTATATAAGGTGGTACAGTCCAGCTGCCCTCAAAAAGGCTAAAATGTTTTCCTGTTTTACCTTAGTAAAAAGGTCATGCATACTGCCTGCAGTGTTAGAACCGTTGGCGCAGGGCCCAAAAAATCAACACAACTTAGTAAAATGTGTTTGAGTGTCAGTGGGGACTGACACCCAATACATTCAGGGGGAGGTTCCCCCTTGAGCAGAAAAGCATGTGTAAGCCACGAGTGGCCAACATGGCAGCGACTAAGGACCACTTGGTCCCGCCGACCTCCCGCATGAGTCTGTGGTGGCTTTCCCACAGATGGTTCAATTTCTTTAAGTTTATTGATGTTTTCATCCCACTCATGTTGCCATTTGGATTTTATGTGGGTGGCTATTAGTGGTTTCAGATCAGAGTGAGGGATCAGACACGGTTCAAGATCACAGTTCAGGGCCTTCTTCGCAGCCCGATCAGCTCGTTCGTTTCCTTGTATGCCAGCATGGCCAGGCACCCAGCACAGGTGGATATTATACCCATCTGTTGTCAGTTGGTTCATTTTATAAATAACCGTTGCTAGAATAGGGTGATTCGTTTTCAGTCCAGCAACAGCCAGGAGGCAAGAGAAGGAATCACTGTATATAACATAGTTAGTGTGGTTGGATACCTCGATACACTCCAAAGCGAGAAGGAGTGCTCGGGCCTCTGCAGTGAAAATCGAGCTCTGATCGGGCAAACGTACACCAAATTTTTCCCGTCGGCAGACTGCCGCAGCAGCTACCCGGCCTGCAAACTGGCCTTGAATCTCTGCATGCAGTCCTTGGTACTCGAGTGGATGTGTCCCAGATTTCCTCAGGATAACCGATGGCTTTCTCAACGACCACGGGGGATGTTCTGGGACTTTGGCATCCTCCAACACGTCCAAATCCACGCCCAAGGCCTCCAAATGAGGTTTCATTCGGAGCCTCAGTGGCCGGATGTAATTTGGCCTGGCTTCATACCTGGATTCCTCATGTTGCTCGAATAGACAATTGTGTGCAGGATTCAATGCATTAGTTTTTATCTTGACTACATATTGCATGGCCAGTTTGATTCTCCTGTTGTTAAGTGATGGTTCATTGGCTTCGACATAAAGGCTCTGAACTGGTGAGGTGCGGAAGGCCCCAAGGGCCAGGCGCAGTCCCTGGTGGTGGATCGTGTCTAGCAGCCCAATATATGATTTCCTTGCGGAACCATATACTATGCTGCCGTAATCCACTCGTGAACGAACCAAGGTTCTGTACACGGAGAGCAGAACATCTCCAGTGTACAATGATGTACACTGGATGCTCCCTATCCCTGACATCAACCAATATTGTCACCATTCTGTAGGACATTACTTCTACAATGTTATACAATGGATGCTCCCCATCCCCAATATCACCGGATACCATCACCCTACTGCAGGAAAATGTTGCTATCGTCACCAGTAAGAAGTGATTACAGCATCTGCATATATATGCAGGAATAATGCAATCTAAAATTGGTAGCCGCAAATTGAATGATGAGATATGGTTATATATTCTGACATGACGTGGCATCAGTTGTTGGATGGGTGGTGGTTGGTGGAGTCTGCGGGCAGGGGCACAATCAGAAAATTAGCATGAGGTTTCCTTGATGCATATCGTTCCAAAATGAGCATATCGCGTCGGCTGTCATGTGGACCTGGAGTGGTGTGCTCGTGGAATATAGAGGGCTACACACTGGAGCTGGTCTCAACACTAACCAGGCCACCGCCTGTACTGCACCAAAGACCCTACAATACTAAGACGGCTCACTCCCTATCTCTCCCATGGTAATGTAAATTTCGCAGTGCCACCTTGTGGTGGGTTTGATCAGTCCGGCTGCTGGTTGGTGTTTCACATGTAAACTCATACAATTATATTATACATGAGAGAGGTAAATATGAATACACATCAATATGAAATTGCTATGAACAAATACACATCATCATCATCATCATTGCCATCATCACACATCTTTCACATTCATAATATATACATTTATACATATAATATAGCACCTGTTTAACCAAGAGAACAACCAGCGCACCAAGTGGTGGGTTTGATCATTACACAGTACAGGCTGAGTGAGCCGTCTTAGTATTATAGGGTCTTTGACTGCACCCTTCATTTGCTTCCATTTCCTTCTACCGACTGGGATGGCTCAATGGTTAATGCACCCGCTTCCCACGTCGTGAGGTCAATTCTCGGCCGAGCCAAATCAAAAGTCGTACAAAATGTACAGTTATCGCCATATTGATACCAGATCGGATGGCCGAATGAGTTGAGCGTCCGTCTTCCGTTTTGGTAGATCGTGACATTCGAACCCATCGGTTCGAACCATGGGTCGAGTCAAACCAATGACGTTAGGATAGGGCAAGGACTCGTTGGCTCAGTGTCAGGATAATGTGACTGAGTGGGATATCACGTCATGGTGCTGGTGGCCTGGTCTCCCAGTTGGGCAGCACTATAAAGTCGTCATGAGTGCGCACTGTCACAGGTCGGAACCCATCCTGATAGGACCTTAGATGTTGCCAGGACGTAAAACCCCAATAACCAACCATATTGATAGCCCTCCATTACGAGGGTTACGTACAGCAATGACTTGTTTGCTCAGATTCAGGATGATGAGATTTGACGGATCATGGTGCCAGTGAAGTGGTATCCCAGTGGGGCAGCACTATGAAGTCGACATGAGTGTGTTTACCCTTCAAATAACTCCAACGTTATCTATTTTAAGTCGAAGTTACTTCAAGGTAAAGTAAGCTATAGGTCAAAACGACCATCCTAATATATTTATCTCAGAAAATGACACAAACTCAAAACCGGTTGACTATGCAACTCATAGATTTGTTTGTTTCCTGCTTGCCGTCCTAGCAACATTAAACGTTATATTAATATGGGTATCAACTTCTGACTCATGGCAACTTATAGTGCTGCCCCAATGGGAAAGCAGGTCGCCAGCACCATGACCCGATATCCCACACAGTCGTATTATCCTGATATTGTGCTAACCAGTCCCTTGTCATATCCTATTAATGCCAAGCGCAAGTCTAGGTAGTGACAAGTATAAATTGCATAAGTCATTGGTTTGACTTGGCTGGGATTCAAACTCCCGACCTTCCGCACGGGAAGCATGCGCTCTACCGATTTGGCTACCGCGTCTAGTAAACTTTTAGAAGATTCAGATTACCTCTCTCCACACATACCGACTGCAACCACATACGCGTCATATCACCCCCCCCCACACACACACACACGCGCGTCAGATAACCCGCACACACACACCCCTCATATCACCAACACCCACCCCAACACAGGAGTCAGTTCACTCACACACACACGCCTCATATCACATACCTGCCACCCCACACGAGTCAGATCACCCACACCCACACACAGTCAAATCACCCTCCACACACACACCTCACACACACCACGAGGCAGAGATACAATATTTCAACGTGCATTATTTGCCTGCCTATTACCGACGTTGACACTGGATTCAATAACCCGGCCTCCCGCATTGATCGGCGCCATTGGCACTGCTTCCTGAGGTCGCCACCAGCGGCGCCACCAGCCCGACCGGAAGTTGCCTCCAACGTTTGTTTACTCTCTACGGGTGGAAGTGACAGCACGCTGGGCCAGTGACGCCCTCTAGCGGTGGTGTGATGGTGCGGTGGTGTGGTGGTATTGTGGTGTGGTTGTGTTGCAGTGTGGCAGTGTGGCGGTGCGGTCGTGTGGTAGTGTGGTAGTATGGTGGTGTGGTGGTGTGGTAGTGTCGTTGTATGGCAATGTGGTGGTGTGGTAGTGTTGCAGTGTGGTGATGTGGCAGTGTTGCAGTGTGGTGGTGTGGTGGTGTGGTAGCGTGGTAGGGTGGTGGTGTGGTTTTGTGGTGGTATGGTAGTGTGTGGGTGTGGTAGTGTGGTGGTGTGGCGGTGTGGTGGTGTGGTGGTGTGGTGGTGTGGTAGTGTGGTAGTGAGGTAGTATAGTAGTGTGGTGGTGTGGTGGTATGGTAGTGTGTGGGTGTGGTGGTGTGGTGGTGTGGTGGTGTGGTAGTGTGGTAGTGTGGTGGTGTGGTTGTGTGGTGGTATGGTAGTGTGTGGGTGTGGTGGTGTGGTGGTGTGGCAGTGTGACAGTGTTGTGGTATGGCGGTGTGGCGATGTTGTGGGGTTGTGGTTTGGTGTGGTGATGTGGTGATGTGGTGGTGTGCTTGTGTTGCAGTGTGGCAGTGTGGCAGTGTGGCAGTGTGGCAGTGTAGTGGTGTGCTTCAGTCCACACGCCCACCTTTATTGCGAGATAGCGAACTCTGTACGAGCTGTGCCGCTTCCACTGCAACCCGACCCAAATTCCGGCCGTATTTTTCATACATTCATCTGACCACTTCTCGGGTGTGGTCCCTGTCGAGCCCGACAGCGGGCTGTGAGGCCCATATCATATATGAGACTCTACAGTCTGGTACATGGGGGATTGTGGGATCCACTGGAGGAAGTTAGGCCAACAGGATACTGTAAATGTTCTACCTACACGAGACTGTTCGGGCCTACACGAGACTGTGTGG
The DNA here is from genome assembly GCA_030323885.1 of Branchipolynoe longqiensis. NCBI lineage: Eukaryota > Metazoa > Annelida > Polychaeta > Phyllodocida > Polynoidae > Branchipolynoe > Branchipolynoe longqiensis. The sequence continues at coordinate 103,631,741 of CM059191.1, read as the reverse complement.
GCCAACAGGATACTGTAAGAGTCTACAGAGGCCTGCACAAGACTGTGAACCCCGACAGGATAATGTAAGGGCCTATATGAGACTGTGTGGGCCTACATGGGATTGTGTGGGCCTAAAGGATACTGTAGGCATCTACAAAAAAACTGTGAGGGACTGTAGGATCCTGTAAGGGCCTACATAACACTGAAAGGACCTACAGTATAATAGAAAGGCCTACATAAGGCAATTAGGGCCGACAACAGACTGTAAGGGCCTACATGAGATTGTAAGGGCCTATATGAGGCTGTAAGGGCCTACAGGAGGCTGTAGCCCATCTATACTCACACAGCCCCCACACATCCCCCACACAGCCCCACACATCCCCCACACACCCACACTCAGTCCTGTCACCCATTATTCCACAATGTGTCCATGTGAGGCTGCTGGGCTTGAGCTGCTCTCAACCCACCCACCCCCACACCCACCTGCACCCCTCTCCCCACCATACACACGCCCCTCACTCCACATCCACCCTTCCTCTTCCCCACCCCTTCCCACCCCACCAGATGATTGGCACGATTCCACAGCTTGGTCGGTCCGACACGACACGTCGGACCGCCTGGATAAACTGTGTCGGTCCGACACGATGCGTCGGATCGCCTAGTTTAATTACGTCGGCCCAGCAGCCGGGCCAGCAGAACTGTACAAGCTCCTCTTGTCCCGCTCAGCCTCAAAGCACAGCGACTGTATAAGTGCTGCATACAATAATTTGCAAGTATAAATAACTCTCTACCACGGCATCCTGCATGTGCTGCCGCCTAGCGGACTGTGGGAAGATGCTAGCAGTATGATTTGTACCATGTAATATATATATATATATATTGCCACTGACACTGGTCTACATCCGGTGGAGGCGAGGAGAGAAGGTGGAGCCAGCGGTACAGTGTTGGTCTTATGGAGTATAACAATAATACTAATAATTAACCCCTATGTATCTTTATACTCACATAATTCGTTATACGTCACATAATATATATAATTCCTCCTGTGTTTGTCGCGGAAGGTGGGCCTTCCGAATACATTACAGTGCCTATCCGGAGGAATAATAATAATACAGTACATGTTCCCTACAATTTATCTTTGTATAACCCGCTGTCCATCACATAAAGGAACAGCTGCAGTACAATATAACAGACAAGAATAAGATGGGATGATTACATATTCAATGGCTAGGATTCTCAGCCCTTGCTTAAAATAAATCCTCCAGTGCGAGTGCAGACCGCTGGTGGCGCCACAGGTCGAGCATGAAGGAGTGGAGGCAGAACATAGAATAAGCGGTATATGTAATAATTATAATAATTCCCTTCCTCGCAGTTATACTCGCAATATACGTTATGCATCACATATGCACACTACCAATCCACCCTCTGGCGGCAGAGGCAAGAACTAATGTGGGTAGCAGCTCACTGCTCAGTATGCTCTGTTCAAAAGGTCTTATTATAAACGATTTCCATTCCCAAGTGGTGCTCTTACGGCAATACCAAGGACGAATGGTGTAGGTATAGAGGATTTCCACACCTAATATGCAATCTGACATCAGTGGTAGAACTAATGATGTGGGTGGCGGATGACTGCATGCATTGTGCTTTGTAGACAAGGTCATAGAGGATTTCAACCACCACCCGGCGCTCTGACGTCAATGGCAGGAACTAATGACTATAGGTGACTGTGGTGCAACATGCTCTGTGAAAAATGTCTTATAGAAGAGTCATTTCCATTCCCCACACCCCAAACCCCACACGCCACTCCCCATACCCCACACCTCACAGCCCACACTCCATACCACACACCATACACACCATACCCCACACTACACACACCATACCCCCCCAAACCCCACACGCCACTCCCCACACCCCACATGCCACTCCCCACACCCCACACGCCACTCCCCACATCCCACACCCCACACTCCATACCACACACCACACACACCATACCCCACACTACACACACCATATCCCCCAAACCCCACACGCCATTCCCCCCACGCCACTCCCCACACCCCACACTCCATACCCCACACCCCACACTCCATACCACACACCCCACACGCCATACCCCACACCCCACACTACCCACACCATACAACCCCCCCCTCCCCCCACACCCCACACGCCACTCCCCATACCCCACACCCCACACTCCATACCACACCCCACACACACCACACCCCACACACCATACCCCACAGCCCACACCCGAATAAACAACCTGCAACCCAACACCCGACCCCACAGAGAAATACCCACACACACAAAAAACACCCTTCCCATACGTACACATGCCCATCAGACACCATACACCCACACACCCCATACACATCATACACCATATACACGGTCATACATAAGGAATACACACATGCTCCTTCCTACACCGACACATGGCCACGCACACCATATACCTAGACACACACACACATACACACACACACCATACACATCATACACCATATACACTCTCATACACAAGCAATAAACACATGCTCCTTCCTACACAAACACATAGCCACACACACCATACACCTAGACACACACATACACACACCATACACATCATACACCATATACACGCTCATACATCGGCAATACACACATGCACCTTCCTACACAAACACATAGCCACACACACCATACACCTAGACACACACATACATCCACACACCATACACATCATACACCATATACACGCTCATACATAAGCAATACACACATGCTCCTTCCTACACAAACACATAGCCACACACACCATGCACCTAGACACACACATACACCCACACACCATACACATCATACACCATATACACGCTCATACATAAGCAATGCACACATGCACCTTCCTACATCAACATAGCCAGACACACCATACGCCTAGACACACACATACACACACCATACACATCATACACCATATACACTCTCATACCCAAGCAATACACACATGCTCCTTCCTTCACTGACACATAGGCACACACACCATACACCTAGACACACACATACACACCCATCATACACATCATACACCATACACATTCTCATACACAAGCAATACACACATGCTCCTTCCTACACCAACACACATCCACACACACCATACACCTAGACACACACATACACACACCCTACACATCATACACCATATACACGATCATACACAAGCAATACACACATGCTCCTTCCTACACCGACACATAGCCACACACACCATACACCTAGACACACATACACACCCACCATACACATCATACACCATATAGACTCTCATACACAAGCAATACACACATGCTCCTTCCTACACCATATACCTACCCACACATGCATAAACACACCATACACATCATACACCATATCCACGCTCATACATACACACACACAATACTGACGGTCCGTTAGTTGTTAGTAAGCCACCACCTCCTCCAGGCACTTAATGGGGGCCGGGGCGGGCAGCTGGCGGGTTAAATAGAACCTATTGGAGGAGTCGGGCCCCGCGCATGCGCACACAGGGGAGGCGTCAAGCGGAAGGAGGAGCCGGGGAGAGGGGTGGGGGGGGGGGGGAGGTGGAATGCGGGCTGTTGGCCATTGCTGGGTAGTGGGGGAGGGGAGGAGGGGAAGGAAGAGCGGAGGAAGGAGGAAAGGAGGGAGAGAGGAGGGGAGGAGGAGAGGAGGGGAGGAAAGGAGGAGGGGAGGAGGGGGGGAGGAGGGGAGGAGGGGGGGGAGGATGGGAGGAAGAGAGCAGGGGAGGAAAGGAGGAGGGGAGGAAGAGAGGGGGGGAGGAGGGGAGGAGGGGAGGAATAGAGGACGGGAGGAGGGGGAGGAAGAGATGAGGGGAGGAAGGGAGGAGAGGAAGAAGAGAGGAGGGGAGAAGGGGAGGAGGGGAAGAGGGGAGGAAGGGAGGAGCGGATGAAGAGACGAGTAGAGGAGGGGAAGATGAGAGGAGGGGAGGAAAGGACCAAGGGAGGAAGAGAGCAGGGGAGGAGGGGAGGATGGGAGGAAGGGAGCATGGAGAAGGGGAAGAGGGGATGAGGGAGGAGGGGAGGAGAGTAGTGGAAGAATATGGGCTGGTGGTGGGGAATGGTGGGTGCCAGGGGAGGAGAAAGGGAGGAGGGGAGGAGGGGAGAAGGGGAGGAGGGGAGGAGAAGGGGCGACGAGGCGGGTTGCAGGGCCGGGGAGTGCCGGGGATGACCGGGGAGCTGGGAGCGGGAGCGGGAAGTGTGGTGGCGTCCCCTCGGGGCAGGGACACCAGTGGTAGAGATTGTTATCCCATTACCAGCAGGGCGTATAAACACTCTCCCCCACAAGCCTTTCATCACGCAGTGTGAGATTAACTAATTATCGCGCCACCACAACACGCCTTTGTTGCCGAACACTCGAGTCGCATCGATAACCCCCAGTGCCCGTGTGCCCGTGTGTCCGTGTGTCTGTGTGTTCATGTGTCCGTGTCTCTGTGTATCCGTGTCTCTGCGTATCCATGTATCTCTGTGTCCGTGTGTCTATGTGTCCATGTGTCTGTGTGTCCGTGTGTCTCTGTGTCCGTGTGTCCATATGTCCATGTGCCCGTGTGTCTGTGTGTCTGTGTCTGTGTGTCCATGTGCCCGTCTGTGTGTCTGTGTCTATGTGTATGTGTGTATGTGTCCGTGTGTCCATTTGTCTGTGTGTCCATATGTCTGTGTATCCATGTGTTTGTGTCCGCGTGTGTCTGTGTCCGTGTGTCCATGTGCCCACGTGTCTGCGTGTCCGTGTGTCTGTGATTCCGTGTTTATGTGGACGTGTGTCTCTATGTATTTGTCCGTGTGTCCGTGTGTCAGCGTGTATCTGTGTGTATGTGTGTCCGTGTCTATGTGTGTCTGTGTGTATGTGTCGTGTGTCTGAGTGGTTGCAGATCTAGCTACAAATGACATTGTAGCAACATTTTCCGTCTCCAGTGACGGCTGTGGCCTTTTCTCCCATGCAGACTTATTGCTATCCAAGATGCTCAGGAAGCGTCGGCAATAATACTATTAATAGAACCCAAACTACTCTACTTAGGCAACCAGTTATATAACACATTGTCTTCCCAGTATAGCACCTCCAGCTGACCAGTATAACAAACCTTGTCTTAACCATATGCCACCTTTCCATACTCGTATAACACTTTGCCTTGCCGCTATAGCACCTTGTCTTTCCACTATAGCACCTTGTCTCGCCAGTATAACACCTTGCCTTACAAGTACACCACCTTGCCTTACCAGTATAGCACCTTGCCAGTATAGCGCCTTGCCTTGCCAGTGTAGCACCTTGCCTCACTGGTATAACACATTGCCTTACCAGTATAAGACCTTACCTTACCAGTATAATATGTTGCCATGCCAGTGTAGCACCTTGCCTTTCCGATATAACATGTTGCCTTACCAGTATACTGCATTGCCTTACCAGTATAACACCTTGCCTTGTCAGTGTAGCACCTTGCCTCACTGGTATAACACCTTGCCTTACCAGTATAACACCTTGCCTTGCCAGTATATCATGTTGCCTTACCAGTATAGCACCTTGCCTCACCGGTATAGACATTGCCTTACCAGTATAACACCTTGCCTCACTGGTATAACACCTTGCCTTACCAGTATACCATGTTGCCTTGCCAGTATATCACCTTGCCTTGCCGGTATACGATGTTGCCTTTCCAGTATAACACATTGCCTTACCAGTATAACACCTTGCCTTGTCAGTGTAGCACCTTGCCTCACCAGTATAACAACTTGCCATGCCAGTATAACATGTTGCCTTACCAGTATAACACCTTGCCTCACCGGTATAACACGTTGCCTTACCAGCGTGGTGCCTTCATTGTCGTGGTGCGCAGTTTTGTGTGGGTGATTTTTGTCGTGTGACGTCATTCAATTGGGTGAGTGGATGGAATATGTTTGGGTGTGGCTCTGAATAGGGAAAGATGCCCTGTTTTCACCAGCTTTGACCTCTAACCCTGCACCCCCCCCCCCCCCCACCACAATCATACCCACATTTCCCAGCTAGGTTCCCCGGGTTCGACTCCACCACCTAGCCACTAACATTGCGTGTAATGAGTAGCTTTCTCTTATCCACCAGCCTAATCTCCAGGTCCACATGACACATTATGGAAATATGCTAATTTGGCAGGGTATGCATTAGTACATCGGAAGCTAACTTCTTGATTGCCATGACCCGTGTGCTCCCCCGCCAGGGCTCTGTGACCGTCATGTCAGAATAACCTTTCCTCGCCATTCTACTTAGTGATCTGCACCAAAATATTGTATGCAATGCAGATCCATTATTACTACATCTACGTATATCATGTAAGCTATGCAGAAGTGTGATAACTCTAAAAATACAGTGCATCCCCACATTCCTGTCAACCTGATAGAGCAGACAGATTTATTTTCAGATTTCAGAATAAAGGTATTAATCAAATATTAATACTACCGTAAACACCTTTTGAATATTCACACTATATGTGATAAATAACGACTATGAGGAATATTACTGTTTGTTCATAGAGTAACATGCCGAAAAATAATGGCATAATTATAGACCACAGGGGGGTAGCTAGGCGTATGTGCATACGCCAAAATGTCCACATCGTTTTGTCAAAAAAAAGGAAAAATAATAATAATAGAGAGAGAGAGAGAGGAGGCATGTAGTAGTCTGGAGTGTCGAAAACTCAAGTCTAAAATGTGTAAAATCCACCAGCTTAAGCTTAAGCGGCCCCCTAAACTCCCTGCTGAAATTAGGAGCACACATCGTTAAAGGTCTAGCTATGCCCATGCACCATACATAAATACTCTAGGCATTTTATTTCCAACAAAGAGATCTAATTTCAAATGAACCATAATCAAACACATTAATATATATCCCGGGAAACATGACCATTCACACTATTCACTATTCACAAGTGGAATAAATAAAGACTCTAAATATCGTTACAGTTTGTTTATATGTGATATATAATTTATTATATGAGTATAAAGGGGTGGAACATTGATTCGCATTTGATATATTATTCTGAATGCTATTTATTTATTAATTTAATAAAATGTATTAAAGGCATTATTTGTTGCGGGCCGGTGCCGCTACCTGAGGCTGGCGCCACTACTGCTTAGGTCACGCGCCCACCTGTTTGCTCGGAGTCACGTGACCTCCGGATTTGATCGAACGGTCCGGCTCTGTCACGCGCTTTGCACTGTCAGAGCAGGTACTGGAATAGTGTTCGAACGGCGTTCGAGTAGGTTCTTCAGCATTTGTACTATGCCAATAGACTTCTGCGGTTCTTGCGGAGCAAGCCACGACCGAGCGGATTCGGAGTGTTGTAACCAGAAATAGAGACCGGCGACGACTAGAACGATGGGGAGGTCATCTATGATAACAATGTCTAAAACAGCTATAAAGGACGAAGTGGAAGAATTGGATTCTGCCTTCGCTAAGCTGTCGATAGCTGAGCAAAGGCGTGAGAGATTACGTCACATTGAGGATCTACGGCTGGAAAATGAATTGGCCGAGTTACGAGAGGAACTATATATCTGGTGTTCTATGTGGCGGAGTGGTTAGAGTGTCAGACTTTTTTCTAGGTCGGACTCCTAATCTGAAGGTCAGTGGTTCGATTCCCTGTGCCTCTACCTCTGCCAATTTGGATTTCCACTGCTGTGTATAACTTACAGCTTCATCAAAGGCCAGTTGCTCTCATACCATGTCTATGTGGTATGGGAGGTTAAAAATCCCTTGGGTCGGTAAAAGTGTAGGCTCAAGCTTTCTTTCGACAAACTGTCTAATGGTGAAAACAAGTATATTCTGACTTATCCATAATAGGCAGTATAAAGCTTCAAGAAAGAATATACTGTCTAAAAAAAACTTTAGTTTTCGGATTTCAGAATTTTGTATAAGGGTAAGTCGACCTGGATATATAGAAGCAGCACTGACATTTTTTTTTTTTAAAGTATAATCATATGCGCATGATGTGTATACAGATCCATCCAGAGGGGAGGCATATGACTATCATGTGCAAATACATAAATAATACCCATAGAATAGATAGGGAAAATAAATCCATCAGAATCCCAAAACCGGAACCAGCTGTTTCTGCGGAATTGACATAAACTGGTCCAAGTGCTTTCTCCCATGTTTTGATAAAGTACTATCAAGGTATAGTATTGCTGAAACTGGTTCAGGGATGACACACTGGAGAAGGCACTCGGACCAGTTTATACCAATTCGGCAGAAAATATACATATATTAATCACCAATGTAGGTGGTCTGTCCTAAGCATTGCCTATTCATATTATCTTACATAATTGCAGAGATTCAATGGTGACCTGGTAAGCAGGGTGTGACTGTATTATAGTGCATGTGCTCAGTAAGCTGATACCACCGGAAGTAGGTATGCTCATTTCCGGGAGGCCAATCATATCCCATCACGGATATGGAGTTACCTGTGACCCACATAGTCAGTTCCTGTCAGTAGTAAACATGGTGCTGTTTTCTGGTGTTACGCAGTCCTTTAACCAGACGCGTTGGCTCAATCGCTAAGAACGCAGGCTTCCCATGTGGAAGGTTGGTGTTTCAAATCACGGCCGAGTCAAAGCGATGACTAACAAAATTGATACTTGTCGCGACCGAGCCAGGCGCATGGCATTAATAGGATAGGACATGGACAGGTTAGCTCAGTATCAGGATAACATGTGACTGAGTGGGGTATCGGATCATGGTGCCATTGGCATTATTGCCCAATAGAGAAGCACTATAAAGTCATCATGAGTGCGCACCGTCACAAGTTGGTATCCACCCTGATATGACCATAGTTGTTGCTAGGATGTAAAATCTCAACAAATAGTCCTTTAAATAGCACATGATACAGGCAGCCTATGGGCATAACATCAACATGGGTCAAATTATCATCTTTATCGAAATAGACGAGGGGGGACTTATTGGATCACATCTGAAATGTCCAGAATCTAATGTTCCCAACCGCTTGATCCGGCCCGGACCTATCAAGGGCGTATCCCGGTGCCTCTCTTTCCAGCACCCCCCTCACCCTGCACCGCCACTGCCACCCACCTGGCTCTGTCCCTGTGCTATATAGGTGAGGACCTATCATGTATCATATCTCATCAGGGTGGGGCTTCGCTATTGAAGCTCATACATGTAATATACCTGGTCCCCACCTGTAACCGTGCTATATTCCATGTCTGTTATAACACGCTTATAATAGCCTGTCTTTCATAGCGGAGTGTTATGAGCTGGGGTTAGGTTGTTGATTCTTGGTTTATAACAGGTGATGCCACCTACATAATGTTTGTGTAGATACATGTACTAGGCAACACTACATCTAACTATATATATATATAGTTATATATATATATATATATGTACTATATAATTTATAATGTGGGTATAAATAATGGCAGCCCCTTAATGTTTCTATCTAACCACGTTAACTTCCATGCTATTCACTGTGGAGCGGGCATTCTCTCCTCCCCACGTCCTCTACACCATGAGCCAACTGTCGCTCTGCTCACTTTCAAAATTATGTATACTATTCGGCAGGAATTAAGGAAAACTAAATTGAGTTGGGTTGAGTGTATTATAATTTCTGGTAGGTTATATTGGCCAACTGGTCAATTACACTAAACATTTTTTTAGTGAGAGTGAATCGCTCAGGGACCAGCGGCAGTACCGGTGTAGCAGGAAATCGCAAACCCTGTAAATCGCAAACCCCCACTTGTGATTTCCTAGGAAATCGCAAACCCCCATGCCATATATGGGCATGGGGGGTTTACGATTTCCTAGGAAATCACATATCCCCCCTGGAGATCGCAAACCCCCATGATACAGATAGTTTTTCTGGCTTTTCTTATTGATATAGTCTAGTATCTTTGACAACAAATTGACCTGGTCCCCTATCCTTCTTGTGCACAGTGAATAATGGCCCTTGCTGTGAGAGGCATGAAATTAAAAATAATCAATTAATCCATCTCATGACATGAGGGATCCCCCTTATATGAAAATAAATGTGGCAGCCTATGTATGTGCAGCCTATGTATGTGCAAAGTGACTGATAGTTTTGTAGGGAATTGGATATTTGTTGGTTCAAAGTGTTTAAAGAAGTTGTGCTGGCTTTTCTTAATGTTGTAGTTTAGTATCTTTGACAAAAATTGATCTGGTCCCTTATCCTTCTTGTGAGTGATCAATAGCAGTGACAAAGGACATTGCTGTGACAGCATGACATCAAAACTAATCAATTAATCCATCTTGATCCTCCTTGAATCCATTTTATCCCCCAGATCTGGTAGAAGTTCAAAATCAAACATAGGCCTATAGCTGCCCTGCTTGTGGTGATAAATGCTACAAAGCATGGGGGGGGGGGGGGTTTGTAATTTCCAGGGGGGGTTTGTGATTTCCTAGTAAATCGCAAACCCTGGGGTGTGCAATTTCCAGGGGTTTGCGATTTACTTCCACACCGGAAGTATGGTCCAGGTGGGGCCAGGTGAAAGCGAAATAGAAATAATGCTAACCTTTGTTATCTATATTCACATAATGGATTATATAGCACATACATGTATGTACAGCAAAACCTCGCTAAATCGACCGACCATGGGCCCGACTTTAAGTGGGTTAGAGAGGTTTATGTATGTGTGTGTCTAGGTATATGGTGTGTGTGGCTATGTGTCGGTGTAGGAAGGAGCATGTGTGTATTGCTTATGTATGCACATGTATATGGTGTATGTGATGTGTGTGTGTGTATGTGTGTGTCTAGGTGTATGGTGTGTGTGACGATGTGTCGGTGTAGGAAGGAGCATGAATTATGCAGGTAGAAATGAATCTTGTCATTCTACCTGAGTTTCTATTATACACAAGTAGTGGAGCCACAACACGGCGTTCTTTGTAATTTAAGTTAGGCTTACGGTGTTTGGGGTATGGACCCAAGGTTAGCTGTACATGACACTCAGGCATTGGCCTGAGCTGCCGACCCTTAATTGGACGCCAATGGAGACCTATGAAAGCGAGTCAGGTGCTGGACTCGATGAATCCCTCCGCTGCAGAGATCAAATGAAACTACCGCTCTTCAGCAGTCAAAGTGGGAATTGTCATCCTTTCCCCGTTGTTTACACTCCATGTACCGGACGCCGTGGCCGAATCGGCAGAGCGTAGAACTCGCGTGCGGGAGATTGGGAATTTCGTTCCCAGTTGAGTCAAACCGATGGGTTAGTAAATTAATACTTTTCATTTTCTAGCCTGGCACTCGGCATGAATAGGATAGGGCAAGGACTGGTTAGCTCAGTGTCAGGATAATGTGACTGAGTTGGATATCGGGTTATGGTGCCGACGGCCTGATTTCCCCAGTGGGGCAACACTATAACATAACCATGAGTGCGCACTGGCACAAGTCGGGACCCATCCTGATATGACCTTAGATGTTGCCAGGATGTAAAACTCCAACAACCAACCAACTACACTCCATGTTTCCTGTTTAACGCGGCAACCAACTCACCATCTCAATTCCAATCTCCATTTCCAGTCGCAGCCCAATACTCATCCACTCTCCCAGCACACGCCGACTGCACTCCGCCTAGTGGCAGGTCAGTGAATTACCCCCTCCCCTCTCTTCCTCCACCCATCGCCTCCTGCCGTCTTCCCATCCACAGATGTGTGCGCCGAGCCACTCACCACCCCGACCGCTTCTTACACCGGCAGCGCCCATCGCACCTTCTTTGTGCTCATTTCACAAAGAATCACCCGCCATAGGCACTTCCGGGCTTCCTCCGCAATTCAGCGGAAATGTTTTAGTGTGATGCTCCCTAATTGATAGATGGATGTGATGCTGTGTGTAGATGTAACGGCCCCCTTTAATAATTACCGGAAGTAGATAAAGGCTTTTCCACAATGGCTATACACACATTGGAACTACCGAAGTGCTGGACCATTACGATGACTTCCGGTAAAGAATAAAAATCACATTTCATGGTGATGTGGTTATTACATTAAGGTAGACGGCAGTGTTGCATGCCTTGCTAATAATATCCTTACCATATCTCATACCCCTGTCACATTACGACGTAACGAGCCAATGTAAGACTGTCGTGGTGATTTTTCGTCATTAAGTTGATGTATGTTGGATTACGTTATGATGCCGTCAGAATGATGTTAGACTGACATCGAGCTACGTCACATTACGTCGTGTTATGTCGAGTTACGTCAAGGTTTTGGACATGTTCAAAAATGTTGACGTAGCTCGAACGAAAGGGTTTACGTTCGCCGTACGTTCTGTTCACGTTCAGCGAACGTCAATGACATTAAACGGACGTTAGTCAAACGCTGCTCACTACGTTCAACTACGTTCCACTACGTTGACCCACATTAAACCGGGTGGAAATGCCCACGCGGCGTAACGTCAGGAGAACATCAGGAGAACGTCAGGAGAACATCAGGAGAACGTACGTACATTTAACGTACGTTCAACGTTTCGCCACCATCTCATGACGTATCTAACGTCACGTAACATTCTTCTGGCGATGGAATAACATTCATAACGTTCCGTGAGCATAATGATGTTGTCCTGTCTCGTTGAATGACGGTATCACTATGCTTTACCAATGTTACACTCTCATCCACTACCCTCCATCCATGTTCAACTTGTGCCCAAATTTGCATAATACGCCGAGAAGTTCAACCTTTTTCACGTTCTCCCTACGTTGATGTCGTTACGTCGTAGTGTGACAGGGCCTTCACTCACAGAGAGCGCTTTGCTATTGCATGATGGTGATTATAATATACCAGCTTACGCTCTAGTCAGTGGAAGTCAGCAGGTTGATTTCTAATTATTTTCGTATTATATTGATGGGATAAGTTGAACATGTTTTTTGTTCTAATCTGATTCTCTCACGGCACCACCGCAACCAGCACCGTCATTACTACCATCTTGTTTCTTGCCACTATATCTATCACCACAACTACCTAGATATATATTACCACCACTACCTGGAGAGCTATCACCTCCATCACTTCCTCCACCACCAGCACCACTATCACTACCATCCTGTCTCTTGCCACTATGTCTATCACCACCACTACCTAGATATATATTACCACCACCACTACCTGGAGAGCTATCACCTCCATGACTTCCTCCACCACCAGCACCATTATCACTACCCTCTTGCCAGGAAGTCTTATTATTCATGCTTGATTTCGTGCTAAACAGACTGCCAATGTCATTTTCAAATCTGTTTTGCTATAATCGTGATATCAATAGCCTAAATGAAACAAGACAAGCAGACTTATTTTATAAAGTGGCTACAAAGTCAAAGTTTGTTGACAAACTCCCATTATATGCATATCTCACTTGATGGAATACATGGTCCCTTGTCATTGAGATGAACGTCTCACCGTCACATTTCAAACGCAGGATAACATCCATACTATTGAGTCAATATGCAGATACAGTAAATTGTAGCAACACATTATGTCGTGATTGTTACCCCAGGCCATATAGAACCAATATTTGAATCGTGGAATTTGTCTAATGATGAACAGGTCCTGATCTCATCATACCTTTTTCTAAACATGTGTTTGTTTCCTTAAAGAGCAGTCTGTACGTTATTTGTATATTAGTTCCAGGGCTCATGATTTTGTTTTATGGATTAAGGGGCAGTGGGAAGGCAACCATTAATGGCTACACTGTTCCCGCAATTTCTATTCTCAACAGAATAGTATATGTTTGTGGAATAATGTATAGAAATTGTGAATACAAAATGTCTGAATGTCTAAAATGTATTGTCTACCTACCACCACTATGTCTACCACCACCACCTGCAGAACTATAGCACCATTATCACCACCACGACTACCACCACCTCTACCACAAGCATCACCAGAATCCCCCTGTGCATTACCCCTACTAGCACAACTAACACCTCCACCACCTGGATAATTAATACCACCACCTGGATAATTAACACAACCATTCCTTACACCAACACCACTGATAGCACAACGAACAGAGTCACCAGCCACCTCACCATCGCATCAGTGCTATCAGCTCTCTCCCCTCCTCTCCCCACCCTACACCCCCACTCCACACACCCCACCCCTCCTCACCTGAACAACCCCAATTTGAATCCCCCGCCTCACTGGTCACGTGGTGCTCGTCACGTAGGCATGTGACGTGAGTGATCGTGGACCTGCGCAGTGCACCGATAGACAGTCCCCGGCTCCCCTGGGGTCGTCGGTCCGCCGGGCCCGCCTGTGAGAAGGGCGGCCCGTGCAGGACATTAGTCCAACCCGGGTTTCACAGCCACACATCTCACGGACGTGTGTTTGTGGGTGGTGATGAGCGGGTATTGCCCGATATGGGGCTTCATGCCCGAGAGGCAAAGTCAACACACATCCCAGAGGTAATACAATGTGGTGTTCTCTGTGGCGGAGTGCTTAGAGTATCCAACTTTTTTGAAGGTCAGACTCCTGACAGTCGATAGGTCGATTCCCTATACCATTTTTTTGTGTTTTTGTTTTTGTTTTTTTGGTCAAGTATTTATTCATCTGAATATGACATTTGTCAGTGCCGGAGCACTGGTCTTCCGGCCATCTTACTATTAGAATTGACAGTCTCAATAATCTAAGTTTGATCAGTGCTGTATTAGTTACAGCACCGATCCTGTAGAATTAAGGGGGTGGCTCCTGCTGTATAATGTACAATTTGGATTTCCACCGCTGTGTATAACTTACAGTGTCATCAAAAGCCAGTAGCTCTCATACCATGTCTATGTGATGTGGGAGGTTAAAAATCCCTTGGGTTGGTAAAAGTGTAGGCTCGGGCTTTCTACCGAAACAGTGTGTAATGCTGAAAACAAGACTATTCAGACTTATCCACGATGGGCAGTAGAAATCTTCAAGAAAAGAAATGTTCAGGAGTTCCAGCAGGTTATCTTTTTTTGGAGGCCTCTCTGTACCTATCTTTAATCAAGTAGGATTTGTAATTTTCGTGCATTTCAACAAAGATCCAGCTGTAGCAAACACTCGATGGTTGATTGATTGGTGGTTTCTTTACGCCGTGTCGGCAGCATAGGTCATATTCAAGCCGATATTCGTTGATGAAGCAGGGGGGATTTCAATCATGGACAATTGGAGGCAAACCGAGGACGTACACATTCATGTTGGTCACTACCTAACCTGATTACTAGGATAGTGCAAGAAGCAGTTGAATGGGGGATTCCATTTGTCCCCGATTGGAATTTTGTCTGCTTATTCAACTAACGTAGCACAAGAAAGGGAAACAAATAATGAAACAAATAAAACAACTTCCAGAATTGAACACCATTAGATATTTAGTTTATTAGGTCCTTAATGACTTACTTTAAGGCCCCCTTTATTATCTTTAGTTCCCTAATCTCAACCCTTAATCTATTTTAATATTCATAATCCCCGTATCATGTACTTTAATCTATTTTCTATCCCGCTAGTTTGACAATCTCCTCCTTTAATCTATCTTTATTCCCGCCCTATGCGCACCCTCCGGACCCAGCCGAATTGATGCGCGCAGCTCAGTGCCACCCCACGTGACACGCCGCGTAATGAATGCAAATAGGTCGTGACCTCATTACTACGCGGCGTCGATTAGTGACGTCATAGCGTCCGCGGCGCCGACCGCTGTTGCCATAAATAGCCTCATCATGTTTCATCTGGGGCTACAATCTCTTTATCACTATCACAGTATGAGCCAACCATCCATTCTGCTGTAGGCGGTGCCCGGACCAGGTACAATTCAGTTATTGTATAAGCAGCATGAGCAGGCTGCAGGGGCGGGGGAGGGGGGAGGGGTCAACGCACATACACTGTAGTGTGTGTGGCAGTACAGAGAATGTTTCATGTCGGCACACTGTAGTGTATGTGGTGACATTATAGAGACTGTTTAATGTCCGTACAATGTAGTGAGTGACAAAACATAGGTTGTTTAATGTTGGCACACTGTACTGTGTGTGGCAGTATGTATTGTTTAATCTATATGTGAGGCGGTACAGAGACTGTTTAATGTCGGCACACTGTAGCGTATGTGGTGACAGTATAGAGTCTGTTTAATGTCCATACAATGTAGTGAATGACAGAACAGAGGTTGTTTAATGTTGGCACAATGTACTGTGTGTGGCAGTACATACAGTTTAATGTCTCTGTGAGACGATACAGAGACTGTTTAATGTCGGCACACTGTAGTGTATGTGGTGACAGTATAGAGACTGTTTAATGTCCATACAATGTAGTGTGTGATGTGGGTACACTGTACTGTGTGTGGCAGTACATACTGTTTAATGTCTGTGTGAGACGATACAGAGACTGTTTCATGTCGGCACACTGTACTGCGTGTGGCAGTACATACTGTTTAATCTATGTGTGAGGTGGTACAGAGACTGTTTAATGTCGGCATAATGTAGTGTATGTGGTGACATTATAGAGACTGTGTAATGTCCCTACAATGTAGTGAGTGACAGAACATAGATTGTTTAATGTTGGCACACTGTACTGTGTGTGGCACTATGTACTGTTTAATCTATGTGTGAGGCGGTACAGAGACTGTTTAAAACTTTAATGTCGGCACACTGTAGTGTGTGTGGTGACATTATAGAGACTGTTTAATGTCCATACAATGTAGTGAATGACAGAACAGAGGTTGTTTAATGTTGGCACAATGTACTGTGTGTGGCAGTATATACTGTTTAATCTATGTGTGAGGCGGTACAGAGACTGTTTAATGTTGGCACACTGTAGTGTATGTGGTGACAGCATAGAGACTGTTTAATGTCCATACAATGTAGTGGGTGATGTGGCTACACTGTACTGCATGTGGCAGTACATACAGTTTAATGTCTGTGTGAGACGATACAGAGACTATTTAATGTTGGCACACTGTAGTGTATGTGGTGACAGTATAGAGACTGTTTAAAGTCCATACAATGTAGTGAGTGTTTAATGTTGGCACACTGTACTGTGTGTGGCAGTCCATACTGTTTAATGTTTGTGTGTGACGGTACAGAGACTGTTTT
The DNA here is from genome assembly GCA_030323885.1 of Branchipolynoe longqiensis. Classification (NCBI taxonomy): domain Eukaryota; kingdom Metazoa; phylum Annelida; class Polychaeta; order Phyllodocida; family Polynoidae; genus Branchipolynoe; species Branchipolynoe longqiensis. The sequence goes on along the minus strand of CM059191.1, from coordinate 103,614,664 downwards.
ATGTCCGTTCTTTGTAGTGTGTGTTTCAGAACAGAGGTTGTTTGATATCCGTACACTGTAGTGAGTGTGTGTGACAGTAGAGATACTGTTTTATGTCGGTACACCATAGTGTGTGTGGCAGTACACATACTGATTAATGTCCGTACACTACCGTCTCTGACAGTACATGACCTCTATAATGTCGCTGCACTGTAGTGTGTGTGTGACAGTACAGCGACTGTGCAATATCGGTACATTGTAGACATACTGTCCATATACTGTAGGATATGTGGCAGGACAAAGACTATTTGCTCTCCAGGTAATATATGTAGTCTGTGTGAAGGACATATATTGATTAATGCATGCGCCTGAACAGACACAATACACTGTCCATGCCCTATGGCTGCCCTATTGTGCGTGGCTGCCCTATTGTGCGTGGCAGTACATCACTGAGGGTTGAATGACAGTAGTAGCCACATTTTGACCACAGATGCCTTCATATAGGCCCTAAATTACTCGTAGAGAATAAGTCATTTCAAGATACACAAACCATGACTCATCATTGTCGATCCTTGTAATTTCAATTTAGTAAAGTTGCACTCGTCATGTCACCTGACCTGCCACACGGGGTGACTGAATGAGAGAAGCATCCGCCTCGCATGTTGGTAGATGGTGAGATTCGAACCCGCGGGTTCAAACCATGGTTGAGTGAAACCAATGACATAAACATTGATATGTGTCACTTCCTACTAGCCGTGCGCTCGGCATTAATAGGAGAGGGCAAGGACTTGTCGGCTCAATGTCAGGATAATGTGAATGAGAGTGAGAGGGATATCGGGTCATGGTGCCGGCATCCTGGTCTCCCAGTTGGGCAGCACTGTTCAGTCACCATACTTGTGCACTGTCACAAATCAGTACCCATCCTGATATGACCTTAGATGTTGCCAGGACTTAAACTCCAACAACCAACCAACTGTTTCCTGACCTTTAACCTTGGCTTACATTACAAGGTTCCTCCAGGGTCCAGATCGTCTGTAACTGTACCGGCGGATCACGCTAGGGGCGCCACTAGTCGCTAATGCCAACTGACGGCTGGCGCATGCGCCGTGACGAGGAGAAGGAGGTGTGGGGGTTGGGGGAATGGGGCTTCCCTGCACTCTGATTGGCTGCTGCCGTTAGTGCAGTCTCGAAGAGAGGGACCGGCTCCTCTCGCATTGTGCTTAGTTAATCGACTCGGAATGATGAGCGAGACTCGCTATTCACAAGATGTGTCCTGGGAGAGCTTTTTATGGGGGTTAAAATGTTTGATTATTCTGAATCATAATGTTTCCAGCTTCAGTGCTCTTGTTCTGGACCTTAATGGCAGATCAAGCTGTCAGAACATTCTGGGAAATGGCAGTAGAACACCCAGTTCCAATTGGTTCGATCCCTCGCCGAGTCAAAAAATTGATAATAAGTTGCCATGCTAGTGTAGTATGTAGTTCGTCATGAGCCCCACTACCACAGGGTGGTGGTCTCAGCTTTTTCTTTTTTTTTTTGGTGGTGAATATGTTTATTCTGCTGAATAAGTCTTTTGTCAGTGCCGAAGCACTGGTCTTCCAGACATTTTTCAATTCAGGGTTATTTACACAAAAGGTATGTAGAATAAGGTGTACAATACCTGTTGAATACACAATTTGCACCATGTAACGCAATGAAATTCTGTAACCCAAAAGTTCCATAGCAATATGGTAACAGTAGTGTCATATAACTAGATGAATATTAGTCAGATCAATGTGAGTATTTACATAGTATTTAGCATGTAAGCAGAAGTTATCTTCTGTATTCAGTTGGTAAAGTTGTAGTAAGTTTTAATGTTCAGTTGCAGTTAGGCAAGCGGTATATAAATGTTGGTTTGTTAGGAATATTCTAATGTAACTCTAGTGTAGTTAGTTATGTGAGTTTATGAATTATGTTGTTGGGGTGGGGTTGTTAATAATACACTGGACCAGCTGTGACCAGTGAAGCAGTGGGACCAATCTCAGAGCATTTAGGTCTTAAATTTTACATTTTTACCTGGACTGTCTCTGTCATCATATATGGTTGACTGGAGATAACGGAGGAACAGCAACAAATTAAAAAAGTGGGGGGTGGGGGGGGGGGGGGGAGAAACCGAGGCTGAGCGTTCGGTGGTTTGCTACTTATGCTAAACCATTTTGATAAGAATTATTAACAGGTGGCGCCACCCTAGCAGGAATAGTCCACATGGTCTATTGTTCCACCGGTGGCTAGCCCCCCTCTCCCCAGAGTAGGTTACTCGCTACCCGGCTGCGCAGTGACAGGTCACTTCTATTGTGACTATGGTGGAATAAACCAGAGACTGCCCTCGAGTTTGAAGCAACTTCAGCATCACATATTATTATTTCTCAAGCAAAATAAGATGCAGTGGATCATAGAAGGATACGATACAGGGCAGTGGGAGATGGAAGACTAGTTTTCGACAATTGACAGTGTGAAACTAAGTACTAATCGCGAAACAATTATGGCGCACCAAAAATGTAATCTCCCAAAATTAACTAAATAACTTTGCATTTTTGTTGTTGTTGGTAAAACAGTTTATTCATCAAAATATACATTTTTTTCAGCGCTGAGCCACTGGTCTTCCAGCCGTTTACATGACATTGAAAATAGGCAGATCAGCGGGTATTTAGATAAGGCATATTAGTAGATTGTGAACGGGGTTAGTTTAGTGTGTTAGTGGGTTAGCCATAATAAGTTCAGTATTACGGGCTAAGGTGGTAGGTCGCTGCATCTCTCTACAGGATGTAGTTTCCGGCGTTCTGGTGACCTCTGGAGGGCAACACGCAGTCTGGGGTCACCGCCTCGACCCGTCCATTCGCAGTCAACTGCTGCCAGCCATAAGTCAGGTCGCCATCACCCGGTGACCGGAAGTAGGTGGCGTGAGGCGGACGCCGCCCCCACAATGCCCCGCGGTCAGCGCATGCGCCGGGGAACGTAGGTAGCACAATATCCGCCCCTGGATCGGGGCGGTAGCCAGTTTCCCGCGTCAGGCGACGCGACAGAAAAAGGGCATTTGTGAGGGTCGAGGGGAAGGGTGTGGGGGGGAATGGCGTGTTAGGGGAAGGTGGTGGAGCGGGGAGGAGGTGTAGGAGGGTGGGGGTGTAGGGGTTGTCGATGTAGGGGGTGGTGGTATAGGGGGTGAGGTGGGTAGGGGTAGGGAGCTGATGGTGTAGAGGTATAGTGTAGTGAGAGGGGTACTAGGGAGTGGGGTTTGGAGGGTGATAGTGTAGGGTATAATATTTCTGCATGCTCGGCCGTCATGAACACCAGAGAATACCATAAAACTCTCCCCATGCAGTCCCACCTGATGCCTCCCTTAAACAAACCCTTAAACAAACTCATAAGGAAGAAAGGGAAGACAAGTCACAAAGATTGACAGTGAAGATGTTGTGCTTTAATGGCATCAACTCCTGTTCACCTACTAGTGACCTATCACCATGACCCCTTACCTTCTGTCCACACATAATCTCATTACCTCTTTAGCCTGTCTATGAATCAGTGCCTACAGCCCATTGGACCTGAGTCCCTTGGTTGTTGCACTCAACTCAATTTAGGTATATGAATTTTGGTAGCATCAGACAGAGTGTCTGGGATCCTGCTCTAGAGTAAGTGTGTCTCACTCAAGAGCCAGGAGTAGAGTGTCCACTCTCCAGTGTGCCTGAAGCAGTGTCTTGCATAATTAATATCAAAGTGAGGCTAATGTGGTCAGAGGGCCAAGGGAGTGCATGTGACTGGGCATCCCACAGCCAACCAATCAGGCACCCCCAGAGCCTGAGGGTGACACCCCCCAGTAGGGGTGGCTGTCACTCAACCCAGCTACAGGTGGTGTCTATGTCTATATGCAAATTAGGCTGGTGTGCTGGCCCATGGGCACTTGTGGTAACAGGTAGTTGCAGACAGTTACAAATATATATATATATATATCATGTCCTTTTCCTCCACTTGCACTCTTTATGGATGCATAGAGGAAACATTGTAACAGACATGAACTGTCTCTTATATAGGAACATCTGTTCACTACTCTCAGGCACCATTTATGAACAGCTTATACCATGTCATAGTGTGCGTGGGGCACCATTACTTTTAGATTACATAACCTCGTCCCCACTCCGTCGCATAATAATAATAATGCTCTCTGCCAATAGATAATTCTGAACCGAAAATCGTTATATTTTTACAAGGGGTTATCGATGTAGGGGGTGAGGTGGAATGGGGTAGGGGGCTGATGGTGTAGAGGATGTTGTAGTGGGGTGTAGGGGGGTGAGAGGGGTACGGGGGAGTTGGGGTAGGAGGGTGATGGTGTAGGGTTGCGTGTAGGGGGTGGTGGTGTAGGGGGATGGTGGTGCAGGGGGTGTTGGTGTATGAGGTGTTGGTGTAGGGGGGTGTGATGGATAGGGGTGGGGGGCTGGTGGTGCAGGTGGTGGTGTAGTGGGGGTGTAGGGGTGAGAGGGGTAGGTGGCTGGTGGTGCAGGGGATGGTGTAGGGGGGTGAGATGGGTAGCAGGCTGGTGGTGCAGGGGGTGGTGTAGTGGGGTGTAGGGGGTGAGAGGGGTAGCAGGTTGGTGGTGCAGGGGGTGGTGTAGGGGGTGTAGGGGGGTGAGAGGGGTAGGAGGGTGGTGTGGTGTGGTGTGGTGCTGAGGGTGGTGGTGTGGTGGTGTGGTGGTGTGGTGGTGTGGTGGTGTGGCGGTGTGGTGGTTGGTGGGGATGAGTGTGGTGTGGTGTGGTATGGAGGGTAGTGGTGTGGTGGTTGGTGGAGAGGAGTGTGGTTTGGAGTGGAGGGTGGTGGTGTGGTGGTTGGTGGCAGGGGGGAGGGTGGTGTGGTGTGGAGGGTGGTGGTGTGGTGGTTGGTGGGTTGGGGCTGGAGTTAAAGATGCATAGTCCGATGAAGCATAAACTTTTCAAAGCCAAATCAATTATCTAGATTTAATTCAATATATCTAATTTAGCTACTGATGCACTTATTAAGCATTTGTTGTGATATAGAAGGGAATACTGAGTCAATTTAATAGAACCTGTTACTGCAGAAGCCTATGGTGTCTGACTTGTGGCAAGCTTGCCAAAACTAATTTACATATTTATGCTTCAAATATCTCGAAAGTTAGCCACTTAAAATAAAAGTCACTTCAAACTAAAGAAAGGTAGATTATTTATAACAATCAAATTAATATGTTAATCTCAGAAAAATGACAGCAACTCAAAACCATCGGACTATGCAACTTTAATGTGGGAGGTTGTTTGCGCGGTGTGCAGGTTTGGAGGTGTAGAGATTGGTGATGCGGGGATTTGTGGTATGATATGGGGCGTGGGCGGGGTGTGGGGAGAGGTGTGGGGGCGTGGGGCGGGGGATTCGAGCAGGATGTGGGGTAGGGCGTGGGGCTGGGCATAGGGCGGGGCAGGCGGCGAGGCGTGGGGCGGGTCGTGGAGCGTGGGGCGGGGTATGGGCTGGGGCTGTGCGTGGGGAAGGGCGTGGGGCGGGGTGTTGGGCGGGGTGTGGGGCGGGGCATGGGGCGGTTTGTGGGGCTGGCCGTGGGGCAGGGCATGGGGTGGGGCGTGGGGCAGGGCTTGGGGCGGGCGTGGGGCGGAGAGGGTGACGGAGTCTCCCGGGTAGAAATCAGTCATCGGGTGCCGGCAGGTCCGTGCGTTTGATGGATCGGCTGTCGTCTAAAGCAGGTCAGCAAACTAACTTTTACACTAAGAATAGACACACAGAGACTCCTCATTCGCAACCTGCCAGTATAGGTCAGAGGAATCTGTAACCATTCTACAGCAGATTAAATCGGGAGTATCGACACATCTAAATTGGAATCTGTATCGCCCTGTGTCGCAGAGTGGGCAGACATTGGCCGAAATCTGCGATGAAAGCTTCCACGGACATTTATCATATGGTGATCATTTATTCATTCCGTAGATACTTAAATTCATTTCTGCAGGTGGTGGTAGTGGTGGCAGTGGGAGTAGTGGATGTGGGCATGATGGTAGTAATGGTGGAAGTGAGAAAGAGGACAATGCATCTTTACATAATTTATTCAGATTATCCAAGCAATAAAGTAAGATAATATTAGGTGAATCACATCCTAATCAGACGGGATGGCCGAATGAGTTGAATCTCCGTCTCTTGTTTAGGTAGATCGTGGGTTCAAACCCTGGTTGAGTCAAACCACTGACTTTAAAAAGTATACCTGTTGCTTCCTAGCCAGGCGCTTGGCATTATTAGGATAGTGAATTAGGAGCAGTGGAATCAGGAAGACCAATCGTCTGCGATAGAATCTTCCCCTGCTAAATCAACTAATCTACCCAAAACACCCCAACAAACTTTCAGGGTGTTGCAATACAAATAATTGGCATCATGCAATAACAATGCACTCTCTGTCGCGGGTAAATATAAAGAGATGGGTGAAGAATATAGTTTGCTTTTTAGATTAACCATGTATGTGGTCATTTCCTATAAGCCTACCTTAAAGTCGCCGGCTATACCTCACCCAGATACAAACGAATCCAGCATCAAAAGCTCCCCAAACATAACTTTGCTTAGTTTGTTCAGTTCATGCCAGTGAACATGTGGGAGGAGAGTTGAGGTATGTGATGTATGAATGAAATCATAGGTGGGATTCCCTCATCACATGACCTAGAGGGGTTCCCCACACACAGGGGAAGCCATGGCAACCACCAAGATGGCAGCCACAGAAAGCTCTCAATTCAACTTTTAAAATCTATTAATCTACATGATTTAATCAATTATTCACACAAAATGTAGCTGGTTATGATAAATAAACATTTGAACTTTATATTTATCATTTTAGATTGCAATTTCTAACATTTTGTTCTCTATATGGTTGTCTAAAAGTGTCATTGCTGCTGGACTAAATAAAACACAACAGCAGCAACCAATGTCAGCACTCTCCCCCCACATATGTAGTTGCATAAACTGAAAACTGGCAAACTTATGCTTGGAGAGCATTTGGCAGAGTATGGGTAGTGTATCAGCGTCCTATATCTGGTCCCTTTAACAGGCCTTTTTCTAGTGGGTTGTACAGTAGCCCTATCTCAGGAACGGGGTTGCGGAGATAGTAGCTGACACCCCAACTACAGACTACTCACTCCGGTCACCCAGACCCTGACCTAATATAAGTACTAACCATATGTAGCCACTGCACACACCCAATCCCCACTGGTAACAGACAACAGGGCCCTCTGCTGCTCCACCAGTGTCCCACACACACTGACCCACTGTGTGTGCTACCACTATGCATGACTCCTCTGTCTGGCTTGTGTTCTGGATAGACGTCGTGTGGTTCAGGCTAGCAAAATAAGGCATGCTCGGTTTAATGGTCGTCCTGGTCGTGTGAGTACACCTTTAATGGTCGTCATGACCATGTGAGTGTCCTATTGAGTGTCATCTAGGTCGCATGAGTGCACTTGTAATGTTAGTCGAGTTCATGTAAGTGTATTCATTGGTCGTCCAGTTACTCCTAGTGCATCTTTATTTGTTGGCTTGGTCGCATGAGTGCATCTTTAACGGTTATCCTAGTGCCCCTTTAATTGTCATCCCACTGCACCTTTAATGGTCATTCTAGTGCACCTTTAGTGGTCACCCTGACCATGTTAGTGCACCATTAATGGCTGTCTTGGTAATGTGAGTGCACCTTTAATGGTCGCCTTACTGTGTGAGTGTACCTTTAATTGCTGTTTTAGCGTTACTCTCGGCGGGGTGAGTGCACCTTTAAGGGTTCTGTTTGCGGTTTATGTGTACATTTAATTGTTGTTTTTGTGGTGTGTGAGTGTACCTTTAATGGTCGTGCCGGTCATGGTGGTGCACCTTTAATGACTCTCTTGGTGGTGAGAGTGCACCGTCAAACCTTGTCTCGGCCATGTTAGTGCATCTTTAAGCTGCACCACCTGACCCTGGCAGTATGTCCGACTGACTGCCATACAGTTACCTCATTGCCGGGGCACCTAGTGCCCGGGTCAGGGCGCGCACCAAGTCTCAGTTCTACTTCCGGTCCAATAGGACGTGAGGCAATATGGCAGTTGACAGTGATCTAATCTAGGCATGTGGGTAGGTGGGAGGGTGGGTGTAGGGGTGATGGGTGTTGGGACAAGAGGCCACTGCTGTGCCGTCCCACCGCCCCCTCTCCCCCTCACCCCCCATCCCGATCCTCCCCGCACCAGACCCCCTCCTCCTCCATCCCTGCTCTCCCGGCCCGCCCCCAGATCCTCCCCAACTACCAGGCCTCCCCGCCCGCCCCTTGCACCTCCCCAACTACCCGGCCTGCCAGCGCTGCCCCCCTCCCTCCCCCCCCCCCCCGTCCCTCGGGCATTGCGGGTTTCTTCCGTCTCGGTCCGACCCGCTCTGACCTACCCCGACCCGCTCCCCGGCCCGTCCTACGGTCGGACCGCCCCCCCCCCCCCCCCCCCCCCGCCAGGGCATACCCCTCTCCCCCGGTCCCCCCCCCCCCCCCGTCCGCCCCTTCCCCGGCCTTTCCCCCTGCTCGTTCCGCCCCCTTCCCCGGCCTCTGCCCCTGCTCCACCCGCCCCGTCCCGCCCCCTTCCCCGGCCTCTGCCCCAGCTCCACCCGGCCTGTCCCACCCCCTTCCCCGCCCCCTGCCCCTGCTCCACCCGGCCCGTCCCACCCCCTTCCCCGCCCCCTGCCCCTGCTCCACCCGGCTCGTCCCGCCCCCTTCCCCGCCTCTTCCCCGCCCCCTTCCCCGGCCTCTGCCCCTGCTTCACCCGGCCCGTCCCGCCCCCTCCCTCCCCCCACCTTCCCCTGCTCCACCCGGCCCGCCCCGCCCTTTCCCCGGCCCCTGCCCTTGCTCTCCCGGCCCGCGGGCTCCTAACCCCGGGCTCTGGTCAAGTCGCGTGTCCGAGCAATGATAAGGCCAAGCAGCCGGGCTCCAAGTACTAAGTGTTCGTGGACCCGCCCCCACCGCAGAACTGCACCGGGCCGCCCGGACGCGGCTTCCGTGGTACCGGCGGTGTAGGAGCTGGTACCGGCGGTGTGGGAGCTGGTACCGGCGGCGTGGGAGCTGGACCGGCGGTGTGGGAGGTGGTACCGGCGGTGTGGGATGTGGTACCGGCGGTGTGGGAGGTGGTACGGCGGTGTGGTAGGTGGTACCGGCGGGGTGGGAGCTGGTACTTGCGGTGTGGGAGCTGGTACCGGCGGTGTGGGAGCTGGTACCGGCGGTGTGGGAGCTGGTACCGGCGGTATGCGAGCTGGTACCGAGGGTGTGGGACCTGGTACCGGCTATTGGGGGCGAGCACCGATCGTGTTGTGGTTGGTACCGGCGGTGTGTGCGTTGGTACCGGCGGCTTGGGAGCTAGTACCGACGGTGTGTGAGTTGGTACAGGCGGGATGCTGCCGAACACACAGACATATTTGGGTGGGGGAGGTAGGGGTGTGTGGTACCTGGCGCTTGGTGAGGTTTTAGTAAACCAACACGGCTCAGACGGCGGGAGGGCGAACCCGGAGCGGCGTACAGGATGGCGGGGGGGGGGGCGGGCTGGGAGGAAGGTGGGTGGGAGGAAGGCGGGGTGGGGGGGGGGAGGTCATCAACCCACTCTGACTATAGTCATGAACTATCCCTGACTACAGTCATGAACCCGCCCTGACTACGGTCATGAACCCGCCCTGACAACAGTCATGAACCATCCCTGACTACAGTCATGAACCATCCCTGACTACAGTCATGAACCCGTCCTGACAACAGTCATGAACCATCCATCACTACAGTCATGAACCAAAACTGACTACAGTCATGAATCCGTCCTGACTACAGTCATGAACCATCCCTGACTACAGTCATGAGCCATCCCTGACTACAGTCATTAACCCGCCCTGACTACAGTCAGGAACCCGCCCTGACTTCTGTCAGGAACCCTCCCTGACTACAGTCAGGAACCCGCCCTGAGTACAGTAATGAACCCGCCCTGACTATGGTCATGAACCCATCCTGACTACAGTCATGGACCCGCACTGACTACAGTAATGAACACGCCCTGATTATGGTCATGAACCCACCCTGACTACAGTCATGAACCCGCCCTGACAACGGCCCCAAATTGGGCGCACAGTAAGTGGCCAAGTTAATCCTGCCCGCCTTGTTCTCCTCTCGTCCCGCCCTTTCCAAGCACCCTCCTCCTCCCTCCTGCCTCCTGCCTCCTGCCTCCTGCCTCCTCCCTCCTGACCCCGTACAGGTCTTAACCCCCTCCCTCCGTACTCTCTGACCACCTGACCAGCGCCTGGTGCTGTGTGTTACACCACGTGGCACTTTGTGTTACACCGTGTGGCGCTGTGTGTTACACCATGTGGTGCTTTGTGTTACACCGCGTGGCGCTGTTTGTTACACCACATGGTGCTGTGTGTTACACCACGTGGCGCTGTGTGTTACACCGGGTGGCGATGTGCGTTACACTGCGTGACGCTGTGTGTTACACCGCGTGACGCTGTGCGTTACACCGCGTGGCGCTGTGCGTTACACCGCGTAGCACTGTGCGTTACACCGCATGGCGCTGTGTCTTACACAGGGTGGCGATGTGCGCTACACCAGGTGGCGCTCTGTGTTACACCGGGTGATGCTGTGTATTACACCTTGTGGCGATGTGCGCTACACCTTGTGGTGATGTGCGTTACACCGCATGCCGCTGTGTGTTACACCCAGTGGCGATGTGCGTTACACCGCATGGTGCTGTGTGTTACACCGCGTGACGCTGTTTGTTGCACCGCGTGGCGATGTGCGTTACACCGCGTGATGCTGTGCGCTACACCGCGTGGTGCTGTGTGCTACACTGCATGACGCTGTGCATTACCCCGCGTGGCGCTGTGTGTTACACCGCGTGGTGCTGTGTGTTACACCGTGTGGTGCTGTGTGTTACACCGCATGGTGCTGTGTGTTACACCGCATGGTGCTGTGTGTTACACCGCGTGGTGCTGTGTGCTACACCGCATGACGCTGTGTGTTACACCGCGAGGTGCTGTGTGTTACACCACGTGGCGCTGTGCGGTACACAGCGTGGTGCTGTGTGGTACACAGCATGGCGCTGTGTGTTACACCGCATGTGTGTTACACCGAGTGGGGCTGTGCGTTACACCGCGTGGCGCTGTGCATTACACCGTGTGGCGATGTGTGGCGTTGCGCGTGTGGGCGGCCTGTGGTCACAAACCCCTTCCTGCGTTGTTTCTTTGTCTTCCTGCAGATGGGGCTGCGTTCATTATCCGGCCGCCATTGAAGTCTCCTTGTCCGGCCGACCTCTCTGACCCTCTGTCGGCTGGGAGGCGGGAACCAGCTTCTGAGCGTCACTTGTCTTCAATGCCATCTGATATCACCCAATGTCGTCTGCCCGCCTTCAATTTAGTCTGCTCTCCTTCATTGTTGTCCGCTCGCCTTCAATGTCATTTGCTCTCCTTCAATGTTGTCTGCTCTCCTTCAATGTCATCTGCTCTCCTTCAATGTCATCAATGTCCTCTGCTCGCATTCAATGTTGTCTTGATCGCGTTCAATGTCGTCTTGCTAGCCTTCAATGTTGTCTGCTCGCGTGCTTTCAGCTCCTCGGCCATCAGCACATGAGAGGAGGAATTCATGGCTTGGTGATATTTTGGGATATTGTCGCGATATAATAGGTTTATGTGACTACTTGCCTGAGAGATCAGTGCATACTGTTACTACAACGTGTCCCCCTGGAATTCTAAGTCTTTTAAATGGTCCATGTCCATATATGCCTGATGCTTGCAATTATGTACATACAGGCAATGCGCGTACATAATTAGACATACACAGGGTAAGTTCAACAACCGTACAACATGTAATTTGTATGACATCCTGGTCATGGTACCAATGTCCTACGGGTGATGAAAATAGGAAATATTGCACCTGGGGCAGGATTTGAACCCAGACTTCTTGCAATTCCGGACCTAGCATGCTAACCATTACACTATCTAGGCTCCCTGATGCATTCACCCTATCCATGCTTACCTGTCTATGTGGCTACTTGCCTGAGAGGGCAGTGCAGACTACAACAGTCACGTGCGGGATGCAAGCCTCTTGTTTGCCCGCTGAGTGGTTAGTAAAATGGGCCTAGTCGTCAGAGTGCGGGGCCTACTTCCACAACACAAATAGCCGATAACAAAAACGTTAATGGCCGAATTTTTGGAGTTTGTGTCAAAAGAAAGAATGCAAGTGGTCTGTGATCAATCGCCTGCTTTTTAACCCAATTCCACACAGGAGCGTCCTCCCCACCCTCATCACCTCCAACCTGCACTCCCCACCTCACCCTCACCCCTCTCCCCACCTGCCCACCCTCATCACCTCCACCCTCCACTCACCACCTCACCCTCACCCCACTCCCCACCTCCCCACCCTCATCACCTCCATCCTCCACTCACCACCTCACCCTCACCCCTCTCCCCACCTCCCCACCCTCACCACCTCCACCCTCCACTCCCCACCTCACCCTCACCTCTTTCTCTACCTCCCCACCCTCATCAACTCCATCCTGCACTCCCCACCTCACCCTGACCCCTCTCACCATCTCCCCACCCTCATCACCTCCACCCCCACTCCCCCCCACCCTCCCCCCTCCCCACCTCCCCACCCTCCCCACCCCACCCCCCCACTCCCCCCCTCACCCCACCCCTCCCCACCCCCCACCCCCCCACCCCCTCCCCCCTCCACTCCCCCACCCACCCCCACCCCTCCCCACCCCCCCCCCCTCACCCCCTCCACCCCCCACTCACCCCCCCACCCTCCCCCCCCCCCCCTCCCCACCCCCACCCCTCCACCCCCCCCTCCCCACCTCCACCCCCACCCCCCCCTCCCCCACCCCCCACCCTCCCCACCCCCCCCCTCCCCACCCCCCCCCCCACCCCCACCCCCCCCCCCTCCCACCACCCTCCCCCACCCCCACCCCCCCCTCCCCCCCACCCCTCCCCCCTCCCCCACCCTCCCCACCCCCCCACCCCCACCCTCCCTCCCCCCTCCCCCACCCCCCCTCCCCCACCTCCCCCCCATCCCCCACCCCCCCTCCCCCTCCCCACCCCCTACCTCCCCACCTCCGCACACCCTCTCACCCTCCCCCACCCTCCCACCCCACCTCACCCCTCCCCTCCACCTCCACCCTCCACCCCTCCCCCACTCACCTCCCCTCCCCCTCCCCCTCACCCCCACCCTCAGCACTCGCCCACCTCCAAGCTGCACTCCCCGACTCCCACAACTAACCCTCAGGCCTCATCCCTCTCCCCACCCCACTCCCACTCCCACTCCCACTCTTCTCCCCACCCTATTGCTACTCTCCCCACTCCCCCCAGTCGAGTCAAAGCAATGACTTTAAAATTGATACTTGTCGCTTACTAGCCATGCACTTGGCATTATTAGGATAGGGCAAGGACTGGTTTGCTCAATGTGAGGATAATGTGACTGAGTGGGATATCAGGTCATGGTGCCCTGGTCTCCAAGTGGGGCAGCATTATAAAGTCATCATCAGTGTGCACTGTCACAAATCAGCACCCGTACCGATATGACCATAGATGTTGCTAGGATATAAAACTCCAACAACAAACCCATGTACCCCTCACCCCTCTCCAAAGCCCACAACCACCCATGTTACCACTCTCACCGCTCGACCACCTCCACCCCTACCACCCATATCCCACCCACTTTCACCCCTCTCCGCACCCTCACTAACACCCCCCCCCCCCGTCCCGCCTCAATGACACATGAATCCCCACAGCACGCATCCATCTTAATTTGGCCACGTATTCTTCACGCAGTATCATTTTGTTGTCACTATTAGCTTTGTTTTTGTATTTTAGTTTGTTTACTGGTGGGAATTCTTTTTTGTTGTTTTTGTTGTTGTTGCTGAATCATCGTTATTTGCCTTGTGAGTGTCAGTAGCCTGTCCAAGGATGCTGTGCCACAAATACTCAGGATTGCCCTTCATCCTAATTACAGCGCCCTGTGTGTCAGGGTTAGGACACTTTGGTGTTTCACTGTCTATCGTATTAAAACAAATAAATACATGTCATCATCATCATCATCATCATCATCATCATCATGCTGTTGGTCTCGATGCGACAAAGACTGCTTTCATTACATTTCATGAAAGCTGCATGCAAAAGTGTTGAAGTGCTGCTGGCTTTTGCAAGTTACCAGCGTCACTCTCTCGGGGAGCAAATAGAGGTTTCGCACTGGCAAGAACATGTCCAGACAGGCGCAAAACTATTTGTCCCTGCAGTGGCTGGTCGGGAGATGTTGGGAGTTCCATACATCAACCACCCTTAATGCTGCCACAGTGACATGGTTTTCTGTTCAGGGTTTGCTCCCTTAGCCTTTGGTTCTGTCTACATTTATATTGCGTTAATTGTTATAATTTACTTCACTTTACTTTGGAGCAACTTTCATTTAAAGTTGCACAGTCTGATAGTTTTGAACTTAATCTGCAATATTATTTAAAATCTCTATGTATCTTACTAAGTTTAAATATTCTGGTGACAAAATATTAATGTATTCGATTATAGTTTGTAGGAAGCTGCATATATCCTTAACTTTTACCAAAATGATTTCATTAGAAATACGACGTACTAGATTATTTATGGTATATCATCATGCCATTATTTAACTTATCAGCGTATTCCTATTTACATGAACTTTAATTGCTTTTACTAAAATGCTTCGGTTCGAAATAAAATGTACTAAACTCAAACCAATGACTTAAAAATTGATACTTGTGGCTTCCCACCCAGCCAGGCGCTTGGCATTATTTGGATAGAGGAAGGAGCAGTGGAATGAGGAAGACTAATCGTCCGCAATTGAAAGTTCCCCTGCTTAAACAACAAATGTGCCCCCAAAAAACGAAGAAAAAAAGGCCTATGATCATTGCATTGATTTATGAACATATTCCTATATAAATAAACTGTATTATCATGTAGAGTCTTTAGTTATTCTACTTAATGTGAGTATTCATTTTCTTTTATTTAAAATCCAAAAATTTCTGAATTAAGAAACACAACTGGCCCCCAAGGATTTACAATAAGCGACTGTGAATTTCCTGTACAAACTAAACCTCAATTGTGTGTTCCACGTTAAATAAACCTTTTCCAGCCAGTAATGCATGGCTTAAGAGGAAGCTGCTTGTAGCAATATTCAGAAAAACAATAATACTCTCATGAAACTGGTGATATGATAAATAGATTATGGAATTTCTGGGTGGTTTAATATTTGAAAATGCATGGTGCAAATTGTCTATTCAACAGGTATTGTACACCTTATTCTATATACCTTTTGTGTAAATAACACTGAATTGAAAAATGGCTGGAAGACCAGTGCTTCGGCACTGACAAAAGACTTATTCAGCAGAATAAACATATTTACCACAAAAAAAAAAAAAAAAAAATAGTCCGATGGTTTTAAATTTCTGCTATTCTTACTTAAATAAATATATTTATTGGTCATTATAATCTGTGTTACTTTACTTAGGAGTATCTTTTATGGAAAAAGGGCAATTTTTCAAATATTTGAAGTGAAAACATGACAAATTAATTGTTGGTGTGAACATCAACATTCTGATATGATAGGCTTCAGTATTAGTAGATCCTATTAAATTTACTTCGTGCTCCCTTTTATGTATCAACAAATTCTTACTGAAGTGTACCAGTTCCTATAAAATTGAATATAGATTAGTATTTCAATTTAGAAAAGATGATGCTTTAATTAAAGTTTCCAGCTTTAAGATTATAACTTTAAGAAAGGCTGGATGTGACCATTTTGTAATTTCGTGTACATGTCTATGTAGGCGGGATGATTGACAAGACTGACACAGAATATACACCACTAGTTTTTCACCATGAATATGTCTTATGCTGTCTACAAGGCGTTAAACCATCATCAATTAATCAATCAATCAAAGCAGGATTCCCCAATGCGCATTAATCTGTTGGTTGGTTGTTGGAGCTTTTCGTCCTGGCCACATCTAAGGTCATATCAGGACTGGGGCATTAATCTGCACATTGTAAGGAATGATGGTGACCTTGCAGGTGTAGGGCATGTCAGTATTAGATCCAAGAACATTCAGTATACTTACAGTTACATGCCACTTTTCATTTACCTGCTTTGTTGACTGAAACTTGGATCATATGACAATTTGTGTGTATCGCATAAAATGCTAGAAACACGCGTGAAAATCTAGCCGTTTTTGGGGGCAGTGAATCCGCAACAAAAAATTATCACCTGTCCCCAATTTATTCTTGAAATAAAATGCGAAAATAAAGCTATCATTATAGTGCTGCCTCTGTATAAAATAAATAACTCCAATATGATACCGCAGCCTGGTCCCCATGCCTAGTTTTTCATCGGGTTGATTTATGACAATATCGTGAGCACATTTTCATTATATGATATAGTGTTAATGACAGGATGTCCCATCAGTATGGTTAATGGCCTTACTTTGTAAGTGTTGGAATACATTTCAAGACAATACACAATATTCACAACGCATGCAACATCTGATGGCGATGATGAACACTACGGTTGTGGGGCTGTTGCCACAGCGCATACAAAAGCTATGGAAATTACTAACTTTCAAATGCACGTATGTCAGTCAAATTTAGGGATATTTTGAAAATTCCAAAAGTATATTGTTTTTGGGTCATTGGAGGTTCCAAGAAAAATAAAATGTTCATGTATGGACCCTTTTGACAATTTTAGGAGGGTACCAAACTAGTCACTGAGTCAGTCAGTATTAATACACAATATTCACAATGCATGCGACATCTGACGGCGACGATGAACACTACGGTTGTGGGACCATTGCCACAGCACATGCATGTGAATATTGTGTATTATTGTAATTAATCACTTGAAGTATTTTTTTTGTACTGCAAGGACAATATTTATGCTTATTTACGGGCTTACCGCATAATGTCAGCCAATCAGATATGAGAAAGATGGCCTTTCAATGCGGTTCTCGAACCAAGACTTCTGCCACTTCGGGGCTAGTATCGCAATCATTAAACCATCTAGGCTCTCTTAGGCAGTCAACCTAACAACCTATCTGTGTGTGTGGTATTTCACGGGGGGGGGGAGTGAAATTTACTACCCTCATCCCCATAGAATTATAAGTCTCATAATTACACAATTACAACTATTCAAGTAGCATAAGTTTTACATGATCCTGGTCACGACACACATGAGTAATTTAGCATTTTTAAACCTCCGACCCCACCTCCCATACACACATTACTGGCTTGCTATCCTTGAAACACCCCAGAAAAATACTCCCATACACACATGAATAGCATACCATTTTCAAACAGCGCCCGTTCAGATACACATATGAATAACTTCTAATGTTTACACACCCCTACCAAAATTCCCACAGACACATGAATCGCTTGCCATTTTTTAACACTCAACCCTCCATACAGACATGCATAGCTTGCTATTTTTTTAAACACCCCGCCCCCATACACACATTAATAGCTTGCCATTTTGTTAACACTGAACCCCCATACACACATGAATAGCTTGCAATTCTTTAACACTCCGCCCCCCATACACACATGTATAGCTTGCCATTTTGTAACACTCCCCCCCCCCCCATACACACATGAATCGCTTGCCATTTTTTAACACTCCACCCCCCATCCACACATGTAAGGCTTGCCATATTTTAACACTCCGCCCCCCATACACACATGAATCGCTTGCCATTTTTTAACACTCAACCCTCCATACACACATGCATAACTTGCCATTTTTTTAAACACCCCGCCCCCCATACACACATTAATAGCTTGCCATTTTGTTAACACTGAACCCCCATACACACATGAATAGCTTGCAATTCTTTAACACTCCGCCCCCCATACACATATGTATACCTTGCAATTCTTTAACACTCCGCCCCCCATACACATATGTATACCTTGCCATTTTTTAACACTCCGCCCCCCATACACACATGCATATCTTGCCATTTTTTATCACTCCAACCCCCCTACACATATCCCCAGCTTCCCATTTTTTAAACACTCCCTCTCCACTCCCAACCAGATGAATAGCTTGCTAGTTTTTAAACACCCTCCCATTCACAAATGAATAAATACCTCCTTGTTAACCCCCCCCCCCAGCCTCCCAACTCCCATCCACTCCCAAATAGCGCACCCCGCGCCACTCTTTGGAGAGTGGATGCTATTTAATTCAGGCATCACTCACCAAGCGGAGTAGCCTGTTTTGCGGCTGCCTCTGATTGGCTGGGTGTATCACTCTCCAAGCAGAGTAGCCTACGATTGGCTGCGGGTATTATCACTCTGCAAGCGGGGCGTGTCATGTTGCAACTCGGCGTTCCGCCGCCGCCCGCCCCTACCGGCCGTTTGTATGTACTACTTACAGGGTTTCTCAACCAGGGCCCACTGCACTAACAACTAACTCCTGCCCGCCCCTACCGGCCGTTTGTATGTACTACTTACAGGGTTTCACAACCAGGGCCCACCCAACTAAAAACTAACTGCCGCCCGCCCCTACCGGCCGTTTGTATGTACTACTTACAGTGTTTCACAACCAGGGCCCACTGCACTAACAACTAACTCCCGCCCGCCCCTACCGGCCGTTTGTATGTACTACTTACAGGGTTTCACAACCAGGGACCACTGCACTAACAACTAACCCCCCCCACCGCCCCGGGGTGTGTCGTTTGTTTGTTGGGGTTTTACAACTTTGCAATGCCTGCGGTCATATCAGGATGAATATCGGCTTGTGAGTGCTCGCACTCATTGTGCACTCATGGCTGCCCTATTGGGCGACTACCGCCGGCACCATGACCTGATATCCGACTCACTAGGCGCGGTGGCCGAATCTGTAGAATGTGGGCCTTGCATGCGTAAGATTGGTACTTTGGATCCCGGTTGAGTCAAACCGATGACTTAAAAACTTCATACTTGTAACTTCCTAGCCTGGCGCTCGGCATTAATAGTGTAGTGGTCTGCACTGACCGCGCGGACAAGGAGCCACATAGACAGGTAGGCGTGGGTAATGTGGTGATATAAGGGAACCTAGGTGGTGTAATGGTTAGCAAACTGGCCCGGAATACAAAAAAAGAATCAATTCGAGCCCGATGCGTTGGGTTAAAATAAATTGATGCTTTTATCGAATTAAGCAGCTTTAACAATATTGTAACTGGGAGGTTAATTATTTGTAAAAGGGGAAACTAACAGCTCACGAGGGAGTGGCACAGGGCCCACCCAATGTGATTAATTATCTCGGATTGCACCACGTGATCTGGGTGTTAAAGCTTCTCTGTCTTATGTACCTACAGGATCCATGTCATCGCCACTCTAGGTTCCCTTATCGCCCCAAGCACTCCTTATCGACCGATACCTGTGTCATTCGAGTCGAGCATATATTATGTACCGATAAACTAGTTTGAGCAAGTAACACTTGTTTTATATATATATATGTATAATATATATAACTTTCATTCGCTAATAAATACTAACTTTATATATATGTAACATATATATATATGTAACATTCGTTAAATCATGAATATTCACACTATTCATGCCGCGGTCATGTTGAAACCAGACCAAGGCCATGTACGCGTCTGTGAGGCACCGCTGTATGAAAAGTCATGCAAATACTTTTTTGTCGAGCAAAACCTATCAGCTTCACTCAAATTTGAAGGTTTTAATTTTTTAAACTACCGTATTCATCTTTGCATGCCTGTTTTCTATCTATTGGTCAATTTACACGAAGATTGGGTGACCCTTGCATGGTGATTTTCCCATTCTTTAACTACAATGTGTCTGTCAACTTCGAGTCTGCATAGTTATGGCGGTATCATGTACCATGCAGCACTGTCAGCATAGTTATCTGTGTAACACAGTTAAACAACTAGTCTTAGTAATTACAAATTAATAAAAGCTTTAAAAGGGTTAAAATATATTTTAAAAATATATCTGTATTAAGAAATTTTGAATTGAAGAAAAGATTGGCAGCCAAAGTGAGTGACTTTGTTGACATTGCCTACTGAGATGCATCTGATCATCACTCAATCTTCATGAAAATTGACCAATAAATAGAAAAAAGGTATGCAAATATGAATATGATAGTTTCAAAAGTGAATATATTCAAATCTTAGTCCTTTAATTTCTGCACTAGTTCATACACATCGGCACACAGTAGAGTCTTATGGCCATTTCCAATACCCGATGCGCACTCAGCCTCGTTCTGATGCCTTATTACGTCACGCGGGAATAGTGTGAATTACTTATATATATATATATATATATATATATATATATATATATATATATAGGTAACATGTTTCTTTAAGATTTAAAGTGCCTATCATGGATAATCCTGAATAGAATTGTTTTCACCATTAGACAGTTTGTCGATAGAAAGCCCAAGCCTACATTTTTACCCACCCAAGTGATTTTTAACCTCCCACACCACAGAGACATGGTATGAGAGCAACCAGCCTTTGATGATGCTCTAAGTTATACACAGCGGTGGACATCCAAATTGGCAGAGTTAGGGGCACCGGGAATCGAACCATCGACCTTCAGATTAGGAGTCCGACCTCGAAAAAAGACACCCTAACCACCCTGCCACAGAGAACACCACATTCATTATATATAAAGGTTGGTTGTTGAAAGTTTACATCCGGGCAACATTTAAGGTCAAATCAGGAATTATATACGAAGGTGAAATTCATTATATATAAAAGTAGCATTTTTGGGGGTAAGTGAGTCAGGATAATAAGCAAGGCGAGCGGTGGCGCCACCGTCGGAGCTGAGGCGAGTAGGTTGGAGCAGTAGATGACTACACCGATGTTCCATCCACCACCCGATTACTGGTGGATGGGTGTGAGGAGAGAGCAGAGAATTCCGCGTTATTATACTCGATTAATTATTATATAGCATATATATATACATATTTATATAGCTTCCATGATATGTAAACACAACGCGTGGTGAGTGAGGCAGTCAGATATGACTGAGGAGTGTCAAAGACTGCCATAGGTGGCACCACTATCAGATTGGCTGCAGGTAGCACACAAGGCATAATGAGTTGGTATTGTGCTTACTCAACATACATTAATAATGGCGATCTATGTAGTCTTTATATCCGCATAATAAATTATACGGCACATATATTAATAGTCACTCATTGATCAGTTAGTAACATGAAACAGGCAGTGGATATAGGTAAATGTAATTTCTCATAGCAAATTCCGAAGAAGCATACAAACCATGGAAATGAGGTCTTACCGCAACACACTACACATATCATACAAAGACCACGTTACCAATGTGGAAATCCATGCCAAGATCTAACAGCCAATTGGACGACACAAAGATTTCCTCTCAATCATGAGGACACACAAACTGCAGTGGTATGATCCATATTTCATGTTTATCAGATCTGCTCAAAACCATCTTACAAGGCATGCTGAAATTGAGAAAAAGACAGGGCGGACAAAGGAAGAGGTGGGAAGACAACATCGGAGAATGGACTGGAGCTTGCCAAGTCCCAGAGCGCAGTTGAGAACACGGAACATTGGAGAAAACTGGAGAAAACTGTAGAAAACTGGTTGTAACGTCATATGTGGTTCATCAAGGACGGCCATGGTTAAGGGGTTGGTGATGATGATGAATCTTTGGCGGGGACACCAAAGGAAAACAATGACACTGGCGAGTGAGAAGAGCAGATAGTGTTTGTAGTGTGGGTAGACTGACGCAGACTACCCTAGAATGGGAACAAACTGACCGCATGGCATATGGATACTCCGACCCTATCAAAGCAGATGCATGCAGTCATTGTAAGAAGTGTCATCCTGGCGTTGTCTAGTGAGGTCATGTTGATAATGAACATGAACAATGGACTTTGGCTGGGGTTCAGCTCCGAGCAGACCTGGCAGGTGTATACGGGCGGTGTTTAACCACAGCCCGGCAAAACAGGTGCCTGCCCCAGTGGAGCTTGTGTGGGGGTGGGGAGGGGGGTGTGGGGAAGGGGTGTGTGCAAGCTGGGTATGGTGGGATGTGGAGTGGGAGGGGGAGAAGTGGTGCCTTGGATGACAAGGTACGGCACCGTGTGGCAAGGTTGGGCAGGGTTGAGTAAAGCGTGGCAGGTTGTGACAGGGTGGGACAGGGTGGGACAGGGTGGGGAAGAATCGGGCAAGGTAGGGTAGGGATAGGTAAGGTAGGGTCGGGCAGGATAGACGTGGCTAGAGAGTGTTGAGCGGTGGATGAAGAAGGTGTAAGAGTTAAGGGAAGATAGGAAGGTTGAGGGAGGGTAAGGTATAGAAGTGTTAAGGGAAGTTTGGCGGTTAAGAGTAAATAAGGAAGGTTGAGGGAGGGTAGGGTATAGAAGTGTTAAGGGAAGTTTGGCAGTTAAGGGTAAATAAGGAAGGTTGAGGGAGGGTAGGGAATAGAAGTGTTAAGGGAAGTTTGGTGGTTAAGGGTAAATAAGGAAGGTTGAGGGAGGGTAGGGTATAGAAGTGTTAAGGGAAGTTTGGCGGTTAAGGGTAAATACGGAAGGTTGAGGGAGGGTAGGGTATAGAAGTGTTAAGGGAAGTTTGGCAGTTAAGGGTAAATAAGGAAGGTTGAGGGAGGGTAGGGAATAGAAGTCTTAAGGGAAGTTTGGCGGTTAAGGGTAAATAAGGAAGGTTGAGGGAGGGTAGGGTATAGAAGTGTTAAGCGAAGTTTGGTGGTTAAGGGTAAATAAGGAAGGTTGAGGGAGGGTAGGGTATAGAAGTGTTAAGGGAAGTTTGGCGGTTAAGGCTAAATAAGGATGGTTGAGGGAGGGTAGGGTATAGAAGTGCTAAGGGAAGTTTGGCGGTTAAGGGTAAATAAGGAAGGTTGAGGGAGGGTAGGGTATAGAAGTGTTGAGGGAAGTTTGGCGATTAAGGGTAAATAAGGAAGGTTGAGGGAGGGTAGGGTATAGAAGTGTTAAGGGAAGTTTGGCGGTTAAGGCTAAATAAGGATGGTTGAGGGAGGGTAGGGTATAGACGTGTTAAGGGAAGTTTGGCGGTTAAGGGTAAATAAGGAAGGTTGAGGGAGGGTAGGGTATAGAAGTGTTAAGGGAAGTTTGGCGGTTAATGGTAAATATGGAAGGTTGAGGGAGGGTAGGGTATAGAAGTGTTAAGGGAAGTTTGGCAGTTAAGGGTAAATAAGGAAGGTTGAAGGAGGGTAGGGTATAGAAGCATCAAGGGAAGTTTGGCGGTTAAGGGTAAATAAGGAAGGTTGAGGGAGGGTAGGGTATAGAAGCGCTAAGCGAAGTTTGGTGGTTAAGGGTAAATAAGGAAGGTTGAGGGAGGGTAGGGTATAGAAATGTTAAGGGAAGTTTGGCGATTAAGGGTAAATAAGGAAGGTTGAGGGAGGGTAGGGTATAGAAGTGTTAAGGGATGTTTGGCAGTTAAGGGTACATAAGGAAGGTTGAGGGAGGGTTGAACGAGGGTAGGATGATTACGAGAACTATGAGAGTTAAGGGTAGATAGAAGGGTTGAGGGAGGATTGGAGGCCCGGTCACATACACGTTAGTGGACGTAGTTGAACGTAGTGGAGGCTAAAGTAGTTGAACATAGTTGAACGTAGTTGAACATACCGGCATCAATACTTCTCAGTCATGTTAACTTGGTAATAACATGGGTGGGCCATGAGTTCCGATTTAATCTTTGGACATGTTCAAAAGAGCGCTACGTAAAAGCCCTGTCACACTACGATGCATTGCGCAAGACGACAGAGGTGATTTTGTGCCAATATGTTGGTGTATGTCGATATGCATTACTCGAACGTTATGCATTTGTTATGCGTATGTCAATCTATGTCGATGTACGCCGATGTACATCAATGTTTGTCGTTATACAGGGTCACTCGCTAAGGGGTCACGAAAGTTTTGTGCATGCACAAAACTTTCGACATTCGACAACATGTGGCTTTTACGTTGGGCGTATGCTATGTATAAGTTAGACATACATCGATGTACTTTAGACGTTCGTTTGACAAATGTTGTTCACTACGTAACACTACGTTGACCTACGTCAGTTGGACAGAGAGCCAGTGGAAACAATCAGTCCACATATTGACAATGTATTGACAACATATGGATAACGTATGTCTAATGTATGTTTTGCATTTCTCCACCATGTCTTGAGGTATGTAATGTATAAGGCATACTTCTGGCGATCGAATTACGTATATAACGTTCACCGGCGTTCTGCAAGCATACCATGAGTGTATTGCTAGCATTTTTCGCCGGGAGGCAGGTTAGCCATACAATGGCCATACGTTGGCCATACATTGGCAATACGCTCTGCTCCATTGCGGATATAGTATGTATACATCCATCTTTGCCCCCCACGCTGAAAAGTTTGATGCATCTCAACATTTGAAAGTGATTTTAGCCATTAGCCACACGCTTGCCTGATGTGTCGTAATGTGACAGGGCCATTAGAGGCGAATGTACTGTGACGAAGTGTCAGTAGTTTTAATGTACTCTAGCATACTCTAGTGTACTCTAGCATACTCTAGCATACTCTAGGATACTTTAGCATACTTGGACTTAGTTAAACGTAGTTGAGCATAGTGGAGGTTAACATATGTTGAACGTAGTTGAATGTAGTTGAACGTAGTTGAATGTACCGGCATCCTTGCTGTAACGTATTTAACCATACCAAAACCTGCCGTACCTTAACATTTTTCACCGTAGTTTAACATACTTACACCACATTTGACCTACGTTAATCTATCCTACGTTCACTAACGTTTATGTGATCAGGGCTTTAGGGAGGGTAGACAGGTAGCAGGTCTATGGGAGGTATGGGGGTTAAGGGTAGAATGGAGGGTTGAGGGTAGGAGAGTAGGAGGGTTACATGAGGGTAGGATGGTTGAGCGGTTGTAGGAGGGTGAAGGGTGGACAGGAGGGTGAAGGGTGGGTATGAGGGTGAAGGGTGGACAGGAGGGTGAAGGGTGGGTATGAGGGTGAAGGGTGGACAGGAGGGTGAAGGGTGGGTATGATGGTGAAGGGTGGACAGGAGGGTGAAGGATGGTTATGATGGTGAAGGGTGGACAGGAGGGTGAAGGGTGGGTATGAGGGTGAAGGGTGGACAGGAGGGTGAAGGGTGGGTATGATGGTGAAGGGTGGACAGGAGGGTGAAGGGTGGGTGTGAGGGTGAAGGGTGGACAGGAGCGTGAAGGGTGGGTATGATGGTGAAGGGTGGACAGGAGGGTGAAGGATGGTTATGATGGTGAAGGGTGGACAGGGGGGTGAAGGGTGGGTATGATGGTAAAGGGTGGACATGAGGGTGAAGGATGGTTATGATGGTGAAGGGTGGACCGGAGGGTGAAGGGTGGGTATGATGGTGAAGGGTGGACAGGAGGGTGAAGGGTGGGTATGAGGGTGAAGGGTGGACAGGAGGGTGAAGGGTGGGTATGATGGTGAAGGGTGGACAGGAGGGTGAAGGGTGGTCACGTGGACAAGGGGAACGCTGAGCTTGGATCAATGGCTGACCAGCTGCCTCCAGGGCATAACAGCCGGTCGCGGCCTCTGGTCCTTCATCCCTCTGACCTCCCACCTCTCCCAACCCCACGCCCGCACCCCACACCCCCACCCACCACCTCCACAAACCATCATGCCGCCTTTTCCACTTTGCCACCTCCTGTGGAAGTGAACCTGACAGAGCCGCATGGTGACACGTATCACTGGCCAACAAAAGCCAAGCCACACTCCCAAATACACCACCAGTTCACGAGGCAAAGCCATGCTCACTGAAGCATGACGTCACCCCTAAATGTTCTTTCAGCCGTGACAACAACCCGAGTAGGACACTGCCTTCGGTGCTGGGTATTTATTTGTCTGTGTTTACTGCTCGCGGAACTATTGGTACATCCGGGCTGGCTCACTGGTTGGTTGTTGGAGTTTTACGTCCTGGCAACATCTAAGGTCATATCAGGTCGGGTGCCAACTTGGGACAGTGCGCACTCATGGCGACTTTATAGTACTGCCCCACTGAGAGACCAGACGCCAGCACCATGACCCGATATCCCAATCTTTGTTTGTTTGTTGTTGCTTTACGTCCTAGCAACATCTAATGTCATATCAGAACGGGTAGACGTGTGACAGTGCGTACAAATGACGACTTCATAGTGCTGCCCCACTGGGAGACCAGGGCGCCATGACCCAATATCCCGCTGATGCCAGGCCAACCACTCCTTGCCCTATCCTAACAATGCCAAGCACCAAGCCAGGAAGCGAAAGGTATCAATTTGGTAAATCATTGGCTTGCCTCGACCAGGAATCGAACTCCCGACCTTCCGCACCGGGGGCCTGCGCTCTACCGATTCGGCCACCGCGTCCGGTCTACCCGCTGGGCATTTAGTTTTCTGTGTCTGCTGCTCGGGGAATTATTGATACAACTGGGCTGTGGGAGGAGGAGGAGGAGGAGGAGGAGGAGGAGGAGGAGGGAAGGTGATGGGGTGGTTGGGGATGCTGAAGGAGCCTTGGGCATGTCGGGAAGCCGCCCTAGAGCAGGGGCTAAGTCAGCACGGGCCACTCATCCACGCGGCTGACACCAGCCACAACACAACGCCAATACCAGGCGTCAATGTCCTCTTGACGCCTGAGGCTTCTTCTTTTTTGGATCTTTATTCCTTTGCCCTCTCAACATCATAAACACCGCCGCTTCTCCGACACACACACACACACTCACTCACTCACTCACTCACACATTCACACACTCACTCAAGCACCCCCCTTCCCCTCCCACCCATGCACCACCCGTTATCCCCAGATAGAGTCAAAGCTTGCTGGTTGATTGTGTAATGGAATCCGGCTTTCTTGTAAAACCATTTAATCCGAGGAGGTGTTAAGGGGCTGTCACATTACGGCGTATGGCGGGAGCGTATTGAAAACCTACGTACGCCATCGGGTGCCACTTTCGGGTGTGTTTGAGCGTATGAGGAGCGTATGAAGAGCGTATGCGTAGCGTATGCGTAGCGTATGTGTAGCGTATGGGAGCGTATGGGAGCGTGCTGTGACATTTTTTGACAGTATGGGCCATACGCCCTCATAGGTCGCGTTTTTTTGAGCATGCACAAAAAAATTTGGACGGACGGATTTATGAAAGCGTATGGCGGCGTATGCATCATAGGCTTCACATACGCCGGCGTGTTGCGGCACTGGCGGCGTATGCGTAGCGTATGCGTAGCGTATGCGTAGCGTATGCGGCGTATGGCGACGTATATGACGTAAGCCGCTACGCCGCCATACGCTCCCGCCATACGCCGTAATGTGACAGCGCCTTTACGTCTAACGCTAACACACACACGCGTGCGAATACAAAAAGAACAAACATCAACCACAAGACAATCTTTGTAGGTGTTGAGAAGAAGAAGAAGAAGAAGAAGAAGAAGAAGAAAAAAGGTGTGATCACAATGCGGGAGGAGGGGGAAGGGAGCCGATCTGAGAGCGAGGCTGGTTAAACCACTTGAGCGGTCACGTGGTACCATCTCAGCGTCCTAGTGGCTGTACAAAGCTGCCGCTAGGATGAGACAGGGATGCAGACCGAGTGTCGGGTGGGGGGTTGGGGTGGTGAGGGGGGAGGGAATGAATACAGTCTTAATGGCCCAGAAACATGACAAGGAATATGTACATAGATTTGTTTGTTTGGGCTTTCTATCCTAGCAACATGCAAGGTTGTATCACTATCAGGACGGTTACCGACTTGTGACAGTACGCACTCAGGGCAACTTTATAGTTCTGCCCCATTGGGAGACCAGACTACCAGCACCATGACTCAATATCCCACTCGGTCACATTATCCTGACACTGAGCTAACCAGTCCTTGCCCTATCCTATTAATGCCGAGCATCAGGCTAGGAAGCAGCCAGTACCAATTTGATAAGTCATTGGTTTGACTCGATCGGGAACAAAGTTCCCGATCTCCCGCTCGTACGGAAGTCATGTGATGTATCAGAGATTCACCTTCCTGTCTCTCTCCGCCATTACTCAGCACTGCGCATGTCCTACAAGTCACAACCTCGATCTGAGTCTGCTGACGGACACACCAACATCCCTCCCCCCCTCCCCCCCTGCCCCGCCCTCCTCTCACCCGCCACCCACCACGACCCGCCCCCTTTGTTTTTCAGTTGACAAACGCGACGTGGAAACCTCATCGAGTGGTGAGCGATAATCGGGTTAGTTGAGGGACGTTGATCGGCCAGCCGCCCGCTGGTTTCCCGGCGTTCCATGTAAGCCGGCATGGAACGCCCGGAACCAGCGAGACCAGCTTAGCGCCTTAAGTTGGTTAGCGTGAGTAAGTGGATAGAACCGGAAAGGGCTTCAAAACGCACCGGAAGTGGAGACCCGAGGGTCCTCAGTAGGTGTTGGACTGGTTACTGTGTAGTCAATGTTAGGCCGGTTCCTGTGGTACAGGAGGTGTTGGATTGGGTACCGTGTAGTGTTTGTCAGACTGGTCCCGGTGTAGTCAGTGTAATGCTGGTTACTGTGTTGTGAGTGGTAGACTGGTCCCCGTGTAGTGAGTGTTAGGGTGGTTACTGTGTAGTGAGTGTCAGACTGGTGCCTGTATAGTGAGTGTAGGACTGGGTGCAGTGTAGTGTCTCAGACTGGTCCCTGTGTAGTGAGTGGTAAGGTGGTTACTGTGTAGTGAGTGTTAGGCTGGTCCTTGTTTAGTGAGTGTTGGACTGGGTACAGTATATTGTGTGTCCGACTGGTCCCTGTGTGGTGAGTGTTGGACTGGTCCCTGTTTAGTGAGTGTTAGGCTGGTTACTGTGTAGTGAGTGTCAGACTGGTCTCTGTTTAGTGAGTGTTGGACACTGGACCCCCCTGCGGTGCAGTGGATGTTGGACTGGTTCCTGTGGTAGTGGTACACCGGGTGTTGCACTGATCCCTGTGGTACACCGGGTGTTGCACTGGTCCCTGTGGTACAGTGAATGTTTTACACTGACTGGTCTCTGTATTGCAATGAGTGTTGGACTGGTCCCTGTTGTGCAGTGGGTGTTTGAGCTGGTCCCTGGGGAACAGCAGCTGTTAGACTGCTTCCTGTATAGAGAGTGTTGAACTGGTCCCCGGTGTTTTCTGACTTAGTAAGTAAGGGGCGGTGGAAGCTCTTGGCTACAGACATGCAACACGGCATCTCTGGTGAGTTCACGGAAACACCTCCATGATCACGACTAAGGACTGCCGTACACTACACGACCATCTGTCGTGAAGGAAATTAAATTGGGGATCGGAACAACTTGAGAACTATTCAGGCAGGATGGACGAATCAGATGAGTGTCCACCTCCCACTTTGGTTTGTAGTGAGATTCCAACTCCCGGTTTCGAACCCTGGCCGAGTCAAACCAATGAGTTTAGTATTGATACTTGTCGTTGCCTAGCCTGGCATTTGACATCACTAAGATAGGGCAAGGAGCACTGGAATGACGAAGAAGTATTGTCTGTAATTGAAATGTCCATGCTTAATAAACTCATATAAAAACATAAACAAAAACACAACCAAATTCTAGACTGGTACTCCGCATTAATATAGGATTGTGCAAGGATGGGTTTCCAAGTGGGATATTAGGTTATGGGTTTATTCCGGTGGTGGAGTCTGCCAGGTGGGCAGCACTATTAGGTTGCCATGAGTGCACACTGTGCTATCCTGTATGCTTGTGAATCATGGACCTCCACAGCCAAGCTCTAAAGAAGAATATATACCATGGGCTGAGGCGACACCTGTAAGAACCTACACATCTCATATGACAACCAATGAGCAAGTCCTTGCCAAGATCCAGCAGGCAATTGGATCACATGAAGATCTCCTAATGATTGTAAAGAGATGCAAACTGCAGCGGTGTGATCATATTTCCCGCGAATCATGTCTGGTCAAACTCATCTTGCAAGACACACTGAAAGGTGATAGAAGACAAGGCGGACAAAGGAAGAGCTGGGAAGACAACATCAGGGAATGGACACGCCTGGAGTTTGGCAAGTCCCAGAGGGCACCGGAGAAAAGGGACAAATGGAAGAAATGGGTGGCAAAGTCATATGTGGTGCCCCAATGAGACTCATGCTTAAGGGAATGATGATGAGGACACTGCCAAGTCAATCCCTGTACATATATGACCTTCTATGCTACGAGGACGTAAAACCCCCAACATGGAAATTAGAATGAGCAGAGTGTCTCAGTGAGAGGAAAGTGTACTTACTTGCTCGGCCGAGTGAATATCCATCGGCAATGTCAATAACCTTTTCATATTTATCCAGCTTAAACCCCGACTGGGTGCCATTGTTGTGTTTCTCGATTTCATATCGGAAAGCAGTTCGTGTGTAGAGTGATGACTCGTTGTCGAACAGGGCACCTACAGGAAGAAGCAGAGACGCAGGATGTAGTCAGCCGCACAAACTAGGCATTCTATATCATCTAATTAATCAGGTGTATACAGGATGGAATAGCATGAATAGGCACTTCTCACAGTTCTCTACCGTATAATTACTTAGGTGTATACAGGATGGTATAGCATGAATATCCACATCTGTCAGTTCACTATTGTCTAATTACTCAGGTATATATAGGAGTGTATAGCATGAATACCCACATCTGTCAGTTCTCTATTGTCTAATTACTCACGTATATATAGGAGTGTATAGCATGAATAGCCACATCTGTCAGTTCTCTATTGTCTAATTACTCAGGTATATATAGGAGTGTATAGCATGAATAGGCACATCTGTCAGTTCTCTAGTGTCTAATTACTCAGGTATATACAGGCTGGTATAGCATGAATATCCACATATCTCAGTTCTCTATTGTCTAATTACTCAGGTATATACAGGCTGGTATAGCATGAATAGCCACAGCTGTGAGTTCTCTATCCTCTAGTAAGTCAGGTGTATACAGGTTGATATAGCATGACTGGCCACAGCTGTCAGGTATTTATCCTCTAGTTAGTCAGGTGTACATAGGCTGATATAGCATGAATGACCACAGCTGTCCGTTCTCTATCCTCTACTTAGTCAGATGTATACAGGCTGATATAGCATGAATGACCACAGCTGTCAGTTCTCTATCCTCTAGTTAGTCAGGTGTATACAGGCTGATATAGCATGAATAGCCACAGCTGTCAGCTCTCTATCGTCTAGTTAGTCAGGTGTATACGTGCTGATATAGCATGAATAGCCACATCTGTCAGTTCTCTATCCTCTAGTTAGTCAGGTGTATACAGGCTGATATAGCATGAATAGCCACAGCTGTCAGCTCTCTATCCTCTAGATAGTAAGGTGTATACAGGCTGATATAGCATGAATAGCCACATCTGTCAGTTCTCTATCCTCTAGTTTGTCAGGTGTATACAGGCTGGTAAAGCATGAATAGCCACAGCTGTCAGTTCTCTCTCCTCTAGTTAGCCAGGTGTATACAGGCTGGTATAGCATGAATAGCCACAGCTGTCAGTTCTCTATCCTCTTGTTAGTCAGGTGTATACAGGCTGATATGGCATGAATGACCACAGCTGTCAGTTCTCTATCATCTCGTTAGTCAGGTGTATACCGGCTGGTAAAGCATGAATGACCACAGCTGTCAGTTCTCTATCCTCTAGTTAGTCAGGTATATTTAGGCTGATATAGCATGAATGACCACAGCTGTCAGTTCTCTATCATCTAGTTACTCAGGTGTATGCAGGCTGGTAAAGCATGAATGATCACATCTGTCAGTTTTCTATCCTCTAGTTAGTCAGGTGTACACAGGCTGGTATAACATGAATGACCACAGCTGTCAGTTCTCTAACATCTAGTTACTCAGGTGTATACAGGCTGGTATAACATGAATGACCACAGCTGTCACTTCTCTAACATCTAGTTAGTCAGGTGTATGCCGGCTGGTATAGCATGAATGACCACAGCTGTCAGTTCTCTAACATCTAGTTAATCAGGTGTATACAGGCTGGTATAACATGAATGACCACAGCTGTCAGTTCTCCATCCTCTAGTTAGTCAGGTGTATACAGGCTGATATAACATGAATGACCACAGCTGTCAGTTCTCTATTCTCTGGTTAGTCAGGTGTATACAGGCTGGTATAACATGAATAGCCACATCTGCCAGTTGTCTATCCTCCTATTTAATCAGGCATATCAGGTACATAAGGCTGTAATAGCATGAATAGCCATATTTCTCACTTCTGTGTCCTGTAATTAATCAGGTATGCACAGTTATTACACGAATAGCTATAAATATGAAACCTGGTATATCATGATTAGCCACATCTCTCGTTCACTACCCTATAGTTAATCAGGCATATACCGGCTGATATAGCATTAATAACCCAATCTGTCAGTTCTCTATCCTCTAATTAATTAAGTATATCAGGTATATACAGGCTGATACAGTATAGATAGCCATATATACACAGGCTGATATATCATGAATAGCAATATTTACACAGGCTGATAATGTGATATATCATGAATAGCCATATATACACAGGCTGATATAGTATGAATATCCATAGATACACAGGCTGATATAGCATGAATAGGCACATACACACAGGCTGGTATATCATGATAGCCATATACACACAGACTGGTATATCATGAATAGCCATATTTAGACAG
This sequence comes from Branchipolynoe longqiensis, assembly GCA_030323885.1. Lineage (NCBI taxonomy): Eukaryota > Metazoa > Annelida > Polychaeta > Phyllodocida > Polynoidae > Branchipolynoe > Branchipolynoe longqiensis. Next base: position 103,582,021 of record CM059191.1, on the reverse strand, counting down.
GCTGATAATGTGATATATCATGAATAGCCATTTATACACAGGCTGATATAGCATGAATATCCATATGTACACGGGCTGATATAGCATGAATAGCCATATACACACATGGTGATATAGCATGATTAACCATATATACACAGGCTGGTATATCATGAATAGCCATATGTACACAGGCTGATATAGCATGAATAGGCATGTTTCTCAGTTCTCTAGTCTCTACTTAATCAGGCACATTAGGTATATAAAGCTGGTATGGCATGAATAGTCATATTATAATTCACCGCCACATCTCTCAATTCTCTATCCTGTAATTAATCAAGTATATCATGTATATACAGGCTGGTATAGCACGGATACCCATCCTCAGCCAGGATAACATGAACAGAACCACATCTCTCACTTCTCTATCCTCTAATTAATTACGCATATAAAGGATGGTATAGCATGAATGGCCATATCTTTCAGTTTTCTATTCTCTAATTATCAGGCAGATACAGGGTGATATAGCATGAATATACATCTCTATCTTCTACTTTCTCAGGTCTATACAGGCTGATATAGCATGGATGACCACAGCTGTCGGTTCAATGGTCTTTATATAACACAAAATAAATCAGTATTGAATTGTTCAAACACAGATAACCGCTTTGTCAATCAGTGTAGGGACGACAGATGACTGTTCACAAATGAGATTTAATCTATTCACAAATAACTTGCGTCTCAGAACATAACACACGTCTGATTAAACTAAAATTGAATTATACTTGATGACCCATACTATACTGCATAATAGAGAACAGCTTTGTGGCCTGACCCCTCAATACTATATTGTCCAGTAATATCTGCCTGAGTAATCCCACGGTTGCAATCAATTGTGACATGACTAATTCATCGATGCATGATTATGATTTATGAGTGACCGGAGGGAGGGAGCCAGCACAGCCTACCCACACCCACCTCTACCAGACGCCCCCTATCCACGCCTTGTGGAACTAGTCCCCTCGCCGTCATCTATTATTTCATTTCATCTGAAGTCAGCATCATGAATGTCCAGATAATGTGACTGAGTGGGCTTCGTGTAACACAGAGGCAGCACTATAAAGCCAGCATGACTTTGTGGCCCCAGAAGTGGGGACTCACTCTCATATGACCTCAGATGTTGCTAGTACGCCAAGTCTCACCCAGGCAATCGCTCGCTCACTCACTCACTCGCTCACTCACTCACTCACTCATTCCCCCTCACTCATTTACTCACTCACTCATTCATTCATGTATTCACTCCCCCACTCACCTAGTCCCTCGTTCAATCACACAGTACCCCACTCACTCATTCATTCACTTATTCGATCACTCACTCACGTACCCATTACTCACTCGTTCACTCACTCAGGTATGCACTCACCGATTCGCTCTCTTACTCTTAGTCATAATCACTCACTCATTGACTCGATCACTCAGTCATTCACTCAAGTCTCTCACTCCGTCACTTATCAACTTGTTCACTCAGCCACTTACTTACTCACTTACTTATTCACCCACTCATCGGCTCACTTATGCACTCAGGCCTTCCTTCATTACTCACTCACTCATTCGCCCACTCACCCACGCGCTCACTCACTCAACCACTCATTCAAGTATTCAATTACTCACCCGCTCATTCACTCATTTACTCACTCACCCACCCACTCAGTCACTCATTCACCTACGCATTCACTCATTCATTCACTCATTCACTCACGCATGCACTCACTCATGCACTCATTCATTCACTCACTCATTCACTCATTCACTCACTCATTCACTCACTCACTCACTCATTCACTCACTCACTCATTCACTCACTCACTCACTCATTCAATCACTCACTCACTCACACTCATTCACTCATTCACTCACTCATTCACTCATTCACTCACTCACTCATTCACTCACTCATTCACTCATTCACTCACTCACTCATTCACTCACTCACTCACTCATTCACCTCATTCACTCATTCACTCACTCATGCACCCACTCACCCTCACTCACTCACCCCACTCACTCACGCACCCCCTTCACCCACCCCCTCACCCACTCCCACTCACCCCCGTCCCCACTCTCACCCCCCTCCCCCCACCCCCCCACTCCCCCACCCTCCCCCCCCACTCCTCACCACCCCCCACCCACTCTCCCTCACTCACCCGCCACCACCCCCCCATCCCCCCCACCCCCCCCACCCCCCCGCCCCCCCACCCCCCCCACCCACCCTCCCCCACTCCCCCCCCCCACCCCCCCCACCGCCCCTCCCACCCCACCCCCCCCCCTCACCCCCCCCCCACCCACCCACCCTCCACCCGCCTCCACCCCCCCACCCCCCCCACCCGCCCTCACCTCCCCCACACCCACCCACCCCCCCACCCCACCCACCCCCCACACCCCCCCCCCACCCCCCCCCACTCCCCACACCCCACCCTCACCCACCCCCCCCCCACCCCACCACCACCCCACCCCCACCCCCCTCCCCCCCCCACACCCACCCCACCCACCCCCCCCCACTCCCCACCCGCCCCACCCCCTCACCCCCACCCCACCCCACCCGCCCCCCCTCCCCCACCCGCCCCCCCCCCCCTCACCCCCCACCCCCCCCCCACCCCCCCCAGCCCTCCCCACCCGCCCCCACCCCCCACTCCCACCCCCACCACCCCCCCCACCCCCCCCCACCCCCCCCACCCCTCCTCCCACACCCCCCCCCACCCGCCCCCCCCCTCCCCCCCCCCCACCCGCCCCACTCCCCCACCCACCCACCCGCCCCCGCCTCTCCCACCCGCCCCCACCCCCCCCACTCCCCCCACCCCACCCCCCCCCGCCCCAGCCCCTCCCCCCCCCCCCACCCGCCCCACTCCCCACCCCCCCCACCCGCCCCCGCCCCCCCCCCCCACCCCCCCCCCCCCACTCCCCACCCCCCACCCCCCCCCCCCCACCCCCCCCCCACCCCCCCCCCCCGCCCCACCGCCACCCCACGCCCCCCCCCCCACCCTCTCCCCACCCGCCCCCACCCGCCACATCCTCTCCACTCGCCCCACCCACCTCACTCGCCCCACCAACTCCACCCGTCACATCCGCCCCAACCCGCCCCATCTGCCCCCAACCTCTCCCACCTGCCCCATCCTCCCCCAACCGCGCAATCCGCCCAGCCTCTCCCACCCACCTCATCCGCCTCACTCGCTCCACCCACCAAGGTCTCTGGTACCCGCCCCCCCACCCGCCTCACTCGCCCCACCCCACCCACCCGCACCAGCCACTGCCATCCGCCCCAACCCTCTCCTCCCACCAGCAACTCTCTCTCTCCCATCGACCTCAGGCTCTTCTCACCCCATCCCCTCCCCCCCTTCCCCCCACCCCAGCCTCTCCCCCACCTCAGCCCCATCCTATCAACCATCCCCTCCACGCCCCACCCCCGTCGCCCCATCCAGCCTCCCTCACCAGGTCCAGCCCCGCCCCCCACCCATCCCCTACGCCCACTCAGCCTCCCTCACTCGCCCCACGTCCTGCCATCTCCAGTCAAACCAAGAAATCGGACCCTGCATCCCAGGCCAACAACGACGACGACAACAATAACATTACTGCACAAATAAGTCTAGAGTAGACCACGTGACCTTTGAACCCTGTCGCGCAGTAACACAAAGTAGGGCGCCCACGGTGTGCAGAGGCGATCTACTTCTCTGCACGGAGGTAGCTGCATGCTGTGTGTGCAGTTGTATATATATATATAATATATGTGCTGTATAAGCATTATACAAGTATAATTATCCGTAAGCTAATTATCCTCTAAGGGTGCCCCTGATTCCACCATGTTCTGACACTTCTCAGCTAATGACACTTAACAACTCAAGCGGACTGGGCAGGCTCCCCTCGTTTCCTGGTGCTGCCACCTGGCCTATTCAGCTGTCACGCCACGGGCTCGCCTGTACCACTCGCTTAAAAATTGTTGTTTATCGGCACAGGGCACTTACCTCTTGCCAGAGAATACAGTTTTCCATTCCACTACCTTGTTTGTCTTTCCTTCTTTCTTTTAGGAAATAATTATATATATATAATAATTCTTCCGTAAGTGGAGATATATATGAAACATGTTAGGCAATGACAGGAAACCTCTGAGCGAGTGGAGTGTCACGCTCAGTGTAGGGGGTGAGCAGTGCATGCCGGATCCCCAACCCACATGGGTGCGGGGGGGGGGGAGAATTCCAGATCTTATCACACGTGATAACGGTCTCAGCACTATCCATGTATATTTTTTTTAAAAGGTGTATACTGCCTATCATGGATAAGTCTGAATAGTCTGGTTTTACACCAATAGACAGTTGGTCGATAGAAAGCCCTAGCCAACACTTTTACCGACACAAGGGATTTTTAACCTCACACACCACATAGACATGGTAGGAGAGCAACTGGCCTTTGATGACGCTGTAAGTTATACACAGCGATGGATATCCAAATTGGCAGAGGTGATGGCATGGGGAATCAAACTTTCAACCTTCAGATTAGGAGTCCGACCCTGAAAAAAGTCAGACACTCTAACCACTCTGCCACAGAGAACACCACTACTGAAGTGGCATTGTCCGATCGGTTTGCTAGGTAAATATCGTCACGTGATGAAAATGGGAAATATTGCGCTTAGAGAAGGATTTAAACCCACACCTCGAGCCATTCTGGGGCTAACGTGCTAACCATTATGCCACCTAGGTTCCCTAATGTCATCACTCTATCCACATCTACTTCTTTATGTGGCTCCTTGCAGAAGAGGTCAGTGCAGAATACTACACTCATTCTGGAGGTAGTGTGCTAACCATTACATTACCTAGGTTCCGTGATGCAATCACCCTGTCCACGCCTACCTTTCTATGTGGTTCCTTGACAAAGAGGTCAGTGCAGACTACTACACTCATCCCCCATGGAGTTGTAAGTCTATTAAATAGTTAACATTCAGAATGCTTTCAATTACACACATACAAGCAATGCACATGCATATGCATACACAGGATAGGTTCAATAACCATACAACGCATTGCTTGAAAATTATCCTAGTTTAGGCACCAGTGCCATAGAAGGTGATGAAAATGTGAAATATTGTGCTGAGAGGAGGATTTGAATGCACCTTTCTTCCCATTCTAGGGATAGTCTGCTAACAGTTACACTACCTAGGGTTCCTGATGCAGTCACCCTATGCACCCACTTGTCTATGCGGTTTCTTATCTAAGAGGTCACCGCAAAGTAATGCAATATACAGTATAACCCCGTTAAACCAAATTTGAAGGGACCCTAGACATTTGTTTGGATTAACCGATCATTGGATGAACCAAGCTTTGGCTGTGACTTTGACTTGGCTTTGGCAAAAATGGGGGTGCATTATGAATGTAATATACAATATATGGGGACACTTTGATTATTGTTTTTTTATGTATATACAGTATAACCCCGTTAAACCAGGCTCGGTTAAACCAAACAATCGGTTAATCCAAACGTTTTTCGGCGGCCCGGCAAAATACTACCATTTATCATATATACATTGTCAACATTGGGGCTAGTGATGAGGTTCAACTATAACATATCCACTACTGACTTGTCATGTTGTAAGCCTGTATGAGGATGTCTACAGCACCTTGCATTCCCAGGTGGTCACTTTTTTTTTTTTTGTGACAAGTTTTTTATTCTGCCCATAACGTATAAGCTCCCGTGAGGGTGCTTGTTTTCAACGCTGGACAGCTGTGATACTGGATTGGTCTGGTCCCGCACTCAGAAGTCTTTACCTGATCTTTCGCGGGCCAACCTTTGCGGTTTTGGGTGTTAGTAGTTTCTATATTAGTTTTTTCTTAATTTTCAAGTTTTTTCCTAACCTGTATATGATAACTTAGCCTACTATGTACATCTATGCAGATGACATACAGGCCTGTGGGAGAGGATCCCATCCCATTGTGGTTTGTTACAGTATCCTTGCACCTTTCACGGCATCTAAGTATTGCCAATACCTAACTATTACTTATCCACTAATGAATTGTTATGTTATAAGCCTGTATCAGGATGTCTAGAGCACCTTGCATTCCCAGGTTGTCACCCATATGTGTACTGCCAAGACTGAACTATTACTTATCCACTACTGACGTGTTATGTTATAAGTCTGTATCAGGATGTCTCCAGCACCTTGTATTCCCAGGTGGTCACCCATCTGTGTACTGCCTAGACTGAACTATTACTTATCCACTACCGACTTCTTATGTCATAAGCCTGTATCAGGATGTCTCCAGCACCTTGCATTCCCAGGTGCTCACCCATCCATGTAATGAAGAGGCTCAACATTGAGTGATCAAATGAGAGCTGGTGTTTCCAATAGGACATTGGCCATATAGATCTGATACGCTACATCCTAGGAAGTCTACAAGCAGCACAGTGAAATGGAGTGAAATGATGGAGTAGACTATGTGAGACTCTAAGTTCCCGTGTTCTTCCTTGCTCGATAATCAACTGGTTGAAACGCCTTAATGAAGAGGCTGATGAGTGTCTTGTCTGGTTGTGTTACAAGCTAAAAATAAAACCAAACACACATGCGGAAAGGCAACACAGACACACACATACACATAAACACATACACACAGACACCCATACACACATACACACATGCACACATACATACATACATACACACAAACACCCAGACAGACATACACACATACACACAGATAGACACACATGCACCCATACACACAGACACCCATGGACACATAAACACATGCACACATACATACATACATACACACATACACACATACACACAGACACACATACACACATACACACAACCATACACACATACACACAGACAATACACATGCAGAAAGGCAACGCAGACACACATACACACATACACACAGACAATATATGTGTGGAAAGGCAACACAGACTCACATACACACATACACACATACACATACATACACACATACACAGATACACAAATACACACATACACACATCCATACACATACACACAGACACTACACATGCAGAAAGGCAACACAGCCACACATACACACATACATACATATGCACAGACACACATACACGCATACACACATACACACATACACACGTACACACATACACACATACACACATACACTATACATGCAGACATGCAACACAGACACACATGCACACAGGCACACAGACACACAGACAAACATACACCCATGCACACAGACACACAGACACACATACCCACATACATACACACATACACACATACACACATACACACATACGCACATACGCACATTCACACAGACACACAGACACACAGACACACATACACACAGACACACATACACACATACACACATACACACACATACACATGCACATAGACACATACACACATACACCCATACACACAGACACCCATACACCCATACACACATACACACATACACACATACATACATGCATACACGCATACCCACATACACACATAAACATGGACACACATACAGATATACAGACACACATACACGAATACACACCTACACACCTACACACATAACACATAACACATACATACACATATACACATACACACATACACATACATACATCCAATACAGTTGCGGAAAGGCAACACAGACACACACACACATACACACATACACATACACACATAAACCCAGACACATGTCGTGGGGGTGATGAAAATGGGAAATATTGTGCCTAGAGCGGGACTTGAACCCACATCTCTTTGCATTCCGGGCCAGTGTGCTAACCATTACACCACCTAGGCTCCCTGATATCAACACCCTACCCACGCCTACCTGTCTATGCGGCTCCTTGCCTGAGAGGTCAGTGCAGACCACTACACACACATAAACACAGACAGACACACATACACACAGATATACATACACACACATACACACATAAACACAGACACACATAACACATGCACACATACGCACATGCACACAGACAAACACACCCACCTACATACACACATATACACATACACACATACACACATACACACACACACACATACACATGCACACATACACACATACACACATACACACATACCCACATACCCACATACACACATAAACACGGACACACATACAGATAGACAGAAACACATACACCCATACACATACACACATACACACATAACACAGACACACATACCACATACATACACATACACACATACACACATACATACAGCCAATACAGTTGTGGAAAGGCAACACAGACACACATACACACATACACACACACATACACCCAGACACACATAGACACATACAGACACACATAAACACAGACACACATACACACATACACACACATAAACACAGACACACATAACACATACACACATACACACAGAATTCACAAGAATCTGGGAAAACAAGTCAGAAAATATCCAGGATGAAATCCCCACCTGCAAAACTGACCTCAAAGAACTAACACAACTAATAAATGACATAGATGAAAACAAACCAAGTGGAATAGATGGAATCCCCACAAAAATAGTAAAAGAGGCACTCCAAGCCATCCCAGATATCATGGTCGACCTGTTCAACATATCATTTGAGCAGGGACACTTCATCGCAGCATGGAAGATGGCAACCATCACCCCCATCTACAAAAGTGGTGACAAACAAAACATGGGGAACTACAGACCAATATCAATCTTGCAAACACCAGGCAAGCTAATTGAAAAAATATTCCACAGGCACATAAATGAGCACCTGGAAAAAAACAATATACTAAACAAGAGGCAAGGAGGTTTCAGAAAACTACACTCCACATCAAAAACAATAGCAAACCTAACAAGTGATGTGCTGGCATCATTGAACCAAAATAAATTAGTTGGAGCAGCCTTCATCAACTTCAGCAAAGCCTTTGACACTGTAGACCACAGCATATTAATAAGAAAATTAAACAACATGGGCATTAAATCCAAATCAATAAACTGGATAAAATGCTACCTAAACAACAGGCAGCAAAAAACTAAAGTAAATGGTACACTCTCAGACCAACAAACTGTCAACTGTGGTGTACCCCAAGGATCAGTCCTGGGACCATTACTATTTATACTATACATAAACGACCTAGAAAAATGGCTGGAGACAGAATGTCTCCAACTATATGCGGATGACACTGTTGTATATGCAGAAGGAAGCACAGTAGAGGAGGTAGCAACCAAACTGAACAACCTCCTGCTAAAACTGGATGGCTGATGTGAGTCCAATAAAATAACCATCAATGCAAATAAATCTAAAACTGTACTCTTCTCACACACAGCAATCACAGGAAGAAACCTACAATGCACACTAGGAAACCAAACACTGGAAAGTGTAAATCACTACAAATACCTAGGCCTAGAACTAGATAGCCAGCTAAACTACAATCTGTGTGTAACAAAAATCATACAAAAAGTAAATCACAAACTATGGCTATTTGCTAAACTAAGAAACTATATGACACAAGATATGTCAATAAAAATCTTCAAAGGCATGGTACTCCCCCTACATGCACACATAACCACATACACACATACACACACATACACGCATACACACAGAGAAACATCCACACATACACACATACACACATCCGTACAGCCACACAGACACACAGACAACCATACACACAGACACATACACACATATAAGACAGACACACATATAAGACAGACACATACGCGCACAGCCATGCAGAAACACACAGCCATGAAGAAACACACAGATACACATGCATATAGACACACCTACACCACCGTCACACAAACACACACAAGCACAGACACAGCCATACATACAGACAACACCCCCGCACCCCCATCCCACAGACACACATACACCCATATACACAGATACACATAAATCCTCACCCCCCTCCAAACATACATACAACCACACAGATACACACATATATACACACCCACACCGCCTTCACACAGATACGCCATCCCACAGACACACATACCCACATACACACATACACATACACACAACCAGAATACACACATGCCCACAAACACACATACACACAGCCAAACCATCCCACATACACACATACACACATACATACACCCACACACACACATAACACAGCCACACATACACACAGACACCCACACAGACACAATCACACATACACACACAATCACACACAGACACACAGGCACACAATCACACATACACACAGACATACATACACATACACACATGCCCACAACCACACATACACACAGACAAACCATACCACAGACACATATACACACGTACATACACCCACACACACCCACACCCCCATAACACAACCACACATACACCCACACAGACACAATCACACATACACACACAATGACACACAGACACACAGACACACAATCACACATACACAGAGTCACAGAGACACAGAGACACAGAGACATACAGACACACAGACACACAAACACACATACACACAGACACACAGGCACACACGCCGTACACCCACCAGTCGCCTTATGCTAAGTGTATGCAGCGAGCAGCAATCCACTCCCAAACAAACAGCCAGGGCCAGCCATGGTACCAGCTCAGAGACAGGACCGGGCGGGCGGGCAGGTCGGACAGGGCGGGCCGGGCAGGACCGGGCCGGGCCGGGGCGGGGCGGGGCGGGACCGGGCTGGGCCGGGCCGGGAAGGAGCGGACAGGGCCGGCCAGGACGCACCGTCGTCTGCTAAGGCAACCAGCGAAACGCGGCGCGCCAGGCGCCCCGCAGATCGTACAGCGTAAGCTGGGGCCAAGCAGTGGACGCCGAACTAGCCTCCGGGAGCTCGGGACGCGCTCACTGACATTAATGTCACCCGCCTATTTACAGACCAACATCAACACCGCCTCCTCCTTCTTCCCCTACGCCCCTCCCCCTGCTTCCCCTCCCATTCCACCACCCCTCCTTCCCCTCCCCTCTACCCCCGAGCCATCCCCTTCACATCTTCAACCAGCAGTTACCGGGATACAAATAGACGCCGCCCGCCAAACGCCCGCCAAACATCTGCTCGGACAACCTGCCCCTTCCCCCCTTCCCCTCCTCTCTGTCCTCTCTATTCCCATCTCTTCTTTCCCTCACTCCTCCGTGGCCCTTCTCTGACTCTCCCTACACTCTCTCTCCTCTCGCGCTCTTATGTGGCTGTTCCCTGCGCGTTCTGCTCCACACATGCCCTCTTCCTCCCTGTACACTGTGTGTTGTCTCCCCCTTCCTGAACAGGCCATTTTAGATTTATTATTTCGGGTGCAGGTAGCTAGACGATGGGGAAGGTGAATGGGGGGGGGGGGGGTGCGTTATGGGGAGGAGTAGCAGGGAGAGAGATGGGAGAAGGGTGGGAGGAGTAGGAGGAGGGGAGGAGGAGGGGAGGATGTGGGTAGAGAAGGGATGGGGAGGGAGGTGGAACAGAGTTAGGAGAAGGCGTTAAAGGAGGGGAGGGTGGGGGAGGAAGAGGGGAGGAGGAGGAAGCGGAAGAGGAGGGAGGGGGAGGAGGGGAGGGGAAGAGTATGTAGAATGAGGCCCGGAAGGGTAGGGGAGGGAGCGGGAGGAGAGCTGGGGGAAGAGGAGGGTGAAAGGAGGGGGAGAGGAGGGGGAACAGGAGGAGGGGAAGGGAAGGGGAGGGGGAGCGGAGGAGAGGGAAGCGGAGGGGGAAAGGAGGGGGCAAGGCGGGGGAAGAGGAGGAGAGAGGAGGGAGGGAGGGGCGGGAAGGAGGAGAGGAGGGCGAAGAGGAGGGAGGACAGGAGGAGGGCGGAAGAAGAGGAGAGGGTAGGGAGAAGGAAGGGAAGAGGAAGAGGGGAAGAGGAAGAGGGGAATAGGAGGAGGGCAAGAGAAGCGGGCGGGAGGGGTAGGGGAGGAAGTGAAAGCAGAGAGGGGTATGAGTAGGGTAGGAAGGGTAGAAGAAGGGCATGGAGGCGGAAGGCAGGAGGAGAAGGAGAAGGTGGGAGAGGGAGAATGAGGGAGGGGATTTTTGATGGTGCGGTGGTAGATGTACCTTTGTGTGGTGGTGTGGTGGTGTGGTGGTGTGGTGGTGTGGTGGTGTGGTGGTGTGGTGGTGTGGTGGTGTGGTGGTGTGGTGGTGTGGTGGTGTGGTGGTGTGGTGGTGCGGTGGTGTGTTGGTGTATTCGTGTGTTGGTGTATTGGTGTGTTGGTGTGGTGGTGTGTTGGTGTGGTGGTGTGTTGGTGTATTGGTGTGTTGGTGTGGTGGTGTGTTGGTGTGGTTGTGAGGTGGTGTGGTGGTGAGGTGGTGTGGTAGTGTGGTGGTGTGGTGTGGTGGTGCGGGGGTAGATGTACCTTTGTGTGGTGGTGTGGTGGTGTTGTGCTGTGGTGGTGTGGTGGTGTGGTGGCGTGGTGGTGTGGTGGTGTGTTGGTGTATTGTGGTTTTGGTGTGTTGGTGAAGTGGTGTGGTGGTGAGGTGGTGTGGCTGTGTAGTGGTGTATTCGTGTGGTGGTGTGTTGGTGTGTTGGTGAGGTGGTGTGTTGGTGTGGTGATGTGTTGGTGTGGTGGTGAGGTGGTGTGTTGGTGTGGTGGTGTGTTGGTGGTGTGGTGAGGTGGTGTGGTGGTGAGGTGGTGTGTTGGTTTGTTGGCATGTTGGTGTGGTGGTGTGTTGGTGTGGTTGTGTTGATGAGGTGGTGTGGTGTTGTGGTGGTGTGGTGGTGTGGCGGTATGGTGGTGTGTTGGTGTGGTGGTGTGTTGGTGTGTTGGTGTGGTGGTGTGTTGGTGTGGTGGTGTGTTGCTGTGTTGGTGTGGTGGTGTGTTGGTGTGGTAGTGTGATTGAAGGTGACTGTATGGTAGTGGTGTTGTGCTGGTGGCTGGTTGCATTATAGTTTCGTATTACGGTCGTGTAGCCTATGGCAGTAGGGGTGGTGAGATGTTATTGTTTATATTGTGGTGGTTTTGTCCATGTTGGTAGTGGTGGTGTGGTCACAGTGCTTGTATTACGGCCGTGTAGTCTATGACACTAGGGGTGGTGAGATGGCATTGTTTATATTGTGGTGGTTTTGTCCATGTTAGTAGTGGTGGTGTGGTGTCACAGTGCTTGTATTATGGTGGCATTGTGTACGGTGGTTGTGGTGGTCGTGTGTTGTGTGCTTTTGTTGTAGTGGTGTTGTATGTAGTGATAATGTGATATTGTGGTCAAACTTGTATTATTATGATGTGTGTGGCATTACTGGTGGAATAGTGGTAGTGCTTGTTGTATGGTGGTGTTGTGTGAGGTGGGATTGGTGGTGTGCTGGTACTGCTTTTATGATGGTTCTATGGTGTGTGATGGTAGTGGTGGTGTAGTGGCAGTGATTGTTGTATGGTGGTGTTGTGTGTGGTGAGGTTGGTGGTGTGGTGGTACTGTTTTTATGATGGTTCTAAGGTGTGTGATGGTAGTGGTGGTGTAGTGGTAGTGCTTGTTGTATGGTGGTGTTGTGTGAGGTGGGATTGGTGGTGTGGTGGTACTGTTTTATGATGGTTCTATGGTGGTGTAGTGATGGTGTAGTGGTAGTGCTTGTTGTATGGTGGTGTTGTGCGTAGTGGGAGTGGTTGTGTGGTGGTACTGCTTTTATGATGGTTCTATGGTGTGTGATGGTAGTGGTGGTGTAGTGGTGGTGCTTGTTGTATAGTGGTGTTGTGTGTGGTTCGAGTGGTGGTATGGAGCTGGGGCTTGTATTATAGTGTCATTTTGGTTGTGGTGCTGCGGTGGTATGGTGTGCTGGCAATGCTTGTATTATGGTTGTATTGTGCATGGCGGTGTGTGGTGGTAGTGCTTGTATTATGGTTCATTCTGTGTGGCGGTACTGCTGGTGTGGTGGTACTGCTTGTATTATGGTTGTATTGTGCATGGCGTTGTGTGGTAGTAATGCTTGTATCATGGTTCATTCTGTGTGGCGGTACTGCTGGTGTGTTGGCAATGCTTGCATTATGGTTGTATTGTGCATGGCGTTGTGTGGTAGTAGTGCCTGTATCATGGTTCATTCTGTGTGGCAGTACTGCTGGTGTGGTGGTACTGCTTGTATTATGGTTGTATTGTGCATGGCGTTGTGTGGTAGTAGTGCATGTATCATGGTTCATTCTGTGTGGTGGTACTACTGGTGTGTTGGAAATGCTTGCATTATGGTTGTATTGTGCATGGCATTGTGTGGTGGTTGTGCCTGTATCATGGTTCATTCTGTGTGGCGGTACTGCTCGTGTGGCGGTACTACTTGTATTATGGTTGTATTGTGCATGGCATTGTGTGGTAGTAATGCTTGTATCATGGTTCATTGTGTGTGGCGGTACTGCTGGTGTGTTGGCAATGCTTGCATTATGGTTGTATTGTGCATGGCGTTGTGTGGTAGTAGTGCCTGTATCATTGTTCATTCTCTGTGGTGGTACTGCTGGTGTGGTGGTACTGCTTGTATTATGGTTGTATTGTGCATGGCATTGTGTGGTAGTAGTACTTGTATCATGGTTCATTCTGTGTGGCGGTACTGCTGGTGTGGTGGTACTGCTTATATTATGGTTGTCTTGTGCATGGCGTTGTGAGGTAGTAGTGCTTGTATCATGGTTCATTCTGTGTGGTGGTACTGCTGGTGTGTTGGCAATGCTTGCATTGTGGTTGTATTGTGCATGGCATTGTGTGGTAGTAGTGCTTGTATCATGGTTCATTCTGTGTGGCGGTACTGCTGGTGTGTTGGCAATGCTTGCATTATGGTTGTATTGTGCATGGCATTGTGTCGTAGTAGTGCCTGTATCATGGTTCATTCTCTGTTGGTACTGCTGGTGTGGTGGTACTGCTTGTATTATGGTTGTATTGTGCATGGCGTTGTGTGGTGGTAGTGCTTGTATTATGGTTCATTGTGCATGGCGTTGTGTGGTGGCACTGCTTGTATTATGGTTGTATTGTGCACGGCGTTGTGTGGTAGTAGTGCCTGTATCAAGGTTCATTCTGTGTGGCAGTACTGCTGGTGTGGTGGCAATGCTTGTATTATGGTTGTATTGTGCAGGGCGTTGTGTGGTAGTAGTGCCTGTATCATGGTTCATTCTGTGTGGTGCTACTGCTGGTGTGGTGGTACTGCTTGTATTATGGTTGTATTGTGCATGGCATTGTGTGGTGGTCGTGCTAGTATTGTGGTTGTATTGTGCACGGCGTTGTCTGGTGGCATTGCTTGTATTATGGTTGTATTTTGCATGGCATTGTGTGGTAGTAGTGCCTGTATCATGGGTCATTCTGTGTGGTGGGACTGCTGGTGTGGTGGCAATGCTTGTAGTATGGTTGTATTGTGCATGGCGTTGCGTGGTAGTAGTGGCTGTATCATGGTTCATTCTGTGTGGCGGTACTGCTGGTGTGTTGGCAATGCTTGCATTATGGTTGTATTGTGCATGGTGTTGTGTGGTAGTAGTGCCTGTATCATGGTTCATTCTGTGTGGCGGTACGGCTGGTGTGGTGGTACTGCTTGTATTATGGTTGTATTGTGCATGGCATTGTGTGATGGTAGTGCTTGTATTATGGTTGTATTGTGCACGGCATTGTGTGGTGGCACTGCTTGTATTATGGTTGTATTGTGCATGGCATTGTGTGGTAATAGTGCCTGTATCATGGTTCATTCTGTGTTTGTGGTACTGCTGGTGTGATGGCAATGCTTGTATTATGGTTGTATTGTGCAGGGCGTTGTGTGGTAGTAGTGCCTGTATCATGGTTCATTCTGTGTGGCAGTACTGCTGGTGTGGTGGTACTGCTTGCATTATGGTTGTATTGTGCATGGCGTTGTGTGGTGGTAGTGCTTGTATTATGGTTCATTCTGTGTGGTGGTACTGCTGGTGTGGTGGTACTGCTTGTATTATGGTTGTATTGTGCATGGCATTGTGTGGTAGTAGTGCCTGTAGCATGGTTCATTCTGTGTGGCGGTACTGCTGGTGCTTCTGGGACCAGGCAGGTCCTTCAATTACATGTGATGAATAATGCATGAGGGAGCGGCAACATCACCTTCACCACCACCACCCCCCACCCCCACCCCCACCCCCCAACCAAAACCCACAGTGACACAGGTTCTGGGTTCGGACTCTGCCGACCCACCCTACCCGCGCTGACCACAATAAACAAAACAAATGTCATGACGGCCAACAACAAAAACCCACCAACACCAACATGGTCAACCAGCAACATCAACACCCGCCGCAACGACACCCACCCGACGGTAATGCCAGCAATGGCCGTCTACACGCTGGGTGCAGCTGCTCGCAGAGATCGCTACCTGAGACCCCGCCTCCTCCCCTCCCTCCCACTCCTCACTCTCCTCCTCCCTCCTCCTCCTCTTCCTTCTTTCCCAGCCCGCCATATTTTCCTCCAGCTCCACCTCTTCGTTCTTCAACATCCTCATTCACTCATCCTCCGACACCCACAACACAAACCCCTATATAGATATATATTCCCAACCCCCTAAGCCCAGCCTTATCTCCGACTCCAACCCCAAAGCCAACCCCCAACCCTCAACCCCAACCCCAACATCTAGGCCCAACCCATGGAGAAAATGTCCACGGGTGTCCGCCGAGAATCTCTGCTGCAGCGGGGGTGGGTGGTGGGTGGTGGGTGGTGGGTGGTGGGTGTGTGGGTGTGGCTGGTGGGTGTGTGGGAGGCGGGTGCTGGGGTGGTGGCTTTACAGATGGAATTATGGAGATGTGTGTTTTAGTACGTGACTGAATAGTCGCCATAGGGATACACAGCAGAGGCCGCACTCGTCGGGGGAGAGCCCGCCTCAGACCACAGGGACAGAGCCTCACACTGCCTCATAGAGACCCAACGAGCCTCACACTGCCCCATCGAGCCTCATACCCCGGGGACAGAGCCTCACACTGCCTCACAGAGACCCAACGAGCCTCACACTGCCCCATCGAGCCTCATACCCCGGGGACAGAGCCTCACACTGCCTCACAGAGACCCAACGAGCCTCACACTGCCCCAACGAGCCTCATACCCCGCCCACAGCCTCACACTGCCCCACACTGCCCTAGTCTGCCTCACAATGCCCCACACTGCTCCAACTAGCCACAGACCCCGCGCACAGCCTCACACTGCCTCACAGCCTCACATCGCCCCAACTAGCCTCACCCCCGCACATAGCCTCACATGACCCCACACTTCCCCTCAGCCAGCCTTACACTGCCGCACACAGCCTCACACAGCATCACGCAGCCTCTCACAATACCGGGAATGCCCACACAACCTCATACCTCCGTGTATGCCCTGCACCAGGCGGGCCAGTAGGAGAGTCCTCCCACTGTCCCAGACTGCCCCGCGCCCCAAATGTCTGCCCCACACTGCCCCACGCCCCCTTTCTCTGCCCCACACTGCCATAGACAGCCGCATACAATGCCAAGGTAGCCAAACCTCGCCATAGACAGCCCCATACAATGCCAGTGCAGCCAAACCTCGCCACAGACAGCCCCATACAACGCCAATGCAGCCAAACCTTGCCATACACAGCACCATACAATGCCACTGTAGCCAAACCTCGCCCTAGACAGCCGCATACAACTTCAATGCAGCCAAACCTCGCCACAGACAGCCCCATACAATGCCAATGCAGCCAAACCTCGCCACAGACAGCTGCATACAATGCCACTGCAGCTACACCTCACCATAGACAGCCCCATACAACGCCACTGCAGCCAAACCTCGCCATAGACAGCACCATAACGCCCCACGTACCTCAAACACTGCTTTTCGCAGCCCTCCACCCCACCACATGCACCACACCACACCTTCATACCCCTAACACTGCCCTCTGCCTTACACACCCTCCGCAATGCCCCACACATCCACCACACCCACACCCACTACCCCCATCCTGATAAACCTTCCCCCCCCCCCACACACTGCCACTACCTCCACACTGCCTCCCACACCCCCACACTCTACTTCCATCCCCTCCCCACACCACCTCTCCTCCACACATCCCCCACACCCCGATACATTGCCCCCACACCCCACACTACCTCACACAGCCACTACCCCGTATCCCCACATTGTTCCCCTCACTACCCCCCCCCCTCCGACCTGTCTCCCCACTACCTCCCCACCCCGCCCTGCCTCCGCTCCCCACCCCGCCCTGCCTCCGCTCCCCGCCCTGCCCCTGCCTCCTCCCCCGGATCGACCCCCCTCCAGGCCCGCCCTGTCCCGCCCGCCCTGCCTCCCCACGCAACCCTGCCTCCTCCCCCGACTCGGCCCCCTCCCTTCCCCGTCCCGTCCCGCCCGCCCTGCCTCCGCTCCCCGCCCGCCCACAGCGCCCCGTGTACTCACCGATAGGGATCCGTTTCGGGAACGCCTGCACGACGGACAGCAGGAAGGCGACGAGGAAGCCATGCAGGCCGAGCGACCACAGGACGTACTTCATCCTCTCACACTCCCAGCGCCCGGCCGCCCCTCCTCTGCTCACAGCGTCCGAACCCCTCCTCCTCCTGCTTCTCCTCTTCCTCTACTTCCGTCTCCTCCTGCTCCTCTTCGGTTAGGCCCCGATAACACAGCAGCAGCGCGTCCGGTAGCCCTCCCCCACAGGTTGCCGCCAAGCAGCTCCGCAGACAGCCGGCGCCCTACGCCTCGCGAACCGGCGGCCTTACGGATCGTCCGTCCGCAAACCGCCGCCTCCGCCGCCGCGTGCGCCCCAAGGGCGGCCCTAAGCTGTAAGCAACTCGCGGTCACAGTCTGCGCGGAAGAGCACCCAGGGAAGCGCCCCGGGGCGCTGGTGAGGGGGTACGCGGCCGCTGGCCCGGCGCTGCCACCCCGTTCACATGCCCGGGGGATCCACGGCCGCTACCCGTTGCAGGCCCGTCGCGACGCGCCCCGAATCGCCACCACCACCACCACCGCCGCCGGTCTAGCCGCCGGCGCCTCCTCTTCCTCCTCCGTCCTGCCTCCTGCAGCCTCCTCGCCGTCGCCACGTCGCATCCTTCTCGCCCCACCAGGGGGCGCCCCACGACGGGTGCCTGGCCGGCGGCGGCCACGGGCCACCGGCGTCGCGCTGCCCCCTCGCCGGCCGCTCACGTCGCGCCGCCCGTCGTCGCTCGGCGCCCCCCGCGCCCGCGCGCCTTTCCGGCCCCCGGTCCGTCGCTCTCCGCAGGACTCTCCCGCTCCCGATCTCGCTGCCGCCGCCGCTGCCGCTTCCTCCCGTAGAGCTCTTCTCCCGCCACGGTCCCCCCCGAGTCAGCAAGTTCCTCCGTCCCACCTCCGTGCACTGATCTTGCTCGGCCGGCGGACAAATCGCCTATGTCCCGGGCGCATGCGCGCCGCGTCTCAGTGGTGGTTGGGTGGTGGCGGGTTGGGTGGTGGCGGGTGGTGTCTGGGTGGGAGGTAGTAGTGGCGGGGCTCGCTAGGTGGTGCTAGCGGTGCTCCCTGTGTAGTAGTGAAGGCACCCGTCCTGAGTGGCCGTTACCTCCGGCATCTGCCCGGCTCCGCGTGCCGCGGCCCGCCGTTGGTACCCGGCAGCAGCTGTCGCCTCTGAGCCGGGTGTCTCCCGATAGCAGCAGCAGCAGCACTTGTAGCGCGCCGCCTGCCGCCTGCAGCTCCCCGCCTCCCCGCCTCCCCGCCTCCCCGCTTCCCCGCTTCCCTGTCCCGTGCAGTAGGGGCACCACCGCCCGGGGCTCCTCGCCCTCACCGCCGCCTGCCCGAGCTGCTCAAGCCCCGCCTGAGCTGCTCCGCCTACCGCCACCTGAGCGCTGACAATGAATAGGTAATGTGGCCTCGGCAGGGCACGCGGCGCGGGGAGGGGGGTTGGGGTGGGGGACGGAGGGGGACAGAGGGGGAGGGATCTGGGGTAGGGTTGGGGTGGACGGTGAGATGGAGGGTGGAGGGATGTTGGGGTGGAGGGTGGAGCCGTGGGGCGTGACTGGGGTGGGATGGGAGGTGGAGGGTGGAGGTGGAAGGGTAGAGGGGTGGGGTGGGCGTATGGGTGTGGTGGTGGGAGGTGGAGGTTGAATGGTGGAGAGGGGTGGAGAGTTGGAGGGGTGGAGGGTGGAGACTTGGATAGTGGAGGGATAGAGCGCTGGAGGGGTGGAAGGGTGGAGAGGTGGAGGAAGGGGTGGAGGGGTGGTTGGTGGAGGGGTGGTGCATGGAGGGGTGCTGGGGTGGATGGCTGGAGGGGTGCTGCGTGAAGGGGTGTAGGGGTGAAGGGGTGGAAGGGTTGAGGGGTGGAGGGGTGGTTGGTTGGTGTGTGGAGGGGTGGTGGGGTGGATGGTTGGAGGGGTAGTGCGTGAAGGGGTGTAGGGGTGGAGGGCTGGAGGGGTGGCGGGATGGAGGGATGGAAGGGTTGAGGGGTGGAGGGGTGGATGCTGGTGGAGACGTGGGGAATGCAGGGCTGACCTCAGGAGGGCGGAGTGAGCGCCAGGAGCCAGTGAATAATGCAGTGAGTGTAAGGCCTTCAATGTGGGGTGTATAGTTGGGGGGTGAGAAGGGTGTGGGTGACATGGTGTGTGCATGCAAGTAGGGGGCCATCAGACACCGAGATGGTGCCTAGGTGCAGAGTTGTGGAGGGAGTGGGTCTTGGGTGATAGGCACTAGGAGCAGGGCACCAGGAAGGGGCACTAGGAGCAGGGCACCAGGAAGCGGAACTAGTGCTAGCAGTTACCGACAGGAGGAGCCAGGAGCCGCGCTAGGATCGGGAACAGAAGGGGCCATTAGGAGGGGAGTGATATCAGCAGGAGGGGAACCAGGAGGGGGCAGTAGGAGGGGTATCTGGAGGTGGGGGGGGGGGGCATTAGAATGGGGGATCAGGAGAAAGAACCAGGAGTGTGAGACCAGGAGTGGGCTAGTACTGGGAACAGGAGTGGGCTAGTACTGGGACCAGGAGGGAGGCTAGTACTGGGACCAGGAGGGGAGCACTAGCAGCGGACACCGGGAGGAAGAACCAGGAGTGTGGCACCAGGAGGGACTAGGACGGGGGGACCACGGACCTGACGTCAGCACTTTTCACTAGGACCTAGACTGGGCTTAAAACAAACGAGGATGCGCGTGGGAGAGGTGGGGCTGGGGTTGCGGTGGGGGTGGTTGTGGTGTTGGGGCTGGGGTGGGGGTGGTGGTAGGGGCTGGGGGCTGGGGTTGGGGTGGGGATGGTGGTGGTGGTGGGGCTGGGGTTGGGGTGCGGGTGGTTTTGGTGGTGGGGCTGGGGTTGGGGTGGGGATGGTGGTGGTGGTGGGGCTGGGGTTGGGGTGCGGGTGGTGGTGGTGGTGGGGCTGGGGTTGGGGTGGGGATGGTGGTGGTGGTGGGGCTGGGGTTGGGGTGCGGGTGGTTTTGGGGGTGGGGCTGGGGTTGGGGTGGGGATGGTGGTGGTGGTGGGGCTGGGGTTGGGGTGGGGTGCGGGTGGTGGTGGTGGTGGTTGGGCTGGGGTTGGGGTGGGGGGTTGTGGTGGGGTGGGGTTGTGGTGGTGGGTTCCTGGTGGTGGGGGTTGTGGTGGGTTGGTGGTGGTGGTGGGTTGGTGGTGGGGGTTTTGGTGGGGTGGGGTGTGTGGTGGGTGGGTTGGTGGTGGGGCGGGGTTGTGGTTGGGGGTGGTGGTGGTGGTTGGTGGTGGTTGGTTGGTTGGTGGTGGGGGGTCGTGGTGGTGGGGGTTGTGGTGGTGAGTTGGTGGTGGTGGTGGTGTGGTGGTGGGGGTTGTGGTGGTGAGTTGGTGGTGGTGGTGGGTTGGTGGTGGTTGTTAGTGGTGGGGTTGTGGTGGGGTGGGGTTGTGGCGGGCGTTGGTGGTGGTGGGTTGGTGGTGGGGGTTGTGGTTGGGGGGGTTGTGGTGGTGGGTTGGTGGGGGGTGGTGGGTTGGTGGTGGGGTTGTGGTGGGGGGGGGTTGTGGCGGTGCGTTGGTGGTTGTGGTGGGGGGGGTGGGGTGTGTGGTGGTGGTGGTGGGGTGGGGGGGTTGGGTGGTGGTGGTGGGGAGGTGGTGGGGTGGGGTGGTTGGGTGGCTGGTGGTGGTGGGGTTGTGGTGGGGTGGGGTGTGGTGGGGGTGGTGGTTGTGGTGGTGGTGGTGGGGTGGTGGGGTGGTGGGTGGTGGGGGTGGGGGGTGGTGGGGGTGGTGGTGGCGGGGAGGTGGTAGGGGGTGGGGGTGGTGTGTGGGTGGTGGTGGTGGTGGTGGGTTGGTGGTGGTGGTGGTGGTGGTGGGGTTGTTGTTGTGGTGGTGGTGGTGGGGGGTGGGGTTGTGGTGGTAGTGGTGGTGGGTGGTGGGTTGGTAGGGTGGTGGGGTGGGGTGTTGTGGTGGTGGTGGGTGGTTGTGGTGGTGTGGGGGGTTGTTGTGGTGGTGGTGGGGTGGTGGTGGGGGTGATGGGGTGGGGTTGTTGTGGTGGTGGTTGTGGTGGGGGTGGGGGTGGTGGGGTGGTGGTGGGGTGATAGGGGTGGGGTTGTTGTTGTGGTGGTGGTGGTGGGGTGGTACGGGTGGGGTTGTGTGTGGTGGTGGTGGTGGGGAGGTGGTGGGGTGGGGGTTGTTGTGGTGGTGGTGGTGGTGGGGTGGGTAGGGCTGGGGTGTGGTGGTGCTGGTGGTGGTGTTGGTGGGGTGGTGGGGGTGGGGTTGTTGTGGTGGTTGGTGGTGGTGGTGGTGGTGGTGGTGGTGTGGTGGGTGGTGGTGGGGTGGTGGCTGGGTGGCGGGGTGGTGGGGGTGGGGTGTTGTGGTGGTGGTTGGGTGGTAGGGCTGGGGTTGTGGTGGTGGTGGTGGTGGTGGTGTTTGTGGGGTGGTGGGGGTGGGGTTGTTGTGGTGGCTTGGTGGTGGTGGTGGTGGTGGTTGTGGTGGTGGTGGTGGGGTGGTGGCTGGGTGGCGGGGTGGTAGGGGTGGGGTTGTTGTGGTGGTGGTGGTGGTGGGGTGGTAGGGCTGGGGTTGTGGTGGTGGTCGGTGGTGGTGTTTGTGGAGTGGTGGGGGTGGGGTTGTTGTGGTGGCTTGGTGGTGGTGGTGGTGGTGGTGGTGGGGTGGTGGATGGGTGGCGGGGTGGTAGGGGTGGGATTGCGTTGTTGAGGCTTCACTCTTATCTACACTTACTGACATTGCCTAAAACCGAGCACCATATTTGCAAACCCTAAGGACGTCCTTAATTACCTCCAGTGACCGCCACACCTTCTACACATACAGGCATTGTCCATCATTGATTACCTGCAGGGCCTGCTAAGTTCATTATCTCATTATGTACATCTCAGTGCAATGTCAACTTCTGAATCGACTGAAGTATATGTAGCTTCACTCGGTGTCAGCTACTTGTCATGTAACACTAGGAGCATTCATTCCCTCTAATGTAGATACCAAATATCACGGATTACACGGGGTGTATCTACATTTCATAATACACACATGGCTTAGCAATACCTAACTTTTGTTGTTGATGGTAAATGATCATTTTATTCAGCGAATAAAGGTTGTTTTTTTTCAGCTCCGAGGCACTGGTCTTCTGGCCATGTCATGTTACATTCATTCACATAAATATTATGAAATAGTCTAAAATCAACAAGAGTTTGAGACAAATACAAGAAGAAGAAAAAAGAAGAATAGTGTCACAGGTGGATTTAGCTTTCAGCCAATATATAGTGAGTTTCAATAACAGATTACTCGAGGTATATGTAGTACATATTGCACGGTGATATCAGTCACTGATTACACCAGGGGGATCTGTCTAATACTATACATATACTCAGGATTAGTAACTCTCTCCACTCTAATTACAGCTACCCGGGCAATACATGCAGTAAGTGCCAGTAACTGGTTACACTAGGTACATTTATTCACGATTATACACAGGCATTATCAGGTCCTGGTTACACTAGGTACATTTATTCACGATTATACACAGGCATTATCAGTAACTGGTTATACTAGGTACATCTATTCACTATTATACACAGGCATTATAAGGAACTGGTTATACTAGGTACATCTATTCACGATTATACACAGGCATTATCAGTAACTGGTTATACTAGGTACATCTATTCACTATTATACACAGGCATTATAAGGAACTGGTTATACTAGGTACATCTATTCACGATTATACACAGGCATTATCAGGAACTTGTTTTACTAGGTACAACTATTCACGATTATACACATGCATTACCAAGAACTGGTTTTACTAGGGACAACTATTCACGATTATACACAGGCATTATCAGTAACTGGTTACACTAGGTACATCTATTCACGATTATACACAGCCATTATCAGTAACTGGTTACACTAGGTACATCTATTCATGATTATACACAGGCATTATCAGATATTGGTTACACTAGGTACATCTATTCTTGATTATACACATGCATTATCAGGAACTGGTTATACTAGGTACATCTATTCACGATTATACACAGGCATTATCAGTGATTGGTTACACTAGGTACATCTATTCACGATTATACACAGCCATTATCAGTAATTGGTTACACTAGGTACATCTATTCACGATTATACACAGGGATTATCAGGAACTGGTTATACTAGGTACATCTATTCACGATTATACACAGGCATTATCAGTAACTGGTTATAGTAGGTACATCTATTCATGATTATACACAGGCATTATCAGTAACTGGTTATACTAGGTACATTTATTCACGACAATACACAGGCATTATCAGTAACTGGTTATACTAGGTACATCCATTCACGATTATACACAGGCATTATCAGTAACTGGTTATACTAGGTACATCTATTCACGATTATACACAGGCATTATCAGTAATTGGTTACACTAGGTACATCTATTCACGATTATACACATGCATTATAAGGAACTGGTTATACTAGGTACATCTATTCACGATTATACACATGCATTATCAGGAAACTGGTTATACTAGGTACATCTATTCACGATTATACACAGGCATTATCAGTAATTGGTTACACTAGGTACATCTATTCACGATTATACACAGGCATTATCAGGAACTGGTTATACTAGGTACATCTATTCACGATTATACACAGGCATTATAAGGAACTGGTTATACTAGGTACATCTATTCACGATTATACACAGGCATTATAAGGAACTGGTTATACTAGGTACATCTATTCACGATTATACACAGGCATTATCAGGAACTGGTTTTACTAGGTACAACTATTCACGATTATACACAGGCATTATCAGGAACTGGTTTTACTAGGTACAACTATTCACGATTATACACAGGCATTATCAGTAATTGGTTACACTAGGTACATCTATTCACGATTATACACATCCATTATCAGTAACTGGTTATACTAGGTACATCTATTCTTGATTATACACAGGCATTATCAGGAACTGGTTATACTAGGTACATCTATTCACGATTATACACAGGCATTATCAGGAAGTGGTTATACTAGGTACATCTATTCACGATTATACACAGGCATTATCAGTAACTGGTTACACTAGGTACATCTATTCACGATTATACACAGGCATTATCAGGAAGTGGTTATACTAGGTACATCTATTCACGATTATACACAGGCATTATCAGTAACTGGTTACACTAGGTACATCTATTCACGATTATACACAGGCATTATCAGGAACTGCTTATACTAAGTACATCTATTCACGATTATACACAGGCATTATCAGGAACTGCTTATACTAGGTACATCGATTCACGATTATACACAGGCATTATCAGTAATGCCTGTGTATAATCATGAATAGATGTACCTAGTGTAACCAGTTACTGATAATGGCTGTGTATAATCGTGAATAGATGTACCTAGTGTAACCAATTACTGATAATGCCTGTGTATAATCATAAATAGTTGTACCTAGTAAAACCAGTTCTTGATAATGCATGTGTATAATCGTGAATAGTTGTACCTAGTAAAACCAGTTCCTGATAATGCCTGTGTATAATCGTGAATAGATGTACCTAGTATAACCAGTTCCTTATAATGCATGTGTATAATAGTGAATAGATGTACCTAGTATAACCAGTTCCTTATAATGCCTGTGTATAATCGTGAATAGATGTACCTAGTATAACCAGTTCCTGATAATGCCTGTGTATAATCGTGAATAGATGTACCTAGTATAACCAGTTACTGATAATGCCTGTGTATAATCGTGAATAGATGTACGTAGTATAACCAGTTACTGATAATGCCTGTGTATAATCGTGAATAGATGTAACTAGTATAATCAGTTACTGATAATGCCTGAGTATAATCGTGAATAGATGTACCTAGTATAACCAGTTACTGATAATGCCTGTGTATAATCGTGAATAGATGTACCTAGTATAACCAGTTACTGATAATACATGTGTATAATCGTGAATAGATGTACCTAGTATAACCAGTGACTGATAATGCCTGTGTATAATCGTGAATAGATGTACCTAGTGTAACCAGTTCCTGATAATGCATGTGTATAATCGTGAATTGATGTACCGGGTGTAACCAATTACTGATAATGCCTGTGTATAATTGTGAATAGATGTACCTAGTATAACCAGTTACTGATAATGCCTGTGTATAATCGTGAATAGATGTACCTAGTATAATCAGTTACTGATAATGCCTGTGTATAATCGTGAATAGGTGTGCCTAGGGTAACCAATTACTGATAATGCCTGTGTATAATTGTGAAAAGATGTACCTAGTAGAACCACTTCCTGATAATGCCTGTGTATAATCGTGAATAGATGTACCTAGTATAACCAGTTCCTGACAATGCCTGTGTATAATTATGAATAGATGTACCTAGTATAACCAGTTACTAATAATGCCTGTGTATAATCGTGAATAGATGTACCTAGTATAACCAGTTACTGATAATGCATGCGTATAATCGTGAATAGATGTACCTAGTGTAGCCAATTACTGATAATGCCTGTGTATAATCGTGAATAGATTTACCTAGTATAATCAGTTCCTGATAATGCCTGTGTATAATCGTGAATGGATGTACCTAGTATATCCAGTTACTGATAATGCATGCGTATAATCGTGAATAGATGTACCTAGTATAACCAGTTACTGATAATGCCTGTGCATAATCGTGAATAGATGTACCCAGTATAACCAGTTCCTTATAATGCATGTGTATAATCGTGAATAGATGTACCTAGCATAACTAGTTCCTTATAATGCCTGTGTATAATCGTGAATAGATGTACCTAGTATAACCAGTTACTGATAATGGCTGTGTATAATCGTGAATAGATGTACCTAGTGGAACCAATTACTGATAATGCCTGTGTATTATCGTGAATAGTTGTACCTAGTAAAACCAGTTCCTGATAATGCCTGTGTATAATCGTGAATAGCTGTACCTAGTAAAACCAGTTCCTGATAATGCCTGTGTATAATCGTGAATAGATGTCCCTAGTATAACCAGTTCCTTATAATACCTGTATATAATCGTGAATAGATATACCTAGTATAACCAGTTCCTGATAATGCCTGTGTATAATCGTGAATAGATGTACCTAGTGTAACCAATTACTGATAATGCCTGTGTATAATCGTGAATAGATGTACCTAGTATAACCAGTTCCTGATAATGCATGTGTATAATCGTGAATAGATGTACCTAGTATAACCAGTTCCTTATAATGCATGTGTATAATCGTGAATAGATGTACCTAGTGTAACCAATTACTGATAATGCCTGTGTATAATCATGAATAGATGTACCTAGTATAACCAGTTACTGATAATGCCTGTGTATAATCGTGAATAGATGTACCTAGTATAACCAGTTACTGATAATGCCTGTGTATTATCGTGAATAAATGTACCTAGTATAACCAGTTACTGATAATGCCTGTGTATAATCGTGAATAAATGTACCTAGTATAACCAGTTCCTTATAATGCATGTGCATAATCGTGAATAGATGTACCTAGTGTAACCAATTACTGATAATGCCTGTGTATAATCGTGAATAGATGTACCTAGTATAACCAGTTACTGATAATGCCTGTGTATAATCGTGAATGGATGTACTTAGTATAACCAGTTACTGATAATGCCTGTGTATTATCGTGAATAAATGTACCTAGTATAACCAGTTACTGATAATGCCTGTGTATACTCGTGAATAGATGTACCTACTATAACCAGTTATCAGTAACTGGTTACACTAGGTACATGTATTCTTGATTATACACAGGCATTATCAGGAACTGGTTATACTAGGTACATCTATTCACGATTATACACAGGCATTATCAGGAAGTGGTTATACTAGGTACATCTATTCATGATTATACACAGGCATAATCAGTAACTGGTTACACTAGGTACATCTATTCACGATTATACACAGGGATTATCAGGAACTGGTTATACTAGGTACATCTATTCACGATTATACACAGGCATTATCAGTAACTGGTTATAGTAGGTACATCTATTCATGATTATACACAGGCATTATCAGTAACTGGTTATACTAGGTACATTTATTCACGACAATACACAGGCATTATCAGTAACTGGTTATACTAGGTACAACCATTCACGATTATACACAGGCATTTTCAGTAACTGGTTATACTAGGTACATCTATTCACGATTATACACAGGCATTATCAGTAATTGGTTACACTAGGTAGATCTATTCACGATTATACACATGCATTATAAGGAATTGGTTATACTGGGTACATCTATTCACGATTATACACAGGCATTATCAGTAACTGGTTATACTAGGTACATCTATTCACTATTATACACAGGCATTATAAGGAACTGGTTATACTAGGTGCATCTATTCACGATTATACACAGGCATTAGCAGGAACTGGTTACACTAGATACATCTATTCACGATTATACACAGGCATTATAAGGAACTGGTTATACTAGGTACATCTATTCACGATTATACACAGGCATTAGCAGGAACTGGTTACACTAGATACATCTATTCACGATTATACACAGGCATTATAAGGAACTGGTTATACTAGGTACATCTATTCACGATTATACACAGGCATTATAAGGAACTGGTTATACTAGGTGCATCTATTCACGATTATACACAGGCATTAGCAGGAACTGGTTACACTAGATACATCTATTCACGATTATACACAGGCATTACACGTTATACAGGTATCACTGGTTATACTAGGTACATCTATTCACGATTATACACAGGCATTATCAGTAACTGGTTATACTAGGTACATCTATTCACGATTATACACAGGCATTATCAGTAACTGGTTATACTAGGTACATCTATTCACGATTATACACAGGCATTATCAGTAACTGGTTATACTAGGTACATCTATTCACGATTATACACAGGCATTATCAGTAACTGGTTATACTAGGTACATCTATTCACGATTATACACAGGCATTATCAGTAACTGGTTATACTAGGTACATCTATTCACGATTATACACAGGCATTATCAGTAACTGGTTATACTAGGTACATCTATTCACGATTATACACAGGCATTATCAGTAACTGGTTATACTAGGTACATCTATTCACGATTATACACAGGCATTATCAGTAACTGGTTATACTAGGTACATCTATTCACGATTATACACAGGCATTATCAGTAACTGGTTATACTAGGTACATCTATTCACGATTATACACAGGCATTATCAGTAACTGGTTATACTAGGTACATCTATTCACGTTATACCAGCATATCATACTGGATCAGGTACATCTATTCAGATTTACACAGGCATTATCAGAAACTGGTTATACTAGGTACATCTATTCACGATTATACACAGGCATTATCAGTAACTGGTTATACTAGGTACATGTATTCACGATTATACACAGGCATTATAAGGAACTGGTTACACTAGGGACATCTATTCACGATTATACACAGGCATTATCAGTAACTGATTATACTAGGTACATCTATTCACGATTATACACAGGCATTACCCCTAACTGGTTACACTAGGTGCATCTATTCATGCTTATGCACAGGCATTACCAGTATCTGATTACAGTAGGTACATGTATCCACTATTATCCACACACATTACCAGTATCTGTTTGCGCTAGGTATATCTATCCACTATTATCCACACAGACTACTAGTAAAATATTATCTGGTTACCTTGGGTACATCTATCCACTATTATCCACACACATTACTAGTATCTGATTACCTTGGATACATCTATCCACTATTATCCACACACACTACTAGTAAAGTAGTATCTGATTACCTTGGGTACATCTATCCACTATTATCCACACACATTACCAGTATCTGATTACCTTGGATACATCTATCCACTATTATCCACACACATTACTAGTATCTGATTACCTTGGATACATCTATCCACTGTTATCCACACACATTACTAGTATCTGATTACCTTGGGTACATCTATCCACTATTATCCACACACATTACCAGTATCTGATTACCTTGGATACATCTATCCACTATTATCCACACACATTACTAGTATCTGATTACCTTGGGTACATCTATCCACTATTATCCACACACATTACCAGTATCCGATTACCTTGGGTACATCTATCCACTATTATCCACACACATTACCAGTATCTGATTACCTTGGATACATCTATCCACTATTATCCACACACATTACTAGTATCTGATTACCTTGGATACATCTATCCACTATTATCCACACACATTACCAGTATCTGATTACCTTGGGTACATCTATCCACTATTATCTACACACATTACCAGTATCTGATTACCTTGGATACATCTATCCACTATTATCCACACACATTACCAGTATCTGATTACCTTGGATACATCTATCCACTATTATCCACACACATTACCAGTATCTGATTACCTTGGGTACATCTATCCACTGTTATCCACACCCATTACTAGTATCTGATTACCTTGGTTACATCTATCCACTGTTATCCACACACATTACCAGTATCTGATTGCCCTACGTACATCTATCCACTATTATCCACACCCATTACAGGTATCTGATAACCTTGGGTACAAATAACCACTATTATCCACATACATTACCGATATCTTATTAGCCTAGGTACATCTATCCACTATTATCCACACATATTACCAGTATCTGATTACTCTGGCACATCTAAATCAGTACGAGCTGAATCATCAACTCATTACCATGGACTCATTTACCCCTTTAATACCCATACCCCTATTATCAATAATTAATTAAACCTGGCATATCTAATCTCTGGTTCACGTGCAGGGGTGATTACACTATCTAAGCCTAGCCTCTCGTCATGCACTGATATTAACATCAACATAAGCAGTAGGTCACACACACATACGTAACATCTATATTTAGCACTGTGCGTAATAGTGTCAAGCACAATTAGACACATGGACGTCACAAATAGCTAGTATGCACATTTGCGTGCCCCCTAGTGTGTGTTTTCAGACACTTTTTTTTTTATCTTGAAGATAACGCCGCCTATCATGGATAAGTCTGCCTATCATGGATAAGTCTGAATAGACTTGTTTTCACCATTAGACAGTTTGTCGATAGAAAGCCCAAGCCTACACTTTTACCGACCCAAGGGATTTTTAACCTCCCACACCACATAGACAGGGTATGAGAGCAACTGGCCTTTGATGTCGCTGTAAGTTCTACACAGCGGTGGAAATCCAAATTGGCAGAGGTGGGGCCACAGGGAATCGAACCACCGACCTTCAGATTAGGAGTCCGACCTAGAAAAAAGTCAGACACTCTAACCACTCTGCCACAGAGAACAGCACAAGGGATAGGTTAGTAGGCTGGTAGACCAGAGGGCAGGAATAGCGCGTGGTGGTTAGAGTTAGTCTAGGATGAATAATTAATTAGCTCTTAGACGGAAAGGCCGTCATGAAAAGGATGGTCTTGTATTGAAATAGAGGACAATCATCTGCACATCATTAAGGCAATGGGCCGTCATGAAGGGAAATGGCCTTCAGGAAGGAAAACGGCTGTCATGAAGGGAAATGGCCGTCATGAAGGGAAAGGACCGTCATGAAGGGAAATGCCCGTCATGAAGGCAAAGTGTTGCCATGAAGGGAAATGACCATCATGAAGGGAATTTGCACTCATGATGAGAAAGGGCCGTCATGAAGGAATCAGACCGTCATTAAGACAAAGGGCCGTCATTAAGACAAAGGTCCGCTATGAAAGCAAAGGACAGTCATTAAGAAAAAGGGCCGTCATTAAGACAAAGGACCGTTATGAAAGTAAAGGGCTACCATTAAGAAAGAGGGCCGTCATGAAGGGGAAGGACGTCGTGAATGCATATGACCGTCATGACGGGAAGAGGCCGTCATGAAAATACCGTCATGAAGGGAAAGGCCCGTCATGCTGGGACATGACCGTCAGGAAGGGAAATGTCCGTTATGAAGGGGAATGAACCATCATGAGAGGAAAGGGAGCTATGAATGGGAATGAGCCGTCATGAAGGGAATGAGCCGTCATGAAGGGGAATGACCAGTCATGAAGGGAAATGATCGTCATGCATGGAAGGGCCATCATGAAGGGGAATAAGCTGTCATGAAGGGAAAGTGACGTCATTGAGGCGTCCTATTGGTTACCTACTTTTGACAGAAACCAGGCCGTTGGCACCAGGACCCAATTTTCCACTCAGTCACCTTATCCTGATACTGATCCCACCAGTCCGTTCCTTATCCTAATAATGCCGACCACCAGCCTAAGTAGCGGCAAGTATCAATTTGGTAAGTCATCGTTTAGATCAGGCCAGGTTTCAAGCTCCCGACCTTCCGATTGAGGAAGCCTACACTCTACCCAGTTCGGCCACCGCGTCTGGTCCAAACCAGGAAGGGTGGTGGCAGGACAGTTAACAGTCTGTCAATCACCCCCCCCCCCCCTCCACACACACACCTACTCGTCCTTACTGCGCAGTTTCACACCCTCATGCAGTAGCAGCAGCAATTGAAGTCCCTAGATGCTAACTAAATGAGCCCAGAGTGTCATTACTACATTAGTTTGGTCCTACTGAAGTGGCTAAATAACCAATCTTAAATAATCAATCTTAATCCGCTAAAGGGGCTGTCACATTACGATGCATCATGCCATTATACGCCGATGTATGTGATTTTTGGCCGATATGTCGGGATACGTCGTTATGTGTTACGCATGCATTAGGCGCTTGTTGGTATACGTACGTCAATGTATGTCAATGTTCATCGAGATATGGTGTCACACGTCAGGGGGTCGGCAAAGTTTTGTGCAGGCACAAATCTTTCGACGTATGACAATGTTTGACAATGTGTGGATTTGAGTCCGCGGTATGTTATGTATGCAATAGGGGTACTTTGATGAACATTAGACATACGCTAGACAAATGTTGTTCACTACATTGCACTATGTTGCACTACGTTGACCTACATTAAAGGCAGTGCGAATGTACAGCCCACATACTGACAATGTATGGATAACGTATGCCAAAGGTATGCCTAATGTATGTCTAAAGTACGTTTAGCATTTCTCCAGCATGTCTTGACGTATGTAACATATGAGGTGTAGTTCTGGCCATCGAATAACGTATATAACCTTCACCGGCGTTCTGTGAACGTACCGTGAGTGTAATTCGAACATTTTTCGCCAGGAGGTACATTAGCCATACATTGGTCATACATTGGTGATACACTATGTATACAGTATATATACATCCAACTTTGTCCCCCACGCTGAAAGGTTTCGTGATTCTCGACATAAAAAAGTGATTTGGCCGCACGTTTGCGAGATGTGCCATAATGTGACAGGGCCTTCACATCAAAACCATGCTCACCGTCAGCATGCCCTCAAGGCCTGCTCGATTCCTAAATCCAGCCCTACCCACCACCCTTCGACCCATATTCCACTTTCAGGATACAGTCTCCACACCTCATCACACTGATACTCTCCCACTCGACTAATTAGCTTAACCTCCCCCTTCATCCGCATATTCTTAAAATTTAATTTCTCTGTCAATTCATTTGCTGATTCCTGTCTACTTTTTCAGGGTACTGTTCTTATTTCGCAGATAACTGAATTGTCATTAAGACTAGAAGGCATATCTATCTATGTGTGTTTGTTGGTGTTTTTTTTTTTTGTGATGGCGTATTTACACTGCACATAACGAATAAAGGGCGCATTCCATATACGCGTAATGCGTAATGCGAATGCGAATGCGAATGCGACAAAAAATCTAAATGCCTTGAAACCTATGAGGTACATTCCATATACGCGTAATGCGTAATGCGAATGCGAATGCGTCAGAAATTCATTATCCTGATCGCTCCATGTAGCGATCGGTGCGTAATGCGTAATGGGTAAAGGCCGTGCGAATAGAAAAGCATCAGTCGCATTTCTCCATTGATATAAGGCTGGAGGAGGCGACTGATAATTATGGACAGCCGTTTTGTTGAACAAAAAGGACGGTCCTAACATGACTCAGTTTAGGATGTTAGGACCGTCCCAATCGGGAGACTGACGGTTATGGGAAAGCTAAAAATGCTACCATATGCACAGAAATATGAATACTTATCTATAATTTGGTTATAATAAAGGTAGGAACCCCCATGTGACGTACACAAAGTTACATAGATATAAATGCAATATTTGGTCATATACAGAGCAGTATGGAGAAGGGGACAGTGCAAACATGTAGGTTTATGCGGCGGACCTGTTAGAAAGCAGTCTTCAAGGGTGGTGGGGGTTCGGGTTGGTAAAAATGCTACCAGAGCCACAAAAATATGAATACTTATCTATAATTTGGTTATAATAAAGGTAGGAACCCCCATGTGACGTACAAAAAGTTACATAGATATAAATGCAATATTTGGTCATATACAGAGCAGTATGGAGAAGGGGACGGTGCAAACATGTAGGTTTATGCGGCGGACCTGTTAGAAAGCAGTCTTCAAGGGTGGTGGGGGTTCGGGTTGGTAAAAATGCTACCAGAGCCACAAAAATATGAATACTTATCTATAATTTGGTTATAATAAAGGTAGGAACCCCCATGTGACGTACAAAAAGTTACATAGATATAAATGCAATATTGGGTCATATACAGAGCAGTATGGAGAAGGGGACGGTGCAAACATGTAGGTTTATGCAGCGGACCTGTTAGGAAGCAGTCTTCATATTTGGGACGGTCCTAACATCCCTCAAAGCAAGCTAAACTGAGCCATGTTTGGACCATCCCATTCTGTGTGTGTGTGTCTGTGTGTGTGTCTCTGTGTTGTGTCTCTGTGTCTCTGTGTGTGTCTGTGTCTGTGTCTCTGTTGCTGTGTGTGTGTCTCTGTGTGTGTCTCTGTGTTTCTGTGTGTGTCTGTGTGTGTGTCTGTGTGTGTGTCTCTGTGTTGTGTCTGTGTGTCTGTGTGTGTCTGTCTGTGTGTCTGTGTGTGTGTATATGTGTCTCTGTGTGTGTCTCTGTGTCTGTGTGTGTCTGTGTGTGTGTGTGTCTCTGTGTTGTGTCTCTGTGTCTCTGTGTGTGTCTCTGTCTGTGTATCTATGTATGTGTGTGTGTCTCTGTGTCTGTCTCTGTGTGTGTCTCTGTGTGTATGTGTGTCTGTGTGTGTCTCTTTGTCAGAGACACAGAGACACAGACACACACACACAGACACAGTCACACACACACAGACACAGACACAGACACACACAGAGACACGGAGACACAGACACACACATAGAGACACACACAGAGACACAGAGTCACACACACTCTTTATATACTTTTTATATACTTCACTGCATAACGCATAACGCATAACGCAATACGCATTACGCGTATATGGAATGCTGGCATTCGCATAACGCATAATGCGTAAGGCATACCGCATTACGCATTACGCGTATATGGAATGCGCCCTTAAGTCGCTTCGCTGCTTGTTTTCATCGCTGAACAGCTATAGTCTCAATTTGGTAGTTGCCTTGTCATCTTAGCTGTTACTGGCTAGCCTTAATTATGCTAGTTCTTTTGGTGCCACACTTGCAACATTTTGGTATCTTGCGTGAGAGGTCAGTACAGACTACTACAACTGGTACAGCGAGGGATTACAGGAAGCAACAAAGGGAATACAGGAGACCTCAAATCGGACGGGTGGGTGGGTGGAAGAGTCTGGGGCTCGTTCAGATTCTTGAAGAGAAGTGCAGGTGTCAACAGCAGCCGAGTGCGTAGTTCTGGGAGAAGGCTGCAGGGGGAGTTTCAATGTAGAGTGCCGATATCCGGTCACGGTTTGTTGTTGTTATTGGTTTACATCCTGGCAACATCTAAGGTCATCTCAGGATTGGTAGCGACTTGTGACAGTGCAGACTCGTGGGAACTTAGTGCTGCCCCACTGGGAGACCAAGCGGTCGACAGCATGACACACTCTCCCACCTCGTCATATTAGCCTGATGATGTGCTAACCAGTCCTTGTCCTATCCTATTAATGCCAAGCGCCAAGCTAGGTAGCTACACGTATCAATTTTGTATGTCATTGGTTTTACTTGACTGGGAATCGAACTCCCGACCTTCCGCACCAACTTTAACCTGATGCTGAAAACGGGTGATTGTGAGAAATAAACATTTCAACAAACGACGCAAAATTACACCTTATTAACGCTAATCTACGGCCACCTGGCACTGCAGTCAGCCTGACCGCAAGCCCTGATGCGCCATCTAGTGTCTATCACAGCAACTAATCCTCCTATTGGGAACAATTGTATTCACGTTGTGTGTCATGTAAATTGTAATGTCCGCCGTACATTTGACATAAACACGTAGCGCACCCTGACCATCACCTGTCGGCAGGCTCCCCGATTTATTAAATCTCCCCGATTTATTAAATCTCCCCGATTGATTAAATCTCGTAAGTTGACAGCCTTATAGAAGCAGGTGTTCGACCATTAAGGGGCTGTCACACTACGATGTATGGCCTTAGCGGATAACAACGTATGCGATTTTCTACCAAGACGTCAGCATACGGCGTCATAGGTTATGTATATGTTGGGCATATGTCGAGTACACTCGGGATACGCCGTCATAGGTTGTCATAGGTCGGTGTAGGTCGAACCACTAAAAATTGTTTGTGCATGTTCAACATTTTCAACATTTGTCGCCGTATGGCTCATATATGTTTCTCATACGCTCGGCATAAGTCAGAATACGTTATGCACACGTTAGGGGTAGGTCGGGATAGGGTGTAACACGTTAGCCATATGTTGAACCGGCACCCTCCGCGTATCTCTGGCGTATGCCTAACGTTCCGGTAATGTGTGCGAGTGAGCTGGGGGTACGCCAGCATGTGCTGGCATATCCCTAGCGTACTGTGAGCATATGGCGAGCGTATGCCCAGTGTGTTGGCTGTCGGCGGCGGTGACCAATCACATGACCGGGGCATGGCCTAAAGGTGATTGCATACATCACACATACACTTTGCACACGTTACAAATAAGTTTTGAATACATTTTGCACAAGCTACTCATACTTCGCTATACGCCAGGCATACGTTAGCCATACACCAGCCATGCACTCCGTGTATGCTTCATACATTGCTGAGACCGCCCCCACTGCAAAAAGTTTGCCGTATGGCAACCTATTTTGATTTAATTTTATTTCAACACATTACACACGCCGCCGCCATACGTCGTAGTGTGACAGGGCCTTTAGGCTACCTAGGCTCCTTCATTTGTACCCGTTTCCTCGCCTGACGTTGTCGCTTACTCCAACAGAGAAAACCGGATGCGGTGGCTGAACCGGTAGAGCGCAGGCTTATAAAATTGATACTTGTCGCTTCCTATATTGGCGCTTGGAATTAATAGGATAGGGCAAGGACTGGTTAGGTCAGTGTGAGGATAATGTGACTGAGTAGGATATCAGGTCATGGTCTCCCAGTGGGATCAGCAATATAAAGTCGCCATGAGTGCGCACTGTCACAAGTCGGCACCCATCCTGATATGACCTTAGATGTTGCCAGGACGTAAAACTCCCAACAAACAAACAAGCAACAGATACCACTTACTAAAATCGAGCTTGCTTGCAATGTTTGATATTGTTTGCTAAACTTATAACCACTTACTACACTTGGGACTGCTTCGTACGCTTGATGCTGTTTACTAATTGTACACTTACTCCACTTTAGGATACATGCTAAGCTTGATGCTACTTGCTACACTGCTTACTAAATGTAAGTCTGCCTCATACACTCAAGACTACTTGCTATGCTTGATGGTGCTTGCTAAACTGACTGCTGTTTACTAAGCGTAAGCCCGTCCTGATATAACCTTAGATGTTGCTAGGACGTAAAACAACAACAAACAAACAAACAAACTAAGCATAAGACCACTTACTACACTTCAGGATGCTTGCTAGGCTTGATGGTGCTTACTGTACTGACTGCTGTTACTAGGCTGAATACCACATAATACACTTCAGGATACTTGCTAGGCTTGATGTAGATACTAGATTCACCACATACTTGTAGTACGTGGGTGAATGACAACGTAGTCTAAATACTGTCGAAAATAGCTTTAGTATGGAACAGGAAGTAGAATTCCTGGCTCCAGTATCACATGGGTACTTATATTGGCACAGAGTTGGTGAAATAGGAGAGAATGCAAAAAGGGCAGGTGGTCGATTTCACTTTTAAATTCACAGAGTTGGTGAAATGGGAGAGAATGCAAAAAGGGCAGGCCATCGATTTCACTTTTAAATTCTATTAAACTAGATATTTTATAATATTTTTCAACTCAAAGGTAGCGGGGAAATATATGAAGAGATATATAAAGAATATGTGTTGCTTCTTAGATTGTGAATTTAAGCTCTCATTTCATTTCCCCACTTTTTTGACAGCTTTTATATAGGGTTGGCATTCACCTGTGTACTGCAAGTATGGGTGAATCCTTTATCTAGGCTTGATGGTGTTTGCTAAACTTACTGCTGCTTACTGCGTGTAAGACCACTTACTACAGTTTATGATACTAGGTATGCCTGGTGCTAGTTGCTACACTGACTGCTGCTTACTAAACATAATTCCGCTTCCTAGACTTGACAATGCTTGCTGTGCTTGCTACGCTTGCTGCTGATGCTCCCCATGACACCAGGACACCAGGAGACCACGACACTATGACACCCTGACACCCTGACACCATGACACCATGACACCATGACACCATGACCCCATGACACCATGACACCATGCCCCCATGCACCACGACACTATAACACCATGATACCATGACACCATGACACCATTACACCATGCACCACGACACTATTACACCATGACACCATGACACCACGACACCACGACACCTCGACACCACGACACCACGACACCACGACACCACGACACCAGGACACCACGACACCTGGACACCAGGACACCAGATACCAGTGCACCACCACACCAGGAGACCAGGACACCAACCCCGCTAATAAAGCAACGTTGCTGTAAGTGATCCACTCAGAGTGATACATGGAGCGGACCGCCTGCCCGGGTTAAACCCACGTCTCTCCCGTCTCCACCACCTCACCACCTCATGCATCACCATCTGCCCTTCTACGTAGTGTGTACACCTGGCGGCATGCCTATGCTAAGTGGAATTAGACACCCCCCATCCCCACCCCCACATCACTCTGCCGTTTACCCATCTGTTTGGTGTTCACCCATGTGTGTTGTGTTATTCTATGTGCCTTGTGGTTATCCATATGTGTGGTGTTCACCCATGTATATTGTGTTGATTTATGTGCCTTGTGTTACCAATATGGGTGGTGTTCACCCATGTATATTGTGTTGATTTTTGTCCCTTGTGTTTACCCATCTGTGTGGTGTTCACAGATGCGTGTTGTGTTATTATATGTTCCTTGTGGTTATCCATAATGTCTGGTGTTCACCCATGTATATTGTGTTGATTTTTGGGCCTTGTGTTTACCTATCTGTGTGGTGTTCACCCATGTGTGTTGTGTTGATTTATGTGCCTTGTGTTTAACCATCTGTGTGGTGTTCACTGATGTGTGCTGTTATTCTATGTGCCTTGTGGTTATCCATTTGTGTGATGTTCACCCATGTGCCTTGTGTTGATTTATGTGCCTTGTGTTTAACCATCTGTGTGGTGTTCACTGATGTGTGGTGTTATTATATGTGCCTTGTGGTTATCCATATGTGTGGTGTTCACCCATGTGCCTTGCATTGATTTATGTGCCTTATGTTTACCCATCTGTGTGGTGTTCACTCATGTGTGTTGCGTTGATTTATGTGCCTTTTGTTTAACCATCTGTGTGGTGTTCACCCATGTGTCTTGTGTGGATCTATGTGCCTTGTGTTTACCCATCTGTGTGGTGTTCACCCATGTGTGTTGTGTTGATCTATGCGCCTTGTGTTTACCCATCTGTGTGGTGTTCACCCATGTATATTGTGTTGATCTACGTGCCTTGTCTTTACCCATCTGTGTGGTGTTCACCCATGTGTGTTGTGTTATTCTATGTGCCTTTTGTTTACCCATCTGTGTGGTGTTCACGCAGGTATATTGGGTTGGTCTATGTGCCTTCTGCTTATGCATCTGTGTGCTGTTCACCCATGTGTGTTGTGTTGATCTATGTGCCTTGTGTTTACCCATCTGTGTGGTGTTCACCCATGTATATTGAGTTGATGTTTGTGCCTTGTGCTTCTCCATCTGTCTGCCTTGTGTGCACCCATTGGTGTGGTATTCACCCATGTGTGTTGTGTTGATCTATGTTCCTTGGGTTTACACATCTGTGTGGTGTCCACTCATGTCTGTTGTGAGGATCTATGTGCTTTGTTTTACCCTTCTGTGTGGTGTTCACGCATGTATATTTAGTTGATATTTGTGCCTTGTGCTTATCTATCTGTGTGGTGTTCACCCATTTATATTGAGTTTATA
Source organism: Branchipolynoe longqiensis (assembly GCA_030323885.1). Classification (NCBI taxonomy): domain Eukaryota; kingdom Metazoa; phylum Annelida; class Polychaeta; order Phyllodocida; family Polynoidae; genus Branchipolynoe; species Branchipolynoe longqiensis. The sequence continues at coordinate 103,541,152 of CM059191.1, read as the reverse complement.
TTTGTGCCTTGTTCTTCTCCATCTGTGTGGTGTTCACCCATGTGTGGTGTGTTGATCTATGTGCCTTGTGTTTACCCATCTCTGTGGTGTTCACCCATGTGTGTTGTGTTGATTTATGTGCCTCGTGTTTACCCATCTGTGTGGGGTTCACCCCTGTGTGTTTTGTTGATCTATTGCCTTGTGTGCACCCATCTGTGTAGTGTTCACCCATGTGTGTTGTGTTGATTTATGTGCCTTGTGCATACACGTCTGTGTGGTGTTTACCCATGTCTATTGTGTTGATCTATGTGACTTGTGTATACCCATCTGTGTGGTGTTCACCCATGTATATTGAGTTGATATTTGTTCCTTGTGCTTCTCCATCTGTGTGGTGTTCACCTATGTGTGTTGTCTTGATTTATGTGCCTTGTGTGCACCCATCGGTGTGGTATTCACCCATGTGTGTTGTGTTGATCTATGTTCCTTGGGTTTACAAATCTGTGTGGTGTTCACCCATGTGTGTTGTGTTGATGTATGTGCCTTGTTGTAAAATTCTGCGATTAAGTATATATTGAGTATTGAGATGGCTAAATAAGAAACAGTACTCCCTTTATAATGCTCACTCCGGGGGAGGGAAGCAGTGCCCCTTTAAGCAGAATCCACCCCCCCCCATATCTCACCCAGCCACACTGTATCTGTCATGTTAGGTAATCCCACGATAGCCAGGTGGTGGCCAGAGCTGGGTGGGAGGAGGGTGAGTCCTTAAAGCAGCCAATGGTGAACTATGTTAGGGAGAGATCATGCGTGAGAGGACTAACTGGTGTGCATGAGTGTTATGGCCAATGAGAAGGTCTCTAATACCCCTGTCACACTACGACGTAATGAGCGAACGTGAGTGTAACGTGGTGATATTTCGTCATTACGTTGATGTACGTTGGATTACGTTATGGTGACGTCATAATGACGTTAGACTGACGTCGAGCTACGTCACATTACGCCGTGTTACGTCGAGTTACGTCGAGGTTTTGGACATGTTCAAAACTTTCGACGTATCTCAACGTGAATCCGCTACGTCGGGATGACGTGACAATGACGTTAGGTAGACTTTCCGCGATCGTTATAGCAGCGTAAATGACGTTAGAGTCACGTTATGTCACGTCAGAGCGACGGCCCGGGTGGGAGCAATGTGTGGGCAGCGTTCAATTAACGGGGGTCGGACGTAACGGAACGTCGGCCGAGCGATACGATGACGGGTCGATAACGTCGTTATAACGTGTTGCGAACGTGTCGTGACGTAGTTCACGTCATTGACGATCGCGTAGCGTTTTGATAACGTGACTAACGTGATCCGAACCCCAGCCTTATATACCCAGACATCTACCCTGCGACGGGTGTTTTGTACTTTTCGATCACGTTACGGTCACGTTACGGTCACGTTACGGTCACGTTACGCTCACGTTACGCCGACGTTACTTTCACGTTACGCTCACGTCAACTACGCGGCATTCACGTCCACAATTTGCATATTACGCCGATAACTTCGACGTAAAATACTTATTTTCACGTTCTGCCTACGCTGACGTTGTCACGTCGTAGTGTGACAGGGCCATTATCAATATATAAGTGAATACAAATAAGCAATCAGTCTTATCTATCTACACTTCTGCTGGGCCCATATGCATGGAGCAGTGTTAGCAGCATGTGGTGTTAACCCTCTAACACAGGGTAGCTAACACCAGTTATCGGCGGCGTCGAGAACTATGTCACGCCGTATGCATGGGCGCTTAAATGGTGAGTGTTAGCTAAACGAGAATGTTTACTTTACATTCATCGATTTGACAATATTAATATCACCGCCAATGCGGTGGCAGCATTAATCTCGCTTCGTTTTTAGGGTTAATTTGATAAAATGTCACTTATTGCATATGTAATTCTGTAAAATATGATAGCATTGAATAGATTTGCGGTTCATCCTGACACTAACCTAACACTAACACCGCTGTAAACCTGCTATGAGCAGGGGTTAGAATTTCCAACTTTAAACACGCGGTGTTTGTCTAACACTGCTCCATGCACACCGACTTTTCGACGCTAAACCAGAAATCCCACCCTAACCGCGGTTTGGCTCGCTAACACCGCTCCATGCATACGGGCCCTGGTGCTGAACTCGGATCGTGTGTTGTCTCGTGTGCCATATCTACTATGGGGTAAGCTCTAGCATGTAATTTATCTAATACAGATATGAACAGGGGGAACTTTGAATCGTAAGCCTTATTATGCAGGATATTATGCCTTATGCAGGATATTAAGCCGTATGCAGGATATTACGCCTTATACCGGATATTAGGGTAGTCTAGCCTTGTTGAGCAGTACGGCTAATAACATGAGTGAACATAATGAAAGTAACCATAACCTATGTCTACCGCCTAACGGGATCGCCCATCAATAGCATTTAAACGCCCGCATATATGACGTGCGGGGACCCGCAAATACGGGATTATGCTTACCCATCTGTGTGGTGTTCACCCATGTATATTGAGTTGATATATGTGCCTTGTACTTAGCCAATTGTGTGGTGTTCACCCATGTGTTTAATATAATCTGTTATTCACCCATGTGTGTTGTGTTGATTTATGTGCCTTGTGTTTACCCATCTGTGTGGTGTTCACCGATGTGTGTTGTGTTATTCTATGTGCCTTGTGTGCACCCATCTAGTTGGTGTTCACCCATGTGTGTTGTGTTGATTTATGTGCCTTGTGTTTACCTATCTGTGTGGTGTTCCCTCATGTGTGTTGTGTTGATCTATGTTCCTTGGGTTTACCCATCTCTGTGATGTTCACCGATGTGTGTTGTGTTGATCTATGTGCCTTGTGTTTACCCATCTGTGTGGTGTTCACCCATGTATGTTGAGTTGATCTATGTGCCTTGTGCTTACCCAATTGTGTGGTGTTCACCCATGTATGTTGAGTTGATCTATATGCCTTGTGTGCACCCATCTGTGTGGTGTTCACCCATGTGTGTTGGGTTGATATAGGTGCCTTGTGCTTACCCATCTTTGTGATGTTCACCCATGTGTGTCGTGTTGATATATGTCCCCTGTGTGCATCCATCTGTGTGGTGTTCACCTATGTATATTGTGTTGATCTATGTGCCTTGTATTATATTGTGTTTATCTAGCTGCCTTGTGCTTACCCATCTCACCCACTCATCCACACACCCACTCATCCACTCACCCACTCACCCACTCACCCACCACCATATCTATGTACATCACATCTCCTGCTCAAGTTTATCTCAGCCAAACCTTCTCTAAACCTCGCCCCCACCCCCCAACATTCTTTCCCACCACCATAGAGTCAACTACCCCTCCCTCCACCCCCACCCCCCTCACACATACACCCCTCCCATCTCGGATCAATTGATCACTCCCCTCATAAAGCAAACAACAAATCTGAAAACGAGGCTGTTGGAGCTCGGGACACCCGACCTCAGGCCGGCGCCGGGGCCTTCACTGACACTCCCCGAAGAAAATATGATCGATTTTTCGTTTCGGGCGCCCGACCAGGAATGACAGCAAATCGCATCTTCTTGTCTGGTAAATTTAGATAGATGTGAAGGGAAGTCCCGGTGCCGTGCCAGATCTCGCGCCAGATCTCGCGGTGCAGACGAGATCTCGCCGCGACAGACGACAGAATCGCGTTACGACGGACGCGCTCCAAGCGGGGGCGGCTGGTACTTCCGGTCGGCGCAGTTTTAGTACCCCCATTGGCGGCCATTTTGTTTGTGTCGTTTTTGTTTGTTTCGGGAGTCAATTTTGGCTTAATATTTTGTCATATTGGTTGGTTGGTTGTTGGAGTTTTGCGTCCTGGCAACATCTAAGGTCATATCAGAATGGGTACTGACTTGTGATAGTGCACACTCATGGCAACATTATAGTGCTGCCCCACTGGGAAATCAGGCCACCAGCATCATGACCTGATATTCCACTCAGTCACATTATCCTGACACAGAGCCAACCAGTCCTTGCCATGTCCTAATAATGCCGAGCGCCTGGCTAAGAAGTGACAAGCATCCATTTTGTAAGTCATCGGCTTGACTCGACCTGAACCCCAGACTTTTCGCATGGGAAGCCTGCGCTCTACCCAATCGGCCCCCAAGTCCGGCAAGGCACTCGGAACAACCCGACGATCACTCAGGCGTGACCATCTCCGCCGATGCTGGCGCCGCCTGCCGGCCACCGGAAGTGAATCTGCGGAATATCTATGCGCGCCTGGGTTAGTGTGTCACGTGACTTGACGAGGGGTACATTAATCTCGCATCGCGGGAAATAGTCCGTCTTTCCGCGAGAGGAAAAGAGCCCCCCCTCCCTACATGGATATCGCTTAAAGATCCGCTAACACGACAATGATTCCGATTAATTCTCTTGTTGTGCTTCTTATCTTCATTCCAGTAAAGCTGCATAGTCCGATTAAAATATCAAATTTTCAAAACCAAACCCGAAGCAATTAAATGAAGAGTTCAGGCGCAAAACCACGTAAACGCCGATCCAAAAATTGAGTTTAAATAAAATATGTTTACCTGAAAATAAGTTTTAATCTCACTAATCCCAGGTTTTATATGAACACATGGCTATGGAGCAATATACAGAACAGTAGGAATATAAAAATAAAATCTTGTTGAAGGTTTGATTCCAATGTTTCTCTCCATTTTTGGATTGATGCTTACCTGGTTTTGCGCCTGATAGCTACTGGTGCACTTATTAAGCATTTGTCACCACATAGAAGGGAATACTGACGGAATTTAATATAATCTGTTATTGCAGCAACCTCTGCCATTGGAGTTTTGGCATGCTTGCCCAAATTAATGTTGCATCTTTGCACTTCAAATATCTCAAAATTTAGTCATTTAAAATAAAAGTAACTTCAAATGAAAGTAAGGTAGATTATAACTATCAACCTCATATATTTATCTCAGACAATAATAGAAATTGAAAGCTATCAGACTACATTTATTCAACTTTAAGCAGGGGAAATTTCAATCGTGGACAATTAGTCTTCCTCATTCCGCTGTTCCTTGCCATATCCCAGTAAAACAAGTTGCTAGGCTCGGTAGTGATAGGCGTCAATATTTAAAGTCATTGGTTTGACTTGGCGGGGACTCCTCAAGATAATTGTCCACATGGGAAGAGTGCTCTCAACTCATTCAATCATCCCACCTACTTTTGCCATTCTCAGGTGCATTATGGCTGTCCCCTTTACATAACTCAGCACACCCATTATGTATCCATGGCTATACCCATGTACATAACTCAGCACACCCATTATGTAACCATGACTGTACCCATGTACATAACTCAGCACACCCATTATGTACCCATGGCTGTACCCATGTACATAACTCAGCACACCCATTATGTATCCATGGATATACCCATATACATAACTCAGCACACCCATTATGTACCCATGGCTATACCCATGCACATAACTCAGCACACCCATTATGTATCCATGGCTATACCCATGTACATAACTCAGCACACCCATTATGTATCCATGGATATACCCATGTACATAACTCAGCGCACCCATGATGTACCCATGGATATACCCATGTACATACCTCAGCACATCCATGATGTACCCATGGCTATACCCATGCACATAACTCAGCACACCCATTATGTACCCATGGCTATACCCATGTACATAACTCAGCACACCCATTATGTATCCATGGCTATACCCATGTAAATAACTCAGCACACCCATTATGTACCCATGGTTATACCCATGTACATAACTCAGCACACCCATTATGTATCCATGGCTATACCCATGTACATAACTCAGCACACCAATTATGCATCCATGCATATACCCATGTACATAACTCAGCACACCCAGTATGTATCCATGCATATACCCATGTGCATAACTCAGCACACCCTGTATGTATCCATGGCTATACCCATGTAAATAACTCAGCACACCCATTATGTACCCGTGTCTATACCCATGTACATAGCTCAATATACTGCAAGTCTATGTAATAGAAAAGGAAAGTTTGTTTTATTTAACAACACCTCTAGAGCACATTGCTTTTTATCATGGGCTATTGGACTTCAACATTCTATTCATTACTCCTATATATAACTCCTATATATAACTTAGTCCCTGTATGAGTTCATGTATGCAATACCCTTTATATAACTCAACACACTGCATGCATATTCGCGTTTCGAATTGCTACATAACTCACTACACCATGTGTGCATCCATGTCTATAATTTCCCTTACCTAACTCAGCACACTCCAATCACTTTCATGTCTCAACTTTCCCTCATAACTCAGTACAGCGTTTGCGGGCCTGTGCCTGTACTCTTCATCACTAAGCACAGCACGTGAGCTACCGTTTATATAACTCACCACACCGTGCACGATGGCCATGCGTTCCTAATTAGGCCGCACTGAATGAGTTGAGCGTCCGTTTGCTGTTTTGGAAGATCGGGGTATCTAAACCCATGTGTTTGTGGCTTCGAACCGTGGTCGAGTCAAACCAATGCCTTACAAATGTATATTTGTCACTACCGAGCCAGGCGCTTGGCATTATTAGGATAGGACTGGTTAGCTCAGTGTCAGGATAATAATATGACTGAGTGGGATATCAGGTCATGGTGCTGGTGGCCTGTTCTGCCAGTGGGGCAGCATGATAAAGTTGCCATGAGTGTGTCTTTAGATGTTGCTAGGACGTAAAACAACAACAAACGATCCTAATTAGGCCTGCCCCCTGGTGGTGAGTGATAGGGGCTCGCATACCAACACGCCCCGGGGCCGGTGTGAAATGAAACCCATCAATAACCGATGCCATCATCTCACTTACAGACCACGTGACAAAATGCTACCGGCATGCACTGGAATATGGTTCGTTGTTGGAGTTTTACGTCCTGGCAACATCTAAGGTCATATCAAGACGGGTTCCGACTTGTGACAGTGCGCACACATGGCGACTTTATATACACAAAGTATAGTAAAAGCTTGATTTTGGACTCTGTTTGCGATCTACAAACAGTTACAAGCCATAAACAAAGAAAGAAGAAAACCTAAATTATTATTGAGACAAAATTCGGAAGATTTAAATCAAAATGGATTAGTGCTGTCCCGCAGTGAAAATAAAGTCGCCATCCTCGCTCATAAAACCAGACGCCCTAGCCGAATCGGTAGAGCGCGGGCATCCCGTGCGGGAGAGCGGGCGTTTAATTCCCGGTAGAGTCAAACCAATGACTTACAAAATTGATACATGTTGCTTCCTAGCTTGGCACTCAGCATTAATAGGATAGGGCAAGGAGAGGTTAGCGTAGTGGTGGGATAATGTGACTGGGTGGGGTATTGAGTCATGGTCTTGTGGGCCTGATCTCTCAGTGGGGCAGCACTATAAAGTCACCATGAGTCCGCCCTATCACAAGTCAGTACTCGTCTTGAGATGACCTTAGATGTTGCCACGATGTAAAACTCCAACAACCAACCAATTGCTCCTAAATAAGCAGGAGGCAGTGCCCAGTTGCCTGCGTCCAATTCACGTGGTTTGATTGGATAATTACCACAGTGGGAATAGAATGAGGCGATCAACAAAGTTGGTGACAATGAATATTCACTGCTTTTCAGGTTTTTTTTTCGGATACTTAAAGCCAGCCACACACCTTGCGACAATCGAAATCGCGAGGCCTGACACTGTCATGACAGTCATGAATACTGTGACATTTGTGACATTTGTGACATTTGCTAGCAGGGGTCATCACATGTGATCGCAGATGCATTGGTCAGTGGTGCCCTGAAGCCTGGCTTGGTGCTAAGTGTTGACAGCCGCTCGTTTGATATCTTGCTGCAGGTTTTTATTTTGTTTTGAAAGATAAAAAGAAGCTAGAAGTGGAAGTTGGAAGTTGGAAGTCGGAAGTTGGAAGTTGCTTGACTTTATTTTCTCAGCATCTGCATTCTTTGGTGGTTGGTACTAATGGTAGCTTACTCACGGACAGGTATATATAATATAGTAGGCCCGACTTAAGTGACACTGATTATAAGTAGTGAATGACCGATTCAGCTCCTATTTGGCAGGTCCTATTTGGCAGGTCCTGGTTGGCAGGTCCTGGTTGGCAAGTCCTGTTTGGCAAGTCCTATTTGGCAAGTCCTATTTGGCATGTCCTATTTGGCAGGTCCTGGTTGGCAAGTCCTGTTTGGCAGGTCCTATTTGGCAGGGCCTGGTTGGCTAGTCTTTGTGAACAGGGTCTATTTGATAATTCCTTGTTTGCAGATCCTTAGTAGCAGATACTATTTGGCAGGTACTATTTGGCCGATCCTGGTTGGCAGGTAGTAGTTTGCCAATGCCAGTTGGCAGGTCCTTCATGGCAGGAACTAGTTGGCAGGTACTAGTTGACAGGTATTAGTTGGCAGGTACTAGTTTGCAGGTCCTTGTTGGCAGGTACTAGTCAGCAGATGCTAATTGGTAGATCCTTGTTGGCAGGTCCTGGTTGGTAACCCGAGTTTCTAGTTCCTTGTTGGCAAGTCCTTGTTGGCAGGTCCTTGTTGGCAGGTCCTGGTTGGCAGGTCCTGTTTAGCAGGTCCTGGTTGGCAGGTCCTGTTTAGCAGGTCCTGCTTGGCATCAAACAGGACCTGCTAAACAGGATCTGCTAAACAGTCAGCACACCCAGACCTGCCAACACAGACTTGGTTGGCAAGTCTGTGTTGGCAGGTCCTGGTTGGCAGGCGCTTATTGGCAGGTCCTGGTTGGCAAGTCCGAGTTTCTAGGTCCTGGTTTGCAGGTTCAAGTTGGCAGGTTCTATTCATCAGGTCGAGTTGGCAGGTTATTGTTGTCAAATGCAGTTCGCTGAGCCCTACTCCACATGACAATGTGCCAACTTTGGAGCGCCCCTAAGTCACAACCTGGCATCCAAATGTGGCGAGGTAATATGGGAAGGTCAGGATTGGAGGCGAATCCAAAGTGGTCCTACAGGCGCCTGGAATGTGAGTCATTGAGCCACTGGAGTGCAACCATTTATCATCTTGTTACAATCATTGATTAACGCAGGGAAATTTGAATTGCAAACACATTTAAATTGGTTTTCCTCTTTCCACTGCTGCTTGCCATATCCTAGTAATACAATGGCTCAGGATACACAGGTATAAATGAAGAGTTCAGGCGCAAAACCCCCTAAATGTCAATCCAGAAATCTCATTAAATTAACAGATATTTTCCTCAATGTAATTTTAATTATCAATAATTCAACTCTTTTTAAATTAAATGATTATGGAACAATGCACAACAAAATAGGAATGTACAAACATTAATTGTTTGGCGGTTTTATTGCAATGTTTATCTTTATTTGTGGATTCGCGTTTACGGGGTTTGGCACCTGAAGTCTCCAAAGATTTAGGTCGTTGCTGTGACTTAGTCGCGCTTCAAAGAGAGTTAAATAACGAGATCAACTCAAAGAACCACGAATGAAGTTTTGGAATTATTCTCTGATAGGGGAGTTGTTCTTATTATTATTTTTTAAATATATTATATTCCGAACTGAAGGGTTTTTCTTTGATCAATTAATTGTATTCGTATATATCTTTTGCCAGGTCCGTAGCACTGGTCTTCCGACCGTATGTGTTACAGTTATCTTCGTATTTACAAGCTTTATTTTGCATGGTTTACACAGTAAACGCAAGTGTGAAGTCAATTATGAAATTAAATGAGCAAATAAAAGGAATGTTTGCGAATGACTACTGGGGGATTTCCTACGATGGGATGGCGTGGGTGGGTAGGGGATTGGTGGTGTGGGGGTGGTGATGGTGTGGGTTGCTGGGGTGGCTGTGGATGGGGTGGTGGGTTGGGTTTGATGGGGTGGGTGGGTAGGGGGGTGGTGGTGTGGGGGTGGTGATGGTGTGGGTTGCTGGGGTGGCTGTGGATGGGGTGGTGGGTTGGGTTGTTGATGGGGTGGGTGGGTGGTGGGGTGGTGGTGTGGGGGTGTGATGGTGTGGGTTGCTGGGGTGGCTGTGGATGGGGGGTGGGGGTGGATGGGGGTGCGGTGGATGGTGTGGTGATGGGGTAGGTGGGTGGGGGTGAGTGGGGTTGGTGGCGCGCGGCCTGATGGGGGAGTTTGGCGGTGGGGGCCAGGTTTCGGGAGCGACTGGGATTGGCCTCATCATGCTTTGGGTTGTAAGGAGGATCTGAGGGATGGTCCACGGCGGCTGGCAGGGGCGGGAGGACGGGGAGGAAGGGAGAAGGAAAGGGGGGAGGGGGGGAAGGGGGAGGAGAGGAGGGGAGGGGGTCAAGGGGAAGGGCGGGTGGAGGGGGATGAAGGGGAAGAAAGGGTGGGGAGGGGGCGGGGGGGGGAGGCGGGGTAGGAGCGGCGAAGGAGGGGGAGGAGGGAGTGGCGGGGGAGGAGGTGGGGGGAGGAGGGAGGAGGCGGGGTCGGAGGCGGGAGGAGGGGGGGGGAAGGAGGGGGAAGAAGGGAGTGGCGGGGAGGGTGTGGGAGGAGGGGAGTGGGTCAATGGAAAGGGCGGGTGGAGTGGGGAGGAGGACGAGAAGGAGGGTGGGGAGGGGGAAGGAGGAGGAGGGGAAGGAAGGGAGAGGGGGTGTGGGTTAGGGAGGAAGAGCGAAGGAGAGTGGGAATGTAGGGGAAGTGGAGAGGAGTGGAGAGAGAAGGTCGGGGAGGAGCTGGAGAAGGAAGAAGGAGGGGAGAGGAGGGGCAAGTGTAAAGGAGGAGGAGAATAGGGAAGTGAGCTGGGGGAGGAACGGGTTGTGTAAAGGAGGAGAGGAGGGAATGCGAGCGCGGGAAACAGGGAAGTGAGAAGGATAAGATTGGAGTAATTCAACGGAAGTCGGAGAGGTGAGGAGGAGCGGAGGGGAAAGGTGAGGAGAGGGTGACATGTCGGTGTGTAGCGGGGTGTGTGTCAGGGCTTTGTGTGTGGGAGGGGGTTGCGTGTGTGTGTGTGGGACTGGGAGGGGGAGCTGTATGTGGGGGAAGCGGTGGAATGGTTTGAAGGGGTGCTGACTGAAGCTGTGTCGATGTGTGTGGGTGTTGGTGTGAGTGTGGGTGTGAACAATATAAGACGAAACCGAAAACACATTTTTTAAATTAAGGAAAAACAGATCAGACCAACAAACACGACAAAAAATCAATACACGGCAAGATACGGTCAAAGACACTATAACACTAAGACGGCTCACTCAGCCTGTACTGTGTCATAAAAATGATCAACCCACCACCTGGTGCGATGGCTGTTCTCTTGACAGTTGCTATAATATATGTATAAATGTATATATGAATGTGAAAGATGTGTGATGATGGTGATGCTTATGATGATGCTGATGATGATGCTGATGATGATGCATATTTGTTAATAGCAATTTCATATTGTTGATGTGTATTCATACTTACCTATATGATCTATAATATAATTGTATGTGTTTACATGTGAAACATCAATCAGCAGCTGGGTTGATCAAACCCACCACAAGGTGGTACTGCAAAATTTACATTACCATGGGAGAGATAGGGAGTGAGCTGTCTTAGTGTTATAGGGTCTTTGATACGGTAGAATCATAAAGCCGGTGCAACGTCTAGAATTCCAAAATAAATGATCATAGGTAACAGAACAGTGTGATCATACAATGGACAAAAGACATGAAGTTAATAGTAAGAATACACCAAATAAGCCATACATGTTAAATGTAAGATGCACGTTAAAATATGTTTTAACAAAAACAATAATAAAAAGAAAAAGAGAAAAGAAAGAAGAGAGATAAGATATATAGGATGCCAAATCAATCGTGTGACAGATGGTTCACCGAAGATACAGATAAGGCCAATACACTGTCATGTGTAGATATTACAATAAGAATATCAATGTTAGTTAACGCAAAGGATTTGATGCTGTAGTATGATAACAAAAATAAACAGAATGTACAGGATGGCTTAGAAACAATTGTAGATAAGACACCTTATAACAACATGCACAATCTGGTGAAGCGTGCACAGCTGGAAGAGAGTAAACCAATCTTGGTTACCTACACATCTCAGGACAATCTGAATGTTTAAACAAAAATTTGTTGTTGATTTATACTGCCTATCATGGATAAGTCTGAATAGACTTGTTCTCACCATTAGACAGTTTGTCGATAGAAATCCCGAGCCTACACTTTTACCAACCCAAGGGATTTTTAACCTCCCACACCACATAGACATGGTATGAGAGCAACTGGCTTTTGATGACGCTGTAAGTTATACACAGCGATACCGACATTATCCATTCAAGACCAGATAAACCTAACAGAGATTGTTCATTCATATAGTTATAAGATCTCCTAAGTAAGTGTTAATAAGGTACGCTCACTAAAAAGGGAAGATGTAATGTGTGTGCATACGTAATGAGCTCATGGTTGATTGACAGGTCACGTGATAGACGACGTCACAAGGTTCAGTAAATAGTAAATAAACATTCGCTAAGTAGACTTAACCGTGTCCACACTTCTTTACAGTTAGCACACTGGCCCGGAATGCAAAGAGATGTGGCTTCGAGTCCCGCTCTAAGCGTACTATTTCCCATTTTCATCACCTGACCACAATAGCTACAGAACAACTGAAAATAATAAAACAAGCGGAACCATGGGACTATTACTGTCTAGCGGTGAAAACAAGTCATTAGACTTAACCATTATGGGCAGCATAAATACACCAACACAAACAAAATTTAGTTTTTTAAACAGGAGGGGCGTTCTACCCGATTAAACCCGTGACCAGGTCGTAATCTACTTGACCTAATAAATATTGTATCAGTGTAACAGTGATGGTCCTACATGCAATGAATAAGTATCTGTGTGAGCAGTAAAAACCGTTGTCCGATAGTGTGCACAAGGCGTCAGACCCCAGGCCCACGCCCCCCATTAGGTACCATAGAATCACGCTCAACTCCCTACTGAGTCAGTCTCGGCAACAGCCAGGTTTCCCGCCAAACGCCACGCGTCAATGTCGTCTGCTGTCAGTTTGGTGACAGCAGACGACATTCTGGCGTGGGCGTGAAGAATCTCAGAGCCCCAGATACTCCACCAGGAAACCAGCAAATTCTGATTGGTGAAGGTTGGTAGGTGGCGGAGGGGGTCGGAGGGGGGGGGGGGCGAGTAGCAAAGCATTCCTTCACAAAAATATATAATTACATTATATTACGTGTCTATACATCATATATGCAACTGGAGGAGCGGGACCTAGCTCAAGCGGTAGAGTGTCCACCTGTGAGGGTGTAGGTCATCCTATTGATCCTGCTCAGTGGATCCATTTGCAGTTTGGGCTATATTCCAACCAACCAGTGGTCCACAACTGGTTCATCAAAGGCTGTAGTGTGAGCTGTCCTGTCTCAAAGACCCTATAATACTAAGACGGCTCTCTCAGCCTGTACTGTGTAATCAAAATGATCAAACCCACCACCTGGTGCGCTGGCTGTTCTCTTGGTTAAACAGGTGCTATATTATATGTATAAATGTATATATGAATGTGAAAGATGTGTGATGATGGCGATGCTGATGATGATGCTGATGATGATGTGTATTTGTTCATAGCAATTTCATATTGATGTGTATTCATACATACCTATCTCATGTATAATATAATTGTATGTGTTTACATGTAAAACACCAACCAGCAGCTGGGCTGATCAAACCCACCACAAGGTGGCACTGCAAAATTTACATTACCAGTGAGCCATCTTAGTATTATAGGGTCTTTGCCTATCTGTGGGAAAGTGTATATAAAAGACCCCATGTTGCTTATCGGAAAGAGTAGCCTATGTGGTGGCAGTGAGTTTCCTCCAAAGAAATATGTCAGAATGACCATATGTTTAATGTCCAATAGCCAATGATAAAAATCAATGTGCTCTAGAGGCATCGTTAAATAAAACAAACTTTCCATTTTATGCAACTGGAGGTGAAGGTTGTTCAGGCCACCCATCTACGGGGACAGAGTGCAAGGATAGTGCGAAAATTGGCCTGTAGGGCGAGCATTGGCGCTAGTGTATGATCCTGGCATCCACTAATGGTCACTTAAGAGCGGAACCAATCAAGATAGGCTGTAAACTACTTTAGTCATTTCCAGGATTTGTAGGGCTGATATTAGTTTTCCAAGTTGTATATGAGTATATGGATAGCGATAAACCCTTTATCGCTTGTAATAAGCTCTGTAGTGGTCCTCCCCCCCCCCCCGGTTGCTGGTGGGGGAGCAGGTACCAGCATGCACCTCGGCCCCCAGCCGCCAGAGTGCGGCACTCCATTTGCTCGGAGGTTTTTTTCCACCAACTCATACATCACTACTTGTCTCTGTTATCTGTCCTGATATTACCTTTGCTGTTGCCAGGACGTACAATTCCCAACAACCAACCAACTCTATTATCTTAATGGAAACATTATTATATATATATATGTTTATGTTGGTAAAAATATGTTATTGTCCTATCGCAATAAGTTGCACTGGCCTTTTTCCATTGCTCAGCAAAGTTGGTCCATTTTTTGTAATATGCAAGGTTAGCCTATGTAGATTAATATATGCACGCTGACTGGCATATGAGGAGAGTCCTCAGGGATGTGATAGAATTACGGGGATTCTCTTCCACGGATCCTTTTTCCTGGAAGCTATTAACAAAGATGTAAAAACCGTTAGCCAAAGGAGTTACCAGAGACTCCAAGGTGGGCACAGGATCTAGCAGCTATCTCTCATTATTAACCCAAAATCTGACCAAATAATTAGAAAATAATAATCTGTCTCATTAAATGCATAGATCAACAGATAAATCCTTCTTTTCATTCGAGCTAAATATATCTTCTCGTGATCGCTCGCTGTAGCCATTTCTAGTAATTGGACATGGAAGTGATTTGCCAAAATAAAAATATATGCCATCTCACTCAAGATTTAAACTGGAATCCTCTGAACGAGTCTGAAGATCTACCACTAATTATGACAATGCCAAAATATATGCCAGAAAAGATGTCATCCAGTGGCCGCCCTGGGCGTCATCAATCCCTCAACGATGAGGGTCGTTGGGGCACCATAGATGACTTTGCAACCAGTTTTCTCCCTTTTTCTTTGTTCTGCACTGCCCTCTGGGATTTGCGGAACTCCGCCCCTGGGCAGGAGTTGCTCTGCATCAGGTAGCAACATCGGCTTATCCAAACTCTTAGTCTTCCTAGCTGTATATGTAGGGCACTAAATCCAGATAGGCAATTCATATTGTGATGACGTCATCATAAAGGAGTAGCCTGTCATCTTTGTTGAAAATTCAACAAGCAATTCAACAAGCAAAATTCAACAAGCAATCCAACATCGGCTGGAAACTAAGCTGAAACTAGTCGATAGCCAATCACAACAAAGGCCAGACTGGCCAGAAACCTGCGCCAGAGCAGCGAGAAACCAGTGCGAAACCATTTAAAACCAGCCAGATGCCATCAGAAACTAGGCTGAAATCATGTAAGAGTCAATCTGAAACCAGCCGGAACCAGCGTAATATCAGCTTGATTCCATCTAGAAAACACTCGGAAATCACAGCAAAAGCAACTAGAAACAATGCTGAAAGCATGTTGAAAGCATGTACCAGGTTAGCGTCAGCAAGAAAGCAGCTTGGAACCAGCAAGAAAGCAGCCAGAAACTACCTAGTCAGAAACCAATCAGAAACCAGACAGAAACCAGCAGGACACCAGCCAGGTACCAGCCGGAAAACAGCCAGAAACCAGACAGGTACCAGCCGGAAACCAGTCAGAAACCACCAGAAACCGGGCAGAGAATAGCTAGTCAGAAAGAAAACAGCAACCAGCCAGAACCCAACCAGAAAACAGTCAGAAAACAGCCAGAAAACAGGCAGAAACCAGCCGGAGACCAGCCAGGTATCAGCCGGAAACCAGCCAGAAACCACCAGACACCGGACAGAGACTAGCTAGTCAGAAAGCAAACAGCAACCAGCCAGAACCCAACCAGAAACGAGCCAGAAACCAGGCAGAAAATAGCCAGAAAACAGCCGGAAACCAGCCAGGTATCAGCCGGAAAACAGCCAGAAACCAGACAGGTACCAGCCGGAAACCAGTCAGAAACCACCAGAAACCGGGCAGAGAATAGCTAGTCAGAAAGAAAACAGCAAGTAGCCAGAATCCAACCAGAAACCTGCCAGAAAACAGCCAGAAAACAGCCAGAAAACAGCAGGAAACAAGCCAGGTATCAGCCGGTAACCAGTCAATAACCAGCCAGAAACCAGCCAGGGATTGAGCGCTTGAGGGCCTGAGGGCTTGAGGGCTTGAGGGTTTGAGGGTTTGAGGGATTGAGGGTTTGAGGGCTTGAAGGCTTGATGTCTCGATGGCTTGATGGCTTGAGGGCCCGGGGCTCGAGGGCTTGAGGGCTGGGGGGCTTGAGGGCTTGGAAGCCTAAGGGCTTGACGGCTCAAGGTCTTCGGAGCTTCAGCTCACCACGGGCCTTACACGGACGGGAGAGCGATAAATGGAAGCCGACGCGGCGAACCCAGCGGCGTGCGCCGGCTCCTCCTGGCGTACGCCGCTAGGACTGAGTGTGGGGTGGGAATAGGAATGGGGTGCGCCGGTCCTACGGGACGGGGCGCCCGGTGCTCCGAGAAATAACGCAACCGTGCGCACCTGACAGCAGCACTAACCAGCGGAAGCCTAGTCCATGAATGCCCCCCGAGGCTTTGATCAAGTCTAGGCTACCTCCCCGCCCCCTCCACCCCTCCCTCACCCCTTGTCTCCCACGCCCTCTCTCATAGACCGGGTGTGGTGAGGACCTCTCCCCCTCTCTCCTCCTTTCCCCCTCTCCGCCCGCCCGCCCTTTACCCGTTCCCACTCCTCCTTCGATAGATGCAATCCCTCCACCCCCCTTTCTCCACCCTCTACCTTTGATAAAGGAACCCCCTCCACCTAACCCTCCACCTCCGTTAATAGACGAAGCATCTCCATCCCCTCTCCTCCTCAACCCCCTCCTTTCATAGATAGAGCCTCTACACTCTGCGTCCCCATTATTTGATCAATGAAGCCCCTGCTCTATCCCCTTTCCATCATCTACCTTTGATAGATGCAGTCCATCCACTGTCCCATTCTCAATCCTCCACCTGACCCTTATTCTTTAATAGACGAAGCATCTACACCCTCTACCCCCTTTCATAGGTGAAGCCCCTGTAGTAGTACACTCTCCGTCCCCATTCTAGTATAGATTTTTTTTTTTTTTTTTTGTGACACGTTTTTTATTCTGCCCATAACATATAAGCTCCCGTGAGGGTGCTTGTTTTCAACGCTGGACAGCTGTGGTACTAGATTGGTCTGGTCCCGCACTCAGGAGTCTTTACCTGATCTTTCTCGGGCCAACCTTTGCGGTTTTGGGTGTGAGTAGTTTCTATATTAGTTTTTTTTTTAATTTTCAAGTTTTTTCCTAACCTGTATATGATAACTTAGCCTACTATGTACATCTACGCAGATGACATACAGGCCTGTGGGAGAGGATCCCATCCCATTGTGGTTTGTTACAGCATCCTTTCACCCATGCCCTGTCCTTAGATAGTACACCAGTGTGCCAGGACTCCCCTGGACCCTTCAGGACTGCGACTAGGTGGGATGGCTGTGTTGTATGGTTAGCCATTTCGTATTTCAGCCCCTACCCTCTCCCCCTGTACCCCTCTCCCCATCTGCCGTTGAGAGCTCCAACTCCTGCACCCTCCTCCCGACATCACCCTCCTCCTTTGATAGTTGAAGCCCCTACAGACTCTCCCGCTACTCCCCTCCTACTTCCATGGATAAAACACCAACACCCTCCCCTCATCTATTCAAAGATACAGCCCCGACACCTCTCCTAAATACCCTATAAGATATCTGAAGCCCCATTCTGCCCCTGCTCCTCCTTTGCTAGATAAAGATTCTACCTCTCTCTCCCCCTGTTTTGATAGATGAATCTCTTACCCTCTCCCTCCCTATTCTGTATCGGCGAACACCCTACACTCTCCCTCTCCTCCTATTTGGTAAATGAAGCCTCTACATTTCCCCTCTTTTCCTAATGTGATAGATGACACTCCAATCCTACACTCTGTACCCTCATATGTAATAGATGAGTAGCCTATATCCTACCCTGTTCCTTTCACAGATGAAACCCCTATACTCTCCCCCTGATATTTTATAGATATAGCCCCTCACCCCCCCTCTCCTCATAATTGACAGATGAAGCCCCTCTACCCCTTGCACCTTTCATAGATGAAGCCCCTCCCCCATCCCCTCTCCTGCGGGCATGAAGCCATACAACCCCCCCCCCCCCTCCCTTCCTTTGATAGATAAAGCCCCTACATCCTCAGCCCCCTCCTCACCGGCCGCCCATGGAAAGCCCTTTCGTATCCCCGGCACCGCCATAGGAATGTAGCGTCATCCAAGATGGCGGCCGAGTCTCGTCAATCACGAGAGCCGGCAGACTTGGCTTGGCGTTGGGTGTAAGGTGAGTTGGGACCCTTACATAGGCCGAAGGGAGGCCGAGGGGAGGCCGGGATGAGAGGCTGGGGTGAGAGGCCAGGGGGAGGCCGGGATGAGAGGCCAGGGGGAAAGGCCGGGGGGAAAGGCCGGGGGGGAGGCTAGGGGAGGCCAGGGGAGGCCGGGAGTGGGCTGGGGGTGGCCGGGAGTGGATTGGGGGTGGCCGGGGGTGGACCATGGGTGGTGCGGGGGGAGACCGGGGGGACGCCGAGGGTGGGCCGGTGGGAGGCCGCGGGGAGCACGCGGGGAAGACCGGGGGTGGGCCGGGGCTAGGCAGGTGTGGGGGGGGGGGGGGGAGGCCGGGGAGAGGCAGGGTGTAGGTCGGTGGTAGGGCGGGGGGTGTTGGGAGTGCATCCGGGGTAGACCATGGGTGGTGCGGGGGGGGGGGGTATGCCGGTGGTAGGGTGGGGGGGGGGTGGTTGGAGTTTGCCCGGGGTGGGCCGGGGGTAGGCCTGTGGTAGGGGGGGGTAGGCCGGGGGGGTGATGTTGGGAGTGTGCCCGGGGTGGGCCGGGAGGTAGGCCGGTGGTACGGCGGGGGTGGGGGGGGGCGGGGGGTAGGCAGTGGGGGGCGGGGGGGGGTAGGCAGTGGGGGGGGGGGGGGAAGGCCGGGGAGAGGCAGGTGGTAGGCCGGCATGCGCGCCTGGAAATGATATGCAACGTGAATACCACATTACGTACCTTAAGTTATATACATATATATTATATATTGAATATAATATACATGTATATTATATATTGAATAAAATATACATGTATATTATATATTGAATATGATATATATGTATATATACAGTGAAACCTCTCTACATCGACGAACCTTGGGACTGATTTTAAGTGGTCTATATAAGGAGGTGGTCGGTTTAGTAGGCTGGAGAGCTTACCTCGTTTGGGCTACGGGGGGTTATTGGATGTCCGATTCAATTACCAAGGTCAAATTTGATATAAGATTCGGTAGTGAAATGAAATATATGCCTGTGGCACAGTGACTTTAGGCTAATTTTACTATTGGAACATATCACAGCAAAGAAACAAATTATATTAAGATCGCTGATTAGTTCGGGAAGTAATTAGTAAAACAAGATTAAAATATTAGTGCTTAATGGCTATGGGCCAGGTTCCCTGTGTTAGTTACTGTGTTGGTAAAACCAAACAAACACATCACAATATGGGTGGGGTACCTCCACTCAGCCATGTGTATATATGTAGGTCAGTGGCAAACCCTGTATAGTATTGCTGAGTACCCGGGCCTCTCAGATCACCAGAGAATACCATAAACTCTCCCCATTCATTTCACATCTGATGCCCCTCTCAGATAAACCCTTAAACAAACTCATAAGGAAGAGAGGGAAGACAAGTCACAAAGATTGACAGTCAAGATGTTGTGCTTTATTGGCATCATCTCCTGTTCACCTACTAGTGACCTATCACCCTGACCCCTTACCTTCTGTCCACACAGAGTCTCATTACCTCTTTAGCCTGTCTATGAATCAGTGCCTACAGCCCATTGAACCGGAGTCCCGTGGTTGTTGCACTCAACTCAATTTAGCTATATGAATGTTGGTAGCATCAGACAGAGTATCTGGGGTCCTGCTCTAGAGTAGGTGTGTCTCACTCAAGAGCCAGGAGTAGTGTGATCTCTCCAGTTTGTCTGGAACAGTTTCTTAAATAATTAAACTCAAAGTGAGGCTAGTGTGGTCAGAGGGCCAAGGGAGTGCAGGTGACTGGAACTCCCACAGCCAGCCAATCAGACACCCCCCTCCAGACTGGTCAGTGCAAATGCCCTAATATGGGGAGCGGCCCACCCAAACCCAGGCTGCAGGGTGTGGGCCCTAAGGAAATGTGGGAAATGGCTGGTGTAAAACTTGGCCATAAGTCCCGGTAGTGGACAGGTAGTTTGCAGACAGTTTACAAAATATATATATTATATCAAAAAAATGTCCCTTTTTTTCTCCAATTGCCACTCTTTATGGATGCATAGAGGAAAAACATTTCAAACAATCATGTACTGTCCTCTTATATAGGAAACATCTCTTAATAATTTTCACTCATCATGTATGAAACATATATTTTCACATAGCTTATATTCATGTCCTAATGTGAGTGGGGCACCATTGCTTTTAGATTACATAACCTTGTCCCCACTCCATCGCCTAAGAATAATAACGTTCTCTGCCAATATATAATTCCGAACCGAAAATCCGTATATTTTTACACATGTGTGATTGTCCCCCACACCCACACCCACACACCCACACCCTTTACACCCCTTCATATTTAGTGGCCAGCTTACTGAGGGTTGGGGTTAGTTCTCAGAGGTAGAACAGTGAGCATGCCAGATTAGGTTTACAAGCTGTATTAGTACCTATATTTTGTATCAATTATTATTGTCATTATTATTAGCATTATTATTATTATTAGCATTATTATTATAATTATATATGTCATCCTTGTTAATGTCAATATTAATTCACGATGAGACGGGAGTGGTATATAAGTGCCTTTATTAATCAATAAATAGTATAACAGCAGCAAGGTGGAAGTACATTCGAGTCAATATGTTAATCGTCTGCTGGTAGCATAATGTAATAAAAAGCATTAAGAGGGTGTCAATTAGCATAATTAATTAAGTAACAATTAGTAGTTATGTCATCAATTAGTAGTTATGTCATCAATAATCAAAGTCTAGGTCAAATGGCTTTAAGGTGAATATGTTAATGAATCAATCACTGTCGACAGTAGGTAATCATCAGGTCAATTAACAGGTAGATCAATCAACATATTGTAAAATATTCCGATTGCAAATGTTCTATTGCAAATGTTCTATTACGAAACAGGTATACATGACCAAGCGCATGTATGTATATATATATATGTAAGTGCTGGTGGTGCCTGACTGGAATGTAAATATACATAGTGGTACTGGCAGGGATGTGTGTAAGGGGCACTTAGGGTATACTCCCTCCCCCTCTGCTGGGTAGGATCACCACACTCAGGGTGAAGGTTCAAGGCTGGTGGTGGCCAGGGGAGGCACAGAGCTTGGTGGTGGTGGGAAGACCACTGGTAGGCATGGGGACCAGGAATGCTAGATCCCTACTGGTAGAGCCAAGAATGCTTGTTTCCCATTGGGGGAAAATGGTGGGGTGATACTCTACAATTAACCCATGTACTATATATTATAAACAAGAGAGGCTTGGACTCTCTCTTCTGACACTCTTCTTACTTTGCTTTACTTTCTCTCTTTCTCTCTGTCTGTATTGTTTGTCACCTTAGCCTCCATACCTAGCCACAGACTCGAACATGCAACCCTACAATAGGTCAATCAAGGTAAACCAATTAGCTCATGAGGTAAATGAACGAATCGGTCAATAGAGGTCAATCAATCAATTTAGGTCATAATGTCAATCAAGGGAGGCAATCAAGGTCGGCCAATCAATCAATCAATTTAGGTCATAATCAATCTGGTTAAACACATTGAACATTACATAAGACAGACAAAATGCCTTGACAACTATAAACTTAGCTTGTTTTATAAGAGAAAAATGTAACCCACAACGATTGTTTGAGTTGCCCCGAGTATACACCCTCTACTCGGTGCCGCTCCCCATTTTTGTATGAACCGCAGTGACTGGTGCTGTACATTATACAGCAGGAGCCACTCCCTTAATTCTACACGATCGGTGCTGTGACTAATACAGCACTGATCAAACTTAGATTATTTAAAATGTCAATTCCGATAGTAAGATGGCCGGAAGACCAGTGCTCCGGCGCTGACAAATGTCATATTCAGATGACTAAATACTTTACCAAAAAAAAAATTAACAGTTCAAATCATCAAGCTTAATCGGCACTCATCCCTACCCGCCTGTCGCTCTCCTCACCGCTCAGGCAAGTTTTGTGTTTGTTGAGGTGTGGGTGGTGGAAATTTGTAGATCAGCCTGACTTCGCGGGTTCGTGTCCAGAGCGCCGCGAGCAGGCCGATGAGAGGTAGGGACTGGAACTTACACCAGGTGGCAGTAGGCGTAGTGGGAATTTTAATGCGTTAAAGTTCCGAACCGACACGCCAGGGGGCGACAAGGCAGGCAGACTGGATGGAGGTTAGTTCTAAATGATCCGCAAGATGGTGAGCTGAGTCGAGATTAAGGGTGGGGGGTTCGAATCCGAACCGCTAGGTGGCGGAAGGAGTATGGAGTGGGGAAGGCGACCAGCTCCCATCCCATTGAGATTTACCCATGTTAGGCTAACTTGTACAATATCAATTATTACCATTTTCATTATTATTTAAATTATTATTGGCATTATTATTGTCGGGTAAGGTCGAGTCGAGTAAGGTGTAGTCAGGTAAAGTGGAGTCGGGTAAGGTGGAGTCGGGTAAGGTGGAGTCGGGTAAGGTGGAGTCGGGTAAGGTGGAGTCGAGTATGGTGGAGTCGGGTATGGTCCAGTCGGGTAAGGTCAAGTCGGGTATGGTCGAGTTGGATAAGGTCGAGTCGGGTAAAGTCGAGTCAGGTAAGGTCGAGTCGGGTATGGTCGAGTCGGGTATGGTCGAGTCGGGTATGGTCGAGTCGGGTATGGTCGAGTCGGGTATGGTCGAGTCGGGTGAGTCGAATATCACAGTGTGGGTGAATGTGATTTACATTCACCGTGAATATCACAGTGTGGGTGAATGCCATTAACATTCACAATGAATATCACAGTGTGTGTGAATGTCATTAACATTCACACTGAATATCACAGTGTAGTTGAATGTCATTAACATTCACAGTGAATATCACAGTGTGTGTGAATGTCATTAACATTCACAGTGAATATCACAGTGTAGTTGAATGTCATTAACATTCACAGTGAATATCACAGTGTGTGTGAATGTCATTAACATTCACAGTGAATATCACAGTGTGTGTGAATGTCATTAACATTCACGGTGAATATCACAGTGTAGTTGAATGTCATTAACATTCACAGTGAATATCACAGTGTGTGTGAATGTCATTAACATTCACAGTGAATATCACAGTGTAGTTGAATGTCATTAACATTCACAGTGAATATCACAGTGTGTGTGAATGTCATTAATCTTCACAGTGAATATCACAGTGTGGGTGAATGTCATTAACATTCACAGTGAATATCACAGTGTGTGTGAATGTCATTAACATTCACAGTGAATATCACAGTGTGGGTGAATGTCATTAACATTCACAGTGAATATCACAGTGTGGGTGAATGTCATTAACATTCACAGTGAATATCACAGTGTGTGTGAATGTCATTAACATTCACAGTGAATATCACAGTGTGGGTGAATGTCATTAACATTCACAGTGAATATCACAGTGTGGGTGAATGTCATTAACATTCTCAGTGAATATCACAGTGTAGGTGAATGTCATTAACATTCACAGTGAATATCACAGTGTAAAAATATACGGATTTTCGGTTAAGAATGATATATTGGCAGAGAGCATTATTATTCTTGGATGCTGGAGTGGGACTTATATTATGTAAACTAAAGGTAACTAAAATCAACAGAAGTCCACTCCCATGGTACATGATACTGAGTGAGGTAAACTATATGTTCTCTACTAGGAGTGGAGTTGATGGAAATGTACATGATGCTGAATAGAGTAAACTATCTGTTATATATGATGTTTGGAGTTAATGAAAAGAGTTCCTTTGCAAGAAACAGTACATGATGGTTGAAATGTTCTCTATGTGTTCATAAAGAATACAAAGGAGGAAAAGAATGATTTTACTATATACAAATCTGTAACTGTTTGCAACATCCTGTCCACCCAAGACCACCCGACTGACCCACCTGCCTAATTTGCATATGTATGGAGTACACCACCTGCAGCTGGTTTGAGTGACAGCCCCTAATGGGGTGGTCACCCACCCAGTCTGTGGGGGAGTGTCTCATTGGCTGGCTGGGGAATGTCCGGTCACCTGACTCCCTTGGCCTATCCTGACCACACACTAGTCTCAGCTAATTAATTATTCATGAGTTTGCTTCAGACACTGAAGGAGAATCACTCTCATCCTGGCTCTTGAGTGAGACACATCTACTCTAGAGCAGGACCCCAGACACTCTGTCTGATGCCATCCAAATTCAGATATTCAAATTGAGTGCATCCACAGCCATAGGACTCCTGTCCCATGGGTTGTGGGCACTGTTTCAATATACAGGCTAAAGTGACAATGAGACATAGTGTGGGCAGTATATGAGGAGTACAGGTGTTAGGTCACATGTAAGGGGGATGACAGGAGTTGCTGCCAATAAAGCACAACTTATTCACTGTTCATCTTTGTGACTAGTTTTCCTTCCTCATTCCCGACATGGTTAAATTGATTAGGCTGATTGCATCACAGGTGAAATGAAGGGGGAGAGTTTTGTAATTACATAGGGTGCTCACAGCGGCAGAGCATCCGTGTTTTTATAACTGGCGACCACAACAAATTCTGAGACAATTCTCAGAGATGACTGAAGAACTTGAAGAGATGTGCCATGGTGACGTGAAGAGTGCCGCGATGACGCCCTTGATGACGCGAGAACTCGGTGAGGCGATGGCGATGACAGACACACCCGGGATGAACAGCGAACACAGCGTGGGCGAACACCGCATGGGCGACCAGCAGGTAGGGTTCAGTTTTGTTTTATTGCTTGTTTTGGGTGCTGGGGCGCCGAGACGGGGTTAGACACTGTGTACTGCTATGTGTAACAAACTTGATAAACTCTAGACTAACCCGAGCACAGAGAAAGAAAGTGCACAAAGCACACATCACTGGCCATGACCAAACAGGTGGGAAGAGGGATTGTCAATTGCCATTGGGGCAATTTCAGGGACAAGCACCAGAACCAAGGGTCATGAACAGTGAGTGTGGGAGGGCACGGGTACCGAGCACTCATGCGATGCAGACACGTGGGGGATGGCGTGTGGAGTCAAGGCCAGCAGAGGTAATTGAGGGTTCACCAATTATGGGCTGTAAACGGCCTGGCAACATGGTACGGGCGATGCATGCTAGAGGCCAGGAAGTGCATGGTAAGGGACAACACATGCAAGACAGGGTCCACAACAAAAGGCGTGCATCAACTGACATTGGGGTAATTAAGAGTAGTAAAAGGTATGTGCGGGGTGAGACTGCAGGTGGGCAGGAAGTCGGGGATGGTAAAAATGATGGTACATGCGTGCAGGATGCCAGGGGTGATAAAAATGCTGAGTGTGTGCATGGGAAAGAAAAGAATTGTGTGCATGCAGATCCGAGTGATGAGGGGTTGAGTGGTGGTGCTGGCGTGTCTTTCCCTTGTTCTGTCACCCGGTTCCCTGAACAGGTGGTGAAGCGGAACGAACCCGGCCCGGGGACGACAATGAACCCGGCATGCCCTCCCACGGTGAGCCGCCAACCGGAACGCAACCCGGTGATGGAGGTCGACCCACGACGCGGGTGCAAGAGGGAGGGCGGGGCCTTGGATGAGGCTCCGCCCACTCCACCCCCGACCCACGCGTCCTTCCCCGGCGGGAGGGGCAATGACGTCACCGGCGAGACGGCGGAGGAGGTGAGAGCGGCATGGCGTGAAGTAAGGCAGGAGATGAGAGGAAGCCCCGCCCACCCGACACCCCCACGCCTCCCCGGGACCCCGCAGCTCGGCTCGCCTGACGCGACACAGATGCTGACCGCGCCTGATGGGACACGCCTGACGAGTTTGCCTGACACGACACGTGAGTTGGGACATAGACTGACGGTCACCGGTGCAGTCAAGCGCCCCCCACCACCCACACCCAGCCCAGAGTGTTACAACACCCGTGTGCTGCGTTCTCACACCCGAGAGAAAACCAGACTGATTGAGGCTATCCCGGATCCACAGGAGCAGCACATCGCGAAGCGCGCCTGTATAGCGTGTGTGGAGGTGTTCTGTGGAGGTTGGAGGACCAAGCAGTAGTCTGGAGGTATTGTTCAGCAATCATATAAATATATGTGGATGTATAAGATTTTTCTTTTTATTATCAGCAACACTTAATCTTGGAACTTTGAGATTTTTGGTTTGCTTTGGCAGTGTGTCGTTGTATCCGTAGGCACGTTATAACGAACAGAGGAGGGTGCCATCGACCATGTGTACAGCCCAGCATTCACAGACACTGTGTGATTTCACAACACCAGGTGAGCGTTTACACACACATGTGGGTGTGGCAGACATTTACATGAACATTGTGTTGGCCACAACACTACATAAACATTGTATGAGCGTTGCACACTGGTGGGCTGTACACGGACATTGTGTGGTCCCCTGTCCCGACACTGGCCAAAAATAGTTGAAATAATTTTTTTGTTGAACCTGAAGTGTTGCTAGGACGAGCAACCACCGTAGGCCGACGACCTGGTAGTGACGGTAAGACACAGCACGAACATTGTGTAAATTTCCCTCCCATTAGGACGTATGGGCGACGGAGTTGTGTGTTTTATCGTATACAGGTCGCCCGGTGCCTGTGGGGTGCCTAGGATGAGAAACCCCAACCCACCTCAACGGAGAAAGGTGCACAAACATTGTGTGGTTTCTGTCCCGGCACTGGTCGGAAATTAAAAACATTTATATTTTTCGACCTGAGGTGTGGCCAGGACCTGAAACCCCATAACACAGCCTACAGGCCATAAGGAGGACACGGCGCCGACATCGGGGAGCCTCCAAGTTAGCCAGAGGGGCTTGGGAAACTTTATTGATAATTGCCACTGGAGGGCATAATTTCCACAGACATTCGGTGCTGATATAATAGATTTACACGAACATTGTGTGGAGGTCAGTGCTAAGTGGGAAGGATTCTCTCCACTCTCACCCGCTGATAGGTCAAAACCACAGACATTGGTGTAAATGCTACTAAAGACAGTGAATTAGTACAGCAACGGTGACCAGTATAGTAGCAGGGGGGTGGTGAGTGGTAAGGGAGTTAAGTGGCTGACCTCAGGGGCGGTGAGGCGCGTCCATATACACGCTGCACGACGACTTGATAGGAACCACCCGGTGTAGCGCAGATAAAAGCACCGGGACGGTGAGTGTGCAGTACATCGTGGACCGAGCGACGCCGGTGTAGCCCAGATAAAAGTACCGAGACGACGTGGGTGCGATAAAGAAGTGGACCGAGCGACGCCGGTGTAGCCCAGATAAAAGTACCGAGACGACGTGGGTGCGATAAAGAAGTGGACCGAGCGACGCCGGTGTAGCCCAGATAAAAGTACTGAGACGGTGAGTGTGCGATAAAGAAGTGGACCGAGCGACGCCGGTGTAGCAAGGATTGAAGCACAGGGACGGACGGTGCGCGGACATCGCCCGGTGTAGCACGAATTGGCGCGCCGGGATCGAACCGTTACCCATCGTCGATCGGCAGCAACCGAGAATATTTTGAACAATATTGAAGTTGGAGAAGAATCGCGTCGGACTTGAACCCGCGAGCGGTGCGGGAGAGCACCGCCGACAGTCAGTGCCGAGGGGATTATTTTGAACAATATTATTAAAGACGCATTGAGAGGCGCTTGTCCGGAAGACCAAGGCGTGTTTTTAAGACTAAAAAGTTTGTTTTTTTCTAGCTTCGGGAACCTCCGGGGTGCAACTAGATTGCATTCAGGAGTTGTCCAGTTGATTGCGGCAGTGTGGGGGTGTTCGATATATACCATCAGGGTTCGTTGGGTATAGCGGTCAGGACTGATATCTGGATCTGTCCGGTTTCACTGTTAATATAGTGCTGCGGGACACGATCTCCTCGAGGGATATCACCCCAAGGACTGCAAATATATACCTCAGTCGTTCCGACCATGTGGTCTCTGTACTGGCACGTGGGCGTCATCTGGTGCTGCCTACCGCTGGCCGGCAGCACCGACCTATTTAAAGATGATGGCGTCCTAGTACGAAGCCAAGGAGAAGTGAGGACGGTGTCTGCTGTGTGGCAGCTGGTGGTGCTGATCACGCCACCTAGCCGGCCACCGGTGGATCACTGGGTCTCGCAAGTACGGGGCTATATGGGGAAGCTGACTGCGAACCGGTGGTCTGTCAATATTCATCATTGGAACATGAAGCTCGGAGTCCTGCAGGCCAGAGTAAAACATGACCCTGTAGATTTCCTACAGTTGGTAACTAAACGGCCTAAGCGGGGACTGGTTAATGCGATAGGGGAGGCAGCGTCGTGGCTGTTCGGTACGGTAAGCCAAGCACAACTGAAAAGGGTGCAACTGGCTATTGCTGCCCACAGACTACAGACGCAGGCCCTGAGGCATAACCATTTGCACATGATTTCCATGATGAATAGAACACGAAATATCCAGCTGCAATTAGCGAAGCATGTTTCTGTAGTCGAATCGATGATAGCCTTGGTGAGGGACGAAGCGAAGAACATGACGGCAGACTCCAATGATTTAGTGTTGCTGCAACGAGTGAGGCTGGCGGTGGAGGAGCTGGAGAGCGTAGTGGGCAATTATGTGGCGAAGCAGGCCTTGTACCACCGCATGGTGATCCAGCTGGAGCGCGGCATGTTAACAGAGACATTACTGAGGCCGGCGCAGCTGACGCTGGTGAGGGAGGCGGCGAGGGATATAGGCTTTCGCGGTCTCGATCTGCACTGGTACTATCGTAATACAAGGATAGAGGCCGTGTGGGGTCCGGACGCGTCGATCGCCTTCCGCATGGGACTGCAGATGGTTGGCCCGGAGAAGTATTCGGCATACCACTTGACATACCTACCAGTGCTGCTAGACAACGAACACTTAAGGACCGTGGTAGGGAAGGCCAGGATCGCGG
The DNA here is from genome assembly GCA_030323885.1 of Branchipolynoe longqiensis. NCBI lineage: Eukaryota > Metazoa > Annelida > Polychaeta > Phyllodocida > Polynoidae > Branchipolynoe > Branchipolynoe longqiensis. Next base: position 103,511,868 of record CM059191.1, on the reverse strand, counting down.
TGAGCACAGGAAGGAAAGCGAGCTTCTATCCAGAAGCTTGCATGGGCAGTCGGCCCATGGTGTGCTATCCCGCCATGGAGATGACCTACCAGACCTGCGAAGTGGCGCTCGTGACGGGGACGAAACCGGAGGACTGCAAGCTGCGGATCACGAAGATCCAAAAGACTGTGTCTGCCACCGTAGTGGCACCTGTGGAGGGCATGGGTGACGTGTGCGTTGCTCCCCACGGGCCGTATGTCGACGTGACGGTTCGTTGTACGGGACTGCCGCAAAACGACCAGAGGATCACCGGTCCGACATTGCTGCAGGTGCCAGAGGCGTGCTTGGTGGAGGGCAGAGGTTGGCTTCTGCGAACATTGACAGTGAAACATGAGACCGTGAACATACAACGGATGCCACCAAGGCTGGATCTACCAGCCTTGAATGTCTCATGGCCTCCCGTCCTCCACCGAGTGATGAGAGAGCAGCTCAAGCGGCTGCCCGAGTTACAAGTCCCCCTGATGTCGATGGACGGTCTGGTGCAGGTGCCGGACGAGTACGTCCGTGTTGAACATTTTAGTATACTATGGTATTGTTTGTTGGCAGTGACTGGTATAGTACTGTTGTGTGGTGCCGTTTATTGTTATTATCGATGCCAAGCTCATTGTAAGGGATGCAGACGTTCAAGGACAGGGAAAGGTAAAGTGATGAGGTGCAGGGAGGGGGTGGTCTATGAGTCCAAAGAACTACCCGCCCCTCCCCCGTTGATGATCCAGGAGGATCCGGTTGCACGATATAGGGCGCAGGGCTCAGTATTGGAGCTGGGTACGCTCCCGTATAGAGGGCAGTAGAGGTTACCGACAAGTGTGTACAGTGCCGGTGCACCGGAACCATAAAGTTTGGGGACGGGCAGGGACGCTGTATAACTTGGGTGGTTATTGACAGGTTTTTTCCGAGCTGTTTTTGTAAAGGGTAATACGTATTGCGCAGGTGTATGCACTCTGGTGCGTCTGAACCATAAAGATTGGGGAGGAGCAGGGACATTGTATAAGTGCGTAGTTATGTATACGTTTCCGAGCTGTCTATTGGGGGGTACTGTTAGTTCACAGTCAGTATGCACTTCTCGTGCGTCAGAACCAAAATTGAGGGGGATGAGCAGGGACGTTGTATAAATGTCAAGACAGACGGAGTTGCTCATTCCGACATAATTAACGGGTCGAAAGTGACCAAGTTGTATGATAAATGGAGTGAGAGTTGCTCGGAACCGCTGGAGCTTGCCATCAGAGGATTTCCAGTCACCTACTCCCTAACCCTTCCCAAGCCTTTCGGTCGGGCGACGGATAGCTAACCGGGATCCTGGTAGTGCTCGGGGTAATTGGGAATAACGGGAAATTAGGCTCCCCGCCCAACCCACAATGAACAAGTAAGGGGGGGAGGATTTAATTAAATATTATACGCCTCTCTGATTCCTGCTTGTAAGATACAAGTATAGGGGGGGGAAGCTAATTATAGCAATTGGTCTTTCCTCGGTTTCCTGCTTGCAATGAACCCGCAGTCGCGAAGTAAGGGGGGGAGGATTTAATGTAACATTATGCGCCTCTCTGATTCCTGCTTGCATAAAACTGGCGTGGTATAGCCATGGGAAGGTCCTAGCGGCCACCTGACCCATCAGGCACAGGTTGAGCCATAGACGAGTTCGCGCCTCGGGCTGCTCCCATGATCGAACCGGACGACGCTGTCCGACAGGGACGAGTCCGCGTGTACGACAATAAGAGATAAGAGAGAAAGACGACCTAGGGTAGGACGGACGGGACGGTGGCGCGCTGTGTGTCCACCGCCTCGCTCCATGTACAAGTACTCGTAGGTTAGTGTGCGGCAGGGACGGGGTCCGAGCACCAGTCAGAAATGGTGGAAACCAGGGAGGTGGTTGTTAGATAAGGGAGAAAAGACGACCTAGGGTAGGACGGACGGTGCGGTGACGCGATGCGTGCCCACCGATTCCCTCCAATTACATGTACTCGTGGGTTAGTGTGCAACAGGGACGTGATCCAGGCACCAGTCAGATTTTTGTTGTTGTTGTTATGTGTTAAAACCAAGGATGTGGTTGGTAGATAAGGGAGAAAAGACGACCTAGGGTAGGACGGACGGTGCGGTGACGCGATGCGTGCCCACCGATTCCCTCCATTTACATGTACTCGTGGGTTAGTGTGCGACAGGGACGTAATCCGAGCACCAGTCAGATTTTTGTGTGTGTAAAAATCCAAGGGGGTTTCTGGATAAATACAATAAGTGCAGGCGCTGATCGCGGTGCGCGTATTGCCACGATTGGGGCCCGGATCCGTTAGTCGCATCCGTACGTCCAATCGGTGGTATGCGGTGCTGGACAGGCTGCGGACATGAGTGGGCTCACGACGATGTGCACACCACGGGTGTGGGCATCGGCGGTGGGCGCCGCAGTGGGCGTTTGAGTGATTCGGGGCAGTTGATTGATTCGAGTCAGCTGATTGACTCGGGTCAGTTGATTGACCTTCGGGTCCGGGATTGACGGGGTCAATAAGTAGGAGGGTCGATGGACCATTGAGTCAGGAAAAATGATTGAGTTCATTTTGAGGGATCCTAGTCGGTGGATTGATTCGGGTCATCGGATTGATCCGGGTCATTTGATTGAACTGGGGTCGATGATTGACGGGGTCAATAAGTAGGAGGGTCGATGGACCGTTGAGGGAAGAAAAATGATTGAGTTCATTTGAGGGATTCTAGTCGGTTGATTGATTCGGGTCATCTGATTGATCCGGTCATTTGATTGAGCTGGGGTCGATGATGGACGGGATCAATAGATTAGGAGGGTCACGGGACCATTGAGGGGAGGATTCAAGTCAGTTGATTGATGCGAGTCATCTGGTTGATTCGGGCCATTCAGTTGATGGAGGATCGATGGACCAAGCGGTCGATGATTGAGGGAAGCAATCACGGCTGAGAAATAGTTGATTTGATTATCTTGTATGGTAATCGACATTGGTTGATTGGATCAATCACTGCTAGAAATATTTGACCTGATTGTCTTACACAAGATCTGACCCGTCATGGTTCCCTGCTGGTGTCATTATTCTGTCCTGCTTACCCTATTTTTAAAACTAATTTTTATATTTTTTTATCATGAGTTTTAAAGGGGGCATGGGCGCGCAAGAGAATTGGCTGACACAGCTTGGACGATGACGGGAGGATAAAAAGACATCTGGTTAAATATAAAAGCAATATTAATTAAGGGGGGAGTAGTACTAGTGTAGATAGGTAGCAAGCTAGCCGGGTCAAAGCCACCGTCTACTTTGGGACCACCACTCTAACTGTAGATTTTGGGGCTGTTCTTGTCTAAAAACAATTACTGTAAACAAGTAGATAGGAATGGTCCTCAAGGTGGTGGAGAACTGGAAAAAGACAGAAAACGGGAAGAAAAGCTTTAACAGTGACTAAGGGAGGAGTAGCCAATACAGTGGAGAATCTACCTAAGTAAAATGCAAAAATCGAGTGACCTCTCATAATTGGTACAGAGTACAGGGCTATGGACCTCTCATAATTGGTACAGAGTACAGGGCTATTGACCTCTCATGGTACAGAGTACAAGCTATGGACCTCTCATAATTGGTACAGAGTACAGGGCTATTGACCTCTCATAATTGGTACAGAGTACAGGGCTATGGACCTCTCATAATTGGTACAGAGTACAGGGGCTATTGACCTCTCATAATTGGTACAAGAAGGTACAAACTCTATGGACAACTCATAATTGCTCCACTGTATGGCACTCGCTCTGGCTTAAAACCGAAAACGACGTAATGTTTAAGGGCTTCCATTTTTCTTGATGGTTTTGCACAAGTAGAAATGGAAGAGGGACGTTGTAAAAATATACGGATTTTCGGTTAAGAATTATATATTGGCAGAGAGCATTATTATTCTTGGATGTCGGAGTGGGACTTATGTTATGTAAACTACAAGTAACTAAAATCAACAGAAGTCCACTCCCATGGTACATGATACTGAGTGAGGTAAACTATATGTTCTCTACTAGGAGTGGAGTTGATGGAAATGTACATGATGCTGAATGATGTAAGCTATCTGTTATATATGATGTTTGGAGTTAATGAAAAGAGTTCCTTTGCAAGAAACAGTACATGATGGTTGAAATGTTCTCTATGTGTTCATGAAGAATACAAAGGAGGAAAAGAATGATTTTACTATATACAAATCTGTAACTGTTTGCAACATCCTGTCCACCCAAGACCACCCGACTGACCCACCTGCCTAATTTGCATATGTATAGGAGTACACCACCTGCAGCTGGTTTGAGTGACAGCCCCTAATGGGGTGGTCACCCACCCAGTCTGTGGGGGAGTGTCTCATTGGCTGGCTGGGGAATGTCCGGTCACCTGACTCCCTTGGCCTATCCTGACCACACACTAGTCTCAGCTAATTAATTATTCATGAGTTTGCTTCAGACACACTGAAGGAGAATCACTCTCATCCTGGCTCTTGAGTGAGACACACCTACTCTAGAGCAGGACCCCAGACACTCTGTCTGATGCTATCCAAATTCAGATATTCAAATTGAGTGCATCCACAGCCATAGGACTCCTGTCCCATGGGTTGTGGGCACTGTTTCAATATACAGGCTAAAGTGACAATGAGACATAGTGTGGGCAGTATATGAGGAGTACAGGTGCTAGGTCACATGTAAGGGGGATGACAGGAGTTGCTGCCAATAAAGCACAACTTATTCACTGTTCATCCTTGTGACTAGTTTTCCTTCCTCTTTCCAGACATGGTTAAATTGATTAGGCTGATTGCATCACAGGTGAAATGAAGGGGGAGAGTTTTGTAATTACATAGGGTGCTCACAGCGGCAGAGCATCCGTGTTTTTATAACAGTGTGTGTGAATGTCATTAATCTTCACAGTGAATATCACATTGTAGTTGAATGTCATTAACAGTCACAGTGAATATCACAGTGTGTGTGAATGTCATTAACATTCACAGTGAATATCACAGTGTGTGTGAATGTCATTAACATTCAAAGTGAATATCACAGTGTGTGTGAATGTCATTAATCTTCACAGTGAATATCACAGTGTGTGTGAATGTCATTAACATTCACAGTGAATATCACAGTGTGGGTGAATGTCATTAACATTCACAGTGAATATCACAGTGTGGGTGAATGTCATTAACATTCACAGTGAATATCACAGTGTGTGTGAATGTCATTAACATTCACAGTGAATATCACAGTGTGTGTGAATGTCATTAATCTTCACAGTGAATATCACAGTGTGTGTGAATGTCATTAACATTCACAGTGAATATCACAGTGTAGTTGAATGTCATTAACATTCACACTGAATATCACAGTGTAGTTGAATGTCATTAACATTCACAGTGAACATCACAGTGTAGTTGAATGTCATTAACAGTCACAGTGAATATCACAGTGTGGTTGAATGTCATTAACATTCACAGTGAATATCACAGTGTGGTTGAATGTCATTAACATTCACAACTGATCAATATCACAGTGTAAGTTGCAATGTCATTAACATTCACAGTGAATATCACAGTGTAGTTGAATGTCATTAACATTCACGGTGAATATCACAGTGTGGCTGCATGTCATTAACATTCACAGTGAATATCACAGTGTAGTTGAATGTCATTAACATTCACAGTGAATATCACAGTGTGGTTGAATGTCATTAACATTCACAGTGAACATCACAGTGTAGTTGAATTTCATTAACATTCACGGTGAATACAACAATGTCGGCGAGGCTCATGTATATTCAGCAGTACATGAAAGCTGTGGTGACTTACCTGCGTGTTCTGCGCATGACGGAAGCTTGACTACGTCATTTCCGTGTTCCATGGTTCGTTGACCAATCAGATCCCTAGGGGCTCCTTAGTGTGGTTAGGAGGGCTTGGTGCTGGTGCTCGGGTCTCCAGTTAGTATATTACATCCTACACAATCTACTGTAGCCACTTGCACGGAGCTCCACAGATTGACTAGCGGTTAGGATGCTAAATCGAAATAGAAGAGGGCGGGTTCGAATCCCGCTTTAGGTACACTGTTTCCGATTTACTTTACCAAGTTACAATCCATGTCCGTAAGAACAACTCGACTGCATGGCCTCACTTCAAGAAGCTTTTCAAGCCAAGGTACAACAGCTCACTCAGAGGGGCCTTCTTTTGACAGCGAGTGATAAACATGTGGAATGACCTACCGGAAGAAGCGGTGGAAGCAGCTACCATGAATAAATTCAAGAATGCGCTGGACAGGGCCTGGGCCAGAGAAACATTCCTGTACGATTTCGAGGCTGCATACCATTAGAGCTGAGAGCTACAAGCTTTGTATAGACTACCACAAGCCTGCATCAAAGAAGAGGATAATAATAAAAATAAATAATAATAATATGTCCTTTTTAACTGCCCGCCCAGAGTCCCGCACTTCCCGCCAACCCCGCCCCCCCCTAACCCGACCAGGCTTAAGCTAAGATTCCTTGTATGCGGTATGCGGTATGCGGCATGCGGTATGCGGTATGCGAATGGGAGGATTCCTTCTACGTGGTATGCGGCATGCGGCATGCGGCATGCGGCACACGACTGGCTATATTTAAAAAATAAAAATAAACAAGTATACTCCATACTGCACTGTATATGTCCTAATGTGGCATTTATATCTATGTACCTCTTGGTACATCACATGGGGGTTCCTACCTTTATAATTACCAAATTATAGATAAGTATTCATATTTTTGTGGCTATGGGAGTATGGTAGCGTTTTTACCAACCCAAACCCCCACCACCACCACTACCATATGTTTCCCCTCCGCACCCCTGTGTGTGACCGTTCCGTAATGATCAGTCGCCTCTCCTAGCCTAAAACAATGGACAAGTGTGACTGAGGTTTCTATTCGCATACCGTGTGCCACATGCCGCATGCCACACCGATCGCTACAGGGACCGATCGAGTTGCCGCATTCGCATTCGCATACGCATTCGCATACCTCGTGTAAGGGATGTAGCCCATGGACTTCAAGGCGTTTCGATTTTTTGCCACATTCGCATTCGCATACCGCATACCGCATACCGCATACCACGTGTAAGGAATCTTAGCTTTACACACACTCCTTTTTATGGGGCAATATTTGCTGTCATAAATTTGACACATTGCATGCGATACCATTTTATCATTTTGACAAAGAACAGCCTGTTTCAGATTTGTGTGTAAATTTTAATATAATCATAAATTTAATTAATACCTTGTTTTTCATGAATGAATGAAGAGATAAAACGCCACTAAAGTTTCGATGAATATGGCATTTGCTGCTGACACAACATTAAACCATTACCAAATAATCAATCAAACAATCATCGTTGTAAAGTATATGCAATGGAGTACCAAAATAACTAGCACAGGATAATTCAGTAAGATGCAAATCGGGTGTTCCTAGTTAATGTTTGCTGGTTGCTGAAGAAGGACTGGAGCTGGGACGTGGTAGGTTTGCTCGCCGGAAGGTGGGCGATTTCCCTCCCAGCTCCACCCTTCATCATATACCCTATATTTTAATTTCACTTTGAACCCATAAGCAAATGGTTTCTGATATCCAAACTTAGTAGTACTATGGTACTACATTTATTTCTGAATTGGCCTGTATTCGATTTGTGCATCCCTTCACGATACTCAAGAGATGCAAAGTGAAGTGGTTTAGCCATATTTCATGTTCATCGGCTGGTCTAAGCGAAACCATCTTGCAATGCACAGTGAACGGGGGGGGGGGGGGGGGGGGGGGGGCAAAGGAAGAAGTTAGAAGACAACATTAGGGAAAGGACACGGCTGGAGTTTGGCAAGTACCAGAGGGCAGTGGAGAACAGGGAACACTGGATACAACTGGTTGCAAAGTCATCTGTGGTGTCCCAATGACCTTCACAGCTAAGGGATTGATGATGATGATGATGAAATTGATGTTGTGTTAAAATGTACTCTACATTTGATAAAATGCCACTTCTTTCATGGATGTGTAACAATGTGAAGTGCGGCAGTTTGCTTCACCCCCCCAACCCCAACCCCATCCTCCAAATCAACCTCCCATCCCAACTCAAGTACAGACATCAGGGAATGGGTGAAATTCCACTTTGTTTATCTCGGAATTGACATGTTGGGGTCGTTGATTTAGCGGAGTACAGCCTTTGGACAGTGAGTGCATTGTTCCAAGGTGAGTATTAGTGAGCAGGGTGAGACACGGTTGCTACTTTGGCAATCCATACAGCTGGCTGAAACAGCATCATAATCAGCTCCCCTGTCATGCCCCGACCCACTCCGCCCCTTTCACCCCCACCCCCACCCCCCTCCACACACACCACATTGACTAACTTGTAATAGTGGAAGCCTGTTAGCCTCTGACTAGCGCAGACTTGACTGGACCTGTGTGGTTATGGCATTGTTTCATGTGGGAGTAGTACTGTAGTGCTGCTAGTAACTTGCAAAAGCCAGCAGCACTTCAACACTTTGCAAGCAGCTTTTATGAAATGCACAACCACACGGAACAGCGGCTGTTAAGAAATAAAAGCAGTCTTTGTCGCATTGCGACCGACAGCATGATGATGATGATGAGTACTGTAGGGTTGTTTGTGAGTCTCCCCAATATGCACATCACTGGTGATGTTTGCGGTCAGTGTGACGCGGGTACGATGGTTGTTTTAGGGCGTGGCAGTCTATTGATTTATGTATAGAAAGATGGTCGTGTCACGCCCCATTGCTAAGTCCCCATTCCAGCCCCCCCCCCCCTGCCTCACCCCGCCCAGCCACTCCCCGCTCCAAATCCCGCCTGTCCCTACCCCAACCCCCTCCCGCCCCTCCCAGCCAGTCCCGCCCCTCCCCGCCCTCCGCACTATCCCTAAACAGCCCCGCCCCTACCCGCCCGCCCCACCCGCCCCGCCCTTCCCTACCCCGCCCATTACCCCCACCAGGCTCACACACACTCATCCATCACTGTTTCCTTCGTCATGTTCTGGAAGTAAAATACTGAGCCTCTGGTTGTGGTGCTTCGAGCGTCGGTTAACTCAGCCCCCCACCCCCTCCCACCCCCTCCCCCCTCCCACACCATCCCACCAACCCTCCCCCCCACCCCCCCCCCCCCCAGACGCCGTGTATTGTAAAGGCAGGGTTCTACTTTGTCACTTGCAGGGATCGGGGAGGGATACTGGTAGAGAGGGGTGATGGAGGGATGGGGGCGGAAGGAGAAAGGGGTGAGGGAGGGGTGGTGGTGGAAGGATAGGGAGGGTGAGGGAGGGGTTGTGGTGGAAGGAGAGAGGGGTGAGGGAGGGGTGGTGGTGGAAGGAGAGGGAGGGTGAGGGAGGGGTGGTGGTGGAAGGAGAGGGAGGGTGAGGGAGGGGTGGTGGTGGAAGGAGAGGGAGGGTGAGGGAGGGGTGGTGGTGGAAGGAGAGTGAGGGTGAGGGAGGGGTGGTGGCGGAAGGAGAGGGAGGGTGAGGGAGGGGTGGTGGTGGAAGGAGAGGGAGGGTGAGGGAGGGGTGGGGGGGAGGAGGAGGGAGGGTGAGGGGGGGTGGTGGTGGAGGGAGAGGGGGGTGGGGAGGGGTGGGTGGTGGAAGGAGAGGGGGGGTGAGGGAGGGGGTGTGGTGGAAGGAGGGGGGGTGAGGGAGGGGGTGGTGGGGAGGGAGGAGAGGGGTGGTGTGGAGGGAGGAGGGTGAGGGAGGGGTGGGGGGGAAGGAGAGGGAGGGTGAGGGAGGGTGGTGGTGGGAGGAGGGGGGTGAGGGAGGGGTGGTGGTGGAAGGGAGAGGGGTGAGGGAGGGGGGTGGTGGAAGGAGAGGGGTGAGGGAGGGGTGGTGGTGGAAGGAGAGGGAGGGTGAGGGAGGGGTGGTGGGGTGGAGAGGGGAGGAGGGGTGAGGGAGGGGTGGGGTGGGAAGGGAGAGGGAGGGTGAGGGAGGGGTGGTGGTGGAAGGAGAGGGAGGATGAGGGAGGGTGGCGGTGGAAGGAGAGGGAGGTGATGGAGGGGTGGTGGTGGAAGGAGAGGGAGGGTGAGGGAGGGGTTGTAGTGGAAGGAGAGGGAGGTGAGGGAGGCGTGGTGGTGGAAGGAGAGGGCAGGGTGAGGGAGGGGAGGGTGGTGGAAGGAGAGGCAGGGTGAGCGAGGGGTGGTGGTGGAAGGAGAGGCAGGGTGAGGGAGGGGTGGTGGTGGAAGGAGAGGCAGGGTGAGCGAGGGGTGGTGGTGGAAGGAGAGGCAGGGTGAGGGAGGGGTGGTGGTGGAAGGAGAGGGAGGGTGAGGGAGGCGTGGTGGAGGAAGGAGAGGGAGGGTGAGGGAGGGTGGGGATGGAAGGAGGGGGGTGAGGGAGGGGTGGTGGAGGAGGGTATGGTGGGAATGGGTGGAGTAGATAGTAAGGGCTGTGGAGGGGTGGAAGAGGCGCATGCGCATGTACAGCACCATTTAACACATTCACAACCCCACGTATGAGCTAACCAACACACTACTCCTACCGCCAATAACCCTTCCACAGAGGCTGGCAGGGAGGACCGAGTGGGTAACGCGTCGACTTCTATTTGTGACAGTGTGCACTCATGGCAAATTTATAGTGCTGCCCCACTGGGAGATCAGGCCACCAGCACCATGACCCAATATCCAACTCAGTCACATTATCCTGACACTGAGCTAACCAGTCCTTGCCCTATCCTATTAATGGCGAGTGTCAGGCTAGGAAGCGACAAGAATCAATTTGATAAGTCATTGGTTTGTCTCGACTGGGATTCTAACTCCAGATCTCCCACACGCGAGGCCCACGCTCTACTGTTAGGGAAAGGAGGGGTAGGATCAAGAAGAGCAAATTATCCGCGATTGAAATTGCTACAGCCTAAAGCTAAGATTCCTTCTACGCGGTATGCGGTGTGCGGCATGCGGCATGCGGTATGCGGTATGCGAATGGGAGGATTCCTTCTACACAGTAGGCGGCATGCAGCACACTCCTGTGTATATATGTATATAAACAGTCGTCCCCTGGAAACAGAAATAACAAAAGACAGGAGTGGTTGAGAAAAGTGTATATTCTCTGGCGGGAATATATAATATGCCCACCTAAAATTTAAAATCCGTCCTGCTGAGCGGGAGCGGCAGTGGTAGTGACTAGGCGCAGCTGGTATCATGCAGTCATGAGCCACTCACAGGTGGCAGTGCAGTGGTGGATGCAGGAACTAAGCTAGGCATAGCAGGTTGGGTAGTAGTAACTCAATGAGTAGGACTGGGTACTAGCTAAGTCACATGACATTCAGGTGTAGAGTAAATAGAGGGGGAGAAATGCTCGGTGGTAGTCTCCTTGTTTATATTCCCATAATAGATTATAGAGCACATATGTGCATATGTATATATGCATATGTATATATACATATATATATGTATATATGCATTTTTGTATGTATTTTGTATGCATTTTTATGAACCCGTAACCCCACCACCACCACTACCATATGTTTCCCCTCTGCACCCTTGTGTGTGACCGTTCCGTAATGCTCAATCGCCTCCCCTTGTCTAAACCTAATGGACACACGCAACTGATGGTTTTCTATTCGCATACCGCTCTGCACACTTGTGTGTGACCGTTCCGTAATGCTCAGTCGCCTCCCCTCGTCTAAACCTAATGGACACATACAACTGATGGTTTTCTATTCGCATACCGCTCCGCAGCCCTGTGTGTGACCGTTCCGTAATGATCAGTCACCTCTCCTAGTCTAAAACTAATGGCCAAGTGTGACTGATGGTTTCTATTCGCACACCGCGTGCCGCATACCGCATGCCGCACCAATCGCTACAGGGACCGATCGAGTTGTCGCATTCGCATTCGCATTCGCATTCACATTCACATTCGCATACTGCGTGTAAGGGTTGTAGCCCATTGACTTCAAGGCGTTTCGATTTTTTGCCGCATTCGCATTCACATACCTCATGCCGCATACCGCGTGTAAGGAATCTTAGCTTAATCGAATGTCACACCGATTTGTGACAGAATCGCAGTCTACACAGGGGGAGTCGCCGCGACGTCAGGACTGCATCCGCTATTAAAGCACTGATATTGGTTAGATGTTGCAAAATGATCAGAAGTTTTACATCAAAATCTGATTGTGTAATGCTAGCCTTGGAATGGCAGGAAGTGCGAGTTCGAATCCTGCACTAGGCGTAATATTTCTCATTTTCACCCCCCCCCCCCGCGACGATATGAAGGTACCGAGTTCGAATATTAGTATTTTTAAATGAATATTATTTAGTTAAATACTTTATTCCTTGTTTGCGTCCTGCTATTACCATCGGAACCCATTGGTTTACAACAACTCAGCGTCTGTATTGATTTTGTCTATACAACATTCATGTGCTGTAAACAGGAACCGGAATCCCCTCAGCACTCTGTCTTCTCCCACGTGACGGTGTAAATACAACCTTATGTACACGCGCCGAGGCCCTGTTCTACACCAGGCGCGGTGGCCGAATCGGCAGAGCGCGGGAGTCGTGTGCGGGAGATCGGGAGTTTGCTTCCCAGTCGACTCAAACCAATGACTTATACAATTGATACTTGTCGCTTCCTAGCCTGGCACTCGGCATTAATAGGATATGGCAAGGTTTGTTTGTTGTTGTTTTACATCCTAGTAACATCTAAGGTCAAATCAGGACGGGCACCGACTTCTGACAGTGCGCACTCATGGCGACTTTATAGTGCTGCCCCACTGGAAGACGAGGCCGCCAGCACCATGACCTGATATCCCACTCAGACACATTATCCTGACACTGAGCCAACCAGTCCTGGCCCTATCCTAATAATGCCGAGCACCAGACTCATTAGCTCAGTGTCAGGATAATGTGACTGAGTGGGATATCGGGTCATGGTGCTGGCGGCCTGATTTCCCAGGGGGGTAGCACTATAAAGTCGCCATGAGTGCACACTGTCACAGGTCGGTACCCACTCTGATATGGCCTTACATGTTGCCAGGATGTAAAACTCCAACAACCAGCAAACCCTGTTCTATACAGCAGGTTCCATATACAGATATCGCTTCATCAGTCTCACATGAGTGAGTCAGTTAGGAACACTACGCAAGGGTTGCAACGACTGACGCATGCGCTGGCATGAATATTCAAATCGGCACTCAGCTGATAGCCAACATTGAAATCTATTTTTAGCACCACAGCTTAATTGAGGCAAACTTGTCACGGATGACGTCATACGTTGATATGGATATTCAAAGGGCCGTCCGTTGGCTTTATGAGGCTATATTTAGAACAATAGCGGTGACCTCACGAGCAAGGATCCACATACACAAGTAGGCGTGGATAGGGTGATGGCATAAGCGAGAGGAGCAGCGCGGGTTTGAATCTTGCACAACGTTCCCTTCAGCTGTATGAGCGTCCTGTGCCATTGGTACCATGGCCAGGATCCTGTACCAGATGTGCGCTGTACGGTTGGTGAACAGACCCTGTGTATGTCTATATCTAAGAGCATTGCCTGTATGTGTGTAATAGGCCGTGTTTACGCGGGGAATTGTAAAGCGAACTAGACAAAGCGAATTATATGAGGTGAAGTAGTGGCGCAATTACACGCACCAAGTTTGAAGGTGGAAATCGATATCTGCGCATGAGCAAGTCCAGACTAACCAGCACCAGTTTCGGTTAGTCGACGTCACCACAAGAGTGTGGGTTCGACCTAGATATGTATGGACTGAATCATATTGTTTTGGAACGATCAAAACTTCTCCTGGGTAGTGAAAACCCAAAAATAAATGATGAAAAAAATATCTGCGTGCAGCTAGCGGTTTCATAGACTAAATTCTATAATATACGCTTTTGTTCAACCGGAAAATCAACAAACTCAGGTCTCGACTGCGCATGCGTGTGAAGTGCTTAAGCTAGTTCGCTTCATATAAACTACCTCGTGAGGCGGTTTATATAAAGTGAATAATATGAATCGATTCAGCCCTAATCTGCCTCAGAGTCGCGGTTACACAGCGAATGTGAGGCAAACTAGGCAAGGCGCATTATTTGAGGCGTTTTAACTCGCCCATGTAAACACGGCTATAGTAAGCATTCAGTGACTGGATGTAAACCAAGCCAAAGATGGACGGCTCCAGGGGGATGAGTGTAGTAGTTACTTCCGATCTCACAGGCAAGGAGCCACCCAGATAGGATGTAGGGTGATTCGATCAGAGAACCTAGAAAGATTAGGATGTTATCTCCAGAAAGGTCGAAGTATGGGTTCGAGTTCCAATGTTCCCTTTATTTCTTGCAATACACCATCAACAGAATCCATTGTGACGCGTTTGTGGCGAATGACGTCATCGGTGAATATTCAAGCAGGTAGGCAGTCAGACACCGACTGAGTAGTGTATGTTCAGCACTTTAAGGTAATTGTGGGAAGCCCATTCCAGATGGAGGCTGATACCCGGCTCATTCCCTTCAAGGAGGGCCCGGGGACCAGCTTAGGTTCCTTTCCGTCACGCATCTATTTATGGAACACCTGCCTATCTGTTCGACACTGCCCACAGAGACCAATATCCGGATGTTGCCGACCATGGCTTCTCGCGGCACAGTTTATGGTCATTCATCTCCACGTTCATTTGAATCCATGTTCATTTCCATCCATGTTCATTTCCATCCATGTTCATTTCAATGCATGATCATTTCCACCCATGTTCATTTCCATCCATGTTCATTTCAATCCATGTTCATTTCAATGCATGTTCATTTCCATCCATGTCCATTTCCATCCATGTTCATTTCCATCCATGTTCATTTCAATCCATGTTCATTTCAATGCATGTTCATTTCCACCCATGTTCATTTCCATCCATGTTCATTTCAATCCATGTTCATTTCAATGCATGTTCATTTCCATCCATGTCCATTTCCACCCATGTTCATTTCCATCCATGTTCATTTGAATCCATGTTCATTTCCACCCATGTTCATTTCCATCCATGTTCATTTCAATGCATGATCATTTCCACCCATGTTCATTTCCATCCATGTTCATTTCAATCCATGTTCATTTCAATGCATGTTCATTTCCATCCATGTCCATTTCCACCCATGTTCATTTCCATCCATGTTCATTTCCATCCATGTTCATTTCCACCCATGTTCATTTCCATCCATGTTCATTTCAATCCATGTTCATTTCAATGCATGTTCATTTCCATCCATGTCCATTTCCATCCTCATTCATTTCAATGCATGTTCATTTCCATCCATGTTCATTTCCATCCATGTTCATTTCAATCCATGTTCATTTCAATGCAAGTTCATTTCCATCCATGTTCATGTCCATCCTCGTACATTTCCATCCATGTTCATTTCCATCCATGTTCATTTCAATCCATGTTAATTTCCATCCCTGTTCATTTCCATCCCTGTTCATTTTCATCCGTGTTCATTTCCATCCTCGTTCATTTCAATCCATGTTAATTTCAATCCATGTTAATTTCAATCCACGTTCATTTCAATCCATGTTCATTTCAATCCATGTTCATTTTCATCCATGTTCATTTCCATCCTCGTTCATTTCAATCCACGTCCATTTCAATCCATGTTAATTTCCATCCATGTTCATTTCCATCCATGTTAATTTCCATCCTCCTTCATTTCAATCCATGTTCATTTCAATCCATGTTCATTTCCATCCTCATTCATTTCAATCCATGTTAATTTCAATCCATGATAATTTCAATCCACATGCATTTCAATCCATGTTCATTTCAATCCATGTTCATTTCAATCCACGTGCATTTCAATCCATGTTCATTTCAATCCATGTTAATTTCAATCCATGTGCATTTCAATCCATGTTCATTTCAATCCGTGTTCACTTTAAGCCATATTGATCTCAATCTCTGTTCATTCAATCAATGTCCACCTCAATCTATGTTAATTTCAATCCCCGTTCAAGTGCTTTTCATTTCCATCCATGTTCATTTCCATACATGTTCACTTCAACCCATGTTCACTTCAATCCATGTTCATTTCTATCTATGTTCATTTCTATCCATGCTCATTTCTATCCAGGTTTATGTTAATTCATGTTCATTTTAATCCATGCTCATTTCACTGCATGTTGATTTCACTCCATGGTTGTGTAGTGTCAAATCATGCGCATTGCAATCCATGTTCATTTCTATCCATGTTCATTTCATTCGATGTTAACTTCTGTCCATGTTTATTTCACTCCATGTTCATTTCAGTCCATGATCATTTCAATGTAAGTTCATCTTTCAACCCATGTTCATTTCAATCCATGTTCATTTCTATCCATGTTCATTTCTATCCATGTTCATTTCTATCCATTTTCATTGTTATCCATATTCCTTGGAATCCATGTTAATTGTACGCCATGTTCATTCCTATTCATGTTCATTTCAATCTATCCGCAACATGAGTAGGAGAGAAGAAGCATTAGAATCGGGAAGACCAATTGTTCGCAGTTCAAATTTCCTCTTCTGTATTAAGTCCTTGCGTCAGCATCCTCCATCAATACAAATAAATTAAAACATAAATCGGGCAAGTGGCCACGTGTACTGGGAGGCGGCTGGAATGCCGGAGGCGCCATCTAGGCAACCATATCTGACTGGGGCGCCAGTTCCGTTTCGTGACCACTCTTGGAACTACCCAGGCCAACATGCATCATTGGTAATAATGGTGGCATATTAAATACACCACAATATTTTACTTCATACAATGTGGTTCTGAGAGTAACAAGAAGACAATGAGAGTGCATTTACAAAGTGTATTTACAGGGGGGCATACAAGCTTGGGCACATCCCTCAAGTAAAAGCATATTTAGTAAGTAGGGTGGGTGGGTGGGAAAAAAGAACTGACAGTAGGAGTATTGTGCATTGCCGGTGTAGCAGGAAATCGCAAACCCTGTAAATCGCAAACCCCCACTTGTGATTTCCTAGGAAATCGCAAACCCCCATGCCATATATGGGCATGGGGGGTTTGCGATTTCCTAGGAAATCGCATATCCCCCCTGGAGATCGCAAACCCCCCATTCTGAGTGTTAGCCTTACCATGATCTGGTAAGGCTAACACTGGCACTGACACTCAGAATATCCCAACTTTCACTATTATCTCTGTTTTTAATACTTTCAGATAAAATTGCTCTTAGGTTAAATTAAATACCTCAGATCTTCCTCTTCAATCGCGCATTGAGATATTTTTAATCGATTCGATGAAAGTTTTTTTATTTATTTTACAAAAATAAATGCTCCCCATAGACATAGCATTGCCGCAGCACACATCACGGCGTATTTTACCCTACTGCTAATATCTCCGCCGTTACGGCGGTAGCCTTAATAACGCTTCGAATTTAGGGTTAATTTAATGAAATTTCACGATTTGAGTATGTAATTCTGTTAAATATGGTCGCATTGAATAGATTTGGTCCGAATCAGTCCCAAAACACAGGGGGGTTTGCGATTTCCAGGGGGGGTTTGCGATTTCCTAGTAAATCGCAAACCCCGGGGTGTGCAATTTCCAGGGGTTTGCGATTTACTGCCACACCGGCTTGCCAATAAATACATATTTTGCGTAAATAACCACAGCACACACAACTGTAAGACCCATT
This sequence comes from Branchipolynoe longqiensis, assembly GCA_030323885.1. NCBI lineage: Eukaryota > Metazoa > Annelida > Polychaeta > Phyllodocida > Polynoidae > Branchipolynoe > Branchipolynoe longqiensis. The sequence goes on along the minus strand of CM059191.1, from coordinate 103,494,240 downwards.
CTAGGGTGTTAAGAAACGAAGTATTCGTACCAATAAAATACATCCATATAACAAAAAAATGTCGGCCTGGACACGACTATGGGATGCCATGATTCATTTAAGGCGTGCGCGGCGATAAATAACACGCGCCTTAAATAGCTGCACTCTGATTGGTCAGAATCTCTAAGGTGTGCTGTATGTAGGCCTTCGTCGCGCCCCCTGGTGAGTGTTCCGGTCATCTATCTGTACAGGCCCTGAGCTTGGCCCAATAAATGACTTGTTTTCGTTGAGGTCCCTGTTCATCCCTAGCCCCCCCCACACCCCACCCACCCTCGCCCACGCCCACGCCAACGACCTGAGGCGATCTCGGGGCTGTCGACCATCGTTGGCTGACCTCTCATCTCAGCGCCGCGTTGCTGCCCTCTGGTGGCCGGGAGGAGTATCAGCGGTGCCCCCCCTCCCCCCACCCTCCCACCCGTCCCCTCCCACCATGCCTCCCCCCCCTCCACACCCACAACCCCTCCTTCCACTCTGTGTCGCCCGATGCCAGATAGCCGGAAGTGACGTAGGGAACGCGTGCACTCGGTGTGTGATTGTGGTGGGAGAGTGATGTCGCCTTCAATTGGGGTGATATTACACCGTGACTGTGGGGGGAGAGTGCATGGTTATACCCATATGGTATTGGAGAGTGCAGCCGGGTCAAGAATTGTGTTTGTGTGTGTATATATATAAATAGCTATATATGTATATGTATATATATACATAACTATATTTATAGTTGTGTATGTATATATACACACAATTCGTATATATTGCGACTGACATTGGTCTACATCCGGTGGAGGCAAGGAGGCTGCAGGTGGCGCCACCGGTACAGTGTTTGGTTTTACAGAGTTTAATGCTTGGTACACACCTACCGTTTACGACTCGCGCACTAAAACTTTGCGCCCGACGCGACCCGATTGCGACCCGATCGCGATTAAAACCAAAGATAAGGGATGCGCACATATACCGACTGGACGCGGACATATAACGTCCGATTCGCGGCTGCGATCCACGCTCCTGGTGGGTTTTTGCGCGAACTACCTCGCCATCAGCGCCATCTAGCATTTTCCTTGCGCCGATTCACGACTGCGCTGCACGCACCTGGTGGGTTTTCGCGAACTACGTCGCCATCAGCGCCATCTAGCAGTTTCCTGTAGCAATGCTATTTGTTTTGTTTACATTCGTCGATTAGAAAACATTAATATCGCCGTCGGCGGAATTTCCTTGCGCCTGCTACGTACTTGTTTAGTTTACATTCGTCGATTAGAAAACATTAATATCGCCGCCGTTGAATAGATTTGGGTCTAATATGTAGCCGCCGAACCGGCGGAATTTCCTTGCGCCTGCTACGTATTTGTTTAGTTTACATTTGTCGATTAGAAAATATTAATATATAGCCACTGATTAGAATATTTTGGTTAAGACACTGTCACGTGTCCTTTTTCCGGCCCGGCGATTCGTTGATCGTTAAAACTCAGATGTGGACGGTCGGCGGCTAGCACGCATATACCGTTTAAGATATGACTGACCGCACGCACCTCCCGATTTGCAATCATCCCGATTCGTTTTTCGAATTGCTTGCGATTTCAGTTTTACGGCCTAATACTGAGTTGTAATCGCAAATCGCGGACGTCTGGTGTGCTATGGTCCCGCACCCACCTACCGACTAAAGAGGTCGTATGCGCGAATCGCATCGTAAACGGTAGGTGTGTACCTAGCATAAGAATAAAAATAATAATTCCCCCTTGTGTATTTTTATACTTGCATAATGCATTATACATCTCATATACATAACTATTTTGATATATCCGGTAATGCACTTTGTGACTTGACTGCACTCTCCCAGTAAATATATATATATATATATATATATATATATGCAGTAGTAACCTGCACTGACCTCTCAGGCAAGGAGTCACATTGACAGGTATACGTGGATAGGGTGGTTACATCAGGGAGCCTAGGTGGTGTAATGGTTAGCACACTAGGCCATAATGATGCAAGAGACGTTGGTTCGATTCCAGCTTTAGGTGCAACATTTCCAATGTTCATCATCCCCCATGACACTGGCGCCATGACCAGAATCCTGTATTTGCCATGCACTGCATGGTTGTTGACCCTACACTATGTATGTACATAGTAAGTGCATTGTATGTACATTGTATATATATATAATTGTAAGCATTAACATGACTTATGGACAGAAACCATTTACAAGACTTACAATTTCACGGGGAAGAGTGTGGTAGCCTACACTGACCTGTCAGTGTCAGGCAAGGAGTCGCGCACACGGGGTAGGCCGGGATAGCAGGCTGACATCAGGCAGGTGAAATGTTTAGCGCAGTGGCCCAGAATGTCTGAGAGGTGGGTTCAATTCACTGTGCTGGTGGCACCACCTTCAGCCGAGCTCATCTCCATAGGATTTTCTTTCTTCTAGAGGCAATCCCTTGCCACCGATTAAATTACTTAGCCGATTACCTTTCCTTTCTCACTTTTTCTGCTGTAGCTATGTTTATACTCGCATAATTGCTTATGCAGCACATATGAGCACGCATGAGCAGTAGATGAGTAGGTGAGGTTCCAGCACCCGATCACAGGTGTGTGGGTGTTAGGATAGTATATAATTCCGTGTTATTATACTCGTATAATTCGTATACAGCATATAAAGGCCGGCTACAGTACAAGGAACAAGAACAAGAAGAGTAGTGGTATGAGTTATATATTCTCTGGCTAGGAATATCAGCCTAACCTAATAAAACAACAAATTCCCTGACGCGAGTGACCTATTCAGGGCAGGCAGGTTCCGGGCAGCGCCAGGGGTGGCGCCACCAGTCGCGACATGGAGGAGGCAGTACAGTATATTGTGTAATAATAAACAATAATTAAGACATGATAATAATACAAGGAGCCTTTATACTCGCATAATGCGTTATACATCACATATGATGCATATGCCATTATATGAGTATAATAATCCAGAAGATCCCATCCACTCCCGAACCACTAAGTCATCGGCTGGTTACCTCTATTCATTAGATCATCTACTGATGCGACCTCACTTCCCCATATGGCGCCAACTACTTGCCCACGCCTCAGCTGCTCTTACGCTAACTCACTGTACTACTGAACATTTGTTTGTATTCATATGTAGCAATATCTTAGTATCCATATATATATATATCTCTCTCTATATATATATATCTATATATATATATATATATATATATATATATAATTAGACAGGATATAACCTGCCGTCCTCTGTCTGTACAGGAGTCGCATAACCTGATAACCTCGTCCAAGGACCAATACCCGTGGTGATGGCCACCTAGCGGCCATCGCTGAGGGCAGGAGCATTACATCAGTCACGTGATGTCATTATTCCAAATCAAATTAATCACAAGGTTCCACCAAACTGGGACCAAAACCGCGGGTCTGGTGTCACTTAAAAAGAATACAGCGCTTAGCTCAACCCAGAAACCACGTGACACTGGATGTGTAGAAGGAATCGAACCATGCCATCAGAGATTGTAATATACTATATTATACAGTTCTAGTCAGATCCTACTGAAGTAGATGATTAATCAATAGTAACCTACTTACTAACTCAATAGGCCCCACCTGAGATTACCATGAACACCAGTTTCAGTCACAAAGGCCAACCCTACATCCGACCATCAGTTATGCCCCACCCCCTACTAATGCTTAACATACTAGTCTAACATAATTGCCTCCCCTTATGTGTTTCTTGTTTCCCCTTATCTTGTTCTTTACCTGACATTCATGACCCAATATTTTGCTTATTTCCCTGTAATTGTCTATCTAGATTGTTGTAGATTTGTTTACTGTGTTGTGTCAATTGTCATTAAGGCTGAAAGACCAGTGCATTAGCACGGACATGTTATTCAGAGGAATAAAAATACTTGAACAAAAAAAACCCAAAAAACAACAACAAAGCCCGACCTCTTCCTGGGCTCTCACTTGATTAACCATGCCACTATAAATTACAGTGGGGATAACTTCATGGATATGCATATTATTCATTAAATTATATATTTTTATAAAATAGGCCAACTGGTTGGCATTTATGTGTAGTATAAAGGAAGCCTTAAAGTGAGCAGAGTGACAGTTGGCTCACGGTATAGGAGGCGGGAGGAGTAGAGAGTGACCAGCTCCGCCGCAAATAACATGGAAGAAGATGGTAATGGGGGGAAACAGTTAGGGGCTGCCATTATTTATATCCACATAATGAATTATATAGTACTGTAGTGGTCTGCACTGACCTCTCGGGCAGGTAGCCACATAGACAGGTAGGCGTGGGGAGTGTGTTGATATCAGGGAGCCTAGGTGGTGTAATGGTTAGCACACTGGCCCGGAATGCAAAGAGATGTGGGTTCGAGTCCTGCTCTAGGCGCAGTGTTTCCCATTTTCTTCACCCCCATGACACTGGTTGCCGTGATCAGGATCCTGTACAAGCTTTGTGCTGTATGGTTGTTGAACCTACCCTGTGTATGTATGTGTTAGTGCATTGCCTGTATGTATGTAATTGTAAGCATTAAAAGGCTTACAATTCCAGGGGGACGAGTGTAGTGGTCTGCACTGACCTCTCAGGCAAGTAACCACATAGACAGGTAGGCATGGAGAGTGTGTTGATATCAGGGAGCCTAGGTGGTGTAATGGTTAGCACACTGGCCTGGAATGCAAAGAGATGTGGGTTCGAGTCCCACTCTAGGCACAATATTTCCCATTTTCATCACCCCCATGACAGTACATTAGTTAGGTGGGAGCCAAACTATCTATCTCTCTGCCTGTCGCATCAGTACAATTGCCTTTTATCTGTATGATGTTGTTGGATTTAGATATATGTGCAGTATAACAACATTATACAAATATAAAAAGGCGGAGGATTATATTAAATTAATTATTTATTCAATATGACCAATGCATTTATTGTCTTATGTGCTTTGTATGTTTATTTGCTGTGGACCAGCACCCTCCCCTGCTGCTGGCGCCCTCACCGCCTAGTCCGCGCACTATATCCGCGCTGCTGTGTCAGTACACACCACGATTTTACTTAGTTAACGCCTACCGCGTTACCGCTCTTCTAGTACTAAAGCCCCAGTCACACCTACCCGGATCAGGGGCCGGATGAGCCCCGGACTGTGATCCGGCATGGTCCATGGTGATCCGGGGTGATCTGTGGCTCATCCGTGGCTGGTCCTTGGTGATCCAGCGTGATCCGGCATGATCCGTGGCTGGTCCGGCCTCGTCCGGGGTCCGCCCCGGATGTTTTAAAATGTTTAAAACATCCGGGGCTGTCCGGGGCATTTTGCGATCCGGGCCTGATACGGCATCGTCCGGAATGATCCGTGGGTAATCCTGGGATCATCCGGGTAGTCCAGTGATGCTCCGGGGTAGTCCGTGTACCGTCCGGGGCCACGGTTTAACCCGGACCAGCCCCGGACTCGCCCCGACTAGCCCCGACATAGCCACGGACAACTCCCGGACTGCCCGGATAAGACCCGGACAAGCCGGATGAGCACGGATTAGCCACGGATCGCCATGGAGCAAGTCCACTTCAAGTCGGGGACTACACCGTGGACACACCGGGTAGTCCGGGGGGTGGTCTGGGTCAGTCTGGGGCGATCCAGCCTCTGGTCCGGGGCTAGTCTGTGGCTCATCCGGCTAGGTGTGACCGCGAGGAAAAAAACGACCAAATATAGCGATTTTATCCGGCGCTATCCGGGACAGTCCGGGCGACCGGTCCAGGGGTGGTCCGGCTCAAAATCCGGGGCTCGTCCAGGTAGGTGTGACTGGGGCTTTACCACTGCTACTGCGTTCGACAGTGACCTGGAGCATGCCATCGAAGTTCTGCGGCTCATATGGAACGACACACAACAAGAAGGACTCCATTTGCACTGAGATAGGTGAAGAAAAGTGTGTGCGCGAAACGAGGAGTTTTACTGCCGTGAAGATGTCGAAAGGGGCGTGCAAGGAGGTCAACGATGTCAGTGAGTTCGAGAGTAGGGTGGGTGGGGTGACGATAGCAGAGCGGAGGAAAGAAACCCTCCGAGAAATTGAGGACCTTCGTATGGAAAAAGAACTTGACAAACTAGAGAGTGCTAGAGATAAACTCCTAGCAGAGAGGGAGGGGAGGAGGCGGGACCGAGAAACAACCGTACGGACCGTCATGGCGGAGGGGGATGTGCTGGGGACCTCAAAGATGACGGACATGCCACCGGAGCTCGAGACTAAGAGTGGGCATTCGACCTACGGACGCGCCCGGAAGCACTCGATGGACGTCTAGCGGAAACGCTTCTTTACAAGATGGCGCCGACGGCACACGCAGTGTAGGAGGCTCCGTACAAAGTGTGGAAATACAAATGGAAAATCAGTGCTCACCTACACAGATAGTGCACGAAGGCTTGACCTAAGCACAAGGATCAGCAGGATAGGTGCAAAGTATGCTTTGTTAGGATAACAAAGGAGGAATTTAACCAAAACGAGTACTATGAACCGCAGCAAACGGCGCTAACCGTTAAAAACGGCCGCAAGCACGACGAATGACAACACCACACAGGATACTGAGTGTGGAAATACTTGACCTAAGCATAAGGATCACCAGGATAGGTGCAAAATATGCATTGTTAGGTTAAGATGGCGCCGATGACACACGCCATGTAAGGAGGCTCCGTAAAATAGTGTGGATTACTAATGAAATCACAGGGCTAACTACCAGGAGAGTGCACAAAGGCATATCCCTAAGCATTTGGAACAACAGGACTACTACAAATTATGCATTGTTAGGATAATATGGAAGAAATCCAAACAAAAGATATCACGACAATGAATAAGTTAGGCTCGACCGCTAAGAATAGCGGCAGCCACTATATGAGAAGAGCAGATGATTAAAACTGATGACAAAATGACAAACCCCAAAAACGGAAATGACTTCGAAGGAAGAGTTATGGCCACAATACTAGGAGAAAATGTCACAAAAATAATCAAGGACTGGATAATAAAAGAAATAAACCAGTCTAAGACAAAACAACGCAAGGCGAAACCGGAAGATGACTCCATGACAGATGCGGAGAATCTGGACACAGAAAATGCTGAAATAAACGCCGAAATACCCAAGGACACGATCCAAAGCATCAAAAAAGAACTAAACAAGTTACAGACGGCATACAATAGCCTAATGCTGGAATGTGCTTGGTACAAGCCAAACTACAAAAATGCACCTGAAATGCACCTGAAAATACTAGCACACCACTACAAGACAAAATCAGGTTACATAGTAACCCCCCACAGGGACACTAGGCACATGGTGGCCCCAATACTACTGATGGAAATGAGTAACACAATCTATGAGAGAAGTGTACTGGCCATGGCAGCACATGCCTGGAATAAACAAACATAATACAATGGGCAATCCGTAACCTTGACCACAGCAACAAATTCCAAAAGAAAACAACTACTTACTGACACACAAAATCACACCTGCCCCTGAGCACAGTTGCTGCTTGCTGTGTAATGGCACAACAAGCAAAAGACAGGCCAGAGAAAATGGTAGGTATTAAAAGTAGGACAATTAGCCCTCCTAAGTACAAAGGAAATCAGGAAAGCTATCACCACATGGCGCGGTCCACCTGGGTATGCGTAATGGGACAAACTTAACACCTGCGAGTGACGGACACTCGAACGCGCAGTGCGGAGGTGGGGTGAGTGTGTGCCGATAGACGAGATCACCGTTCCGACTGCGCATGCACTCAAAAAGGCGCTGGTAGCAAAGCAAAGGCATACAACCATTGAGTTTTCCAATACACGTAGGGCAAAACTTCAATTTTATTCAAAATTAATAAAAATACATAACAATTTGGCACAAACATGGATGGATGGAAGCAATATAATAATATAATGAATATGTTTAAGACACAACTCTCCATAATTAAGCATTTTGAGCTAAGAAACAAACAATTTCAGTCACTTTACAGGCTGATATTTACATCACCATTGACTAGACATAAGTAATTCTTGTTCTAAATATTAAAACGTCAAATGTGTCAAAAGAAACTTATTTCAAAGAAATATATAACCAATATCTTATTAACCCTACTCATTGTCTAGTTCTACATATATCATTAACAATAGGATATACATAAAAACATGAATACAATTCATTCATCCACTGACTCTGGCTGTAGTTCTAACACTAGTCTGAGTGCCCATATTTGTCTAAATCTAAATGCACATGCCATAATATGTGCTGATTATATTGATGTAAATGCAATGCTGGATAAAATATGAATATCTTAATTTATTATATATATATTTTTTGTTGGTATTCTATCTATCAAACAAGAGCTGAGATGATCTGAAACTAGCACATTTCATAGCTGCACCCAGTGTCTTAGCATGTACCATGTGCTTCTCACTGGTTTGTTTTTCTTCCACGCATCCCACAATACACCGCGCCGCTGGAATGGTGATGTAGTCTATTGGTTTGGATACCCTTGAGAGTGTGACTCAAGTGCTGGTGAAGACCCCCCCCCCCCCCCCCCCACGTGTGCAATACATAACCTCACTGTTTATAATTGTGTTTCCGTCAACGATAGAGAGGTCGATGCGGTATGGGACGATGACCGGTGTGATGACATTGGTAGTCAGCTAATATCGTATGGTGTTGATTCCATGGATGAATACCTTGGTAATTGTGAAATCGGGACCGTGTTCAAACCCTGGGACCCAAAGTTAAAGTTGCACAGTCTGATGATTTTGAGTTTCTCTCATTTTCTGAGATAAACATATTAGGTTGTTCATTATAATCTACCTTACTTTAATTTGAAGTAACTTTTATTTTAAATCGCTAACTTTTGAGATATTTGAAATGGAAACATGCTAAAATAATGTTGGCAAGCTTGCCAAAACTCTAACACCATAGGTTCTATTAGCAGTAACAGGTTCTATTAATTGACTCAGTATCCCCTTAGATGTGATGACAATTTTTTAATAAGTGCACCAGCATCTAACTTAGATATGTAGAATCAAATCTAGATAATTGCTTTGGATTTGAAAATGTTATGTTTTCATCGGACTATGCCGCTTTAAGCTGATCTGGATGGAGAGAGATTGCCTGGTCGGAATATATATATGTAGTTGAGAATGAGAGCGGACATTTGACTGTCTCTGTGAGGGAGTCAGCTGATGCAGAATATGTCACGTTTGAGGTGTATCATGATTGTAGTGCAGGCTGTTGTGACTGTACTCATGTGTTATCAGCTATACATTGCCAATTGAAACCGTGAGGGTTTATTTGCTGAATGTTGTTGCATGGGGAGCTGCGATCCAAACGCTCTGTATATCCTGCTAGGTATTGTCTTCGGTGTCAGGGTTATTGACCAGTGTTGTGATATTCAATATGATGCTCAAAATAGGCGAAATAAAACGTCCTGGGAAGCAGACATTATTGAATCCTGTTTGTTGAACGAAATTAATGAGGGAATTCTCAAAAGAGTGCGGGATCATCCCCGGTGTGTGCATGGAGTGTTTGTAGTACCTGAGGACGGCGGGGGCGGGCGTAGTGCGGTGGATTGTAGTCAGCCAAAAGGCGAATCCGTTAATAATTGGACTGCAAGTGTTGCGCCTAAATTCAAATATTCAGTCAGACCTTACCGGATTGGAGAAACGGACAGAAACCGGACACTGTCCGGTGAAATACGGCAATGTACGGTTTATATACGGTCGGCATCCGGTCTGTCCGTTATCTGTCCGGCGGTGTCCGGTGGTGTCCAGTACAAGTTTTGAACATGCACAAAACTTGTACTGGACACCGCCGGACTGATGTGTACGGTTGGTGTCCGGTTCAAGTCCGTTTAGTCCGTTTTGTCCGGTTCATGTCCGTTACCCATCCGTTAGGTGTCCTGTTTGTATCCTGAAGAGTCCGTTGACGTTGCTGCGGGAATTCGGTCCGCCGTTTTTTAATCTGTTTTCGGCCCGTCCGTGATCAGTCCGGTAGGTGTCCGGTTGGTGTCCGGTTTGTGTCTGGTTGGTGTCCGGTTGGTGTCCGGTCCGTCCGTTTGACATTCGGTTTTCGCCCGTCGGTTGACCGTTCCTTGTCCGCTGAAAGTGCAATATTTCGATCCATTTCGGTCTATTTTGATACCGGAAACCAACGGACTAGAACATTCTTTGTCCGGTGGTGTCCGGTATTCAGTCCGGTAAGGTCTGACTGGGCCTTTAGGGAATAGATGATGTACTAGAAATGGTAGAAAGGGATGATTACCTGTCAAGTATTGACATTAAGGATGCCTCTAGGGCTGTCCATATTCATCCCGATAATAGGACAAGTCAAGGCCTTGAATGGCATTTTAAGAATGTCGACACATATTTAGCGGATAGTCGACTTTGCATGGAGAGAGACTGCCTCCAGTTCTCCAGTCCTTATATTTGTTCCCGCATTTCAGATGTCATAGTTAGATGTGCGGCGAGAGAGGGAGGGAGTCATGCGAGTTGTAAATTACCTCGATGATTGTTGTGTTATTGGAGGCTCTGGTGCTGAGACGGCTGACTACCAAAGGATATTAATTGCTAAACTCCATAGGTTGGGTTTCTTTATTAGTTTTAGAAAACGCGACGAAGATCAGGTTCTTGGGTATAGAGATAGATTCTCATTTATTAGAATGATCACTTCCGGTAGATAAGTTAGAGAAGTTAAGGGGGACACGACTCAAATCTAGGGCCAAGAGAGAAGGCCTGTAGGAAGGAGCTCGAGCGGCTGGCTGGCCTCCTGGCGCATTGTGCCCAGGTAGTCAGGTGCGGCAGGACCTTCAGTGGGAGAGTCTATGATCTATGATTTAATTCACACCCTCCCCGAACCATACTTTAAAGCCAGACTGAATGCAGGTTTTCGCGAGGATATTAGTTGGTGGATTTATTTTTCTTCAAAATTCAACGGAAAAGCAGGCATGTTGGGTAAATTCGCCGCGACTAGCGTCGAGTTCGGGGATTGGGGCCATTTTTGGCACTGATTGGGTGGTTGGCACTTTCAATCGAGCCGATCGGCGTGTAATTGAACGTTGTTGTGGTCACCATTATGTCAATTTAGAGGACGGGGTGGGCACTCAACATATAAATATCACGAAATGCGAGGATATTGCCTACCATAGCAATATTAATAATATATACCGTATATGTCTCAATAGATGTGCACTGCGCAAGTACAGACACATGGACGCGCATCTATTCAAAGTTAAAGAATTTCATGGATTAGTTTTTGTCCTGCCACTGAAATAAAGTTGGATTGTCTTATTTTATGTGCCTTCAGTCTGAATATGATCATACATTTTTATTAGTAAATTTGTGCGTGCTTTCAATCTTGAAATGGGGCTGTGTGCTTCTATTGGGTAGCGTGCTTCTATTGGGACATATACGGTATTAACAAAAGAAAACCAGTTTTTTTAACTGCCAAGCATTGGAGATATGCATTTTTCTTTTAATGTTTATGCAATTCTTATATATCTATATATCAGCTTTTCCGCATGCGCTGGTTATTCCGCTATCCGAGTAATGTAGAGTGTCCGGTTAGGTCGTTATAAGCATAACTGTTTAAGTCATTTCTTTGTTCCGTTTACGATTCCAACCTACGAATAGTGAAAACTTAAATCCTTCCCCTACCCTGTCACACATTGTTCTCATTACATTGATAATCACAAATTGTAATTAGTTATTTCATCGGTATAATATGATTGAAAGTCTCCAAACCAAATTATCCCTGGTCAAGATCAAATTAAGATTATTAGAGATCTGCAGATGTTAGTTTAGTATTTCATAGAGCAATACGATCAATCTGTGCGGATGTCTCCTAAACTAGTTTATTGTTTACCTAACTGCATGAGTTGACCTTCCAGTATATTTCTGACTCATCCATGTAAATTAAGTGTTAACTATATATTTGACTTTTCCGCATCAGTTGACCTTTAAGTGTGTAATATGTTTGACTCCGCAGTGCCAAGTGTGTAAATTAAGTGACCAGCTTAATAGTGACTATGACTTTTCATCAACTTGACCATGTTAGTTGACATTTTAGTATATTTTCGACTCGGCGACGTTAGTTGACCAATTCATATATTTTCAACTTGACCATGTTAGTTGACCTTTCAGTATATTTGTGACTTGGCCCTGGTAATTACCCATTAAGGATACTTACAACCTGACCACATTAGTCCACTTTAAAGTATATGTGTGACTTGGTCAGGTTACTTAGCCATTAAGTACACTTGCAACTTGACAACATTAGTATATTTGTTACTCAGCAATGGTAGTTAAGCATAAATTATATTTTACCCTTGTCTGTGTACGTTGACCTTGAAGTATATTGTTTTGGCCCAGCCATGTTACTGGACCTTTAAGTATATTTTTGCCACCGCCACGTTAATTTCCAATTAAGTATATTTTTGATGCCGCCATGTTAGTTGACCTTTAAGTATATTTTTGACACAGCTATGTTAGTGGACTGTTAAGTATATTATTGATCCAGCTATGTTAGTGGACCTTTAAGTATATCTTTGACCCGACCATGTTAGTGGACCATTAATTATATTTCTTACCCAGCCATGTTACTGGACGCTTAACTATATCTTTGACATGCCCATGTTAGTGGACCGTTAATTATATTTTTTTACCGATCCATGTTAGTGGACCTTTAAGTATATCTTTTGACCCTGCCATGTTACTGGACCTTTAAGTATATTTTGACCCAGCCATGTTAGTGGACCTTTAAGTATATTTTGACCCGGCCATGTTACTGGACCTTTAAGTATATTTTTGACCCGGCCATGTTAGTGAACCTTTAAGTATATTTTTGACCCGGCCATGTTAGTGGACCGTTAAGTATATTTTGACCCGGCCATGTTACTGGACCTTTAAGTATATCTTTGACCCGGCCATGTTAGTGGACCATTAATTATATTTCTTACCCTGCCATGTTACTGGACGCTTAACTATATTTTTGACATGGCCATGTTAGTGGACCGTTAATTATATTTTTTACCGATCCATGTTAGTGGACCTTTAAGTATATCTTTTGACCCTGCCATGTTACTGGACCTTTAAGTATATCTTTGACCTGCCCATGTTAGTGGACCGTTAATTATATTTTTTACCGATCCATGTTAGTGGACCTTTAAGTATATCTTTTGACCCTGCCATGTTACTGGACCTTTAAGTACATCTTTGACCCAGCCATGTTAGTGGACCTTTAAGTATATTTTGACCCGGCCATGTTACTGGACCTTTAAGTATATTTTTGACCCGGCCATGTTAGTGAACCTTTAAGTATATTTTTGACCCGGCCATGTTAGTGGACCTTTAAGTATATTTTGACCCGGCCATGTTACTGGACCTTTAAGTATATCTTTGACCCGGCCATGTTAGTGGACCTTTAAGTATATCTTTTGACCCTGCCATGTTACTGGACCTTTAAGTATATCTTTGACCCAGCCATGTTAGTGGACCTTTAAGTATATTTTGACCCGGCCATGTTACTGGACCTTTAAGTATATTTTTGACCCGGCCATGTTAGTGAACCTTTAAGTATATTTTTGACCCGGCCATGTCAGTGGACCTTTAAGTATATTCTCGCTAGATCTGAAAACCATAACACGCAGAAGGCGGGCGACTGGTGGTGGAGGAAGCGGTTGGTGCGGGGACGGGGGGGGGGGGGGGGGGGGGGGGTCTGGGGGGGCTGGGGGGGCTGGTCGGGGGGGGGGGCGAGGGACGGGTGAGAAGCAAACCACGAACACGTGAAAGCGGGATGAGATCACAGCTCACGCCGACTTTGCCGCTAGGTGGCCAAGGACGCAGCGAATACAATTATGCCCTCCTCCATCAGGGCACTGCCCCCCCCCCCCCCCCCCTGCCCTGACCTCCCGGCATCCCAAGATGGCGGAGTGTCGCGGGTTCCCAGCCTGCCCTCACCCTACGCTACTTCTGGTGGGAGCCTGCACTCAGTGCATTGCCTTGTTTCCCACGATTTTATCGAGGGAAAATGTTGTGCGTGTGGGGGTAGGGGTGGGGGTCGGGGTGGGGGGGTGAATGTCATTTGTTTACTTCAGAGGATGCCATTCAGGATTGGAATGTGGACCTGAGATACGATGGACAGTCAGGAAGTCCATGTGTCGTGTCGGTGCATTGTCGTGGGTTCGATCCCCGACAGGATTAATTGTGTAATTGTTGATTAATGGAGGACTTGTCGCTCAGAAGGATTTCGCTGAGTTAGTCAGTCAAAAATGTAAGTCTGCTGCAACACGGACGATCTATTTGGGAGGATTTGGAATTGGATGTTTCAACGCATAGTTATAGTTTCTGAAAATATATATATGATGTAAACCTATAAGCATTATCCGCGTATAAAAACGCGGAAGGGATTATTCTATTATATTGCTATATTATATTATTATATTACATTATTAGCCAATGGGCAGTCTTCATCTATTTGCTCCTTACACATGTGGGGATTGGTGGCGCCACCACCGGCCCCGACCTTAACTTCTGGCGTTACCACTGTCACCCCCAATGGATCTGAGTGTGAGTAGGATTTGTGTGTTGTTGTTGTTTTACGTCCTAGCAATATCTAAGGTCATATCAGGACGGGTGTGAGTAGGATGGAAGTGTAGGTGAATAGATAGGCTCCTCCAGTAGATGACTGAGGGAGGAGATAGGGCTGAGGAGCAGATGGAAGCTTCCGGCCTTATTATACTCGTATAATGGCTTATACATCATATATATATGTCCTAAACATATGTCCTAAACATATATATATGTCCTAAACATGTGGACTTATCGAAAGATGATGAAAATATCATGGACAAAGAAGATCACCAACAAAGAAGTTCTCAGAAAAATTATAAATAAGAAAAGCTTGTTTGCCACTATACAGACAAAGAAACTTATTTATTTTGGCCACATCATTCGTCAGAGTTCAATCTACCATACATTGTTGGAAGGGAAGGTGAATGGCAGCAGAGGGAGGGGGAGACCAAGAACATCATGGTTTACAAATATTTCACAGTGGACAGGCTTGAATTATTCACAGTCTATCAGAACAGCACAACATCGGGACAAGTGGAGAACCATTGCATCCAACCCTCGACTAGAGGACGGAACTATTGATTGATTGAAACATAAATAATCAACAATTTAAAAAAACCTGTTAAAATCAAAAACGAGGTTCCATAGTACTTCTGGCGGGCTATTATGAATGAACAAGCCTGGGGTGCTGATCATCCAGTAAATGGACTGTGTGAATGGTTCAGGAATATTCTGGCTGACATTTGTAGAACATTGATGATGGTGTGATGCTGGCGCCTTCTAGTGTTGAGAATGGAACGGTGTGGACACTGATATAGTTAATGCAGTATTGATGCGGATGCATCCGAATGAGGAGAGCGATGATGGGAATGCAGTGTGACACCGATTAACGGTGGTCACGTGGGGCGTGAGTTGTGTGGTCAGAAGACGCATGGAATAATTAAAAGGTGCATTATCTGATGAAAGGGTAACATTTCCGAAATCAAACCATTTACCTAGATTTTCTTCTGTATATCAGACATTGATAATCATGCGTTTATTTTTTCATTTTTTGCAAATATTCTATTCATCAAAATACATTATTTGTCAGGACCGAACGAGGCACTGGTCTTCCAGCCGTCAGTGATTGCAGTTATTTACTCAGTTCTTTTATGATACATGTTCATAATGGGACGATGTTTGAGAATGGGAAGGATATTGTATTGCGCATGCTGCTGGGTAATGCAGGTATTGCAGGTATTACAACACCTCAGGGAGTTTGATGCCCCTGCCTTGCAGAGTTGTAAACCACTGCCTTGTGGTACAGGTTCTTGACAGAACCAAAGGCTAAGGGAGCAAACCTTTAACAGAAAAGTATGTCACTGTGGCAGCATTAAGGGCAGTTGATGTATGGAACTCCCAATATCTCCCGACCAGCCACTGCAGGGACAAATAGTTTGCACCTGTCTTGACATGTTCTTGCCGGTGTGAAACCTCTATTTGCTCCCCGAGAGAGTGCTGCTGGTAACTTGCAAAAGCCAGCAGCACTTCAACACTTTTGCAGGCAGCTTTCATGAAATGTAGCTAAATGGAGAGCGGCAGTCAAGTAATGAAAGCGGTCTTTGTCGCATCGCGACCGACAGCAACATGATGATGATGATGATGCTGCTGGGGCAGGGGGTAGAGCATTGGACAATGTTGATTATATTAAGTATTTATTGCTGGTCTTCCGGTCGTGACTGGTGCAATCATCTATCAAAGCTACAGATGGGGTTAAAGTATAAGTAAAATATCCATGATGGGATGAGTAGAGGGATGTAGGGTCCAGTATCTTAGGAGTCTGACTCTTTATCAAGGTCATGATGTTTAAAAAGTGTGCGTCATGATTTATTTTCTGTTTTAGAAAAGTGTCATAGTTCAATATAATCGGGTACACTTTTATACATAAAGTATTTATGTCTGGTCTATCTAATATATTTGCCTGAGAAGAATTGACAGAAGTTGAACAACATCGGATTATGTCACTTCACTGAACGAGAATGAATCTAATAACAACAACATATTTCATCAATCTGACTGGCTCCATCCAAATTGACCAATCACATTCCTGCTGACTCGTACTTGGACAGATCGCTACACGTGTATGCCACGTACACGATTGGAATAAAGGATCCTGGCTGGATTCGCCGACAATTCCATGCAGTCACAAAATATACCCGGGATTGAGTCACGCTCTTTGATTCTCCTATCACTGAATCAGTTCGTCACATGACCAGATTGGAGCTCAGTCATTGGCTGATAGCCCTTCCTGTCATACAGGCGCTAACACCTGCCGCCCTTTAGCAGGAACCGGGCAAGTATCCAATCACTGTCCTCCGCAGGGAATGTTCCATTATACTAAGAGGGCTGTGAGGTGTCCATATCCTTCCATAATGTTTAGGTTCATAGATAATGGACTATACCATTATACAAGAAAGGGGGAGGTGTCCATACCCTTCCATAATTCTTACAGGGTTAGGTTCTTAGATACTGGACTATTCCATTATATAAGAAAGGGGGAAGTGTCCATACCCTTCCATACTTCTTAAAGGGTCAGTTTCCTAAACAAGGGAATGTTCCATTATACGATGAGGGGGTGGGAATTTTCCATACCCTCCCATAACCTCTTACAGGGTGAGGTTCATAGATAATGGACCATTCTATTATATAATAAAGGGGGAGCAGGTCATACCCTTCCATAATTCTTAAAGGGTTAGTTTCCTGGACAAGTGACTATTCCATTATATGAGGAGAGATGGGAGGTGGCTATACCCTTCCACAATTCTTACATGATTAGTTTCCTAGACAAGAAAATATTCCATTATATGATAAGGGGTTGGAGGAGGTCATATGCTTCCATAATTCATACAGGGTTAGTTTCCTAGACAAGGGACTATTCCCTCATATCAGAAGGGGTGGGATGCGTCCACAGAGTTCCATAATTCTGAACGGGTTAGTTTCCTAAATTAGGGACAATTCCATTGTACAAGGAGTGGTGGGAGGATGGCATACCCTTCCATCATTCTTGCAGGGTTAGTTTCCTAGACAGGCGACAAATCCATTAGATAAAGAGGGGTGGGATGAGGCAATACCCCTAGGAATTGACAGAAAATATGTGTCATGTTTCTTTGTTGTTGTTTTACGTCCTAGCAACATCTAAGGTCATATCAGGACGGGTACCGACTTGTGACAGTACGCACTCATGGTGACTTTATAGTGCTGCCCCAATCGGAGACCAGGGCGCCAGCACCATGGCTTGATATCCCACTCAGTCACATTATACTGTGAAATTCAGGTGAAGCGATGAGAGGAAAGTGTTTTAAACATGATATTGGCTGTTATTTAAGTTTGTGTAAACATAGAATGGGCAGCGCTTAATCTGCTGTATGTAGGTAATTGTTTTCTCTAGCTTGTTTCCAGGAAGCCTTAAGGCCCGTTTATACTTTTGACAGTGCAACACAGCACTAGATGGCGTTAGATGGTGCAACACGGCGTAAGCCAACGCTCTCATTTAGACTCTACGTCGATGCTTGACAGCGTTAGACGGCGCAACACGGCACAAGCTTTGACCAGAGTTCAACTGTGTTGAACTTTCAAGGTCAGCGCTTCCACACGTCGCGCACTCCCCACCATTTTGTGGCATCACAAGGCGCTGACTAGTGTAAACTTGACGTTGTCACATGCCGTTAAAACTATAAACTGGCCTTTATTCACTGAACATGTGTGTACGCCACTAACGTCGCGGCTTGTGGTTTTGGTTTCACTAACAGTAACACCCTGTGAAACTATCAATTGTGAGGCACCGTAATATCTGTGCAATCTCCTCTTCTTCAGCGAGTCATCTCAAACTCTCAGATCTTCCAGTTAGATATTATAATGCAACCCTGATTCTCGACTCAAATCACATGGTGAATGTGCTTTCTATGTTGCAGGCCCTGCTTATTGGTACAGGTTGCCAGAGGAGGTTCAGAAAAAAATCCTAGCATCCCCCAAACAATTTTAGCCCGTTTTCAAGAGTCACCGGTTTCAAGTTGTATTTCGCATTAAATCAAGTGTTGGCCTTCTTCAGCTTTTGAAATCAGCTTGTAAATACTGCCGGCTGTGGTTTTATTGGCAAGCACATTGGAATGGTTCCTGCTAGGGAGAATATTCTATTAAATGTACATAAGGCCAAATATAAAAACAAATTGATGATTATCCTTTGAAATACAAATCAGGGTCCGGTGGGTGGTTTTTATTTTATTTTTTTATTTTTGACGTAGACGTAATAAGTAACCAGACACGATGGACAAATGAGTTGAGCGTCTGCCTCCTGTTCTGGTAGGTCATGGGATTCAAACTCCCTGGGTCGAATCCTGCCTGAGTCAAACCAATGACTTACAAATTGATACACAAGTTGAATTGCTACTAGCGCGACCCATTTGTAATAACATAAAAAAACAAATAATTCAGGGGCGGGCGATTTTTCAGGCACGATCATCAATTTTTTATATTTTTATTTGGCCTAATTATTCTTCATTCTGGTCCCCGGGGGTAGGCACCTAGCTGTTACATTACAGACGGGGGAGGGGACCAGTCTGACTTGTCTGTCTCCCTTGGCTGCAGTCAATTATCCTCCCTGGTTTTATTTGGACCTCAGATTCGACGATCACGTGGTGCAATTATGCCTCAGTGTGCAGTGTGAACAAGTGCAGCGGCAGAATTGGGTGTGAACAGTTCCATCACGCGTACTGAGGTCAGGCAAGGGTCACCGCGGTGTGCTCAGCAAGGAGCTCTCCTCCATCTTGTATCGGCGGTAATAATCGTGTATGGCCTAATAACCGTATGTGTGGTTGTACCCATATGTACATTTATGTAATACCCATCTGTGAGGTAATAACAATATATGATGTTACATCCATATGTGCATTAATAAGCTTAGGTTAGGTCAAATCTGTATGTGATGTGATGATCATATGTGTGCTTGTACCCGAATGTGCATTAATAAGCTTATGTTACGTAATACCCATATGGTAGGTAATAACAATATATGATGTTACACCCATATTTGCATTAATAAGCTTATTTCAGGTAATATCTACATGTGATGCTATAACCTTATGTGACGTTGGACCCATATGTGCATTAATAAGCTTATTTCAGGCAATACCCATATCTGAGAAACATTAAGGCGATGTCGTTATTTATATCGGCATAATACATTATACAGTACATTATTAGCCTGACACATATTTAGCTTTTATGTGTGAGTAATTCTGCTTAAAATAGCAAAATAGCGAAATAGCGAAATAGCGAATGGTATCAGCCCATGATTTTTCTAATCTGTTCTTGAATGAATTTATTGAAGACAGCCAGCCATTGAACCTAAGTCATCTGGTTGTTACACAGAGCTCAGAGGTGAAATGCTTCCTTCGGTATCTCTAGCGTGAGTGTTTGTCTGTCCAGCAAGTGCAAGGAGTACAAGGGTGACTGGGCTGACACAGCCAGCCAATCAGACACCTCTGCGGCCTGGGAGGGGTGGAGCCCAAGAGGGAGCACCTGTCACTCAACCCCAGGGCAGGTGGGGTCCCTAATGTATGCAGAATGGCTGGGTGTAATATAATTTATTTAAGAATTAAAGAACAATGGATCTATTTGATATAAAAACGTACAAATGATGTTGGCGTCCATACCGAAATACTGGACATCATAATGCTTATATGACATTGAAAAGTCGCAGCTTCCATTAAATTGAATTAATATCCCATCCCTGCAGCTTCCCTCCAGCACCGCCCGAGCCTACGTACGCACCTGCTATCGATTCCTTTTGATACAAAAAAACAACAACATATAATCCCTAAATTGTGGGTGTTTTGCCAAACCCTGCATTGCAGAGACGGCCGACCAATGGCCGGCGTCAGGTTCCTGTAGCGGGTAATGGAGGCCTTGTCACGGCGCAGTGATACACAATTAGCTGGGGTCTTCTTACCACTCACCTCTCAAGCCGCTCAGGCAGCGACAAGAAATAGGACCCCGCCACTTTGTAGTTTGACTGCGCACTCACGACGTGACACTCATTCAGGCACCTGTCAGATCTGTCCTTCTGACACGCGTGCTGTCACACATGATGTGTCACATTGAGGAATATACTGCTTGGCTGTCGCAGTTACTCCTCTTATACTCACTACTATCAGGAGGATCCTGGCAACTGTCTGGCAGTCTCCCGCCACTAAATACCAAAACAACTCATAAGAAAGAAAGGGAGACAAGTCACGCAAGATTGACAGTGATAAGGTTGAGCTTTATTGCTACAACTCTTGTTCACTGACTAGTGACCTGCCACCCTGACTCACTTACAACCTGCTACACCGACCCACATAGCTTCTGCTTGTTCAGTCAAAATCAGTGCCTACAGCCCCTTGAACCTAAGTCATATGGGTGTTCCACACAGCTCAGTGATGAATTGCTTCCCTTGGTATCTCCAGAGTGAGTGTGTGGTCTTTCCAGCAAGGACACGGAGGTCAAGGGTGACTGGGCTCACACAGCCATTCATTAAGACACCTCTGCAGCTTGGGAGCGGTGGCGCCCAATAGGGGGCGGGGCGGGGCGCCTGTCACTCAACCCCAGGGCAGGTGGTGTCCGTAATGTATGCACAATGGCTGGGTGTTTTTACCCAGCGGTCACGTGGTAACAAGTAGTCTTCATACAGTTACATTAAACAATAATATATAGCCCTCTCCATTTGCACTCTTCCTGGTTCATGGAGGGAACATCTCTGATATGATTCCAAGCTCGGCTATTATGACCGAAAGACCATATATTTTTTGCAACATGTTGTGTCATGTGATGTGGGATGAGTAGTGACGTGGAATGTGTCACCTGTTGTTCTAAGTAGGCATACTTTTGTTCCACTGACTGGGTTGGGCATGTGGTATGACAGTGTGTACTGTTAGTGTAGTGGAAGAGTGTATGTGTGACAGTGGCATGTGACAGTGTTGCGTCTGGTGAGTATGCTACCACAGTGTGGTCTCACAACACCCTCTCACAAAGTAAACCTACCTGGTTAATGTCATTTTACAATATGCTGCGACACGGTTCACATACAGCGTACTGCCACAATGGTGCTGACAGCGGGCCACCGCCAGTGACATCCACTCTGTGTTGTGACAGTCTGATGTGACAGTGTGGTGTGATATTGCGGTGGGGCAGTGTGATGTTATAATGTGATGTGACAGTGTGGTGTGACGGTATGGTGTGACAGTGTGGTTTGACACAGTGATTGACAGTGTGGTGTGACCGTGTGTCCTGACAGTGATCTGACAGGGTGGTGTGACAGTGTGATGTGTCTATGTGGTGTGAGAAATGTGTGAATGTGTGTTGTGACAGTGCGGTGTGACAGTGTTGTGTGACTGTGTGGTGTGACTGTGTGGAGTGATAGAATGGTCTGATTGTGTGTTTTAACAATGCGCTGTGACTGCGTGATGTGACAGTGTGGTGCGGCAGTGTGTTCTGACAGTGTGATATGATAGTGTGCTGTTACAGTGTGCTGTTACAGTGTGATGTGACAGTGTGATGTGACAGTCTGGTGTAACACTGTGTTGTGACAGTGTGGTGTGACAGTGTGCTGTGACAGTGTGATGTGACATTGTGGTGCGGCAGTGTGGTGTGACAGTGTGATATGATAGTGTGCTGTTACAGTGTGCTGTTACAGTGTGATGTGACAGTGAGATGTGACAGTGTGGTGTAACACTGTGTTGTGACAGTGTGGTGTGACAGTGTGCTGTGACAGTGTGATGTGACATTGTGGTGCGGCAGTGTGGTGTGACAGTGTGATATGATAGTGTGCTGTTACAGTGTGCTGTTACAGTGTGATGTGGCAGTGTGATGTGACAGTGTGGTGTAGCACTGTGTTGTGACAGTGTGGTGTGACAGTGTGCTGTGACAGTGTGATGTGACATTGTGGTGCGGCAGTGTGGTGTGACAGTGTGATATGATAGTGTGCTGTTACAGTGTGATGTGACAGTGAGATGTGACAGTGTGGTGTAACACTGTGTTGTGACAGTGTGGTGTGACAGTGTGCTGTGACAGTGTGATGTGACAGTGTGGTGTAACACTGTGTTGTGACAGTGTGCTGTTACAGTGTGCTGTTACAGTGTGATGTGACAGTGTGATGTGACAGTGTGGTGTAACACTGTGTTGTGACAGTGTGGTGTGACAGTGTGATGTGACATTGTGGTGCGGCAGTGTGGTAGTGTGATATGATAGTGTGCCGTTACAGTGTGCTGGTACAGTGTGATGTGACAGTGAGATGTGACAGTGTGGTGTAGCACTGTGTTGTGACAGTGTGGTGTGACAGTGTGCTGTGACAGTGTGATGTGACATTGTGGTGCGGCAGTGTGGTGTGACAGTGTGATATGATAGTGTGTTGTTACAGTGTGCTGTTACAGTGTGATGTGACAGTGTGGTGTAACACTGTGTTGTGACAGTATGGTGTGACAGTGTGATGTGACAGTGTGGTGTAACACTGTGTTGTGACAGTATGGTGTGACAGTGTGATGTGATAGTGTGGTGTAACACTGTGTTGTGACAGTGTGGTGTGACAGTGTGCACCACCCAGCTGTGACAGACACTGACAAGGTGCCGACTGGGAGGTACGTGTACATTTCGGCTCGCTACGTGAGGCCTGATTTCTGACCAGTCCCAGAGAAAACCATATTACAGCCCCATCGTGAATAGGGTCAGTCGATCAATATTTCATTTCGGTCGCAATCGAAGCACCGCCCGGTCTGTGGCTGCAGGCCGGGGTGCCGTGAGGGGAGAGGCAGGGGGGAGGGGGGGGGGGGGGGAGGGGGGGGGCAGAGAGAGGGGAACGGAGAGACGGAGGGGGCAAGGGAATGACAGGATAGGTGCGAGCATTTCGAGAGACCCATGGAAAAAGAAACCGGCATTACTTGATCAAAATGTGTGTGTTTGTGTGTGTTCACTTGTAGGGCAATACATGCAATTACCAAAATGTCCAAACAGTATTAATGACACCATTTCCATGATTATATACATTAGAGTAGTGACCCCCCCCCCCTCCCCCCACCCCGTCGCCTGTCTCACAAGGCTGGTTACAGACTCGCCCAGTCCAAAATAAAAGGACATACTTATCGTTACATTTGAGGAGGTGCAAAACCCCATAAATGCCAATCCAAAATATTGATTAAAATAGCATATTTTTCCAAAAAAGTTTTTTTAAATTCTTACTGATTCCACTTTTCTAGTGATATAATGATTATGGAGCAATGAACCAAAAAGTAGGAATACAAAAAAAAAGTAACTTTTTGAAGGTGTGATTTCAATGCTTTTGAAATTGGCGTTTGCATGGTTTTGCACCTGAACCCTTCATTTGTTTATTAAACAGGAGAGACATCAACTATCCCACAATTTGTCTTCCTCATTCTCCCGCTCCTTTACCTATCCTAGTAACGCCGATTACCAGGATAGGTAAAAGGGATACATCTTACAGGTATTTGCTTGAATCACCAAGGATCCAACCTATAAGGTTTCCAAATCCAATGACCTGCAAAAACAGAAAGCGAGTATTCAACATATTTGGTCATCCTGTCTATGTTCAAATACGTTAAAATTTGAATGTCCACTGTTGAAACTGGGTTATGTTTATTATCTGAATGTGCTGTATAACGTAGTATGCGAGTATGATGCGCGAAGAGGAAGAAAGGAAGGCGGGGGTGGAAATAAGGCGTTTTATTTGACGCCTCAACAAACAGAGCATACAAGTCATACAGGGATAAGCTCCAGGGAGCGACAGTGAAAAAGGGCTCATGAGGAGCAGAGTTAAGTAACATGAGGAGGAACTCCAGGTAAGGAGTGAAGAGGCTCAGAAGGAGCAAATATGTACAGAGTCAGTAAGAAGGTAAATAAGCTCATGAGGAGCGGATAAGTGAGTAAAGTCCGGATGAGTTAAATGTCGGTAGAGTGAGGGGGTGCCGAGGAGCCCTCCACCGCTGGAAGGGAAGGCTATAGGGAGAGTTGGGTGGGTGGGCGGAGGAAAAAGCAGGGAGCTGGAAGGCGGCAGGAGGGTGAGTGCCTGAGGGAGGCCGGCGGGCGGCCTTATAAGGGAAGGGGGGGCAGCGACAGCAGCTGAGGTGTGAATGCTGACGGCCCGGGGGAGGGCGAGAGGTGGCGAGCAGCGGGCGTCGGGCGAGGCGCGAAGGCTGCGCGACAGAGGGGGGGGCGGGGGAGGAGGGGGCGCGCCGCGCCATCGGCCGAGGTGAGGAGGCAGCGCGACACGGGGCGGGGGAGGGTCTCTTCCTCTCCTCGCATCAAACGTAATGCTTCGCATTACGACCAAAGGCTCGTAAGGGAATTCCTTGTTATAGTATGCCAATTATTCTATATTATACCTCCCCAACCTCACACCTGTGCAGAGACTGATACTTAGCAGAGCAAACGTGTAAAAATATAACGCAATAAAAAGCATTAGGCAAACTTGTGAATTTATTAATTCTGTTAAACAAGAAAGGCATATAAGTGATGACATTGTCACGGGTACATTGTCACGGGTACAACCCAAACGATTGCAATTACATAAAATGTGACTAACATCTAAAGACAGATTCTGGTTACATATAATTGCAGAATGAGACAAAAGAAAGGAAGTAGAAGGAGGAGAAGGCGGGAAGCAAAACACCAAGCTACGAAGACTCTCCCCGGATACTTAACTTCCGGTGTTCAGAAGATGAAGTAAGAATATTCTAGTTATACTAGACTTACATTGTAAGTTGAAGTATTACTGAGCTTCTTACGAATCTACGAATACGAAGGTAAGGATCAGGGGCCCACCCTCCCGCGCCTTGTAACAATAAGAACCATGAAACTCGAGGTAAATAACTAAAAAGAAGGTTCAGAAAATAAGGGAAGTAGAAGGGGGGGTAGGCTTCCTGAAACGAATATTAAGGTTTTTTGCTCCCTCCAACTTTAAAGACTGAGGCTACATCCGGGACTGCGCGAGCATCCCTCCTGGTCCCTAAGGGACGCATCAGACGTTCAGTCGCACTGGAGAATTTTGCATGCTTTTTTTGTTTTAGAAGTGTTTAGGGAAGGCTAAGAATTCCCTGTCCGAGAATATCTACTCCTCCCACTGTATTCTTGTCTTGTCTTATTGTGTACTGTAGATGCCTTTTACATACACATATATATATATATAGGATGTATAATTAATTATGCGGATATAAATAGGCGGAGTATTGCCTTTATTATTATTATTGCTATGAGGTTATTCGCTAAATATATTATGTCCAATCTGTGACCTGCCTGGGTTTTCCCCAGGTTGCTTCCGCTAGCGCCGCCAACGGCCATTTCCGTCGGTGCTCTTGCCAGGTCAGTCACTTGCCCAGTGGATTTGAACCTTTTACTGGTAAGCCTGTTATTGTGCTAGCCAAGACGCTCAATAAAAGTGTCCGTCCCATCACTCGTCTGTGTCTCTCCATTTGTTAACATAGCCCTACTTTATACATATATATATGGATAGTGATAACCCCCTTATCGCCTGTAATAAGCTCTGTAGTGCCTCCTCTTCTATCCCCTCCCCCCTATTTGGGGGGGGGGGGTGTACCAGCATGCACTGCTCCACGTCCTGCATGGGCCTGGACACTCCACTCGCTCGGAAGTTGTTTTTTTAAATAAAGGAGTTGGGGTCTTTTACCGCCAACTCATATCGCACTACTTGTCTTCTCTGTTATGCCATAACTTGTCTTCTACGTCATAGGTAGAACGTAAGAGTCATTATGCATATAATATGTGTATATCTATATTACGTTATGAGTTTGAGCCCCCTCATATCTTAGGACTTTGTATAAATGTGTGTATGCTCTTGTTCACAACTCACCACATTATCGCTCAGGTCTCAGACACCCCAGAGGGTGAGGCTGTTGGTGCTGAGTGTCTCAAAGATCCTCAGAACCCAGGATGAGTGTTCACTGTAGTGCTTCCAGAGCTGTACTTCCATATCAGCTAGATAGCCATCACATGTGGCCAGTAAACCATGGTGGTAGGCACAAGTGTTGGGATGTTCTGCTTCACTGAACACAACACTTGCAAAGTAAGGTATTGTAATAGCAGAATAATGACATAGTGCACAAATCTAATCCTAACACTGGTATGATTGTGAATGTAAACTTACATTTATGTAACAGTCCTTAATGTCTATCGCACTAAGGCCTTTTTAAACCATATTTTGACGTCATTTTACTGGAGTGCTCAGTGTGATCTAAAACATATTTTCTGGCCATGCAAAACCGAACAGTTGAGTTGTCCTTCTTTGGCTTTCTTTTCTTTTGGTGTGTGCACATGTCTATATTTTAATTTTATTTTCGGCGGAGGTTAGGAAGGGTTGCTACGATATTACTTTCTCCATGGACTAATTTATGCTTGCAATATTTAAGTTACAGATCATTACCTGGTAATCGACCCTAATACTATCAATTCTTGGAATCCGTAATCAACTGATCAGAAAACCTGCCCCGGAGAATTGCTGGCACCGATATTTCTTGAAGATAATTGGTTTAAAAAAGATAATGAGCACACAAATCAACATTCTTTTAAACTGTGATTAAAAGCTAAACAAACTTAAGCGCGTCAAATCGCAACCTCTGCTGGGTTCTGGGTTGTTGCCGTTTTAAATCACCTTTACACAGTGGTGGTGAGATAAAGCCTGAGCTACTTGGTAGTAAATGTCATCTGTTTCAAAATGTCATCTGATTCCAAATATCGAACCGGGCCCCATGTAATGTGATTAAGCGACCAACGACTGCACACGTTGAGGTCTAGTTACTTAATGCTTTATTCAGCCCGTGCGATACCACTACACTGGTTCCTCCGCTCTGCTCGGTCCCGGCCGTCGCGCCGCTGCCCTGCAGATAACACCATACATAACAGGGCGCAGTGGCCGAATAGGTAGAGCGCGGGCCTGGTGTTTCCGGAAGATTAGGACTTTGGTTCCCAGTCGAGTCAAACCAAAGACTTATAAAATTGATACTTGTTGCATTCTAGCCTGGCATTCAGCAGCAATAGGATAGGGCAAGGACTGGTTGTGTCAGTGTCAGGATAATGTGAATGGGTGGGATATCAGGACATGGTGAAAGTGTCATGATTTCCGAGAGGAGCAGCACTATGAAGTCACCATGAGTGTGCACTGTCACAAGTCGGTACCCACCCTGATATAACCTAAGATGTTGCTACGATGTAAAACAACAACAAAACAAACAAGACAAAATCCAAATACCGTCTAATAGCCACTGGAAGACACATGTGTAGGACAGATAATGGTAGAAAACTAGTCATTGGATAATTCAGAACTATTTTCAGTGAAATTGCACGACATTTTAATGAAATCTCATCACGCTAATCGAGATTAAGGCCTGACAGCAGACGACCTCATTACGTCACCGTTTCTTGCGCTAATAAGCCGTGTCGTGGAAAAATGGCGGGAAACTCCGGCAACCAGCAGCAGTCGCGCAGACGTTAACGTGACGCAGGGAGACGCTCAGCCAACACAATATACTCAGATCTAATTTGTGAATCGGTTTGAGAGAATCTGCTGCCTGTTAGTCAACAGGAAATCTACCAGGTAGCGGTAGTGGTACTAGTAGTCGGAACGGTACAGGTGCAGTGAAATAGGGACAGATAGTAGGGGGTCAAGTGTATGTTAGGAATAATAATAATAATATAACAACTAGAGAGTGCCTTTGTTATTGATATTTACATAATACGTTATATAACCCATTTTGTTAGTTCATCGGATGCGAGCCCCAATGAGCAGACTGGATGGCTGAATGAGTTGAGCGTCCGTTTCCCGTTTTGGTAGATCAAGGGATTCGAACCCACGGGATAGAACCCTGGTCGAGTCAAATCAATAACATAGAAATTAATACTTGTCGCTTCCTAGCCAGGTGCTTCGTATTATTAGGATATACCAGGATTGGCAGGCTCAGTGTCAGGATAATGTGACTGAGTGGGATATCAGGTCAGTGTGCTCGCAGCGTGGTCTCCCAGTGGGACAGCACTATAAAGTCCCCATGCTTGCGGACTGTCACAAGTCGGTTACCCATCCTGATATGACCTTAGATGTTGCTGGGATGTAAAGCAACAACAAACAATTATCCTGATAATGTGCTCAGTAGTCCTTGTCCTTTCCTATTAATTCCGAGCACCAGGCAATTTTACAAGTCATTGATTTGACTCAGCTACAATCAAACTCCCTACCTTCCGCATGGGAATACGGCGCTCTACCGATTCTGCTACCGCGTCCAATGAAAGGCATAGGTGGTCATAGACTACATTCCGTGCATTTATACTCGCATAATACGCTGTGCATGTTATATACATATAATATAGTCAACCTTCCTTAATCCGATCCCTTTTAATGCGGAGATCTCATTATCCGACCAAAACATCGATATAACGGATCTGGCCCATTCATTTTTTACCCTCTAAACCGGAAATGACCCAAATCGTTCTAACCTACTCTGACATGGAACAGCGAATACAAAACCACCATCAATGGGGAATGAGGAAGACCAGTCGTCTATGACTGAACTTTCCCCTGCTTAAACAACTAATGGACCAACAAAAAAAAAACAACAACAAAAAAATGTTGGAGGCGCCTTAAATGCCAACCACCTCGGTCAGAACCTATACAGGGTCGTAAGAGTTTTATTTGTTTGTTGTTGTTTTACATCCTAGCAACATCTAAAGTCATACTAGGACGGGTACTGACTTGTGACAATGTGCACTCATGGCAACTTTATAGTGCTGCCCCACTGGGAGACCAGGCCACTAGGACCATGACCTGATATCCCACTCAGTCACATTATCCTGACACTGAGCCAACCAGTCTTTGCCCTATCCTAATAATGCTGAGCGCCTGGCTAGGAAGTGACAAGTATCAATTTTTAAGTCATTGGTTTGACTCGACCAGGGTTCGAACCCACGATCCCATGGTCTACCAACACGGGAGACGGAAGCTCTAACTCAGTCGGCCATCCCGTCTGGTTGGGTGGTAAGAGAGACCATCTGATTAAAGTTGCATCGTCCGAAGGTTTTGAATTTCTGTCATTTTTTGAGACAAAGATATTAAACTGATTGTTATAATCTACCTTTCTTTCGGTTGAAGAAACTTTGATTTTAAATGGCCAACTTTTGAGATATTCGAACTGCAAACATGCAAAATTAATTTTGGCAAGCATACCAAAATTCTGACACCATAGGGTTCCGCAATAACATATTCTATTAAAGCTGTCTGGTCCGATGAAAACATTATATTTTCAAAACCAAAACAATTATCTAGATTTGATTCTACATATCTAACTTAGATGCTGATGCACTTATTAAATGTCTGTCATCACATATAAGGGGATACTGAGTCAATTAATAGAACCTGTTACTGCAGAAGCATATAGTGATAGAGTTTTGGCAAGCTTGCCAACATTAATTTAGCGTGCTTCCATTTAAAATATCTCATAAGTTAGCAATTTAAAATACCAGTTACTTCAAACTAAAGTAAGGTAGATTATAATGAACAACCTAATACGTTTATCTCAGAAAATGACAGAAACTCAAACCATTGGACCATCCAACTTTAAGTAGACTTAGCATCCCCCTTCTATGTGGCAAGACATTATTTCTAAGTCGCCAGTATCTAAGTTAGATATGTAAAATAAAATCTAGATAATTGCTTTGATTTTGAAAATTTGATACTTCATCGGATTGTGCAGATTTAAGGAATTTAATTATTGTTGTTTGCCTCTCTATATGGAGAGGTTGAGCGGACGGCATGGATGATGGTGGTGGTGGTGGTGGGTATTGTGTCCAGATACAGTGGTATTTGACATTAGTTCAGTTGAAAACATTTATGTATAATAAGCATTTATGTATAAAGCATTCATACAAATATTATTAAAATGGAATCTTTCGCGAGTTCGCTTGTCTGTGTTAGGATTCGAACATGCGGCCCTCAAGCCGGCACACTGGTGCGTGTGCATGTGGATTTGGCAGCTACAGCAGCCTGACGCGCACCCGGATGCTCAATGTGGGGTTTGGCGCTCAATGTGGGGTATGGGGCGCGTTTATGTATAATTCAGTGTTTTCTGAATTGAACAGATGCAAACCTAATTTTAGTGTGCACACCATAACGGGCTTCGCTTAGATTGTTCTAAGGTTATACATCAAATATAACCATTGGAGATAAGAACTCTGGAAAATGATTACTGTATTGGTATATTTACATGTATTACTGAATTGAAGTATGTTGGTATTATATATTGTATAAAGGGAGGTAAATGCTGAAACTCAATCAATCAATAGTTCCGTCCTCTAGTCGAGGGTTGGATGCAATGGTTCTCCACTTGTCCCGATGGTGTGCTGTTCTGATAGACTGTGAATAATTCAAGCCTGTCCACTGTGAAATATTTGTAAACCATGATGTTTTTGGTCTCCCTCTCCCTCTGCTGCCATTCACCTTCCCTTCCAACAATGTACGGTATATTGAACTCTGACGAATGATGTGGCCAAAATAAATAAGTTTCTTTGTCTGTATAGTGGCAAAAAGCTTTTCTTATTTAAAATTTTTCTGAGAACTTCTTTGTTGGTGATCTTCTTTGTCCATGATATTTTCAACATCCTTCGCTAAGTCCACATCTCAAATGCTGCTAAACGTTTGTACATTTTCTTAGAGATTGTCCATGTCTCAGCCCCATACATTAGAGTAGACCACACATAACACTGAAGAATACACTTCCTTGTTTGTATTAATATCTTACTTGATGTTAACACTCTATACATTTTGGAGAATGTTTTTCGGGCTATTGTTATCCTTCTTTTAATTTCTTCCTCACATCTCCCATCATTTGTAATCTTTTGTCCGAGATATATGAATTCGGATACTTGTTCTATGTTTGTGCCATCTATGGTTATATTGATATTTGGTTTATCTGTCTTTTTATTTATAACCATTGTTTTGGTCTTCCTGGCATTCATCTTCATGTTGAATAGTATTCCAGCTTTATTGATTCTAATCACTACATCTTGTAGGTTTTTCTCACTGTCTGCTAGTATTACACTGTCAACGGCATATCTAAGATTGTTGACGTTCATGCCACCTATTGTCACTCCCTTGCAATCTTCAATGTGTCTGAAAATCATCTCTGTGTACAGGTTAAATAGACATGGTGACAATACACACCCCTGTCAAACTCCTCGTTTAATCATAAAATCATCCGATAGGCCCTGCTCCATTTTTATAAATGCACGTTGTGTCCAGTATAAGTTCACAATTAGTTTACTGTCGTTGCCATTGACACCAATATCTTGTAAACATTTGATTAACAGTTCATAATTGACTCGGTCGAAGGCCTTCTCATAGTCAACAAAGCAGGCATAAACATCCTGGTTCATTTCACAATAACGTTCATAAATCATTCTCATATTGAAAATCCCTTCACAAAATCCTGAAACTAAGGACAGCATATACAGTTGCTGCAGACTGTGGTTTCTTCACCCAGACAATAGTCTGTGAAGAATGCCACAGAATGGGTACAATAATTAAGTTAAGAAACTGAGTTATATGTGCCTGTTATGGCATGATTTACATATTGCTAGTATCTGAGGGAGTGTTAGCACACATGTGACAATGCATGGGGGCTCTGTGTGTGTGAGTGTTTGCAGGACATGCCACATCCAGGTGTCAGGCTGGAGGTGGGAGGTGGAGTGTGTGTGTGTGTGGTGAGCCCTCCCTGCCCCACCTGGTGGCAGTTTGCTGAACTAAAGATGATGCAATATGTAAGTCTCAAAGTAAGGCATGTAGAAACTCCTACTATTTTGGAGATGTCCCAACCTAAGAGACTGGTGACCACTGGTGTTATGTAAAGATAAATAGGGTTGATACTCCCATATGTGTGATTGGTGAACTTGATGGAAAAATATGTATCTGACTTGGGGTGGGTGGGTTGGCCCTCCACCCCCTTACCTAAAAGGGGGGGAGGGGGCTGGTGGGAGTTGTGGAGGTCCACCCACTCCCACCCTGCCTCCCCCCACCACTGATGGGAGGATTTAAGCCAATGAAATGCCATGTTACTGTCTCTGACTGAGGAGACTCCCAGCAACTGTGTACCTGTATTTTGAATGTGTTCCATCTGAATAAAAGTCAACAGTGCCACCCAATGCTTGAACGAGCTCATCACAACTGAAAACGACAGAAAGTGGACACTGTGGTCCACCAAAATCTCATGGAACACCTCACTCACACGCCTCTGGCAGAAACTACACAACCTACAGGGAACCACCCCACGGGCACCCCTCGAGCCAAGCCCACTACAAGCAGCCACAAACCAACTCGCCACCTTCATTAACAGGACAGACCCACAACTCTGCTTACCAAACACACACCTACAAACCCTCGCCAGAGACACCCCCCAGCGAGAGGAAGCTATCAACAACGCCATAGACCTCCCTTCCGCCCATGGCTTTGACCGCCCCCTGACAAAGACCGAGCTCGGGAGGGCACTCCACCCCCCGCGGAAGAAAACGAGCCCTGGAGCAGACGGTATACCTACCACGGTGTGGACCCGCCTGTCCACACACAACAGGGAAACTCTGCTCCCCCTCCTAAACTCGGTCTACACACGAGCAATCATACCGCAATCGTGGAAGGACGCGGTCATCGTACCCATCCCAAAGAAAGACCCGGGCGAGTTCAGGCCGATCTCGCTGCTACAATCCCCCGGGAAAGTGGTAGAGAGAATCGTACTGGACCGGCTCGAGACCTTCTCCAGTGACCCGGCCAATGGCTTTCCCGAAGAACTAGTCGGGTTCCGAGGCGGACGTGGCACGCAGCACGCCGTCCTCACCCTCGTCGAGGAGATAGTACGTGCCAAGGGAAGTCGCTCTTGCGTGGCTGTTATCTTCCTCGACCTGGAGAAGGCCTTCGAGCTGGTCGACCACAACGTAGTCCTCGCCTCCATGGTTGAGCTGGGAGTCACCGGGAAGCCCCTGGCGTTCGTTAAAAACTACCTAAGTGATAGTCGAGCCAGTGTCCGCTTCCAGGGCAGCACCTCTCCCCTCAACCACCTAAAAAACGATGTGCCACAGGGGGCTGTCCTCAGCCCCTTCCTCTTTAATATTGTAGTCGCTGCCCTCATAAGCCGACTGAAAACAGGCATTACTGAACGACGCCTCAGACACGTCAAGATCCTGTGCTACGCAGACGACATCGCTGTCATCTGCTCACGCACCAGGGACGTGCCCCTCCTCGCGGCGGATGTCCTGCTCCTACTTAGCAGCTCCTGCCATGAGCTGGGGCTAAAAATATCCGCAAACAAAACAAAAGCTATGATGATGTTTGCCGATCAGCCTCCCCACTCACTCCGTGCCGGGGACTTGGATGTCGAGTGGGTGGAAGCCTTCGACTACCTCGGAGTCAGGCTCGACCACAAACTCTCCATGAGCGCACTTGTAAAGCATCTGACCTCCAGAATGAACAAGAGACTTCTAATGACTAGAATCTCTGGGTTCAACTGGGGAGCACCAGCTGAAGTGCTCAGCCTTTTCTACAAACAGGCCATGCGGGCCCTCTACGACTATGCAGCCAACACCATTTCCTGGATGGATTACTGCAGAAAGAACTGTAAGTCCCGCCTCCCTCGCAGTAGCACAATGACCAAAGACCTCCTCACCCTGGAAAGAGTCCAATACCAGGCAGCGCGACTCATCACCCAAGCTCACAGGAAAACCAGGGTTGAGATCCTCCTCCTTGAGGCCAACCTCCCACCACTCCACCTACGCGGACAACATCTTATAAAAACACGGCGGCAGAGCATCCGTGTTTTTATAACTGGCGACCACGACGAGACCCAAGAATAATAATGCTCTCTGCCAATATATAATTCTTAACCGAAAATCCGTATATTTTTAGAATCTGCTGGCAAACCACCTCTGCCAAGCCCTGTCCTCAAAATATACGCAAACAAAACAAAAGCTATGATGATGTTTGCCGATCAGCCTCCCCACCCACTCCGTGCCGCGGACTTGGACGTCGAGTGGGTGGAAGCCTTCGACTACCTCGGAGTCAGGCTCGACCACAAACTCTCCATGAGCCCACTTGTAAAGCATCTGACCTCCAGAATGAACAAGAGACTTCTTCTAATGACTAGAATCTCTGGGTTCAACTGGGGAGCACCAGCTGAAGTGCTCAGCCTTTTCTACAAACAGGCCATGCGGGCCCTCTACGACTATGCAGCCAACACCATTTCCTGGATGGATTACTGCAGAAAGAACCGTAAGTCCCACCTCCCTCGCAGTAGCACCCTGACCAAAGACCTCCTCACCCTGGAAAGAGTCCAATACCAGGCAGCGCGACTCATCACCCGAGCTCGCAGGAAAACCAGGGTTGAGATCCTCCTCCTTGAGGCCAACTTCCCACCACCCCGCCTACGCGGACAACATCTGCTGGCAAACCACCTCTGCCAAGCCCTGTCCACAGGCCACTCCACCTTCTACCGCAGCGCAGCCTCCTGCCTACAAAACGGCCCAGGACGGCGCCTCGGCCTCTCCTGGGGTGCGAAAACAGCCATCCGCACCCTGAAAGAAACCCACGGGCTGGCACTCGCTGATGTCCCTGACCTCCGGGCGAGACCCCCCTGGTACTCCGTGCCCGTTGAGGTCAGACTCACCAGCCTCTGCTCAGCCCGAACCAACTACCCGACGATAGTCCTCAAAACCCTGGCACAGGAAACCATTGCCCGGGCCAAAGAGGACTTCCCTCTAGCCACCACGGTTTACACAGACTGCTCGCTCAACCCTGACACAGGCCGAGCCGGGGCTGGCTACTTCCTACCAGATGGGCAGGCTAGACACCTTATCAGGGTCACGGACTACTCCTCCACCCTTGATACAGAGCTCGCCACCATCCACCATGCACTGACCCATCTGCGGCACTGCAGCTGCATAGTGGTCACTGACTCACTCGCAAGATCAAGGACCACAGAGCTAACCACTCTCTGGCCACCTTGATCCAGAACACCATCGTCACCAGGCATGAAGCTCAACTCAACACAGTGCTGGCCTGGGTCCCCTCCCACATAGGACTTCCCGGTAATGACCAGGCTGACTCAGCTGCTCTGGATGGCTCCCGCCGTCCTGAGATCGACCTTGTCATAGACCACTCCTTGTCCAAGCTCAAAGCCACTCATGCTAGAGCCACCAAAGCCCTGTGGGAGGCTTCCCTCCACGACACCACCGTCAGGAACCCATACTTCATCAGTTGGGCCTGGCACAAAAATGTCAGAGCGCGCTTACCAGTCCCAAAAAACCTCTCTGCATCCGTGCAAGAGGCGGTCACGCGCTTCAGGACTGGATACAGGCGGTTCATCGATACCCCTGCATTGCAACGATGTCCATGCGGTGACAAAGTCTTCAACGTCGCCCACATCATGGCATCATGTGTGGCCTTTGATAGCACCGCCATCCGAGACTTCCTCGGCCCACCATACAACTTGTCTGACACCCGAGCTGCGCTCGCCATCCTCGAGAGGCTCTCCGAGTCCTCATGGGAGCCACTCCGTAGATTCTATAGACAAAATTACCACACCTTCGAGATCGTCGGCGGCCCTGAACCCATCACCGATGACTCTGAACCCAACAGCAGCGACAGTGACTAGCAACCACTGTCAGGGAGCCCCGTGAGGTCCCGATCGGGGAGCCCCGTGAGGTCCCCCAGTCAGGGAGCCCCATGAGGTCCCACCCGGGAGCCCTGTGAGGTCCCACCAGGGAGCCCTGTGAGGTCCCACCGGACGCAACCCCTACACCGGGAGCCCCGTGAGGTCCCACCCGGGAGCCCCGTGAGGTCCCACCCGGGAGCCCCGTGAGGTCCCACAGGATGCAGCCCCTACACCGGGAGCCCCGTG
This sequence comes from Branchipolynoe longqiensis, assembly GCA_030323885.1. NCBI lineage: Eukaryota > Metazoa > Annelida > Polychaeta > Phyllodocida > Polynoidae > Branchipolynoe > Branchipolynoe longqiensis. The sequence continues at coordinate 103,457,671 of CM059191.1, read as the reverse complement.
AGGTCCCACTCGGGAGTCCCGTGAGGTCTCACCGGATGCAGCCCCTACACCAGGAGCCCCATGCGGTCCTGAACACACCGATGTGACAGGCCTCGACCCCTACACCCACAACGCTGGTTCCCGCTTCGATCACTGACGGAGTGGGTGCCGGGACTGCGGATACAGCCACACCCACCCACATCACCCCGGTCCAAGAGCCACTGGCTCTGGACCACCCACCCTGCGACGAGGGCCCGGAAGACCAACGCGCCGCCCATGGCCCTGCTGCCAATGACACCGGATTCCGCTTTGATCTCCGGTCGAGGTACAGGACCGTGGGCCCAAGAACGTATTGCCACCTGCCGGGCCACCGCCGCACCACAGAACAAGTCACCGCACAAAGCACCACGCCCCCCCCCCACACCCCACCCCCCCCCACCCCCCCCACCACACCTCAAACGGGCCGTTTTAACGGCACCGTTTATTAATGCTGCAGTCCTGCAGCCAGTGACCGCTAGGTGTACAAACCCCCCAATAAGTAAGTACTGAATAAAAGAGCTGGGCAGGGGGTGTGGCAGGCAGATGACCTGGAGACAGCACAGCAGGAGGAGCCAGCCACCCCTCCCTACTAGACTTTACCACACTTAATTTCTGTTGGGTTACTATTTCTTGGAATTGATATAGTAAGCAGATATAGTAAGCATATATAGTAAGCAGATATATTAAGCGGATCATCGCTTGAGTAATATCATACATTGCTGTCATTAGTGCTTTCCGGCCTCCACACACAGAAGTTAGGGTTCTATTTTCTATACAGATTCTAGCATGTAAAATACCGCTAGTTAACAATCTGACACAAATCTGGCCATTTGAGATTTGTCTGTAAATTTCAATGTACGCATATAACTCTGATTCTAAAAAAAACCTTGAGAGAATAAATACCACTAATTTTTGCCATGTGCTGTATAATTAATGGGAAGTTTCCCCACCTCAGCTCCTCCTGCGCTCTAACCCTAGCAATCTACTGCAGGGTTCTTTATATATCCGATCATCAACTGCTGTTTTCTAACATCAGCAGCACGTGACAGCACAAACAAGTAACAGTGTAGCGAACCAAGACATTGATAACAAACATATAGTTTCCTATAGGCATACTCGTATTACATTTGATCCGCCCTATTGTATTGTTGATATTATATATATCTATATAAAACATACCATCAATAAAACATTCCTCCAGTGTGTGTGGCACAAGGGGGGGCCCTGCCCACCAATTACCCTGGCAGCTGGGGGCACCCCCAATGCGCCAAGGAGGAATAGATATATACAGTATATGTTCCTCTTGCATTTATACATGTATAATGAGCTATACATCACATACACACCAGCTATAAATCATATATATATATACATCAGCGTTAGAGCATATGTATATATATGTATATATCCATTTATATATGTATCAGCGATAAAACAACACCCATACACACAACAATACATTAACAACAAAAAGTGGGCGATAAAAGGGGGAAAAACACCCAGTCCAACCCGTGTTTGCATCTTGTTTATCTGGAGCTTGGAGACGGTGCGTTGTAACTCTCCGGGGGAGGGTGGGGGTGGGTGGGAGGGTGGGGGGGAGGGAGTAGGAGGGTGGGGAAGAGGAGACTCTACGGATGCCAAGATGGAACATGCCGATACTAGCGCCATTGCCTGAGGGCGGCCAACTAGGGAACTACAGGCGCCGCTCTGAGGAGGGCAGGTTGTCGTCTGCTGAACAACGACACAGCAGACGACAACCTGCCTGTTTATTCTACTCCCGCCACTTCCGGTCCCCTGCGCAGGACCAGTGACAACACCGAGCAGCACAAAGAACACTGGCTACCTGCTGGCGATAGCTCCATTATATTGTTTAATCATTAATTTGCTGATGGATGGTTTCATTGTTCAGATCAGTAAAGCTGTGTAGATTGAATGATAGCATCTGGTTTTCCAAGCCACGAGGCTTATGGACGTTTGATCCTACATATCCAACTTAGGTCCTGGTGCACTCATTAAACATGTACTGCTATTTGGTGATGTTGTGCTAGGTTACTAATACTATGTTTAACAAAAGTATGGCTGAGAAAAGCCTATTGTGGTGTATATATCTGATTTTGATAGCGGGGCACCTATTATGTGTGTTGCATAGAACTTAGAAGGGGACAGTAAACTAATTTAATTATTTTTCAACAGAACACAACAGTTTGTTCCTGCTGAAGTCTATGGTATTAGAATTTAACATGTTTTCACTTCAAATATCTCCCAAACTAGGCATTTAATACCTCAGTCACAGGATAGCCAGCGTTCGCCGCCAACCTCCTTATGCACAAAAGGTGGCCAACCTCCGAGGGTCCCACTCGATACATTGATTCAAAAACGCGGTCGGCGCTAAGGTGCCCTAGGCGGCCCTAGGGCGGCATGGGTCGCCGCCGCCGTGGTGCTGCTCTGGCGCCGCCCTGGTGCCACTCTGCCACTGCCCTGGCAGTGCCCGCATTTTTGAATCAATGTATCGAGTGGGACGATGGGAGGTTGGCGACCTGGGACGGCACAAGGGAGGCAGCGGGTCATTGCCAGGGCGGCGCTGGGATGGCGCCCTGGCACCGACCACATGGTGAGCGCGGCATTGCATGTGTTGGCACTGACAGGTCAGTGCCATATCGGCACCAGGTCGGTGCCAACTCGCCAACCCAGAGGTCGGTGACCTGGCAGTGTCAGGTTGGCACCAGGGCCCGTATGCATGACGCTGTGTTAGCGAGCCAAAACTGGTTTTGGCGGGGATTTCTAGGTTAGCGGCGAAAACTCAGTACGCAAAGAGCGGTGTTAGCACAAACACACCGAGTGTAAGCTAACATTGCGTCATGCATACGGGCCCAGGGCGCCAACCATTGTTAACAAAAACAAAACAAAAATGAATAGTGCCACCAGAAACTGGTGCAAGGAGGATGCAGGTGCAGAAACTGCATCCTCCTTGCGTCCACAATTTTCCAAATGGACGGCGCAAGGTTAGCGACTTCGCAGCGCTAGCCCGTCAGGTGGCCGTAAGGCATCCGTAAGTTGGACGCTTTGATGCCGCGAATCGATCGTAAACGAATGCAGTCCTCGTGTGACTGGGGTATTAAATACAAGTTACTGCAAACAAATTTAAAGTAGATTATAATTATTAGTTCAATGTAGTTATCTAACCAAAATGGCAGAACCTCAAAACCATCAGATTACATAACTTTAACATAACACTTGTCCTCATCTGATTACCACTCTTTATCTGGGATACTGAGATGGTTTTGATTTTCTGTTATTTTCTGAGATAAATACATTAGATCGATCAGTATAATTGACTTTAATTTAGTTACTAGTAACGCTGAGTTCAACTAGCTAACCTTGGAGATATTAGAAGTGGTAACATGTCAAATTAATTTCAGCAAGCACATTAAAATGCTGACACCATGCACTTCACTAGTGAGATGTTCTATTAACTTGACTTAACATTCACTTCTATGCAACAACTAATGATTAATAAGCACACCAGTATCTACATTGGATCAAAGAACAAATTAAGTAAGTGTTTTTGTTCGTAAGTGTGATGCTTTTATCTGACTATGCAAGGCCACATTCAGGGTCCATCTCAGAGGTGCGTCGGAGATGTCTCGGCGATGCTTTTTGGCCTATTTCCATTCATGGTGCGTCTCGGAGACGTCTCGGTGATGCCTGCTATTTCAGACAGGAGATGAAAAGCACCTAGAAAATGGCCGGCATATTCAGTGGTTTCAGCCAACCACAGCGCATGGCCGCCGCCTATGGCGGCGGCTATTTTTGAGACAACAAACTGCTTTTGCTGTTCAGACTAGTGTGGTGTCACGGCCATCTCTGACGCGCCTACGAGACGCACCCTGAACATGGCCCTGGTTTAAGCAGTGCTCAGCCGTATCAGTACTTGGCTGACGACCACCAGGGAATATGGGTACAAGGTGCCGTAAACATCCAGATATAGGTTTACACACTGATCAAATTAGTTGTGCATGAGGGTTTACGATCATTTCCAGCGTGCTGCCATCTAAATAGGTCATACAACATCATCCAATCAGAGGCTGAGACACCGGGATCGAGCGTATCGTCCAAGGTGAAGGTCACAGTGTCTTCTGTGTCGGTTTTAATTGTGGTTGCCAAGGTGGACAATTTGGACTTATTTATAAGTACCCAACGAAGTGAATACAACATCCAATTATACCCACCTGTGTTCAATGCCTGAAGCAGAATTAGCACCTGAAATGTGCCATGGATTTGGGTCGTTCTCAGAAACTGTGTACCACTTGAGGTAGTCTAATTTAAATGCATATTTCAAAGAAACCCATTATTGGAGTGTCAATATTTAGATTTCATCATTTAGCCCAATAATGTGGGAGATATTTTAGATCAAAAGTAAATGTAAATATTGTGTATTATGTATCTTATTGGGATGGATGTAGCTAAATACATAGAAAATGACATCACTAATTTGTGACATTGTCAACAGCATTGAAAATAAAGTGTCACAAACTTAATGAAAACCTCTGAACAACAGCTCATTTCACTTAAAATGGTCATATACAATGTCTTCATTAAGTTGAAGACATTTATTTCTATAAATCTTTTTTTTAAATTATGAAATAGTTAACCTTTTCTGGAGTCATTAAGATCGTAACATTTCGTTTCCACTTGCAAGTACTATGAAACTCTGTATGAAACACTGAGTACAGATACAGTACAGGAACTATTTTCACCATTTGACACTCTATGCATGGACCCAGTTATGGTATAGTAAAAGATAAATCCTGAAATTGCCCTAAACATTGAAATTTGAGGCGAACATTTGTGTAAAATTGTTGTTTCCACATTGACTGTTACCGTGCTAATATTTTGTTGCTTTTCTCTTTAATATTCACAAATAAGACAAAACCATAGCAATGAGGTTTCAAATTATTATTACTAATGTTTATAAAGCAAGTGGCATGTGAAATGTCCTAAAAATGTCAAGTTTTGTGTGGAAAATATTTGATTTTGGAGTCAGATTGGTTTCCATGGTATACTGCTATTTATTGGGTGTGAGCATCATTTGACCTACTTAAAAATGCCAGAATATATTTATTTTCAATTATTCAGATGCAAAAGGACATAAACATTGATGAAACTTGTTTATAGGACTTTGGCAGCATTTTGATTTTGTGGTTCTGGACCCATATGTATGAGCCAATTTTTAACCGTACCAGGGTTAAAGGCGGGTCCCGGGTTAGCTAACCCCGGGGTTCCAAATGTTTCATGGGGGATGTATGAGTCCAAAGCGCATGCGGGTTAGCTAACGTTTCAGTTATTTATAGATTGGGGAAATCCCTCTGTGGCTGTTTACATTGGTCGATTGGACAATATGAATAACGCCGCCGATGTAGCTGCTACGTTAATATGGCTTCAAATTTAGGGTTAATTTAATGAAATTTCACTATTTGACGATGTAACTTTGTTATATATGATCGCATTGACTAGATTTGTGCCTAATATATTGCCGTCAATTCGGCGGCGACGGTGGGGGCCATTTTTATTTGACGTTCGACAGTATGGATATCGACGTCGCTGCGGAAGCGGCGATTTGTTTACTTTACATTCGTCGATTCGACAATATGAATAATGCCGCCAATGCGGCGGTAGCGTTAATAACGGTTCGATTTTATGGTTAATTTGAATAAATTTCACTTATTGCGTATCTAATTCTGTTAAATATGGTCGCATTGAATAGATTTGGGCATAATCGGTGCCTAACCCCACCTTTAACCCTGGCTTCGCTTGGGGTTAGTGCAGGCGACTTTACGCTCGCCGAGTTAGTTTAACCCCAAGACATACATACGCAGTTTTCGCCGCTAACCCGGACACATACATATGGGCCCTGATGTCACACTATTGGTACACAACTTCTGAGAACGACCCATTTCACCAGTTCCAGAATGTTGTAATAGGCTTACTGCACTCTAACACCGCCAGGGGAAACATCGTCCTGGTTTTCATTGCTAATCCCTTAACATTCAGCAACGTCAGTCACCAGGCCGCAGACTGACAAGAGACTGCGACAGTTGCAGAGAACGCCATGACTGTGGTGACAGGTTAGTCTTGCATGGAACAAATGTATATTATTGTACTAGAAGCGTCCGGACATGTGACAAAATAGGACCTTTTGTTATTTATTATTTGTTTGTTATTTGTCTATTGGAGTTTTACGTTCTGGTAACATCTAAGGTCATATCAGGATGGATACGGACTTGTGCTGTGACAGTGCGCACTTATGGCAACTTTACAGTGCTTCCCCCCTGGGAGACCAGACCACCAGCACCATGGCCTGATTTACCACTCAGTCATATTATCCTGATACTGAGCTAACCAGTCGTTCCCTTATCCTAGTAATGCCGAGTGCCAGGCCAGGTAGTGACAATTCTCAATTGTGTAAGTCATTGGTTTGACTTTACTGGGAATCAAACTCCCGACCTTCGACACCGGAGATACCAGACGGGATGGCCGAATGAGTTGAGCGCCCGTCTCCTGTTTTTGTAGATCGTGCGGTTCGAACCCTGGTCATGTCAAACCAACAACTTAAAAATGGATAATTGTCGTTTCCTTGCCATTTGCTCGGAATTATTATGATATGCCAAGGACTGGTTGGCTCAGTGTCAGGATAATGTGACTGAGTGGGATATCAGGTCATGGTGCTGGGGATCTGGTCTCCCAGTGGGACAGTACTATAAATTCGCCATAAGATTGCACTGACACAAGTCGGTAGCCATCCTGGTATGACCTTACATGTTTCCAGGATGTAAAACTCCAACAACCAAGCAACCTCCACAGGGGAATCCAGCATTCCACCGATTTGGCTACCGAATCAGATTTGTTATTTATACTCGCATAATTAAATATGGGGGCACATATAAATATATAATAATAATAAAAGATGTATATAGCGCCCGATCCAGGAAGCCATTCTCAGGTGCTTTACATAACAAACAAATATACAGGAAAATAAACTTCACCTAGTTAAAAGCAGACCTTTTTTAAAAGCACCAACAGATTTACAATCAGTGATATATCCTGGCAGAGCATTCCACAGTCTCAGGGCAGCAATACGAAAAGCATGATCCCCAAAGCCTTTGAGTCTTCTCCAAGGAACTGCTAACTGGCTGGAGACTGTGGAGCACAGTGTTCAAACATTTGTTCTCTCCTGGAGCATATCTCTCATATATTCTGGAGCCTGATCATGCAAGGCACGATATACAAGAAGCAGCACCTTGAAATATAGCCGCTTAGTTAATGAGGATCCAGTTGCTGACAGTGTGTTCCACACAGCGGGCTGGTGGCGCACCCTGGAGGGTTCCTGAGTACCTCACTTTGTCTTCTCCCTGAGCTAAATGCTGGTTTCTTTATAGCTTCAGAAGTTGGAGACGCGCTATGCAGGTTCTGTCACCAGGCGGCGACACTTGTACATCTGGGGACCTCGCCTCTCATACATCCCCAACACACTCCCACACCACCCCGCACACACAACCCACATACCCACAGCTCCCACATCCACTGACACTTCACACACCCACACCCACACCCGTACCTACACTTGCACATACATAGCACTCCCATCCACCCTGAGCCTACGCACCCACGCCCCATACGTCCTTTACACCCCACCCACCCCGCACCTCACACACACACCTTCCCCAACAAACACACTCACACCTCACACACATGCGCACATACACATGCCCACACTCGCACACACAGAAGACCGACCACCCAAAGAAAAACCACATAAAAAAACACAACACAAATTGAAAAAGAAAGAAAGCCGACACTCCTGCCCTACCCCCCTCATCATGTCCCATACCTTACTCCCCCTGCATCTCACACATCATCATCATCATGCAGTCGGTCGCGATGCGACAAAGACTGCTTTCATTACTTGACTGCCGCTCTCCTTTGTGCGGTTGTACATTTCATGAAAGCTGCCTGCAAAAGTGTTGAAGTGCTGCTGGCTTTTGCAAGTTACCAGCGGCACTCTCTCGGGGAGCAAATAGAGGTTTCACACCGGCAAGAACATGTCAAGACAGGCGCAAAACTATTTGTCCCTGCAGTGGCTGGTCGCGAGATGTTGGGAGTTCCATACATCAACCGCCCTTAATGCTGCCACAGTGACATGGTTTTCTGTTTAGGGTTTGCTCCCTTAGCCTTCGGTTCTGTCAAGAACCTGTACCACAAGGCAGTGGTTTACAACTTTGCAGGGCCGGGGCGTTAAACTCCCTGAGGTATTGCAATACCTGCATACCCCCCCATACACATACCTCACCCCCACACACCCTATACACACCCCTACACTCACCGTCAACCCCCATTTATCAATCACCCATCTCCACACATACCCACCCACACACCATAACACATTCACACACAACGCACAGCTAATACACCCTAATACCCCCACACACCATCCCCGCACACCCATCAACCCCACACATACACATCTCATACATCCTCTATTTAAACCAGACGGGATGGCCGAATGAGTGAGAGCGTCCATTTCCCGTGCTGGTAGATCGTCGGGTCGTGGGTTCGAACCCTTTTCGAATCAAACCGATGACTTAAAAATTGATACTTGTCGATTCCTAGCCAGGAGCTCGTCTTTATTAGGACAGGGCAAGGACTGGTGTGCTCAGTGTAATGATAATGTGACTGAGTGGGATACCAGGTCATGGTGTCAGTGACCTGGTTTGCCAGTGGGACAGCAGTATAAAGTCGCCATATGTGCGAACTGTCACAAGTCAGTACCCATACTGATATAACCTTAGATGTTGCTAGGACGTAAAACAACAACAACATCCCCTATTTAACACCCCCCCCCCCCCCCCCCCCCCCCCATGCACACACCCGTTGCAAACTCCTCATCACCAATATTCCCGTGCACACCGACCCACACACCACACACCCCTCACACGCAGCCCCCCCCCCCCCGCCCAGCCCCACCCCACCCCCACCACCACCACCACCCCCCACCCCTACCCTGACACAGCTAACTTGTACATCAACACACTCCACTTGACAACTGCACGTCTCGTTCTGACACAGCAACTCCATCAATATCAACGATAGCCTTCTCACCCCCAGGAGCACCCACCACCACCCTCACAACCATCCTCCACTACCTCTACCCACACGGCTCCCACCCCACGACCTCCAACACCCCACCACCTCTACCATCCCTACCACCTCTTCCCACCATCCTCATCACCAACTTTACCTACCACAACCATAACCCCCACCACCTCCACCACCTCACCGCCTCTACCACCTCACCACCTCTACCACCCCTACCACCTCTCCCCACCATCCCCTACCACCACCATCCCCCACCATCCCCCATCACCCCAACACCTCTACCACCCCCAATCCACCACCCACCCCACCATCCCCACCACCCCACCTCCTCTACCATTCCTACCACCTCTCCCCACCATCCCCAACCACCACCCTCCCCCACACCGCTTCCACCTCCACCACCTCCACCACCTCCACAACCACCAACCCGATCATCCCCCACCACCAACACCCCCACTACCTCACCACCACCAATACCCTACCTACACAATCCCCACTATCCCCAATCCACCCCCCAACCCAACCCTACCCACCCCCCATCCCCCATCCCTTCCATTCCACATCAAGGGTGGCTCGGCCCGGTTGCAGTCACCCTCTCCCTTCTCTAGTCCTCCCTTGGCATCACCCCCCCCCCCCCCCCGCCCCTCGCCCCGCGCCCCTCGCCCCTCGCCCCTCGCCTCCCGCCCCGCGCCTACCGCCCCTCCCCCCCCCCCCCCCCAAGGCCCCTGTGCAGCATGAGGAGGTAGTTTCTGGTATGTGTGCGTGTATCTGTGGTTGTGTGCGCGTGTGTGCGTGCGTGTGCGTGTGCGTGTGCGTGTGCGTGGTTCCTGCCTGGCCTGCGGCTGATAGTGTTGCCACTCAGCCCCGGTAGAGGGCAGCAGCGCCCGGTAGTCGGGAGACACCTTCCGGGCGCCCGGCCATGTTGGGCGCCGATTATGATACAGAACCGCGCGCAGGACGAACAGGCAAATCCCTTTTAGAGGCAACGAGGGCAAACAGCTTAATCGATTAACACAAGCACCGCTCCCACCCCTCTCTCTCTTCCCCGCCCCTCCTTCCCTCACCACCCCCACCATTCCCAGCCCCACACCTCCCGCCCCCCACACCGCTCCCACCCCTCTCTCTCTTCCCCGCCCCCCCTCCCCTCACCACACCAACCATTCCCAGCCCCACATCTCCCGCCCCCCCACACCGCTCTCATCCCTGTCTCTCTCTTCCCCGCCCCCCCTCCCCTCACCACACCAACCATTCCCAGCCCCACATCTCCCAGCCCCACACCGCTCTCACCCCTCTCTCTCTCTTCTCCGCCCCTCCTTCCGTCACCACCCCCCACCATTCCCAGCCCCACACCTCCCGCCCCCCACACCGCTCCCACCCCTCTCTCTCCTCCCCGCCCCCTCCCTCCCTCCCTCACCACACCCACCATTCCCCGCCCCACACCTCCCGCCCCCTACACCGCTCTCACCCCTGTCTCTCTCTTCCCCGCCCCTCCTCCCCCTCACCACCCCCTACCATCCCCAGCCCCACATCTCCCGCCCCCACACCGCTCTCACCCCTCTTTCCCGCTCCCTCCTACATCCAAACATACCGTTCTCAGCCCCACATATCTCCGCTCTACATACTACTCAGCTTTCCCTCTCCCTCCTTCCCTCGAAACCCCACACCGTGCCCCATCCTCACCCCACCCCTCCCTCATCCCACACCGCGCCACTCTCACCACACACCGCCCCGCCCTCATTCCACACCGACCCACCCTCACCCCACACTGTCTCACCCTCATCGCACACCCGCCCCACCCTCACCCCAGACCACCCCCACCCTCACCCCACACCACGCCACCCTCACCCCATACCGCCCCCAGCCTCTTCCACCTTCCTTCCTTCCCTCGCCACCCCCTCCCCCTACAACGCCCCACCCTGGCCTCTCACACTGCCCATCCCCTCGCCCCCACAAACCGCCCCCCCACCACCACCACCACCACCACCATCACCACACCGCCGCCTCCAGCTTTGTCGCCAACTGAAACCGAGGCTAGAGACAAGATGGCCGCCGCCTGAGGCCAAAACGAGGCTGGTGTGCGTGACATCAGAGGCCACGTGGAGGTAGCGGCGTCTGACGAGGCACTGGCCAAGTGTCGCCTGCATTGTAGACGGGGTAAGGGTGGGTAGGTGGGTGGTGGGGGGGGGGGGGGGACTGGGGGGAGGGGGATTGGAAAAGAGCCCAAGCAGGATGTAAACACAGACAATGAAGCGAAGCGTTCTTAGGAAGGCCCTTTTGTTTATTATTTATTTGTTCATTTTGTGTGATGGGAGAGGAATGGGAGGGGAGGGCTGGGGGAAGGAGGAGGGTTGCATATATTGGGAGAAGGGAGAGCAATACTGGGTAGGACACTACAAGAGGAGACAGCAATATGACTACTGGGAAGGGGAAACGAGGGCGGGGGGGGGGGGGGGGAGGAGGGGGGAGAAAAGGGAAGGAGGAAAGTAGGGGAAGGATGAGGAGGGGGAGCAGGGATATGAAGGAACGAAGGGGAGGAGGGGAAGGAGGTGGAAGATGGAAAGGAGGGGGGGGGCAGAGGAGGGAAAGGAAGGGTAGGAGGAAATGAGGGGGATGAGGTGGAGGAGGGGGATGAGGGGGAGGAGGAGAGGAGGGAGAGGAGGGGGAGGAGGGGAGGAGGAGAGGAGGGCGAGGAGTCAAGGAGGGCAAAGCACACAAAGCGACAAGGCAGGAAAAGGAGAAATATAGGGAAATGGGGAAATTGGCAAAAGGGAGAAAAGGTTTGTTTGTTGGGGATTAACGTCCTAGCAATATCTAAGGTTATATCAGGAAGGGGGGAAAGGCGACCAAAGGGAGAAAGGAGGAAACATGGAACATAATTTAAAATAGTGCAAAGAGGGTAAAGAGGACAAAGCGCGTATTGAGGACAACGTGGGTAAATGGCGAATAGGGGAAACGTGGAAATAGGGGAACCGGGAAATAGGTGGAACATAAAAATTATCAGAACATAGGGCACTAGAGATCAATATGGGGGAAGGTTGGTGGAGGGAGAAGTGGATGGTGTGTAAAGGGATGAGGATGGGGAGAGAAAGGGGAGAGGAAATGAGGACTGAATGGGGATAGATAGAAAAGAGGATGATTTGTTGTTTTATGTCCTAGCAACATTTAAGATCATATCAGGACGGTAGAAAAGAAGAGGGGTGGCTGCAGAGGACGGATAAATGGGACCACTGGGGAAGGAGGAGATGGGAGCGGAGATGAAGGTCAAGGAGGGCAAAGGGAGGGCTGGGGAAGGAGGAAAGAGGAGTGAGGGGAAGGAGGAGAGAAGGGAGGACGGCTGGGAGATGGAGAGGGGGTTCTGCAGGAGCTGTGTGATGGCCACGTAGGGATTTGTCATTCAATAAAAAAACTAGAGAGGGGGAGAACAAAAGAAAACAAAGTTCCATCTGACACTGCCGGCATGCAATAGGACCCGCGTTCTGAAAGACCACTCTCCCTCACAGACGGCACCGTCTGAATCTACACACAGCCACACTGCACCAGCTCCACCAACACACACAACCCATCAGGGCCGGGAATTGGTCTGCCAACTGACTCTGGTTGTTTGGCTGCTTCGCTTTGAAGTCCCTCTCCCTTCTGTCCGTCTCCTTTCTCTTTCCCTCTCTACCTCTCACACTTTTGGGATGCCCGATGGCTCCACTAGTGATGGACTTTCCCTCTCCTCCCTCTCCCTCCACTCTTCCTCTCCCTCTCCTTCTCCCTCTTTATCTCCCTCTCCGACCCTCTCCGTCTCCCTCTCCTTTTCCATCTTTCGTTCTCCCTCTCCCTCTTTCTTTCCTTCTGCTCCTGTCCCTACCCTTTTCATTCTCGTATTCTTCTACCTCTCTCCGTCCCTCACCCACCTCCTCCTGCTCGCTCCCCTTCCCTTTCCC